>CM076674.1:92523341-93733341 GCA_038501925.1 Xenopus petersii | reverse complement strand
TCTAATAAACATAATATTTTATATGCATTCATGTTTTTACATGGACATGTAAATTAAATTGTGATCATGGAGAGAAACACATAAGATATGTTTTTAAGGGTAAAAAAACACATTTTTTTTTTCTAAAAGGCCAAAAATTTACAATAATCAAAGGCGTTTCTATGATTTATACAGCTATGAAATCTTTTAAAAATCTTTTGAAATCTTAAAAGTCAATTTAAGAGCAGTTGCTTTGACGGCTGGAATACAAAGCTCAGCAATACATTCATTACTATGCAGCACATGCATATGCTGGGCTAAAATATAGCTGCATATGGTTTGAATTACCTGATACATGCACATGATTTATACATCTTTCTGTCAGGCCAAAGTTTAATTCAGGGCATCTTGAACACAACAGTGAACTGTGTTTGCTGTTTAGATATGCATCTTTGCAAGTTTATATTTAAAAACCATAAACTAGACTTGGGTTCTTTCAACAACATATGATGCTGTGTGTTTACTATTTAATTTGTATATAACATTTAATTGACAAGTTTGGATACAACTTGCACTAGTATCAATGTGAAATCCTTTAAAGATGTGTGTCTAAGGGCTAAACTACACGGGAAATTTTGTGGATTCGATTTTTTTCTGAACTTGCCATACAACTGCATGCAACACCACAAAATTAATAGGCTGCTATGAAATTTGATCCCCTTAGGGTATGACCACACAGGCTTTTTCGGCGCGATCCGACGCACTGTGAAAAAATGGCGTCAAATCGATGCCTGCGTTTTTTCACAGCGTAATGGATCACTCCGAAAAAGCCTGTGTAGTCCTACCCTTATAGCTAGAATGCTAAGTTAGATCAGATAAAATCAAATGGTGTCGTTTGTTCATGCATCTACATCCAACAATCAATGTATAGATCTTTCTGTTTTGTAACAACCTATCTGGTTATGTTAATTATCTCGATAGTTAAAATTCTCCATGGTTATGATTTGCCCTAGCAGTATTCAGTGCCTTGAAGCTCACCGGTGTCCACCATGTCATGACGGTATTACTTCAACAACGTCCATATAAAGAAGATTCAAGTTGTTTTATTTGCAAGTTCAATATGTTTAGCAGTACAAATAAAAGCAATGGACCACACATAACAGCTGATTATAAAAAAAAAAAAAGAGATGGTTTATGTATGGTAGAATTATAACAAATAATTGCAAAAACGGAAAAACAAATATTCAAATAAGGAAATGCATTTTTAACACAAGAATTGTTGTATGTATGTCATATACATTTAGGGGCAGATGTATTAAGGGTCGAATATCGAGGGTTAATCAACCCTCGATATTCGACTGGCGAATTAAAATCCTTCGACTTTGTATATCGAAGTCGAAGGATTTTGCGCAATTCGTTCGATCAAACGATTAAATCCTTTGAATCGAACGATTCGAAGGACTTTAATCCATCGATCAAAGGATTATCCTTCGATCAGAAAAAAATTGGAAAGCCTATGTGGACCTTCCCCATAGGCTAACATTGACTTTGGTAGCTTTTAGGTGGTGAACTAGGGGGTCGAAGTTTTTCTTAAAGAGACAGTACTTCGACTATCGAACGGTCAAACGATTTTTAGTTCGAATCGTTCGATTCGAAGTCGAAGGTCGAAGTAGCCAATTCGATGGTCGAAGTAGCCAAAAAAACCATTCGAAAATCAAACTATTTTTCCTCTATTCCTTCACTCGAACTTAGTGAATGGGCCCCTTAGTGTAGTTGTACCATTCAACTGTAAAGAGCAATTTCAGTGTCCCTTCAGTGACAGCACTTATGTTGTTTTAACCTTATCAGTGCTTAAAAGGTCATTAGACTTTGGAAACTGTTGTAACTGACCCAGTCAATCTATTAAGAGGCTATGCACTTATAGACGTAACATTTAGACATCCTGTATGTGGATTAACTGCACACATGCCCTTTATCTCTATTGGGTTTCTTCATTGCCCATTTCTGTCTGCTCTTTCATTTCCACTTCTGTGTCTCCAGGAAGAATGTTTGTGGTTGTCTCAATCAACTGCTCGATTTGTTCCTCTGTTAGCCTTTCCTCGCTCTCTTCCACCATCTGTTTTGTGATATAGTGAATTTACAGCAAAATGCAGTTTCAAGATAATGCAGCTCTGTCAAAGATATTTCCTATGACCATGCACACTGCAGAGGAAGCGTATTATCTTAAGAGCCATGCTGCAAGCTAGATACCTTGCCTGGTTTGCAGTATTCAACATAATTTCTAAGCACTGTACAATGCCAGTAATACATAACATGTCCATTGCTGCTCTGTGGAAGTTATAGCTAAAAAAAAGAGTAGAATTGAGGATTCCCAGCCATCTCCATTGAGCTAGATTCACACCCTGCTATCTAATTATGACAGTAATTCTCTAAACACCTCTGGCATGTGTTGACAATTGGAAGAATGACAAGCATGCAAGTACCTTCTGCTTTTACTGCAAGCAAACAAAAAATAACAGTAACAAGCTTGGTACCCAATTACGAAATATATGTATCAGAGGGCTTAAGGGGAACAACTGACCAGATGAACAACTTTCAATCAGTATAGGATTTGCTCCAGAGTTAAAACTTGTTTGCCCAATTGATAGAAAATGTAGCCAGGCTCATTCGCTTATGGCCAGACTTCACCTGGGCAGTAACCTGGAACAACCAATCATTGATTTGCTTTATTGTATCAGCTGCAGGTAGAAAATAAAAGTAAACATTCAATTGGTTGCCAGGTGCAGATCTATCCCAGCACTGGCAAACAAGCCCATGAACGTGTTGCTACAGACGGTATTTAACCCTTTATGTGCTGTGAATCATATAATCGACAGCGGTTCCCAACCTTTTTTGGCCCAGGGACCGGTGTAGAACCAAATTCTTTTTGCAAGGACTGGGTGGGAGGGTTGTCGGAGGAGTTGGGAGGGGTCGACCTCCAATTCTGGCCTGCCTGCATCCAATTTGGCGCACCGCGTTAATTAGTCGTTAGGCTCGGTGGCCCAGTTCAAGACTGTCCGTGGCCCGGCTGTTGGGGACCCCGGATCTACAGCAATGATGTGGAAGTACCAGTGTGACAGACTTGTAGATTCTACAAAGAAGCGCTAAAAGATTTCTTGAAATTCATCAAAAACATGTTTTAAATATAGTGAAATCATTTTCCCTACATATACATTTAGATGTATTAAAATACAACTGATTTTAAAATCACCCATACCCACAGAGTACTGCAGTACAAAATATGTATATTTTTATGGAGATTACAGACTTATTTAGTACATAAATCCTTCGACTGCAACTCCTCTGTTTTTAAAGGAACAGCAACACCAAAAATGAAAGCATATTAAAGTAATCAACATATAGTATACTGTTAGCATGCAATTTTAAAGGCTGTGCTTCAGAAAGACTACTATAGTTTATATAAATGAGCTTCTGTGTAGCCATGGGGGCAGCCATTCAAGCTGGAAAATGGAGAAAGGCACAGGTTACATAGCACATAACAGACAGATGTATTTTCTCCTTTTTTCTAGAAGCTTGAATGGCTGCCCCATAGCTACACAGCAGCTTATTTTTATAAATAAATAATATAGTAGTCTTTCTGAAGCAAAAATGACAGTTTCCCAGCTGCCCCATCATGTGACTTGTGCTCTTATAAACTTCAGTCACTCTTTACTGCTGTACTGCAAGTTGGAGTGATATCACCCCCCCCCAGCAGCCTAACAACTGAACAATGGGAAGGTAACCAGATAGCAGCTCCCTAACACAAGATAACAGGTCCCTGTAGATCTAAGAACAGCACTCAATAGTAAAATCCAGGTCCCACTGCGACACATTCAGTTGCATTAAGTAGAAGAAACAACAGCCTGCCAGAAAGCAGTTCCATCCTAAAGAGCTGGCTCTTTCTGAAAGCACATGACCAGGCAAAATGACCTGAGATGGCTGCTTACACACCAATATTACAACTTTAAAAAAAATACACTTGCTGGTTCAAGAATTACATTTTATATTGTAGAGTGAATTATTTGCAGTGTAAACAGTTTAATTTAGAAATAAAAACTACATCATAAAAATCATGACAGAATCCCTTTTAGTACACAGCATACAAGGCATTTTATTACTACCAAAGCTCAAACCTATAAACCACATATTTTGGTAATTCTAAAACAGAATAAAAGCTAAACTACATAAACCAAAGACAATTGGAAAAACCTAAAACAACTTATATATTAATTGAACCTGGTGTATAGCTGTAGAATAGCTGTTAAATGCAACCCAAAATTAACTCAAGTATTGTTAGAAACAGAATTGTTACAGCCATGTCCTCCTTCATAGAAACTCTTAAACCTGATTTGATTATGTTCAGTGCTTGTATTTAAAGGACCAGTAACATCAAAAATTTTTACAATAAATTTCGTTAGAATAGAACGAAAAAAAAACACCAACACAAATTAAAATTTAAAATAGCAAAGCCTTTATTAAGAAATAACTTACAGAAATTCCACTTCCTGTCCTCTTCAGCAACGGCGAAAAGGCGACCATCCATCCTGCAGCACTCGATTTCCCCTCCCTGGATATTCACAGCTCTTCTTCAAACTCCTTCATCCAGCAGCAGTAGGAAGGCGATGTCAGTGGGTTCCATTGAAGAGAACCAGCTGGGCGATTTTGCTTGGGAGTCCGGACTGAGCCTGATTATATGGAGCGGGGCAGCAGATACCGGCGCTGGGGAGACTGACCGCAATGACTGCAGACAATGACTGTAATGCTCCGCAAACCATGGACTGTAGAAGTTTGCACCGGCCCTGCTGCCCCCACACCGGTACCCGAAAATAAAAGTATTACAATGAGACGCTTCTATGAACTAACCGATCCGAATTCCCCCAGCACCCTCCTATCTCAGGTACCTCCCGTGCATGCACATCAACCCGGCAGCCCAGCTCTTACCTCCTGCTCTAAACTGCCAGCCACAGGGGTGATATTCAGAGACGTCTCCTGCGACTGATGGAGCTGACCGGCACCTTGTACTTGTCACACGCCATCTGCGAGCAGCCGGTCGCTGACATCTACTGCTCCAACAACAGAACACTGCGTGCCTTTCTCCTGGAACGTCGGTTCCAGCAATGGTTTGTCCATTATAAAAGGGCCCAGATAATAGCGCCGTTTGCACCGGACGCACTGTCCTTCGGCTGCAAATATGGCCCAGCGCAATTCCGCGTGGCAGCGGCCACACATAGGTAGGAGCAGATCCTCACCAGTAGCCGTTGGCTGAAATAACCGGCCCATATGAAATGCCGAGTGCGGCTAGCAACATCAGCGGACACATCCTTCGCTTCCATTCTGTATGCACCAACAATAATACTGCGCCACAGCAACTTCACCAGGTAAGATGGCCGCTCACTGATCCAGCCCCTTCCGATTCTGCGCAGCAGTATTGTGCATAGTCCCCCTTTCAAATATGGCTGTTGTTCCGCTTCCCTTTCCCGGAACCTGTCACAAAGCCTGGCTCACAGCGCCGCATTCAAACAGCTGTCACCGCCGCTGTCAATTATAAGTCCACAGTCCTGTGTTCCGACTGGCAAAGGGGTTCCCAACAGCGCATACGCTTTCTCACCCTGCTCGCAGCGCCAAAATATGTAGGGGGCCCTCCAGCTGTTAACCCCTTACAGGAAAACAATCGTGAAACGTTGAAATTCTTTAAATAAAAATATTTCTGATTTATTCGAAGTAACAAGGATTTTGTACAGACACACTTCTGGTTACACACAGTCATGCAACATCAACTCCTGTGTCCCAACTGTTCTCAGTTTTCCACCACAGTTTCCTAGGGCCTTTCCCAGATCTCAGGCAGGGTTAACTCTTACCATTCCGGACTCGTCCACTACTTGGTTCGGTAATCCGGTGCACCTCAGCACCCCTTTACCACTCCGCCAAGCCTTCCCGTCTCAGTAATCCGGTGCCACACCAGCACCCCTTTACTATTCCGACCGGGACCCCTCACAGTCCTTCTTCGTGCCTCAGGCCTCTTAACCCTCTCCTGTGTCTTCCCTATATTCTGGGTCCCTAACTTGTGGGGTATCCACGGAAAACTAATTTCCACTATACTCCTAGGTGGGGCAAGGAACTACCCATACTAACTTTCCTACCTCAGACACCTAGTGCCTGCTAACTATAAACTACTATGCTAAGTTCTTTCTTACTTTCCTTCTGTTGTAGCTCTTCTTCAGGACTGCTCCTCTTCTGACAGCATCCTCCCATTCAGACCCAGACTCTAGGGTGTGCCCTCCTTTTATAACTGCCCTGCTTCCAGTCACTGCTGTGTCACTTCCTCTACATGTGCTGGTCCTCATTTTGTTCATGTGCCTCCCATCCACTACATGTGCTGGTCCTCATTTTGTTCATGTGCCTCCCATCCACTACATGTGCTGGTCCTCATTCTGTTCATGTGCCTCCCACCTGCTAATGGGGAATAAATCACACTTTCTTACCCTTGAGCTCCACCTGCTGGCCATTCACTCAAATAACACTCAACAATTTTTAACACATACTCACACACACTATTCAATCAACTTTAAATCACAATACAATTACAACATTTGGTTCACCCTCTTACATGCTGGCAGTGAATTGGTTAAAAACTCAACCTTTGTTTGCAGAACAGCACCAGACTGTGAATCTGTTTAAAAAGCCTTTATTTCAGCTAAGGGCATCACAGCAGTGTTTCAGGCCATGCAGCCTTTTATCAAGCCAGTTGTCGTGATATCAATGGAGATTGTGCTGACTGCTTTTCCAAGATTTGGTTAAAAACTCAACCAGATAAATTCAAGGTTTAATAAATGGGCCCCTTAAAGTGATAGTGACACCTCTAGTTTTGTGCTTAGATCTCTACTTTCATGGCAATAATAACTATTAATCACAAAATTACTAATGTAAACCCACAAATTAGATTTTTCCTGCACTAACAATTTACTCCATCTCTGGGGGGTTAAAAAGTTAATCTTGCAAGCAGTCCTGGCACAGATCATTCTGTTTGTGCAGGGAAGGCAGGCAGGCAAGGGCCACACATAATCAAACAAGGCAGAATAAGTTAAAAGCACCATTAAAAAAAATTGTATCACAGAGAGGTGCAGAAGAGGCGTTTTGCAGTATGGTGGAGGAGGGTTGTTATTGTATAGTCACATACATGAACATGAAAGGAAGCAGCAGCACTATGATAAACCCTGACCCTGTGTGGCCACTTAGTGTAAGCCATAGTATAAGTGGACAACACCATTTAAATATGCCGGATTCTTCCGGCTCTAATTGACAAGCCCCAAGGGACCATAAGAATGCGTTGGAGTCCAGCACTCTCTTAAAGGAGAAGTGACCAATGTCAAATTTACATAGAAAGAGGTCACATTGAGGTAAATGGTCTAAAGGACATATAGGCATATTTTCATGAAGATTTCAATTGTGCTAAAACCTGAGAAGTGTTACTATCCCTTTAAAGTACTTTAAAGGAACAGTAACACTAAAAAATAAAAGTATTTTAAATGAATGACAATATTTTCATTATTTTAAAATGCTTTCCTGTTTTGGTGTTACTGTTCCTTTAAAGTACAGTCACAGTTGCTAATCAGTAGAAGACTTTTCTGGAAAAATCAGAATTGTGTGGCATGCACTTTTATTTTGGGATTGATCCTTTTTGATTTATTCCTTGAGCAGGAGGACAAATGATAAAATCATCCTAATTTTGGCCAAGCACTTAGGTAGCCATGATTCCCAACTGTCCTGTTTTCTGCAGGACAGTCCCGCTTTTGACAGCTTAGTCCACAGTCCCGGGTTTCTTACTGAAATGTCCCCACTTTCTCTTTGATCTGCTGCACTGATTCGGGAAAAAGATACAAAGTTTCTGAAACTTAATTGAAATAAGTGAGCCACGAACAGCTAGCAGCTGCACTTGTATATTTTAGTAACAATTAAAGATAAGCAAAGAAACAATCATAAATATTTAAGATAAGCAAGTCTCTTGGGATGACTGGGACTAGAAGCTTAAAGGGCAATTCACTTTCATTAGAAAAATTATTATAACACATAAAACATAGCATTAATCTCCCAGAAATGTGTTCAAACTTTCATAACCTTGTCTCATGCACTGGTCTCTCTGCCTCTGCGGGGGTCTGCTGCTGAGCCTCTGGCTTGTCCTTGACTGTGGGCTTTCGGCGCTGCATTTCAGCTACACATTCGCAAGAGGAAAAATAAAAAGAATGCTTAACAAGGTTTGGAAACAAAGGACAAAGCCTAACTAATACATGCAAACAACATTCTGGATTCACCAGTGATCCCAAATCAAGAGAAAAACATTCAAAATGCATTTGCCATTAATTAACGTGGTCTGCTCCAATCTTGAAAATGAAGCATAAAAGCAGTTCATGTAATCTATTTGAGTGTCAAGTGGTGCAAGATGGTACCAGTAAGTAATGTGGAACCAAACGACTCTTGCTTTTGATGTTCAAGAAATGATTTCTCTGTCAAACTGTTTTATGTTGAGGCCAAATCCTAACACAGCTCTACTGGCATGCCATTTTGTCTGAAAACTTCTTTTTATGACATCTGTGTAGCGCTGTTGTGCCTAAAGGCTCAAGCAATGTTAATTAAGCATAAGTGACAAGCAGAGACGTTTCTAACTGAGACCATTTTGTAGAACATTTAGCCACAAAAAAAATTACCTCTCCTATCTGTGTTCAATTATTCACCTGGCAGCCCTCCACAGACCTCTTCACCAACAACTTCTAGAAGGCAGTGCTCATAGGGCTTGAGGCGGAGATCAGGTGGTGGCCCTCCATCCACCTTTCGGATCTTTTTTGCTGTGAATGCATTTCTTCAAGTTGCTGAAGCGCTTGTATAGCATGTCTCTGTCACAGCATACACAGCCCCCCTCAAACAAGTCCTGAGTCCCCCCTTTCCACCCATAAATCCTCCTACTCTTCCCTACCCCTCTTGGCCATGTTGGTTTTTTGAATTCATGGATGGGGGTTATGTCAACTTTGTTTTAATAAACAAAATTAGATAAATTAAAGTTTTATTATATACCCCCACCTTACAGCAAAATCAATAAACTCCTTCCTAGATACATTCTGATCTGTATATCAAGTATAGGAAAAGTACCTATGTGGAAGGACCCCAAGGTATGCAATTGTAATGCTACAACTTGAGTACCACTAAACCCAACCATAAAGGTGTCCGATTGCGCTCCCTAGTTGAGAAGTTGAGAAAAAATGGAAATACACATGGAAATCAATTCACTTATGAAAATTCAACTTCAAATGACTAAAACCTTAATTACAGATGCAAGAGAATTAACCAGTTAGAATGCTGATTCCCAGCTCTATGTCAGCCATCTTGTTCTTATCTTACATACAGAGATTATTGTGTCTTTTTTTTTCAATTTAATTATATTACACTGCAATCAAAAATGGGGATAAAGGACAGACTTGGTTAGTGCTGGGGAATTGTGCTTAATGCTTCCAACTCCTAATGCAGGAACAAAGAACATTGAGCCAGATTTACACAGGTCAGGTGGGATTCTCAATGGAGGATTATTTTGCATTTTAATGTAGCTGCAGGCTATGGAGAGCTGGATGAAGTTTTATTCAGCAATATTTCTATAAGAATATAACCGTGATGTTGTTGGACTACAGCCCCAGCATAGCTTAACCCTAATAATATGTTAAAGTATTCCGGTATTTGGAGTTCAGCAACAAAGTGTGATTGAGCAGTGCAGTGTAATGCAGCAGGGTTAAGTGTAATTTAAACAAGGAAGAAAGTTAAAATCACAGAGGGATGCCACATGTTAGGCACCCCCAGTGATTCTAATCACTTAACTGATACCCTGAGTGCACCTGTTACCAGAAAACTGCACTAGCCTGGGGTATTTCTTTGCAAGCACCACCAAGTGATCCAGTAACGTAACTAGAGGGGGGCGGGCCCTGGAGCAGGACGCGCAGCCGGGCCCCCCGCCCCCCTCTGGGTGGCATGCCGCCCCTGAATTTCTGCCGCCCTAGGCCCAGGCCTATGTGACCTTGCCACAAATCCAGGCCTGAGGATTACACCAAGGTGCTCGCACAGAAGTACCCCAGGCTGGTGCCAATATGAGCACAGACCCAGGTAAGTGATTGCAATAACTAGGGGGTTCCTAACATTTGACCCCCCCAATACTGCACGTCAACCTGGGCACATATGTTACCTTGGGGGACCATTTTTATCAGACCAATCCTGTTGTTAACGTATTCTTCTCAATCTCTCCAAACTAAAATACCCCCTCTCACGAGGTGTATGGTACATTGGTAGTGTAACTTTAATATAATAATAAAAAAAATATATGATATCCATCTATTTGGCCTGTGGGCTAGAGGACAACATTATGCAGTCCATCGGTGTCTCCATATAACCAGATCATCCTGCCCCCTCACACTCAAGGGTTCAGCTGTGCATAAACTAAAAGGCGGACTGTTCTACCTGTTTGCCGCAGAATGCAGGCAAGCATCACTACCTTCTGTCTATGCACTGGGTAGATTACTCACCCACAGTGCCAACCCCACTCACACACCTCTGTGAAGGTACAGGTTGTTAGACACCTGAATTTAGGATCTATGCCATCCACTAGGTAGTTCTCATTAACAGGTTCCCTCTTGCTCTCATTTTGGTCAAGCCTTCTGCTGAATTTTAGGGAAGGTTTTTAGGAATTATAGATCTAGAAAGAGAATAAGAATGTATTTAGACTTAATTTATAGATGTTTAAAAATAGTCACATGAAACATAACTTCCAGTAGCTGCTTCTGATATTCCTATGCCTAGAACTTAGGAACCCCATCTGCTTTAAGGACTTTGCCACAGAGAAGGGCTTAAAGAACATATAACCCCCCCACACACACACACACATACACAAATATTTAATTAGTGAGCAGACTCTTTGAAATTCTTAAATACCTGCCACAGAGGTTAATAGTAAGGCTGCAGCATTCACTTCAGGGCCGGGCCACGCTGGCCAGTCGCCCCAGGCAACCAAGCCAGCTGTGGCGCTCCTTCCACCGCGTGCGCAGGAAGTATGCGCATGCGCGCTGATTGACCTGTCACCCCCTTCCGGTATGCTCTCCTCCTCCCCTCCTGTACGCGCACGCATGCGCATGCACACAAACAGCACGCAGGACTGCAGAGGAGAGGAGCGCACTCAGCCGGACTAGGGGTAGGAAGCGGAGAAAGGTACGTGCCTGGCGCCCTCCAAGCTTTGCGCCCTAGGCACGTGCCTACTCTGCCTACCCCTAGTTCCGGCCCTGATTCACTTAATCACTTAGGATTGCTTCTCCTCCTCTAACCCACTTGGCCCCCTCCCTCAGGAATTTACTTTGGCCATTGGCTACTAAGCATGTTTCTTCTTAGTTGAGATTACTAAACACACCCTCCAGTCTAGCAGCCAATGAAGAGATGGCATTGCTGGTGTAATTGCTCAAACAGGACATTATTAAATTAGAGAGTGTACAGAGAAGGGCAACTAAGCTTGTAAAAGGTATGGAAAATCTTAGCTATGAAAGACTGGCCAAATTGGGGATGTTCACACTGGAGAAGAGGCTCTTAAAGGGAGATATGATAACTATGTATAAATATATACTGTAAGGGGATCATTTATTAATCTCTCTAATGCTTTATTTACCAGTAGGTCTTTCCAGCTGACACAAGGTCATCCATTCTAATTAGAAGAAAAGAGGTTCCGTCTAAATATTCGGAAGGGGGTTTTTTTTTACAGAGAGCTGTGAAGATGTGGAATTCTCTACCTGAATCAGTTGTACAGGCTGATACATTAGATAGCTTTAAGAAGGGGTTGGATGGCCTTTTAGCAAGCGAGGGAATACAGGGTTATGGAAGATAGCTCATAGTACAAGTTGATCTAGGGACTAGTACGATTGCCATTTCTGAGTCAGGAAGGAATTTTTTCCCTCTATGAGGCAAATTGAAGAGGCTTCAGATGGGGATTTTTGCCTTCCTCTGGATCAACTAGCAGTAAGGCAGGTTAAAAAAAGTTATGGATGTATTTTTTTCAACCTAACTTACTATATACTATGTAATCACAGGTGTAGCAGATACAGAGTTGCACCACTAAAGGAATAGCAGTGGGAGTTGAAAGTATAAACCTTCTAGGTTGTCAGTACCTCATGTGGTCTGGATCCATACAATAGACGTGGAACAGGGATAGAATAATAACCTGATTCCCTTGTCAGTACTGTGGCCCCTTCACTACAGGCAAGTGGGGGAGAGCTACTCCCAGTCTATCCTCCTTGATGGAGCTTAAAGGAGAAGTAAACCCTTGCTAATAAAAACAAAATAAAAGAGGAAGGACCTCCCCCTGCAAAGCACTATGTTACAATCATGCAGGATATGGTCATCAACCTATGGGCCAATGAACTGTGTATGTAAATAAGTACAAATGGTTACATGGGTTTTAACCCAGCAACAAGGAAAAGAGGCGCTGGTAGGGGCAGGAAGCAATAGGGGCCATTAACCTATGGGTCCCTACACTGGTGTCCATAACAACTCTGCTCTAGCTGTCTGTGCATAATGTTTTCTCCTAATCTCCTCTCCTGTGCTCATCTTAACCATTACGGTGCATAATCCAAGTAACTTCTACCAGTGTAAGCCTGCATTCTTGATTGCATGATGTTTACAAATGTAAATATCACATAATGTGTCAGAAGGAAAATGGCCGCTGGGTATAATCTGCAATTTGTTTTAGGAAAATCTGATGGCGCTGGGGAACGGAGGAGATATATGTAATACAAATGATGCGGTTTGGGTGGGTGTGCCCAACATATACATAGCAGGAAAATGTCGGGTTTACATGTCCTTTAATCATGTGTCCATATGCATCCATCCTGCTCTGATTTACTTGTCATCAACCTCTTCCCCTCCTCCTCTCAGCGGTGGATTTGTTTGCCGGCCGCCCCTAGGCCGCGAGGTCTGACCAGGCGGCCGCACGGTCCTAGCGCCCACCTACACTTTCCCTTCCCAGCGCGCCGGCGCAGCTGGCGTAATTGAATGGGGATGCACACGTCCCCATAATGCGGTTGGGCGGCATGCCGCCCCTATTTTTTGCCGCACTATGTGGCCTCGCCACAAATCCGGGCCTGCCTCCTCTTGATGTTTTTACCCCCGTTTTAGTGCAATTACATTTTTTTACAAGTCCCACATCATTACACTATTTTCACCCAACCTGCCTATTCTTTAAGTGCTTTACACACCCTCACAGCCTCCTGTGCATGTATTTAACATAAACTCAATCCTAGGGCAGTAGATTTTTTAATTATTATTACTATTTATATAGTGCCAACATATTCCACATCTCTTTACAGAGATTTTACATCATGTACATAAATCGCTACCCCAGTGGAGCTTGGGAAAGCATAAGATGTTATGTAAATTATACATAATCTCAGGCAAACTCATCACACATATTAATGCTGTTGCTATTTGGCAAAACCAATGGAGCAGGCTGGGAATGGTGCAATGTGGGGGTGATGATATAGGAAGAAGGGCAAGAGTAATGAGGAAAAAACTGGGCAGTATATGTCATACTAAAGGTAACAAAATAATGGTTTTGGGCAGAAAAAGCCATAACTATTTATTAACATGTATTTATATAGCGCCAACATATTGCGTAGCACTGTAACCTTGACCCTAAGGTCAAAATGGGTGGTTTTACTGGTGGAACTAGGACATGATGTGGAACACATTAGAAGGCTACCAAGAAAAGGAGGCAATCTCATATTTTCTTAGCATACATTTTTCATTGGTGTGCACTCATGGAACTGTGGCATACTTTTCCCTTCTATCTTGTCCTAGAGTTGAAAAGCAGCTTGCACTAGGATTTCCGCCTTTTCTGAAAAAAAAACCAGCCTACCTATGATTAACTTTTTGCCCTATTAAACATTAAAATCAATAAACATTTTTATCAGCCAGGTTGGTAAAATACCGGCCAAGTGGCAACCCTACCTTGCACTCTGGTTTCCTCCATGCCAGGGCTGGAATTATATCCAGTGTCCAACCTCCCAATAACATAAACTGATAAAGCTGCTATTGCCAAGGAGAACAAAGTAGACTGGCCACTGATGAGAGAGAAGACCCCCCAACAAACTTTAAAGTTAAGTTCCAGTGAAAACCAATGGTCTTTTAATTTGGCGTTGGGGGAACCTGTCCACCATTTTTTTTTTTACTTTTGGGGGGCAATGGCCACCAGGTTTTTTTTTTTACTTGTAGAGGGGACCCTGGTCACCAATGTTTTGTTTTTTTTAACTTGTGTAGGGGACATTAGCCACCAATGTATTTTTTTTTTTTACTTGTGTAAGAGGCCCTGGTCAGCAATGGTTTTTTTACTTGTATAGGGGACACTAGCCACCAATGGTTATTATTTGTCCAAAGGATTAAACCAAATTACTCTTATTTGTACATTAGAAATGCAAATTCTAAAATTAAGTACAATTAAGGTTAGCGTTGGTACCTTCTTAAAAAGTCTACCTGTGTAGACCAGACACAGTTTCCATTATATAACGTTTAATAATGTTTACTTTGTTGCTTATGTATGGTACTATGGTGCAAATAAAAAAACATTCATAAAAAAAAAGTCTACCTTGATGTGGTGGAAGGCTTAATAATTCTTTGCACAAAAGTGCTTTTAATGCCTTAGAACTCATGTCGCTGTGGCCTTACAGTGGTGGTGGGGTGGGTAGAGCCTGTGGTGGGGTGGGTGAGGCACAGGGGGCCCAAAAAATGTTGTATGGGGCCCTGTGATTTGTAATGGTTGCCCACCTTTGATTAAACTTTTAGTATTATGTAGAGAGTAATATTCTGACACAATTCACAACCATGTTTTGATTCTTTTATTATTTGTAGCTTTTTATTCAGCAACTCCAAATTACACTAGCAACCATGCACCGATTTTAAGAGACTGGAATATGAATAGGAGAGGGACTGAATAGAAAGATAAATAATCAAAAGTAGCAATAACATTTGTAGCTTTAAAGAGCATTTGTTATAGAGTCAGAAGATGAAGGCAAATAATTAAAAAAAAAACTATAAAAATGAATAATAATAATAATGAAGACTAATTGAAAAGTTGCTTAGAATTGGTCATTCTATACCTATACCATACTAAAAGTTAACTTAAAGGTGAACCACGCCTTTAAGTTATGCCTGGAGCAGGTGTAAAGCACAAAACACCTACGTGCACATATAATCAGGGGGCACAGGGGGTACATTTGTACCGGGCCTAAAGAGGAGCCCGGCTGTGCTGCACTTTACAAAGTAGCAGGGCCCCCCTTGACAGCACCGAAAAGATGAAGTCCTGATGTCTGGAATGCCAAAGACCTGAAGCTGCAAACGGAGCCGAGGCCGCGAAAAGACCCAAAGCCACGAAAAGACCCGAAGTTGAAGTACTGAAGCTGCGAAAAGACCTGAAGCCATGTATGAAATATTTTAATACTAAATATGCCCCTGGCCACCAATGTTTTTTAAAAATATTCTATGGGGCTTTTATGGGGGGCCCTGATGCCAATTTTGTTTTAAAAAACTTTTATGTGGGACCCTGGCCACCAATGTTTTTTTGTTTTTACTTATAATGGGGTCTTGACTTTTTATAATTTGTGTGTGGCTGATTTAGGGTCAGGGCTGAAGAAGAGGAGACATGACATTCCCTCTGAATTTCTGCTCTGGACCATTTATTTTAGGTAGAGGTTTCCTCTCATCCTTCTTCTTAAAACATCTGCGACAGCAGTCATCATAAAATATATTTAGGGAAATAAAACTGATTTTGAAGTATTAAAAACCAAAATTGCGTCTCAGCGACCGGCTATCGAACTCGTGTCCCCTTTGTTGGTAGACAGTCGTTCTGCCGATGTACCACCGCTGATTCGCCACTATGCCTTCTATCCAGTAAGCAACATAAGCAATACACTCATCAGCGTCATTGTCAGAGAGGCGTGGTCTCTCAGGCAGCTTTTGTACAATTGTGCTCAGTCACCAGCCTCATGGGAAAAATATGCTGAATCAAAATCTCGTGAGATTTCACTTCAGTGTTATGGCTTGAAGCGAGGAAAAAGGGGAAAGTACAGTATCTGTGCGCCTCTTAAAGCCTCTGGCCTGCCTAGTCCCTCTTGCAGCGTTTTTTTTACAATTTTTATTTGAAAATAGCTGCCGGAAGGTACCTGCTGTACTGGGCAGTGGGCTCCCTCCCCCATCCGATCCACTCACAGTCGCGCACAGTGAGTTGAGAGCAGGAGCAGGCAGTGGCAGGGAGAGGAGCAGGGGAGTGCTTGGTGCGACAATGGATGTGAGCAGGGGGAGGGGGGCATTGGGATGCAAGCGATGAGTGATTGCTGCTAAATCTGGCCCCGCCCCCTAGGGCTCCGTAGTACTACCGAGAGTGTGGCTGCTCCAGGCCTGTGCCCCCTGATGGGGCCCACACCACTGTGTTCCAGACTCCCAGGAGAGATAAGAAAATGCAGTAGAACAGCAGCAAGGAGAACAAAGATAAGTTTAAGTTTTGTCCCTCCCCACTACCTCTTCTAGCTGTAACTCGTGTTGGAATTCATGCAGAACGGACTGAAGGACACTGTTTGTTTATTTATGTTAAAGAAGTGATAAGGCTACGGAGCTCTGTTAGTGTCTGAATCTGTTGTTTTACTGGCTTCTGTGAAATGTGTGTCCTTGATGTGTATGTCTGTCTGTGTATGTGCGCCTCAGAATGTCTGTGTGTGTATATGTGCTTCAGTGTGTGTGTGTGTGTGTGTGTGTGCGCCTCAGAGTGTGTTTGTGTGTGTGCGTGCGCTTGCCTCAGTGTGTGTCTCAGTGTGTGTGTGTGTGTGTGTCCTCAGTGTGTGTGTGTGTGTGTGTGTGTGTGTGTGTGTGTGTGTATGTTTGTGTATGTATGTGTATGTGTATGTGTATGTGTATGTGCCTCAGTGTGTCCTCAGTGTGTGTGTATATGTGCCTCAGTGTGTGTGTGTGTGTATGTATGTGCCTCAGTGTGTGTGCCTCAGTGTGTGTGTATATGTGCCTCAGTGTGTGTGTGTGTGTGTGTGTATGTATGTGCCTCAGTGTGTGTGCCTCAGTGTGTGTGTATATGTGCCTCAGTGTGTGTGTGTATATGTGCCTCAGTGTGTGTGTGTGTGTATATGTGCCTCAGTGTGTGTGTATATGTGCCTCAGTGTGTGTGTGTGTGTGTATATGTGCCTCAGTGTGTGTGTGTGTGTGTGTGTATATGTGCCTCAGTGTGTGAGTGTGTGTGTGTGTGGGTGTGTGTGTGTGTGTGTATATGTGCCTCAGTGTGTGTGTGTGTATATGTGCCTCAGTGTGTGTGTGTGTGTATATGTGCCTCAGTGTGTGTGTGTGTATATGTGCCTCAGTGTGTGTGCCTCAGTGTGTGTGTGTGTGTGTGTATATGTGCCTCAGTGTGTGTGTTTGTGTGTGTATATGTGCCTCAGTGTGTGTACCTCAGGGGGAATCCAAAGAAAAGAGGGGTGCCAGCTGAGGAATAAGAAGAGGTTGTGGAATATATAAAAAGTAAAGAAATGGTGGAAGAAAGAAAATACAAAGAAGACAAATAGAGGAGCAGGAGCAAGAAAAATATGTAAAATAAAAGAAAAGCTGAACAAAAATATGAGGTTAATATTAATATAATATTATAAGGTTAATATTTTTTGCGTTATAAAATAAAATGTACTTCTAACTGCGCAAAACCCGACTTTACGTATCGCCGCCTGCATTCTGCTGGATCCATTCTTTGATTGCTAGTACTAAGGCTGACAGCTGCAGTTCTGGCCCAGCTCTGGTGGTCCATGTTTGGGAGCAGGGGGTCTCTCCTTGGTAGTTCCCACGGGATGAAGAGACAACCAGCGATGTCTGTGTGCCCTGCCACTTGCCTGGGGCACTCTCGCTAAGCATCGCTTGCTGCTACAGGGCCGGGTGAGTAGGAGGCTGTTCCGGGCACACAGGATAGGCACAGGCTGTGGGAGCAGGGGAGGATAATGGGCTCCCTGTAGAAGGAGTCACACACTGGACATTCAGCTCTTCATCCAGTCGGGCCGCTTTCCAGCATCGTCTTCCTGCTGTCAGTAGACTATGGGAGCTAGCCAGGGAGGACAAATCCAGCACCGCACTATGGATGGTCGCCATATCGCCGTTTCTGAAGAGGACAGGAAGTGGAGTTTCGGTAAGTTATTTCTTAATAAATGCTTTGCAATTTGAAATTTTAATTTGTCTTGGTGTTTTTTTTCGTTGTATTTTAATTTTTTAAAAAATGTTTTTGATGTTACTGGTCCTTTAAGACAAGGCAGCTGATTAGGAGAACTGCCTTTGCTGCTGGGGAACTAAGGGGCAAATTCACTAAGGCGTGAAGTGCCGAACGCTAGCGTTAATTCGCTAGCGTTTGGCATTTTCGCTACTGCGCAAATTCACTAACGAACGCTGGCGTAGTTTTGCTAGTGTTACTTCGCAACCTTACACCAGGCGAATCTTCGCTAGCGACGCAACTACGCAAATTCACTAACTTGCGCAGTGTAGTGAACGCTACCTTTTACGCTAGACTTCCTTCGCCACCTCAGACCTGGCGAAGCGCAATAGAGTAGATAGGGATTGTTTCAAAAAAAGTCAAATTTTTTTCTAAGTCCCAAAAAACGCTGGCGTGTTTTCTACATGATGGCTGATAGGCTGAAAAAGATCGAAACTTTTTTGGGGCTCCCCTTCCTCCCCCCTACATTTCCTGACTCATGGCAACTTACCTAGACAGTGGGCACATGTGTAGGGCAAAATAAAATTTTTATTTGCTGATTTGAAGGTTTTCTAGGCATTTGTAGTGCAGATACGTGTTCCTCCATTGAAATTTGAATTTCGCGCCTTATGCAAATTAGCCTTCGCTAGCGCAACTTCGCTTTATATAGCGAATCAACGCTAGCGCAACTTCGCAACCTTACGCTACCCCTGTGCGCAACTTCGGATTTTAGTGAATTTGCGGAGCCCTGGCGAAACTAAGTGCGGCGAAGTTGTGCCTGGCGCAACTTCGCATCTTAGTGAATTTGCCCCTTAGGCTTTTGCAACATTGTTTAAAAAGTACCAACCGGGTGTTAAGCAAATACTATAACTTTAAAAGCACTGAACATCTTCAATAAATATAAATTACAAAGTTGCTAAGAATGATGTTTTCTTTTGTTAGGCACATTTTTATGTTGGGGTTGACCTTAAGTTAAAGGGGGCTCATGTATAAACACTTAGCATATTTGCACCTGGGCAGTAACCCATAGCAACTGTGACTGGCTTTTTATAGGCAGCTGCAGGTTGAATGATGAAATCAAACATTTAATTGGTTACTGCCCAGGTGCAGATTTGCCCAGTGTTTATAAATGAGCCCCAAGGACTGCACATTCTTAGTAGGTTTTAGCCACACAATGTGCTAATACAGAATGTGTTTCAAACAATCCTAATAGAATATCAAGTCCTGGTGTGACATGAGTGGTGCAGAACATGTCTATCACAGATGACTAAGCATGCATGAGATTTGGCAGTTTGGCTCAGCCCACACACAGAAAACAAAGGGGTCCTGTTTCAAGATGGCAGCGCCTATGAAACACTTTTTACATGTAGGATATTTTCTAATCCGTTTCGGATATAGACAAAAACAGCTGACTAAAGGGTTTAACTAAGGAGGGAAAGCTATATATTACTCATGTCTCAAGGTGACAGGTCCTCTTTAAGCCCCCCTGAACTTTTCAATAGCAGTAATTTACAATGAAGTATGCAATAGTGCAAATGTAACTAAAACACACCTAAAAAATGTCCGATCTGGTTGACATCTGTGCTGTTAGTAAGGGGAAAAGTAGAAAGACACTAGGAGGGAAATTTACTAAAGGGCGAAGTGGCCAATGCTGGCACTTCGCTGATTTACTAAGGGGTGCTGGCGTTATTACGCTAGCGAAGTAGATAAGACTCTAGTGCAACTTCGCACTCTAATGCCAGGCGTATTTTCGGTCTGGCGAAAGAGCGTTACTACGCAAATTCACTAAGTTTTTGTTTTTACTGAACATTACCTCTAACGCCAGACTTGCCTTCGCCACCTCAGACCAGGTGAAGTGCAATAGAGTAGATAGGAGTTGCTAAAAAAAAAAAAAAAGTCCCAAAAAAACACTGGCGTCTTTTCCTTTTTACAAGGTGATAGGCTGAAAAAGATTGTACATTTTTCCCCCCCTACATTTGATAACATATGGCACATAAACTATACTGTGGGCTCATGTGTAGGGCATTATAACAACTCTATTTTCTTTTAAGGTTCCCTGGGCTTGTGTAGTGTAATATATTTGCTGCAACATATACGTCCATTGAAATTTAACTTCCCGCCATATGCAAATTATGTAACGCAACTTCGCTATGCCTGCCGTAGTAACGCTAGCGCAACTTCGTAAGCGTTCTGTGCCGCCAATGAAACTTAGAAACTTGGTGAATTAGCATTGTCTGTGCGAAGTTGTGCCTGGCAAAGTGTGGCGAAGGCTTGGCGAATTTTCACCCATTAGTGAATTTCCCCCGAGGGCTCATATACATCTGCAGGCTAGGGGTGCCACTTGTCCAGTTTTTACCCATACAGCCCGGTTTTCAGGACGACCTCCTAGGTGAAAAGTGCCTGTTCGGATTTCCAAATTAGGAAAAAAAATAAGGCGACTGAATCTGGGTACATAGTAAATACTGATAAACCCAATGTACAGTTTAGTATGGTGCCCCCTGATGCATAATTTAACTTCTTTCCCACCCATGACATTTTCATGCTCCTACCTCAAAATGCATTACCATTTTTCATGTGCAGATCTAAGCTAAAATGTGCCTGATTTTATGTGTTTAATCCTAGATCAGTGCTGTCCAAGATTTTTCAAGTTTAGGGCCTTTTATCACTATTTCACGTGTTTAGGGGCCATATTGTTACACAAGAATGTCATACAAAGATCTTGGACATGCTAGGGTCATAAAAATCCCATGGTGGGCCATATTCAGCCCATAGTTGCACAGTCCCGCCAGGATTTCTCCTGTTGTGCCTGTTGGCTAGTCGAACGCTACTCCTCCCCTTTCACTAGCTGTAACGCTAAACCTAAAAGCCAATAGTTGGTGCTAGAATTAGAGTTGAATTTAGGGTGGATGATGCAAGAGGATTTACAAAGTATGGAGGACGGATAAAATAAAGTAAAATCGCAGAAAACTGTTAGTTGATGAAGAATACAGGGAAGCAGCAAACTCCTGGTACACTGAGACAGGGAATCACACATGCAGGCAAAGTATTTGGCATAGGATGTCCAGAAATGAACACTGTATGCCCTATGAACGCACTCACTGAAGATGCTATGTGGCTAGTGTAAACATTTAGAGGTGCTTTTATTCAGAGCCAGATGGCAGCTATATTACACACATGGTGTCTGCACCTGGCACTTAAGACAATAGGTCAGTGGTTTTGAAATTGGTTGGGTGGTTGTCTTGGCCATGTCTCTTCCCACGTCTCGTCACACCACACGATTGGGCTGAGCTCTGCTTGTATGTTTGGGTGTGTTTCAATGAAAGGTGGGGGTTAACAACAATTCAGGGGCACAGTTCAAAGAGGAAGCAGATCTGCTTCCTCTGTAGTTACGCCACTGTGAAATGCCTGTGTTTCACAGGACTACACATATTAGACCTGTCTGTTAAAAAAAAAAAAAACACAGGTGTGATAACAGAAAAGCCTTAGCCAAATAACCAAGTTTCTTTCAGAAACTGCTATTTTTTGCAATTTCTTTTTAAATATTATTTCCTTTCCAGGCAGGCCCCCCAATCACCATACTCTATTACCTGATAAAAAACAACACATCTTCTATAAAGATTGAAGGCTAAGATATATTTTATTTGAAGCAACATCAATAGAAAGTTTAATACATTTGAATAATCCATCTGAATAAAGGCTAGAGTTTATTCCTCAGTCAATCGCCCATACCAATCCATTTATTCTGTTCTATTCAAATACTGCAGGATTTGGCTATTTTCATAGAAAGGCTCCATAAAGTTTCAGGCATAAGTAAATGCTTTATTACGACAGTATTTCTTTAAATTATTGTGATATCTTGCAACTTTGCCACAACTCAGTTTGCTTAGATGACCGTTTATTTGCCAATTTAGGAGTATTTATACACACAAATGTGTATTTTTACATTTGATGATAACATACTCTGTTAATGGATCCATGCACTCAAAACACTCTGTAGCTGTACTGCTGGAGTACAATGCTGTTTCTGTTATACTAGAATGTAGTGTGTAATCTGAACACATATAATGTTCATATTATTGTTTATATTGTCTGTATCCATATGCCTTTTGTCTGTGTGATCCCATACTTGAGGCCTGCGTGAATTAAAACACAGCCCATACAGAGAAACTCTGAGATTAGGAAGGTGCTTTATGTGTGCAGGACATGCTTTACCCAGTTTGATTTGACCAGAGGTCCCCAATCTTTTTCACCAGTGAGCCGAAATCAAATGTAAAAAGAGTTGGGGAGCTACACAAGCATGAAAAATAGTCCCTGGGGTACCAAATAAGTGCTGTGATTGGCTATTTGATAGCCCATATGTGGACTGGCTGCCTACAGGAGGCTCTACTTGAAATTAAAACTTGCCTCCAAGCCTGGAATTGAAAAATAATAACCTGCTTTGAGGTTACTGAGAGCAACATTAAAGGGTTCGGTGAGCAACATGTTGCTCACATGCTACTGGTTGGTGACAGGCTGGATTTGTGGAAAGTCCTCCAAGGCCCGGGCCTAGGGAGGCAGGATTTTAGGGGACAGTATGCTGCCCAACCACACCCTCATTGGTTCAGAAACACTGGGAATGCACAGGAGATACTTTCTAAATTTCCCATGCGCAAATCCACATTGCTCCAGTCCCAATGATGAAAATTTGCGTGACTAAAAGGGAAGGTGAAAGGGGCACAGATGAACAGCAGCAGGCTTAGGGGCGCCCGCTATGTGAATCCAGCCCTGTTGGGGGAAATCACTGATTTAGACTCTTCTGGGTCCAGATTTGCAACTAATTTATTTTCTGTAGACAAAAATATTTATCTTTTATAAATTTCATTATACTCTGTGGGTCTTCATCCAAGTTCTCAGCTGTTCAATTTGCACAAGCACGCTGCTTTTAGCGGTTCCTCCTGCTGCAGTATACTGCTCCACACTGTTGGTATAGTTCCACACTTTTGACACATCATCACTGAACAGAGGGCTGCAAAAGGCAAGGTTTTAAAATGTTACCTATTTTATAAACTTGAGTTCATATTAATAAAGTTTTCAATGAACAACTTAATTGAAATCTGAAAATACACATGCCCTTGACTTCTATGGAATCTGAACAGGTTATCCATACCATGTTTATGCTTTACAGCTATAATTTGATACATCTTGAAGAGTCATGACGAAATATTCTTGATCTTGAGTTTTAACAATTTTCATCCTAAGTATATTGTATTATGGAAACGCTAGCAAACTTAAAATTACTACAGCAACTCAAATGTGGAATTCTGGAAGTTATGGTTCCACAACAGATGCCAAAAGGTTACACATGCTCTAGCTTACAATATGTATATATTAAATAACATTCTGTTGGCACAGTATCATACAAAGCAGAAGAATAAACAGGACACAATTTCAGCTTAAGTTGGTTTAAAGACGAACTAAAGCTTAACTAAAGAAGTAGGCTAGAAATGTTGTTTATTATGTTTTTTGGTTTCTGTACCAGCCCAAGGCAACTAACGTCCATTAGCAAGGAAGGTCTGTGCCTCTGAAAATGTCCCAGTAGCTTCCCATGTTCTTATCTGCTGATTTACTGCACATGCTCTGAGCTGCTTTCAGTTACTCAGCTTAGGGGCCGACTCAAAATATACAGTACACATAAATAAACATATAAATGTCACAATATAAGGCTGATTAGTAATTAATACAGATAATTACTACATGGCAGCACAGAAACCAATGCAACAATCATCAGAATTTAATAATCAGCCCTGTAGCATCAGCTTATATTACAGGCCAACCTTATTTTCTGCTTGATGATTTAAGACGACCCCTAAGCTTAGCTTCTCAACAGCTGCTCAGAGCCCACTGAGCATGTGAGTGTCGCAGACACGTTCCAAGATGGTGACCCCCTGTGACAAGTTTGAAGTCCTGGATCACTGTTGCTATTGAGAAGCTGAAATTTTAGGCTGGTACAATAAGTTCATTATATAAAATATGGCATTTTTAGCCACATTAATTTTTAGTGTTTCGTTCTCCTTTAAACCAGAGGCAGCACAGAACAAGACTGCATTTTGTATCTTATACCTGATGCTCTTCAGGTTCTCCAATGTTAGTTTATCAACAGACATTCCTTTTGTTTCTGCAAGTTGTACCACTTTCCCAGAGACTCCATGAGCTTGTCTGAAGGGCATCTTTGATGAAAGAAACCCAACAACTCAGTTAGAAAAGGTGAGAAACAGGCCACATTATAACATTTATCAGTGGACTATACAAAACAAAACAATTTAGTCCATGAACTCAGGTTTCTGCTCCACAAAAATACAGTAAGCACCAAATACAACATGTTTTTTAGATTTGTAAAGAGACGTCTGAAATGTCAATCCCTCCCTTGATCAGCATCCTTTTCCCTTTACATTGCTCTTTAACGCGAATAACGCTATAATGTTAATTGTATTGTTCTACTTATCCAAAAAATATCCATTTTAGCAGAGTGGAGTTTTGATTTGGCTGCAACAAAATTATAATTGGCAGAACTGTGTGACTGCAAGCATAAGTTAGTCATTGCTGGTTTTTTTCTTCAATAATCTTATATATCAAGTTTCTCCAGGGATAACTATCGGTTTGATTTTAGCGCTAACAGGTTAAGTGTAAAATTTCCCACAACATCTCTAAGGAGAATACAAAGTTTTGGCAAATTAACTTTTCATTGGTGAAATTCTCTTAGCACTGGTGTAAATTTCTCCAGTGAATATTCCCTAAGTGGAATGGCCAGTCAGCAGCTCAGTGAAGCTCTATTGCTCACTTCTAACACAGACCAGAGAGGATCTATGGGGAGCTACAATAAAAGTAACTTTTTGAAGAGGTAGTTCATCTTTAGAAGTTAACAGCTACCAGTGTGTTAAAAAAAAGTCCTCTTCTTAACAATTTTTCAACTGGCATTTATGTTTTATAGTTGTTTTACATTGTTTTATTACTATTTTACAAATGGTTATATTGAATAAACCAGGATTGACAAAAATGCTAATATGAATAAACCCTCCCTTAATTGGAATATGTTTCATATAGATTTAAAAAAAAAAAAAAAACACTTTTTGACAACTGTGCCTCTGATGCTTGATGACTGCATACAAAGAAAATAATACACACCCCTTTCCTGACCAAATAATAGGCAATGTCAGTGGAAAGCATATCCGGGCTTAAAGCCTTCTCCATTGCTTCTTTGTTTATCTGCAAAATGGAAAATGTAACAGTTAGCCCAGATGCAAACATACTACCATCTAACATATTATAAGAAGTGCCTTGCAGTAGAGATGGTTTGTGTATCCCCATATAATACTATGTTGAATAATGGACTGACATGCAAGGAGAGCTAAAATAATCAGAAGGCTGACAGCAGACATGAAGGAAACTGTGTTCATTCAAATTGTTCACAGCCTCATTGCACCCCCGCCTAATGGTTTTAAAAATTAGTGGTGAGCACAACGTTTCCTTCTTTGTTATAGATTAAATTGATGTACAGATGCACACATTAAAAACAATTTAACCTGCAACTTAATGGAGTGCGTGTCCTTTTGAAGATTTATATATGTTTATTTGACCCTGCACCCACAATTATTGATACAAATCTGGAATTAGAGCGGCTGCTGAAATGATACACACATACTGTGTATGTATGTATGTATGTATGTATGTATGTATGTATGTATGTATGTATGTATGTATATATATATATATATATATATATATATATATTCTTGTTGTAGAACAGTTATATCAAGTACCTGTAATGTGGCAATTACACCAGATGCCACCTGAAGAACCGCACATACTGTGTCATACACATCAAACATGGCCTCTTTATCCTCCTGTTTAGGGAAGACAAACACAACTGTATAAATATGTATTGAATAAGTCTACTGCAGACTGATCTATTCCAACAACGAGGAAGGATACTGTCATTTTATTGGCAGAATTCCAGCTCTGCTTAAAAGTGACATTAACATGTCAACAGGCTACATTTCAATCATAACAGAACATTTTTTTTATTGCTAGACCTGACATTTTCAGGGTGATATTGGAAAAGTGAATCTGGTTAGAATGAGAAGGACTAAAAGGAGTCAAAAAGACCTTCACTTGCAATTTACATGCAAAATGAAGACTTCTGAAATCAGAAGGTATTTACTTGTCTCATGCCATACAAACAGCACTGCCTAGATACCAAAACAAGAGTTTTCACTTCCATAAAGCATCATGGGCAAAGACATGCAAATCATCCAACTATGCATCCAGAACCGCTGGTTTATAGTACAGATACAGCCTAATAATTCAGAGCCATATAACCAAACTTGCAGACAGCCTATTTTGATCTTGTTAGATCTCATCAGTACAAGATATTGGAATATGGTTACTGAGGGATAGGACATGGAGAGTAGTGAAATGGGAAACCGAACCTGGTTAGGGTGAGAAGGGCTAAAAGGAGTCAAAAAGCCCTTAACTAGCAATTTACAAGCAAAGTGAAGTCTTCTGAAATCAGAAGTTATTTACTTGTCTCATGCCATACACACAGCACTGCCTTGATACCAAAATAAGAGTTTTGATTCTCCCATAAGGCATCATAGCCGGAGACATGCAAATCACTCCTTTGTGTCCCTTTGGCGAACGATGCATCCAGAACCATGTTCAGTTTCCCATGATGCCTTATGATGCACTGATGAGATCGAACAAGATCAAAACAGGTTGTCTGCAAGTTTGGATATATGGCTCTGAACCTTAGGCTGTATCTGTGCTATAAACCAGCAGTTCTGGATGCATAGTTGGCCAAAGGGACATAAAGGAGTGATTTGCATGTCTCCGCCCATTATGCCGTAAGGGAGAATTAAAACTCTTATTTTGGTATCTAGGCAGTGCTGTGTGTATGGCATGAGACAAGTAAATACCTTCTGATTTCAGAAGACTTCACTTTGCATGTAAAATGCTAGGGAAGGGCTTTCTGGCTGCTTTTAGTCCTTCTCACCCTAACCAGGTAAGGTTTCCCATTTTGCTACTCTCTTTAAGTCCTACCCCTCAAAAACAATGTTCCAATAACTAGCACTGATAAGATCAAAACAGCCTGTCTGAAAGTTTGGCCATATGGCACTGAACCATTAGGCTGTATCTGTGCTATAAGCCAGCTGTTCTGGAAGAGACATAAAGGAGTGATTTGCATGTCTCTGCCCATGATGCCTTATGGGAAAATCAAAACTCTTATTTAGATATATGGGCAGTGTGTGTGTATGGCATGAGACAAGTAAATACCTTCTGATTTCAGAGGGCTTTACTTTGCAGGGTGGTATTCTACTACTTGTATAGGTACATGTATTTTACAGAACACTGTAGATCTGTAAATCAAACAACATGTTGCTAACGAGCCACTGGTTGGAGATCACTGCTGTAAATGCTAAGAGAATTTGTGACAAAGTTGCGGAATAAACAAAAGGTAGCTAAGTTGCTACAAGGATGTTTGTCAGAGCACAGTGATAGTGGGTAATGTTCACCATTAAAAGATGCAAAACTCCACAAAATCCTTAGAAAAGTCTTCACAAGTGAAGTGGGAGTTCCGCATATCATATACACTCTAAATATCTGCAGTTTTCTTTTTCAGAAAACATGCAACAATAAAGCTGCATGACGAACTGCACTAGACTTGAGTATAACTACTACACCAGCCTTGCAGTGTTCATCTGCAACCATACAGCTCTGCAATTTATGCTTACTTGCAAATCCTTATTGTATGTGCTTGGAAGTCCTTTTAGTGTTGTCAGGAACCCAGAACACTGCACACAAATAGAAAGAAAAATGGAGTACTTTACTACTTTACAATGTATGTAACCTAAACCATAATTACACTTAGTATGAAGAGCTTATTTAAAATATATATGTAATACACTTTGCCAGTTTAATGAGAACAAGCTACCCTTTTTCTCTGCATTAATAGAACATTAGCTTGTACTTTATCCCAACTCAGATAAAATTAATCCTTAAAAAAATACTATTGTGTTTATTTAATGTTTTAATTATTTTTTAGTAGACTAAAGGTATGGAGATCCAAATTATGGAAAAACTCCTTATCCAGAAAATCCCAGGTCCCTAGCATTCTGGATAAAAGGTCCCATATCTGTATAAAGTTATAACTGATCTTTCATGTTGCAAGAAAAGAGGTAATTTCTCATCAGTAAAATATTTTAAAGGACGACCTTTCTGAAACGTGGCATTCTCACCACAAACGCCAACCTTTAATTTTGAAACTTTTTTTTTTTTGGTATTGAAGTTTAGGACCCTAAACATTAAAGTGACCTGACAAACCACAAACAAAGTTCTACTCTCTCGACCTTTTTAATCTTGCTCACATAAATATCAATCCTTATATCTTTCACTAAATTGTTAAGCCTACATTCTGCCAGCTCTAGTGTGGTGCCATATTCTTCCCTAATGTGAAAACAAAGGTTAGCTTGGCTTCCAGTGAAATCCCGAATCATCTTCTCTCCATCTAAACATTTGTCTCTTTCTAATGTACCATGCATAATCATTCACAACCCCACCCAAAATCTCTTATAACTACTACTTTGAAGTGGTTAAACATCCCTAACAGATAATATATGGCTTGATTTAAGGAAATGGAAAATATCCCCATGCTGGTAGCAGTGTTTTGACAACATCTACAAGTAGCAGTCATCAAAATCCAATATGTGCAATAAATAGCTCTAACAGAGTGCTTAGAGGATCCTATCTACCTGTGCAGATATATCTAAACAAGAGAAAGACAACTCTTAATACAGGAAAAATTTCTCTTATGTTCCTGTTTTACATACTCGTCCAAAAACACGTCCAGTTTTACCACGAATCAATTCTAAACTGTCAGGATTCTTCTTCTGAGGCATTAAGCTGCTTCCAGTGCTGGAAAAACAAACCCAGATAAATTGCATATTTCAAATCAAAAAGTACTCCTACATTATCCAAGTAAAGTGCATGTTTAAAAGTATTTAATGCAACATATAGTTTTATGATGCAGCACTTAATTACAGTAGGTAAGTGGCAGTAATGTTGATTAAACTAAAATGAAAGTAATAATCTACTGGTTGTTGTGCTGCTGCATGATGCAGGGCCTGTTTTGTTGTGTTGACTCAGTGCTGGTCAATTGGTCCTTGGTTTTGGGCAAGGTCACACGGGACATTTTTACGTTATGTTTTTAAAACAGGTGGTCAAGCATAAGTACGCCAATTAAACTACACATGCATGATAATGTAGTTTCTTTTCCCAACATGCATTTCTGGGTTTTCTCGTTAGTTTGTTCATTGAGGAAGACATCTTGAAAAAATCTTAGTAAACTTTTGTCACAAAAAGGCAAGCGGAAAAGCAACAAATATGTAAGCTCTATTTAGCAGGTTTTTTTAAATTCCTGTGTTGAATATATATATATATATATATATATATATATATATATATATATATATATATATATATATATATATATATATATATATAAGAAGATCACCACTCCCTGTAGTTTTGTGAAATTGTGTTGATTTATTAATCAAAATCACATCTTATGGATAAGATGTGATTTTTGATTAATAAATCAACACAATTTCACCAAACTACAGAGAGTGCTGATCTTCTTTTCATATATCATTTATACTTGGATCGTGCACCTCTGGCTTCATCCTTTGGATTGAGTGCAGGCACTGTATAATAAAGAATTTGTATTGAAAAAAAAATCACCTGTAGGAGTCAGACAGAGTTACAAAGCCAAATTCCTTTGTGCTGTAGATAATAAGATCTTCTGACATTTTACTAAGGTGAGTCATGCACAGAGAGGCCCAGAACAAAAACTCAGCTGAAATCAAATTGAAATAAAATTATGGTTGGCAACAAGTTATGACAATTTGCACTACTCACATGTTAGAATTATGCTACCTATTATAAATGCAGTGTAATTGTCTTCCATTTGCTTACGTGTAATAAAAGAGTTCAACATCACCCTCTTACACTTTCGAGAGAGAACTAAAGATTTCCTTGTAAAACAGGAAGGAATATTACTTTTCTTTTGCCCAATGCTAAGCGGGTTATTTTTCAGCTGAAAACTTTGGGGTATTGGACGAAACCCAGCGTACATCAAAAAAAACATTGGGACTTCTCCCATTGGCTTATATGCAACCTCGACAGGTCTAAGATGCCGGATATTCAGATTTGTACTTTTCCATCCTCGGGGTTTAGTAAATTCCGAAAAATTCACAAATTTTTTATGATTTTTGCATTCGGAGTTTAGTAAATAACCCCCTAAGTCTTGAAGAACAACTGAAACCTATCCTATAATTAATTTAACAAATTATTAATAAGCATTTAGTGGTTTGGCTCTATAATCAAAAAGGTAAAATGCTGTACTGTTTTTAAATTCAAACATGGTGGGTCATCCTAGAAGAAATATGGGAATATTTGTGATGTAGAATTAGTTTTATACATAATTTGGGGCAATTTATTACTAATTTTTACTATTAAATAAATCATATTGTAGCAAATTTTAAAAATTGTGGGTTATATATTTATGCATTTGTTCACAAAAGAGCACTGTTTCTAACTGTAAAAATGGATATATGGTGTGTACTGCAGTTGTACCTATGAAGTCTCTCTCGCTGGTTGCATCCATACTATTGAGGCTGAGGGAGTCAAAGTGTAGCTCTAGGTGAAAAGGAAAAGACATAAATATAATCACCCGTTGACGGCATTCTTTGAGTGGTAAAGAATAATGGATATATGTATATAATTTTAATGCAAGGAAATTAAGCATACCTTTGCAAAGAAGTTCTCTGTCCACTCCTAACGGATTACCAGCTATTGCACCACTGTCAATAAACACAAAGAATTTCGGGTTGTACAATAATATTTGCCTAAAACATAGATCCTTCCCTAGCAGTTATAAACTCCTGCAAGTAAAATGCTCTCTTTTAGAGATCATCAAACCATTATGGAAGATATGTAAATATCTCTAAACAGAGCAATCATCATCCTGGAAACAAGTTTGCTGTGCGTATTTCATATTAGTGATACAGCAAACATGACTGTGTGCAATGATTAACCCTATGACAAAAAAAAAAAAAGTTTGCATTTCTGAGCCTTCTTCCGATACAGTTTCAGAAGGAGTTATAGAAAAAAAAATCAATGGGGAACTGTTTTGTTAATGGAGCCAGAACTTTAAAAAAAAAAAAGTTTGACTCTGATAAATAGTAGTGAAATGTTTTTATCCTTTTCACCTTACAGAGCTCTGTAATTTGCCCCTGGATTGTAAACCATGCAGTTTTTACGTTCATTGTTCTAACAACATCTGTCTGAAAAGAGATACTTCTATACTGTACATGACTAGCTGTAACCCCTCTACGTAATGGACTTCTGATTATCTGTGACTTTTCGTTTTATCATCTACCTTGCAAAAATCAAATATGGAGTAGCTTCAGTTTCCCTGTTTGAACAAGAGGTGTGCCACATGAGAACTTCAGGAAGATTATCAGTAGCTTGGTTTAATATATCATTAATAATTTCCACAAGATGAAAGAAAATAATTTCAAAAAGAACATTTATTCACACCAAAGAATAAATGAGCAGTATTAAAATATAGTAATTAATGTAATAAATTCATCTAGCACAAACAACGTAACTTACCTGCCCAGAGGCAAAACATTGACCCTCTTCTTCACTTCTCCCAGTCTTTCAGCATCCCTGGATAATGCTACTGCATGACTGTGTAGAAGATACAGCTGCTCAGCTTATTATTGGCAACATCAAACTTCTCCTTTGTATTGAACAAGATGCCTTTTACAGTTACGCTTTCAAACTAACCTGGACTTGTTAAACACTTTGAGTATTGTGATTACTGTAATGCAGCCCAACAACCCTTCTTTGCTGAATTATTTGACCCAGAAACAATGTAATATTTAGTCTATTTGCCTATATGTTTTCAAATTAACCAAACCCTATTCAGTCATTGCCCTTATGAACGTTTACATAATTTACCATAACGTCTCCTCTACCCACTTCTCTCTGGAAATATTGCACTAGTGATCATGTTACCTTAGGATCCAGTGACTCCAACGAATAGGTTGCGCTCTTTGCATATGGGTATATCCTGGAAACAGTATATTGATTTCTCTGTGGAGGAAAGTGACATCAGAAAAGTAACACAATTAGGAATAACACCTCCCAGATTCCTACAAAACCACTGCTACCCATGTAAGGTGATGTGTATTGCTCCTTTACAACCTGCTTACAATCATATTAGCTGCACTATCTACCTTGATACAGAGAGTATCTTACACCTACTAATGGAATGGCCATAAGTGCTCATTGTAGTTTTTCATTTCATTTGTTGCATTTTAAAAAGATTTCTAGTCAGTTTACAGGGGCAACTATAAAAATCTGTATCGGTGCTCTGTGTAGCTTACCCAGCAATCTTAAGGGTTTAGGTCAATGAAGGAGGTTATATGGAAATGTGTTATTATTAAATTTTAATTAGAACACTTGCCCTAGTATGAAAATGTAGGGGCATAATTTTATGTAATTAAAGGTAAGGGTTGGAAATGAATAGCATGTTTTCAGTTTAAATCCCAAGACTAGGTAAAAATACTATTCTGTTAGAATCAAGCCCATTATATCAATATAATCATGTTTGCATCTCTGTCACAATGTCCAAACACAAAGATGCTAGGCCTGTGCATTTTACAAAACAATTTAATGTTGCCCAATCAAACATCTGACATCAAAAGTTGTTCAGTGATAAAATTGCAAAAACTACCAAAGGTCATCACATCATGTGCTCAGTCTCTTGTGATCTGCAGGTCAGCACCCAGGTGATTACAAATAACTCAATCCGTACAATGTGTTAAAACAATGTCACTTTTCTTTCTTTTTTTTTTTAACCTTTTGTGCTTTATAATGAAGATACCACAGCACTGTGGATATTTGTAGAATGTTACCCACAGAGCCATGTTAGGACAATATTTCTATGACTATTTGCTGTTTTGCTTGGATAATAAGTTCAGTGTTGCAAACCTCATGACAAAACTGGACACAGACTTTACATGAACATATATAAATATGTGTGTAAATAATAATTATAAATTATGCAAAATGGAATTGTTTTATGTTTACAAATACAAACTTTAGCCATTTTGTTCTACTGATCATGGGCAAATTAAGTATGGCATAAAATGTTATTCTATGAATATATAATGGAACATAAGTATGTAAGGAAACATTATCTGTGTGTATTTTATAAATATTGTGGGAAGGACCTCTGCTCTTTGAACAGTTGATAGATCTGTGTTTTTTGTTTAAATGTAATGCTGTATGATGGCAATATTTGTCTAGTGCCGACTTACATAGCTGCTCTTTCTACCATGGTCTGGATTAGACGAGTTAAATGGGTATAGAGTGTTGAGCAAGAATCTCTTAACCACAGTCTCATGTCTGTAACAACCTGTGAGAAGTAACAATGAGAGTGAGAGTGGCATCTGAACTGCCAATACTAAAATTCTCTAATAGCAATAGGCAATAAAACTCCAATGTTAAAAATCAAAGCTTTACCAACCAAAAGGTAAACAGCAACTATATGTACACCAAACAAGAAAGAAGTGTTTAAAGAAAAACCACTGAAAATTAATATTTTTTGCTTCTTTGTTCAGGAAACACTGATGCAGTTTACCTTTAGAACATAAGAAAACCACTGTGTATGTGTATATTTGTAGAATGTTACCCACAGAGCCATGTTAGGACAATATTTCTATGACTATTTGCTTTATGCTACTGAAGATGTGTTATAATACTTCCAATTAAAGGCATTTGGAAGAATCCTATCCCAGTACAAAATGGGTCTTTCAATTTAGTAAAGGAACAGTGACACCAAAAATGAAAGTGTTTTAAAGTAATGAAAATATAATGTACTGTTGCTCTGCCCTGGTACAACTTGTGTGTTTTTGTCAAAAACTATAGTTTATATGAACAAGCAATTATTTAATGTATATCCTGTGTTTGAATGGGTGCCAACATGCCTAAACAGCAGCTTGTTTATATAATCTATAGTAATCTACATGAAGCAAACACACCAGTTTTACCAGTGCAGGGCAACAGAACCTTTGTTATTTATTTATATTTAAAAACCTTTTTTTTTTTTTTTTTTTTTTTTTTAAGATGTTACAGATTTTGGGAGAGCTATATACTATATGATTTACTGACCTCAGGGTAAACAAAAGGACACAGTAAGTTAACAAGGAGCTAAACCTTTTCTTTTAATTCACAAAACTTGTTCTGGCAAAAAATAAAATGCACGAATACAGGGCTGTTCAACTGGAGGCTCATGGGCTAGATGTGGCCCTCAAAGGGATATTAGGGTTCCCAACTTGATCAGGAGTTCCACATTACATTATCATTTTATATAAAGTCTGCCCTGCAATGTGTGGCATGAAAGATAATAGTTACAAATGTAAAAGGCTGAACATGACTTCCTTAAAATCAAACAAAATTCAGTAGTTTGGCCTATATTTGTGGTGATAATATATGGATTGTACCTGATCATTCCTACTTCTTCCAGTGTGGAGCTTTCCAGCAACCTCACCAATCAGTTCCTAAGGATAAAAACAATCGCAATGAGTGAACATCATATTTGAAAACAAACCAACACACTGTACAACAGGAGAAGCAATGTTTATGGACCACTGTACTATGTGTAGTAATCATTAGACACAAAAAGAAACATGAAAAAATGGTACAAATACATAACATGCCACAGCTCTGCTGTTTCACCCTTGTAGGGGCTTGCATGCAAAGAATGCAGAGTTGTGCCGTGACAAGAGCAGAGGACAGCAGCTATAGGATTGCTTAAAATGAATACAATGTATGGCTTACCATCAGGTAAATAAAATCCAGGTAATAGAGACCATAACATTGTTAGAAAATATTAGCACCTCAAAATTTATACTCCACTAAAAACAAAAATAGTGGCCCTATAAAAAAAGAGAAATTACTGTTCTCAGTTTATTCTCTTAGGAAAGAAGATCCATGTGGAAAGCCCAGATGCAAGAAAGTTGCATCTGGGCATCGGAAGAAAGAGGTTCCTCTTTCTTCCGATGCCCAGATGCAACTTTCTTGCATCTGGGCTTTCCACATGGATCTTAGAAACTACAACTCAACTACAACTCAATTGGGACAGACATCTTTTAGGTTAAGTGTTACAAAGCAGTAATCAAGGAGAAACCGATTGGTGCACTTGCAAGAAATCTTTATTTTATGTAAAAATTGGGTCCATTAAAACTTCAATATATATTGACACATTGTATGGTACTTAAATGTTTAAAGGGGATGTACAGTCAAAACATAAAACCCTACTATCAGGTCCACTGCTGAAAAAGAAAATGTATATTTTTCCAGAGGTACTATAAAAATGTTACACGCAATACACAAGCATATATTCAACCAACCAAATAACACACACACACACATTTACCTTGAGACGCCGTTCATTGGCAGTGTGTATATCCTCATCTCCTTTAGTCAGTACAAATGTTCCTGAAGACCATTCATCGTGGATCTGTAAACATTGAACAAAAACCTATCTATATGATCATACTTATGCCAAACTGACTCTGCAATTGCCTAGAGTAACATTTTTTTTTTAAAGGATTTTAATTGTGGTTGGGATAAATTAATACAATTTGTATAATTCCAGTATTTAACATAATGACTTTAACTACTAGTCTTGCATCTTAATTACTTCTAAGGGTTCTAAATAAATTCGTAAAGAAATTGTTCAGTGTAGAAATAAAAACTGGGTAAATAGATGGGCTGTGTAAAATAAAAAATGCTTTCAATATAGTATAAAATGTAATGTATAAAAGATGGAGTGACTGGATGTCTAACATAATAGTCAGAACACAACTTCCCGCTTCCCGCTCACTTGGTTTACACTGATTGGTTACCAATCAGTGACTTGAGGGGGGCCACATGGGTCATAACTGTTTGCTTTTGAATCTGACATGCATGCTAAGGATCAATGGCAAACTCAATGAACAGTTATGTCCCATGTGGCCCCCCTTAAAGTTGCTGACTTAGAGTAAGAGAGCTGAAACAAACCATATTAGAAACATTTTTTTATTTTGCACAGCCTATCTATTTACCCAGTTTTTATTGCTACACTGAACTGTTCCTTTAAAGACACTATAAATAATGTGAATTGTACCGTATCCAGGCCACTGATAATTTGTTCCATCTCAGACTTGCTCACTAGTCCTGCCTTTTCCAGAGCCTTGACGTATGCTTGGCTTCCCCTTATGTCAGCTGACCACATGCGCTGATCATAGGTCACAGAGCAGTTGAACATCTCCATGATAGGATCTATGCTGCCAACAAATCTTCCACCCCAAAGCTTATTTCCCTGAAAGTCAAAATAAATATTAATCATTTTAATTGGCATCCTAGGTATTTCTATTTTGTTCACATAAAATGTTGTTTTGTGGAAGCTCAGATTTTTATAGTTCAGTGTTTTGCCTGGCACATCTTTAATCTGTGGCAAAATCAAACACAACTTAAATTATTTAAGTATGAACTATACATCAGTGATAGACGAGTTGGCCCAAAACCCTTGGGTTCTGTGATTTCACGCTGACATACTTCGTACAGGGTCAGGTTTGAGGCCCCAAAGTGGGCCGAAACGTTGGAGACACTGTGAGATTTAAATAAATTATTGAATTCTTTGGAAAACGGAGTGCTGGTCCTTTTTACAATTCTATATACCTATTTTTGACCAAGCACCCGGCAAAACGATATGTGAAGGAGTGCGGGTATCATCTGCAATTTCGTATATATATATATTTATTTGTTTATTTATTTTTTCTAAGCCTTGCATTGCCAGAATCCCAATAAAAAAAATTTTGAGCTTTTTTTTCGTTGCTTCAAGCCCACTTCAAAAATTCTCAAAACTATAGAACAAACACTGAAAAAGCAATAGCTTAAATTGCACAAGTCGGCAATTTTGGATCACATACACACAACATATTAGGAAACCATAAATGTATGAAACAGTCACATTTGTTTGTATTGTGTAAGACTTGTCACAAGACATATTGATTTAATCTGAACAAATAATCATAATGTTGAAATGTCAGCTCTGAAAGAGACAAAGTAACAAGTAGGGTAACAATTACAACACTGTTAATACACTTGCAATCATTAGTCAGTATGTGGGGTTATGGGGGCACTGAATATACTTTAGACCTTAAAGGGATACTGTCATGGGGAAAAAAAAAATTCTCAAAATGAATCAGTTAATAGTGCTGTTCCAGCAAAATTCTGCACTGAAATCCATTTCTCAAAAGAGCAAACAGATTTTTTTATATTCAATTTTGAAATCTGACATGGGGCTAGACATTTTGTCAATTTCCCAGCTGCGCCTGGTCATGTGACTTGTGCCTGCACTTTAGGAGAGAAATGCTTTCTGGCAGGCTGCTGTTTTTCCTTCTCAATGTAACTGAATGTGTCTCAGTGGGACATAGGTTTTTACTATTGAGTGCTGTTCTTAGATCTACCAGGCAGCTGTTATCTTGTGTTAGGGAGCTGCTATCTGGTTACCTTCCCATTGTTCTTTTGTTTGGCTGCTGGGGGGGGGGGGGAAGGGAGTACTCCAACTTGCAGTACAGAAGTAAAGAGTGATTGAAGTTTATCAGAGCACAAGTCACATGACTTGGGGCAGCTGGGAAATTGACAATATGTCTAACCCCATGTCAGATTTCAAAATTGAATTTAAAAAAATCTGTTTGCTCTGTTGAGAAATGGATTTCAGTGCAGAATTCTACTGGAGAAGAACTATTAACTGATTCATTTTGAAAAATAAGTTTTTTTCCCATGGGCTTTGCCTAAAATTACCAGGATACACTGGGTAAAGCCTCTATCAAGACTTTTATTGAGAAACATTTTCAAGTTTACAATCGTTTTAAATTGATACTAACATGTTGCAGGAACAAATCTAGCATGTTAAAAGGAAGGATGTGCCATCTTCAAAAGCTAAAGCACTGTATATTTAAAATGTCATAATTTCCTATTTGGCAACTCTTTGTCAAGCCAAGTCATATTGTCATAAAAATGCATTTTAAATATTCAATGGTGCTGTTGCTTTTAAGGGGGGGGGGGGGGGGAAAAGCATTTTGTGCAGCTAATCTTACAACCTTAGTGAGACACTAGAAATTGCTTCTGGTCATATGAATATTGAAGTTCCTGATATTGTAGATAGACTGTTGTCAAACTTAAAAACATTCCATTTAAATATGGTCCATGTAGTTCATGTGCTGCACAGCTGCTGTTTTTGGGGAAAGAGACACCCCAGATTGTAACTGTGTAGTCTGTAATATGGTGGGTGTCACTTACATATTACAACAAAGTGCTAAATGCAGAGATGCAAAGAATAAATTGTTTTAGGATGCACCAAATACGAAATCAGAAATGTTTTGGTTGAATAAAGAACTTAATCCAAATCTGCATATTCATATTTTATTTTGTTTGTATCTTGAGATTTACGTGACTTTAAGGGGCAGATGTATGAAGGGTCGAATACCGAGGGTTAATTAACCCTCGATATTCGACTAGGAACTAAAATCGTTCAACTTCGAATATCGAAGTCGAACGATTTAGCGCAAATCCTGCGATCGAACGATCGAAGGATTATTTGTTCGATCGAACGATTAAATCCTTCGAATCGAACGATTCGAAGGATTTTAATACAACGATCGAAGGACTATCCTTCGATCAAAAAATCTCAGGCAAGCCTATGGGGACCTTCCCCATAGGCTAACATTGACTTCGGTAGCTTTTAGCTGCCGAAGTAGGGGGTTGAAGGTTTTCTTAAAGAGACAGTACTTCGACTATCGAATGGTCAAATAGTCGAACGATTTTTAGTTCGAATCGTTCGATTCAAAGTCGAAGTAGTAGTCGAAGGTCGAAGTAGCCCAAAAAAAACTTCGAAATTCGAAGTTTTTTTAATTCAAATCCTTCACTCGAGCTTTGTAAATGTGCCCCTAAGGGTTCAGTTAAATGCTGCCATAAAATGGCACAAATAAATGTTTAGAAACCATGAGTGGTTCAGGTGTACATTCCCTATAGACCCTCAGTTCAGCAGAGCAGAAAGTTACTTATTAAGCAATGGTAATGCAGAGAAGCATAACAGGAGCAGCAAGAGAAAACTCCACTGACCACCAAAGAATTAAAAAACCTTAAGGTAAATGCCACTGCCCCAGGGTCGGACTGGGCCAGCGGGAAACCGTGAAAAAACCCGATGGGCCCTGTCGCTTTTGGGCCCCGCCGGGCCAGACCCGCTCCTGCACTCCGTCTCTTTTTTTTTTTAGAAAAACCGGAAAACTGTATGCGCGCACAAGGGAGCTTAGTGGCAGAATAACATAAGTATGCGCATGCGTGCGCAAGGGGGACTGGTGAAGCCAGTAAAGATGATTTTTTGCGCAACAGATATGCTTTTGGATGGGGGACCCGGAGGATGGTGTGGGGGCCTCTGAGGCTGTAAGCCTGGTGGGCCCTGGGCCCCCCAGTCCCACACTGCACTACCCCCACTGAACTGACTGACTTATCACATTATTAATTATTTTAATAATTGTTTATATGAACTGATAATTATAGAGTAACATCAGTTGTTTAATTGGTATATATTTACAAAATTATTAGTGTCTCCTACATGAACTTTTCAGCTGTGGAATAACTTGTCAGTGGGCCCCACAGCAAGATCTCTGGGAATTTACACAATTTATGCAAAAACTTAAGTTACATATGACAACGTACTTTACATAAAAAAAATTTAGGTAACCTACACATCAAGCAATGACAGGGCAGAGCAGCGAGACAGGGGCAGCCAGGTGGGTAGGCTTAATTTATGGCAAACTCCACTGACCCCCCAATGAATGAAAAAAACTTATTCCACTGCCCCCCAATAAATTATCTGACTTATTAGCACATTAATAAATAATTTTTACTGTTTATATGAAATACTACTGACTAGATATTGGGCCCCTAAACTTTGGGAACAAAACATTTTCCATGAACATGTATCAGTCCCACTGGGTCCTAATAGTTTCTGGGCCCCCAGCAGTTGTAGGGTCTGTTTCCTCTGTAGTTACATTGCTGCTTTTCAGTTCAATAATTAGTGGGTTTGTATCATAGTAATAGTTGCAACTGACAAAACAATACATAGAACAAGTTTTTGTCCTTCCTACCCAACTACTTGTTGATCATTTGATTAGCACACAGAAGGGGCGTCGTCAAAAAGCTTCGTACTGTGCGACTGTATTCATGGGGGCCTCATATAATAACTTGTTTCTGATTGTGGCCCTGGAGAGGGGGGTGACCCATAGACACACACCACCTACCCCCTAATGTGTTCATAATTCAGACATTCAAGTGCAAGTTAAAGGAGAATTCCACCTGTACTATAAAAAAAACCCTACCCGTGCGAAGACCAACCTCTCTACTCTACGCAGGGTAGGGGGTAGGGTTTTTTTTTATAGTACGGGTTGAATTCTCCTTTAAGGATCATCAGGGGGTGCAGGCAGCAACCCTGTCCTTACCACCTGCCCCATGAAAGTTGAGACATTTTTTAAAACACTATTAAATAATTGGTGAGGAAATCAATAGTAGGAATATAACCCTTTTTAGGAGGTGTGTAATATTCGTGCTTTGGTATTGCAGGGTCTTATTTTTGTGTATATTTCTAACTTGTAACATAATGAAATGGCCCTGAAGAGTATACTGAAACTTTTTAAGGAGAAGGAAAGGCATTTTCTACTGGGGGTGCCAAAAGTTAGGTTGTATTTACTTACCTTCCAGTGAGCACCACGGCGCGATCGTCTTCTGGCTTCTTCTTACTTCTTGTGGCTGTGCATGTGCAGTAGAGTGAAAAGCTTTAACGAAAAAGCCGGCTCTTTTGTACTACTGCACATGTGTTTGCCCAGGGAAATTTGAAGAAAGAAGAAGCAGGAAGACTATTGCTCCAAGGTGCTCGCTGGAATAACCCTGGGCCGGTGCAGTTTTCTCCTGATAGGAGCACCGGGGTGCTAGGTAAGTAGATACAATCACTAGGGGGTGCCTAACTATTGGCACCCCCAAGTAAAAACACCTTTTCTTTAACCAAAAATGTACCAAACGTTTTCCTTTTAAAAAAGAAAATTTACCTCTGATGCCATTTTTATTTCACTTGAGAATAGCTTTGGCCCAACAGATAATTCCTGAAAGTAAAGAAAAAATATACGCAAAATTTAATTTAATGCATTTGTTATTAGCAACTGGAAGAATGCAAGTAACTTGCACCATATTTATTATAATGATTACAGCAAAGTGAAATTTAAACATGGTTTTAAAGAACAATTCTTAAGTAGAGAAATATTTTGCAGTACAGAACTTATGACAAATGTATATTTCAGGAAAGGAATTGTATAATTGTGGCTTGCTTTTAGGCTCCACAAGAGTGTTCTCAGTGGCTTCCCTCTGATATAGTCGCAGCAGATATATATAGTGAATTAAGTACCCCCTCTTGTAAAATATAAGGATATTATAAGTTACCGAGGAGTTTCATGACCATATAAAAATACAGGTCATGGTCATGGAGGTTACTTCTAATATCCTCATATTTTGCAACTGGGGGTACTTTATTTATTATAATACACAAGTTTCAGTGAGTCATGTGACAGAAATTACATCAGAACTCACCGTTTATAAGGATATAATTTACAAGATATTCTTGGCTTTTGTATATTATAGGGGTATATACTCTCCACTCTCTGAAAATTAAAAAATACTACTGAACAGATATATACGTGGAATAACAAAAAGGGGCAATTTATATGAGAGTATCGCTTTAAAACTTCTCAGAGACAAACACCACACTGCCCCTTGTACATTACAGAGTCTCACGATTGTTTCTTGCATTGAGAAAGGGGATTTACGTGAAGGTGTATTTCCTGGATGAAACTGAATATCATTACATTATAGCTTTATAGTTCGAACAGGAAATTCCACTCTGTCACTATTATAGGGACACACTAGATCTGCTCTTATAACCATGCTAGGCTGAGACCATTGTTTTAAGGGGCGGGGGGGATATTATAATTATAAAATGAACAATGTACAGTCTGTAACAGCAGCAGAGAATGCAGCTCTCTCAGGGTTGGACATGGTCCTACGTTGACATCCTTATCAGTGACAGAAGAACTAGGCAGTTTACATATGCGGTTTTAGTTTTTCGAAAGCCCCTTCACTAGCAGGTGGAAAGTGTAAATATACTCACGCACAAATTGCTGGCCTCCCTCACCGGCTGCCGCTAAAGAACTACCTTTTCCTATTGATATCTATGCCGAGATCCATATAAAGCAGCTTGTGACGCCAGACTCTAAACCCTACCCACCTCATGACTGACCAATCCCGAGAGCTGATCGGTGGGCGTGGCTCCGAAATGTATCTGACGCAAAGATCCTATCGTACGAATCCTTTTCTGTGCAGTTTTCTTAAAATTGCTGTTTAAAAAGAATTACTTTTCATAACATAGCAAAGAAACTAGTCATTATATGGCTGCATACAGGGGAGAAGCTCATAAAACTTCGGTTAACTGTGAACTAATATACGGTGGCCATTTTAGGACATCATCAGGAGATAACACTCTCACCGATATGTGGTCTCGTCATGTATGTTCCTCACACATCTTAAAAAGCTGTAGTCACTCCTGGCCATATATCATGCACCGATCTCCCCCTCCTGTTTCACTTCTCGGTCCTCTTTCCTTCCCCCTCGGTATTCTTTTCACATATCCTTCCAAAACCTCCCTCCTCCCCGCTCCCTCCTTGTAATTTAGTGCTCATCGGAATAAATATATATTTATATATCTGAGTGAGGGGGAAGGATCAGGAACATGGAGGAGCTCTAAATTACGACTTTATATTTCACCTCCACCCAGTTTGGAATGTCATGTGACACTGACAGGCTCACATGACCCAGGTTAGTTGGAAAGGAAGCGGCGCTACTTGTTTTTTGCACTGAGGACAGTGAAGTGTGAGTCTGGCAGCAGCATTCGGGGCATTCATAGCGAGACATGTTTGCAGTGTGGGCATTTTGGTTCTTTTTGCGACTCAGCAGTTGCTGTGCTTATTCCCTGGATGGAGGGATACTGTACCCCAGAGAAACCCCTACCAGAGAACTAAAGGAGCTCAGTGGGATCTGGAGTTTCCGAGCGGATAACTCTCCACAAAGGGACAAAGGCTTCCAGGAGCAATGGTACAAGAGACCCCTTAGTGAGGTAATATTATACACAAATTTAGCCTAACATATCAACTTGCAGCAGTCTTTATTATTATCTCTTACACATCACTTATTTAGTTTTATAAGAAACCTATACTCATCCTTACTGCCAGTTTCCTGTAATCCCTTTTCCACCCTGATTTGTGCATTTTCATGAATGGCATACTTCTCCCATAGATAGAATAGACACATAATTGATCTTTAAACCTCTCCAGTTACTGTAACAATTAATAGAACCAGCATGATTTACTAACATATTTTATATGTGTACCTGTCCAGTGTTAGACCGGGACACCAGGGGCCCACTCAAAAACCTAAGACCAGGGGCCCACCCGAAAACCTGAGACCAGGGGCCCACCCGAAAACCTGAGACCAGGGGCCCACCCGAAAACCTGAGACCAGGGGCCCACCCGAAAACCTGAGACCAGGGGCCCACCCAATAGCGTGAGACCAGGGGCCCACCCAAAAACCTGAGACCATAGGCCCACCCAAAAACCTTAGACCAGGGGCCCACCCAAAAACCTGAGACATGGGGCCCACCCAAAAACCAGAGACCAGGGGCCCACTTTCAGAACTATCATTCTTCCTCTCCTCACTCAACCTCTATTCTCCTAGTCTCTTTTTTTACATTATTTTACAACATTTTTATTATTGCATCTATTTAACTTCTTTGTTCTCATAGAAATAGAGAATGGCTATCAAGTAGACCAAATGTTTAGCAGCATGAGGGCCCACTGACACATGGGTTTTCCTGGTATCCTGGTGGGCCAGTCTGACACTGTACCTGCCCTACTGTGTACAATAGGTACTATACAATTCAAACTGCACAACTTCTTAGTTACTCATCATCCCTATACAGAAGTGTCCTGGCAGGGAGCCTGGTGGACCCTCTGTCTATGGGGAATAGGGGGGTAGACTGTGGGACATATCATACTGACCACCCAACACTTATGCGCTACCCAGTTATAACCCCATGGTGAGGGTCCTGATAAAAAAAAAAATACCCATGTTTTTATTTCTTTATTTGGGTGGGTCGGTGATGCCTTATCTAAATTTCTTCTGTTTCTTGTAAAGCACTGCATACATTGTGGTGCTATATACCGTATATACCCGAGTATAAGCCAAGTTTTTCAGCATCCAAAAAGTGCTGAAAAAAATCTACCTCGGCTTATACTCGGGTCAGCGGTACCCAAGTAGCTGAGATTGCAGTCACTCTTAATCATTCCTATACCAACAGTTCACTTGGGGAGAGACTGCAATATCCCACAATGCCCTCTGTTGGTTATATAAAAGAATAACAGTGCGCCCACTGTTGGTTATATGAAAGAATAACAGTGACTGCAATATCACACAGCACCATCTGTTGGTTATATGAAAGAATAACAGTGACTGCAAAATCGCACAGCGCCATCTGTTGGTTGTATGAAAGAATAACAGTGACTGCAATATCACACAGCGCCATCTGTTGGTTATATGAAAGAATAACAGTGACTGCAATATCACACAGCGCCATCTGTTGGTTATATGGAAGAATAACAGTGCGCCCTCTGTTGGTTATATGAAAGAATAACAGTGACTGCAAAATCACACAGCGCCATCTGTTGGTTATATGGAAGAATAACAGTGACTGCAATATCACACAGTGCCCTCTGTTGGTTATATGAAAGATTAACAGTGACTGCAATACCACACAGCGCCCTCTGTTGGTTATATGAAAGAATAACAGTGACTGCAATATCACACAGCGCCCTCTGTTGGTTATACGAAAGATTAACAGTGATGGCAATATCAAACAGCACCCTCTGGTAGTGGGACAGTGGGACAATGCACACAGTAATCCGTTTGGCAATTCTCTGTCACCATCAACTTTGCAAAGAAGTCCGGTTGATCGCTGGGGGGGTCGCTTTGGCAGAATGTGCGCTGCTGGGAGACAGGGCTGTAGTTGTGTCTAGGCTTATACTAGAGTCAATAAGTTTTCGTAGGTAAAATTAGGTACCTCGGCTTATACTCGGGTCGGCTTATACTCAAGTATATACGGTAAATAAATACATACATACAGTTTTGAAATGTTTCTTCCCCCACACGGTTTTTGCAAGTTAAATAATAATGCATTAGACTAGATCACTTAACATTTGAGATAGATTTGCTGCTGTTACTATTTCTCCTCTGTATTCATATAATTTTTATAATCTTCTTGTAGACTGGTCCAGTAATAGACATGCCAGTACCTGCCAGCTATAATGATATCACTCAGGACATCAGTCTGAGGGACTTCATAGGCTGGGTGTGGTATGAAAAGGAAATCTGGCTGCCAAGCCGGTGGGAAGAAAAAACAGCATCTTCGCGGGTCATGCTTCGAGTTGGCAGCGCTCACTATTTTTCAGTTATTGTAAGTAAAGAGAAAATGAAGTACCTCTTAAAAATAAACGATTCACCTTTTTTTATAATTGTCTGTTGAACAATGGAAGCTGTAACTGTGGTACTAATGAGACTTTTAATGTATCTGACGTGTGTACTATACTATCCAGTCTGGAACTGGAATGCTGCGGCTGTAAACAATGTGTTACAGTTGTCCGAACATCTCTAGATTTCTCTCATTACTGAATTTTTCTACCTGCTTCATCAGGTTTGGACTGGAAATCAAAATAGTCCCTGACCTTTCAGATACTCAGAGACCCAAACAGCCCAATAAATAATGACGGTCTATAGCATCTTACAGAAGCTCCCCTGGCATTTGCCAGAGTCTAAAGATTGCCAGTCCGGGCCTGTACTTTTACAGCAACAGATTTAGATTATTCCCCTTATATTCAGCATGTTATCATCACCTATCACAGTTATACATTCTATAGTTTGGAATTCATTGTCAGAGAAGATTTTAGAGATGCATTTTAGAAGCATATATTACTTCAGACATTCCATAGTTGTGGGGGCTGAATGTGTAAAGGGAAATGGAATCAGATGTGCAGAACTTAGTGTTGACTGTTCTTTCCAGTGGGTTAATGGAATTCAGGTCATGGAACATGAAGGAGGTCACCTGCCCTTTGAGACAGAAATCAGTAACATTCTAAAGGACAATGCAGGGTCTCTCTGCAGAATAACCATTGCTGTAAACAACACCCTCACTCTGCACACGCTACCCCCTGGCACAATCCAGTTCATGGAAGACGGCACTCGGTAAGATGATTTACAAATGAAATGTTCAGGGTGGTGGGGAAGCGTATGTTTATAATTCATAGCAATATATATGGATGTTTGGTGGTAACCAAAAGTAAACCCAATACTAAAATTGTAAGCTGCAACAATCTCAACAATATATTTCTCACTGCCAGGCCCCCCCTCTGCGGTGTAAGCAGTGTTTTTTTTTTTTACAAAGTATCGCTTTCCTCAATGGCAGGGGCTTTAAGTCAGTCTCCACCCATAGTTTCATAGTTTCACTTTGGAACCACAGCCATTGTGGAACGCAAGACACATTTGGATCTGCGGCCACTGTGGTGTCGGATTAATGAGTATCCTTAATTTGCACCCTGGAGAAGCAGGATTATAGCTGCACATTGTACTGTCTTATATACCCTATAACTACCCCCTAACGCCAACCGTCGAAAGTGACTTGTATTAGTTTGATAAATACATTTTGTTGACACAGAACAGCTGTTTTATTAAAAACCACTAGGTGGTGCCATCTACACAAGAAGATTATTATAATTCGACCTGCAGACAGAGCATAGTAGCATATACACTCCTACTTCAAGAAAAAACACATTACGGGGTGAGATGAGAGCTCATCACAGAAATACTCAATTTCTAGTTATTATTACGGGATTTTTAGTATCATATTTATCAATAGAGTTCAACATTTGATAAATTTCACAAATACACTTCTAAACATCCTATAGTAATCTGCCCCAATATGTGTAAATAAAATGTTGCATCTATTAAAATTCATTCTTTTCAATTATTGGTCTTTTAAATGTGACCTTTTAAATGCTGTCTGTTGTTTCTGTGAAATAGCTTCAGAGGAAACAGCGCTACTAAAATTCCAAAACTGATTTTGTTTTATTAAATGCAGGTACCCCAAAGGATATTTTGTGCAAAATATAGAATTTGATTTTTTTAACTATGCTGGCATTCATCGCCCAGTAGTTCTCTACACAACCCCTGGTATCTATATCGATGACATCACAGTTATTACGGACACAGATGGTAATACAGGTAGGTTCAAATGCAGGTTCACACTTATAAATACTTTTGGTAGTATGCATGATATCCACTATGGTAATTTATAGGGTAAATACTTTAGTTTCCATACACTACAGAAATCTTTCACTGAATTATCATTTAATATTTTGTTTTGTCTTCCTGGTCTAGGAATAATCAACTATGTCGTGTCAGTGGTTGGTTCTGAATCCTACTCAGTGTCTGTGACATTAAGGGATCGCCAAGGGCAGGTGGCAGCCCATGGTGTAGAGACTAGTGGACATCTTGTAGTGCCAGATGCAAAACTTTGGTGGCCTTATCTAATGCATGAAGACCCTGGATACTTGTACTCATTAGAGGTAATTACTTGAAGTTCTCCCATGCTACCCTGTCTGTTAATAACATTGAAATGCTGTGCTAGACAATAATTTATCATTCAAACATACAGATTATGTTGGATTCACTGTGCCTTTAGAGAATGTCTGGTAGTCCTGCTATTTGTGGAACCTTTGATGGAAAGCATTCAGAATCCTACATCTTGCACACTTCATCTGAATGCTGATAAAATACATGTATATAAATTTGGCGTGTGTGTGTGTGAATAATAACTTGTTTTGTATGAAGTTCTGTCTCACGTATAAAAAATTGTGGTTGTTCTGCAGCTGCCCTTCAAACTTATTTAGCCATACTACAGTGTTCTTGTGTTGTTTACAGGTTATGATATTGGCCAAGAATGGGAATGGGTCGGTGGAAGACATTTATGTTTTGCCTGTGGGAATAAGAACTGTGCACATCTCTGGAGACCAATTCCTCATCAATGGAAAACCATTCTACTTCCATGGTGTCAACAAACACGAGGACTATGATGTACGATGCAGTCTATATTGATACTGACCTCACATTGTCTTTATTGAATTCATTTAATAATTTACTAATGCAAGTAGAGAATCGCATAAAAAGGCACAGATGTATTGGGTCAGATATAATCAAAATGTAACTGGACAGTATAAGCCCAGCCTTTTGGGGGTCTGCGGTTTGGGATTGTATATATCAATACATAGCTTTTTTGCATTTTATAATTAAGCTTATATTGTATATTATATTGTATATTATATTGTAGGAATGGCAACAATGCTGGAAGATTGTGTAAACATATACAATTACATCTTATTCTGCATAATTCCAATCTCTGATACCCATGAAAGCTATTAATGGGCTAATGGATAATACAGAAAGCTAGACGCTTTTATGGCTAAAATGGTCGTGTGACGCAGTGAAGAAAAAAGCCATTACACAAAATAGCTTACTGTTACTCACAGTAAAGATCAAAGTGCTGTAATATAGAGGGGTACCATTTCATAAAGTGTACCTCTGTAACCCAAATCAATAACACCTCTTTGGAAAGGGTGCTTCCCTTTTGTTAAAAAACTGAATAGCTGCGTAGCCTTCTTTAACTACTGGCATCAACATTAGCCATCTGAATCTATAAGAAAGCACATGTGCATTAGGCCCTTTTTGCCTGTTAAACTTTTTATTTGCCATGTGTTGAGTTAAGAGAGAATTGGCCAGCAAGAAGGTTACCTGGCTTTGTTTTTTTTTCCAAATGCTGAAAACAAAACATTGATATAATCTTCATCTTCTACATACCCACTTCTGTAGGAGTTCTGAGATAATGAAGTTACTCCTGTGGTGGCATATCTTCATCTAGGCAAATATTACCACTGCTAGTGATGAAAATCTAAACTACTCTGACAATTCCATGAATGTGTCGGCTCTTCTCTTCTTTACAGTCTCTTTGCAATTTAACAGGTCAGAGGAAAAGGACTAGACTGGTCACTAATTGTAAAGGATTTCAATCTGTTGAAGTGGCTTGGTGCTAACTCCTTCCGAACCAGCCATTATCCATATGCAGAAGAAATCATGGACCTTTGTGATAAATATGGCATTGTGGTGATTGATGAATGCCCTGGAGTTGGTATAAAATACGCGTAAGGAGTCCTTGATTTATTTTCCTATTACCGTTTGCCGCTCTATGGCATTTTGAAGGAGAATGTTATCCTAAATGCAGCAGCTTATTTATATAAACAATAGCCCCCCCCCAGCCTAGCTGCTAACACGGGGAAATGCCCCTAACTTTTTACTTACCCCTAAGTGCCGATTCAGTGATTGCAGTTCACGGCAGCCAACTTCCGGGTCTTCGTGTCTTCTTCCAGCGCTTCGGCAATCTCCATCTATTTTAGCGAATGCGCGGTTGTCACAGACCGGGAAATTGCTCCAACTGCGCATGCGCAGGTCGGTCTCAGTCTTAGATTACTGAAGACCCAGAAGATGGCTGCCGTGCAAGTGTTTTATTTGAAATCCACATGGTGATCTCCAAGAATAAATATTCCCCATACAGATACCATTTTGACCTAGGTATCAACCTTCGTTACATTTGGAGCTATTCCTAGCGCAAGCCTTTTAATACTGATGTATATATATGTAAATGTTGTGCGGTACACACACACAATAACAGTATTAACTTTTTTTATTATTTATTTTCATTTACTTTTTAGTGAAAGTTTTGGGAACCAATCTTTAAACCACCATTTAACAGTCATGGAGGAGTTGGTGCGCAGGGATAAGAACCGGCCTTCTGTTGTCATGTGGTCTGTTGCCAATGAACCAGCGTCCCAGCTCCCTGCAGCTGGGTATTATTTTAAGTAAGGGCAAGCGTTTTGTTGTGTGCAGTGGCATTTAATAGTGTGTTTCTTATTTATTGGCTAAAGTTGAAAAACTTTATACAGAGTGCTTTATACATATCAGTTCACTGCTTACGTAACACTGCTATGTCAGCCAATATGTTCTCCCCTGCATTAGCTGTTCAACTTTTACACTTGTGTTTGGAAATACTTTTCTGTTTCGTTAGTCTCATGACATTCTCGAAAACTGCACCTTTCCAACTTAACATATTTGATGTTTTTTTCATGCAGTGAGTTAGCAACCACAAACAAACATATGACCTGCTCCTGAGCACAGTAGTGCCCATTCACCCAGCTTAAAACTTGGCATAACTGACAGTCTGGTCATGCCTGGTTCTTTCACCCTTGTGAGTTTCTTAAGACAGATATAATAAAGATACTGTGTCTTTTCCATGATATTCAGTCTCACTTAAGCTGCAACAATTTTAAGTAGTTTACAAAATGGGTGTTAATGTACAGTAGTTACATGTGCTAACTCTGCCCCAGTCTAGAAACATACAGCAACTGATATTTGCCTTTATTATTATCACAGCCTGCTGTTTGGTTGCAGTGGATTGTAAGATTCATAGCTTGATAGATTGCTTAAAGGAGAACTAAACCCCCCGTTAATCAAAAATCCCCATCCCCTTCCATCCATTGGCCCCCCCTTAATGCTTTGGCCATGTTCTGTATCTTCGGATACTCTTCTTTTCCTTCGGCAATTTTCTGAGCTTTCCGTGCATGCGCAGTAGGCAAGAATACCAGAATGGTCTCAACTGCACATGCACAAAAAAGCTTTGTGCCAGCGCTCACTTCCTTGAGGAACCAGAAGATACAGAAGATGGCGCCGGAGAGCTCCACTGCGCTACTCTTCATGAATATGCCAAGTTACGACAGGGACACCTTTTCCACTGAATTACTAAGGAGGGAGAAAGCAGTGAGGGGGGCCAATGCACTGAAGGGGATGGGGATTTTTGATTAACGGTGGGTTTAGTTCTCCTTTAAAGGGGAACTATCACAAAAATGAAAATGTAATATAAGCTTCCTCATAATAAAGTAAGAAACTTGAAATAATCAAGTTTATATTCACTATTCCTCTCTCAGCATTTGTTTCTCTTCATTCTGTCTTCATGCAGAAGTTGGGTGTCAGATGAATGATCCAGTATATCTTATAGGCTTCCTTTCCTAGCAAATATATATTAGAGCTCACTCAAATAACTGATTCCAGTACAAGCAAAATGATGGCTTTTACTTACTGAACATGATAATTGTAGAATAATTATGTAATGTGGTCTCTTAACAGAACTGTGATTGGTTACACTAAGCAGCTTGACCCCACCCGACCAGTGACATATGTTTCTAATGCTAACTATGAACATGACCAAGGGGTAAGTGGGGTTTCGTCTATCTGTCACGTGAAAATAATTCTCCTCGGCATGTAATTGTCAGCACAACTAAATGATAGGTCTGTAGATCCCCCCCTAACAATGTCCACATGTAATGTACACATTCTTTTAATCTAACTAGAACTATATGTATATTGCTTTCATATAATAATAGTCCTCTGGCTGTTTTCAGGATACAAAGTAAAGCACCATGGGACCATTTTTGATGTTCCAAGGGTGTTCTATGTCCAAAGACAAGAAAACATTATGGGGTATTTACTAAAACTTTTTATTAAAACAAAGTTGACTTAACTCCCATCCACAAATGTAACTAATTTATCAAATAATCAGCTTGAAAAAGTTTGTGCGGTAAAAGTCTCGATAAAATCAAAAGAAAATTTGAATCGTATGACTTTCGTTTGACACCCAAATAGTTATTTTTCCAAGTTGTCGCTCGAAAATGCGAATTTTCTGGATTATCGTAAGAAACCCAGAGCAGATCATAACCTCTTTAAATTATTTACGTCTACATGACCTCGGCAGGTTTGAGACGGCATGTTTTTGGATTTTTACCAGCTTTGGGGTATATTAAATCTCTAGAAATTATATATCGAAATTTTTTTCTCTAAAAATTCGAGTTTTCCTCTTTAAAACATCGACCAGAAAAATCAAGGTTTTATAAATAGGCCCCTAGATTTGTTATTAGATATTGTTTATAAATCAGTTTTGCAGTTTGAAAGAGTTTTGTTAGCTTGTGCAAAATTGACACTTGTATTCCAAGGTACAATATAGCCAATACTGGAAAGGTTATAAAGTGAGAGTTCAGTAACTTGTATATGGATATTTTGCCTGATGGGTTTCCTTTTCTAGGCACCCTATGTGGATGTGATCTGTGTAAACAGTTACTTTTCCTGGTATCATGATGCTGGGCACCTGGAAGTTATCCAACTCCAACTAAATAATCAGTTTGATTTGTGGTATGAGAAGTATCAAAAGCCTATGATACAGAGTGAATATGGAGCAGATACAATTCCTGGCTTTCACAGTGTGAGTATTTTATCCTTTATATGTGTAAGCAGTTTTACTTAACCTTTTTATAAAAATTACTATTATACAATTAATATGTCATTAACACGTTTTAGTGCTAACCACTAACATTCTGCAGGGCTGTAGAAGAGAAGGGTGTATGCAACACTCTGATACAGGTATCAATCAGTAGAGCTTAGTCTTTTAGGGTAAGGCCACACGAGGAGATTCCGGGAGACTTTGTCGCCTGGCGACTAATCGCCTTGTCTTTTGAGCGACTATCTCCCCGAACTGCCTCAGCATTTTTCCCCATAGGGTACAATGAAAAGTCACCTGCGCTAATGCACATGCGGCAATGCGTTTTCTATAGTTGCCCGAAGTTGCCTCAGGCTGGAATCGCGGGGGCTGGGGTCTTAATTTCAGTTCATGTGTGGGTTTCCTCCTGCTGCCTCAGTTTTCTCCCACACTCCAAAAACCTACAGACAGGTAAATTGACTCCTGATTAAATTGGTCCTACACTTTGGCCAATCACAATCAGTCCCAAGCATGCTACAACATGCTGTAAGGTTAAAAGAAATTGCAAACATTTTGAAGCTAGCACACTTCAGAGGAAATATCACATATCTATAGAATGCAAAATATATTGGTTTTTAGAGATCTCAAGTCAACCTATGTTGCTGCGAACAAAATTGAATAGAGGCAATTTACAAAGTGCTAAACACCAATGCAAGATCACTAAAGCCAAACACAAATTAAGCAGATCATTTACTGTGGTTACCAGTGCAAATACATTCCATATATTCTATAACCTTTTAACTGCTCATTCAGTAAGAAATTGGAACATGAAATATGGGGCGCCAATTGGTCATCTCCTTCTACATCTTCCCTCCAGCCCTAACAGGGGCAATATCTGAAACTGAAAGTAGTCATAGTCTACTCTCTGTCCCTACAAGCACAATCAAAATAAATTACCATTCCATTGATAGACCCTTTGTATAATGAGCTACTTTCGAGCTGGGGTAAGGAATAGGTTTGTTTATACACAGGCTTATTGGTTTACTGCTTATTTGTCTTGGGGCAGGAAGTAAAATGCGGCCTTACTTGCAATTTTAAATTTTGGCATGTTTAACACAAAAAAATAACAGAAACTAGATATTTCTTTTTTAAAACAGTTAAAACGTATGTTCAGCACAAGCCCTATTCATGGACAGGGAAGAAGTACACTGACATTTTTATTACATATATTATGTAATACTTTGTGTGGACCTGTTTTTGTACTCTGTAAGGATTTGACGAATACGTTTTGCAGGATTTTAGAATAAAGGAATGAGAATCTCAGAGATAATATATCATAAAATATCTTTTTACCTTCAATTTACTTACCGTATATACTCGAGTATAAGCAGAGTTTTTCAGCCCCCAAAATATGCTGAAAAACTCTACCTCGGCTTATACTCGGGTCAAGCGCAAAACCGGTCGCCGGCGTCCAAGAATAGTCGCCGGTGTCCAAGAATAGTCTCCAAGAATATTCGCCGGCGTCCAGGAATATTCGCCTACATCCAAAAACGAGACGCCGGCACCTCCAATGGGAGCAGAAACCCTCAATTTTTTGATTGAAACTTACCAGAAGCTGCTGCATTTCTCACCCTAGGCTTATACTCGAGTCAATAAGCTTTCCCAGTTTTTGGAGGTAAAATTAGGTACCTTGTCTTATACTCGGGACGGCTTATACTCGAGTATATACGGTACCTATCAGATTTGCTTGAGATTGTACCTCGAATATGCTGTAATCATGCAGCTTTGGAGCAGTTACCTGGTGGGCACTATAGCTCAAATGTGTTCACTGCCTGAAGGTGCAAAGTTTGAATAAGGGGGTATAAAATGTTGCAAAGTAGGGATGAAATATATGTGTAAAACACAAATTACATATTTGCATATTTCTTACCTTTTGAAATACCTACTGGGTACTACTTCATGTTTTCATGGCCTCAAGCCAAACTATTATACTGTAAGGGGATGGGTTTTGGGGCTAATATTATTTTGTTTTTCTCACCATCCTGTATCCTGGTAAGCTATAGCGCGCTCTCTTCTTCCTTCTTTTGCTACCAATTTCTCATGAAATTATTTTCCGCATTAAACTTCACAAGAGGTCCCTTAAATATCTGTGTTACTTTATGAAATATTTGGCACTGAACTTTTTTTTTTTTTTTTTTAATTCTGCCATTAAATGTTTTGCTTTTGTATTGCAGGACCCCCCCTTAATGTTCACTGAAGAATATCAAAGAATTGTGTTAGAGAACTATCATGCCGTGTTTGATCAAAAGAAATTTGTAATTGGAGAACTAATATGGAACTTTGCTGATTTTATGACCGCACAATGTAAGACTTGCTTATTAACAGTAGTTCTACTTCTTCTGTATAGAAGCAGCACAGTAAATATTTTGTTCTGCATTTAAGTGTCTGTTTTAGAGGTTTACATAGCATATAACAGATAAGGACTGTAAAATACAATGGGATTCTACCAAATGTTTATCTACTATGTAGCCTGTGCCTTTTCTCCGACTGAATGGCTCCCCTGTGGCCACGCTTATTTATATAAACTATATTAGTCTTTCTGAAGCAAACACATAGGTTTTGCCAATGCATGGACAACAGTACATTTTAATTTTAATACTTTAAAACACTTTTAATTGTTTTGGTGTGACTTTTCCTTTAAGGTGGGGTTTCCATTGTTATTTTAAAATGATATGCACAAGAAAAATGAATTATGGCAGAACTGTTCAATACAGGGAAGAAAGGCTTGTGTGCCTTTGCTTAAATGGGTGATAAAGCAGATCATATAAAGTAACTGATATCAGTCTCCAATCTTCACTTTTGCAGCTGTCACAAGAGTTGTGGGGAACAAGAAGGGAATCTTCACAAGACAACGGCAGCCCAAGAGTTCAGCCTATATTCTGCGGGACAGATATCTCAAACTGGCTAACACCACAGGCTTGTTCAAGTAGTTGTGTCCCTTATTTCTTTAAGGGACTGGGGTCTCCATTAAAGGAGAAGTACTATGAATGTAGAGAGGAAGCTCTGTTTTGCTGCTTATTGCATTGCTGCCTATAGAAGTGCAAAAGTACAAGTTTTATGGATGAAGCAGGTGTGATTGTTCAAATCTAGTCTTTGTATATACTGTATCTGTGCCTTCCACGTAAAGGGATGTAATAATTGTATACAAAGAACATGGATTTGTCTAGAACATGGAGGAAAATGTTGTCCACGGTTTGCCAAAAGCCATACTATGAAAAATAAAAATTGTAGGCACTGACCAAAATAATTCTCACGTTAAGGGGGTTATTTATTAAAGGTCGAGTTTGAGATTTTTTTTTCTACCTCAAATAAACTCACAATTTAAAGAAGATCAAATGTTTGCTTAGTTATAAAAAAAAAATCAGAATATAAAAACTCCATTGAATGCAATCGGGGGGAAAAAACTTAAATCCCTTAAATTTATAGGCTAAAGCGTTTTGAAGTGTAAACCAGGGTAAAACACCCGAAAATCATGAAGATCTTCAAATGGTTAAAGGGACCTCTGCCACTGACTTTTAAATGAATCAGGTTGTAGCTGGGGTATTTTCAGATTCAGGCTTTTAGCAGCTCCAGAGCATAATACATTTTAAATAATCAAGTTTTTTTTTTTCCCTAAAAAATGTGAGTTATTTTAGTGAAATTCTAGTGAATCTTTCAAGAAAACACAACTCGACCTTTAATAAATAACCCCATAAGAGTAGCAGTGGTATGAAGACTGTACATTGTTGGTGGCTTTTATAACTGTCCAGGTATATTATAATCAGAAAGCATCAGTGTATAGCTACAATCTCTACATCAAAATGCTCAGGTTCAAGTTTTTGTTTGTATGCCTTCATCAGGTTTAGAAATTCATATTAAGTTAGGTTGGAAAAAAAAAAAAAAGACATGTCCAGCAAGTTCAACCTTACATGTCTATATATTCTTTCTGCATCTAATTTTTACAAGTAAGATTTGTTCTCTTTGATACTAATTTTTATAGTTTCTGTCCTGAAATTAGAGTGTATGCGAGAGTCTAATGACCTAGGCTTTGGTATGACTGACTGTTGTGTCCTGTACCAAATGTGCACTGACAGACGTACCTTCTTTCTATGCAATAAAGATGAATGTGTAAAGTATAAACATTCTATTGGCTTGTTCCACCTGCTGATATAAATGTGTTGTCTGAAGCCATGCTGTCAGTGTCACAAGCAAGCTGTGTGTAGTTGTGCTACGCCAAAAAGACGGTGGTGCTCCAGTCCTTATAGATTGTTTATGGTATACGGTGCTACGGTAAATCACCACTTAATTAAAAATAAGTGAAGCAATCCAGAAAACATTTATCTACTGACAAAGGGGGGAGTTTATTTGGAAGCATAAAACATAGATCAGAAGTCATATGAATCCATTCCTGCGAGGGCCGAAGGTACAGTTTACAGGATTCGAGTGTACAAAAAAAGAAAAAAGTTTTATCACAATGAAACACGGTGAATATGCAGAACTCTTCCTCTTAGGCATGTAGCTGCAGCAAAGGGTCATGGTAGTCAAAATGGTCTGTCACCACTTTCCATAGTTAAGTATAGGAAACACAAATGCCTGTGTCTGCCATACTGGTTCCCATTCTGTGCTATAAAAGGGGGTGACGGGTGGTTTTTCAATCACTCAAAATGAGCCATAGGCCTTATTGTAGTTTTGCCCACATGCAGAGAAATGGACCAATTTATATTAGAGATGCACCGAAAAGGATTTGGTTCGGGATTCAGCCAGGATTAGGCCTTTTCCAGCAAGATTTGAATTGGACCAAATACTATTATGCATATGCAAATTGGGGGCGGAAAGGGAAATCACAATTTTGTCACAAAAGGAAGCACAAAACTTTTTCCCTTCCCTAATTTGAATATGCAAATTCGAATTCGGCTGAATCTTTCATGATGGATCGGGACCAATCCCAAATAGTGTATTCGGTACATCGCTAATTTATATCATCTTCATCATCGCTGGCTGGGACAACGGTTGCACATGTGGATTTTGACTGTAGCTACTTATTGCAAACTGAATTCTAGCGACTCGTGTTTGAGTCTGTTCATTAGAGGGAATAATGTACCCACTATTATAAAATATAAGGATATGTATGACCATATAAAAAGCACAAGAATGCAAGAAAGAATGGAACTCCAAGGTGACCTAATATATTTTAAAACAGGAGATACATTATGCTTTAGAATAACACAAGTTTTAGTGACCCATGTGACAAATGACATCAATAACTAATTACATATAATTGATGACAATAACAAAGCATAGTTTATAGGGCTAGATTTTACAGGCTATAGTGACAAACCTCTTCAACCATTTCTATCTTTTTAAATTGTTTTCCTCATTCTGGTCACTGGTGTATGAATTTTAATTTTTTTGGAATTTGGTTTCAGGCGTTGAACAAAAAAACAAGTGACTTTCCATACAGAAATCAATATTAAATGTAAATTCTACATTTATTTTATACCGAAATTTATATGCCACAAAAACAATCTTACATATTTACAAGATGCTCTTTAAACTGTTAAACTGAGCCCTGTACCTGTCTGACAAAGGGCTGCTTGTTTGGAGCACTTTAATAGTTATTTCACAGGCACCTTGAAGAGTTAAACGCTGGAGTTCATACATTTTGAAGGAATATTACAACACACAATAACAAAACAAAAAAAAAAAAAACAGCTAAGATTTGGCCATGCTTGTAACAGTTTTACAGTAGACAAAGGGATCAGTACTGGTTCCTGACTTGTAATACCATAAAGAAAAACTGGGTCCAGTAAATGAGCCAGCACCAACTGGGAGTATTATATTTGGTCACATGATGACAAATGATCACTCGGTACCAACCATCTCTTTTGAATGTTAATTACATGCGGTTTGGTAATGCAGGATATCATATTGTTGGTAGTACATTATCCATCTTTCCAATTTCAAGACAAATTGAGTTTTAGCCATTAAATGACATGCATTCATAGGCGACAGATCGCAACAACCTACCTAGCAAACTTCTCATGCATTTTTGTAGGTGAGGGAGTTGCTCCCAAGATGAAAACAAAATCTGGAGAATGGAAAGTCACTGCGGAATGTATGTATTTGAGTGCAAATTTTGCCTGCACAATGTAACCCCCCCCCGTCCAAAAAAAAAAAACAATATATAAATTAAAAGGCACAGTGAAAGCAAGAGACCTTCAGTTACTATGAACATCTTCCCTGGCTCCCCAACGGGCAACAAAAGAAAGGTGTTGGAGACACATCCTGGGACATTGCATTTACTGTATGTATGAAGCATGCAACCAGCTCTTACTTGTTCAACACAAGGATATACTTTATGGGCAAATTAAAGCTTAACATGGAGGGTACAATGAAGAGGCATAAGTCACTTGCTTTTAGATCAGAAATCTCAAAGGCTGAGATTTCCTCATCTCGAAGGTTGATTTAACGTGAGATATATATATATATATATATATATATATATATATATATATGTATATATCAGTCCAATTACTAGGAACTCATAGCTCACCTGCTAATAGCACCTATTATTAGTATTATAAGTATTCAAAAAGGACATATCTGCATTGCAGGTACAGACAGTTTATAAATGTTATAGCTTGGTCCCTGTTAAGACATGTAATATTTTCAGTTTTTCTGCTTGGTCTGATTTTAAAATATCTCCTTAAAACAAGGTCATTAACCATAGTTAATATAGTGAATAAAGTACCTCTTGTTTTTATATGGTCATGGAACTCCAAGGTGACTTCTAGAGGTTTTACTTTTAGGGCGGCTCCTGGCATGAAGCAAGGTAAGAAACTTTGCCTCAGGCAGCCTGGAGCGGCCCGTTACCAGGGGCAGCAAAAAGCCACCTCTGGTAACAAAGAGCCCGATTATAACCGATGACCTCTCTAAGCCCCGTAAGGGTATAATTTACAGGGTATTCATGACTCTTGTGCATTATAAAGTGATAACACCTGGTGGCAAAATACTTCAGTAAGGATTCGTGAATTTCTTCCTGAATCATCCCCTCTGTGCAGAAGTCCCAAATCTGATAAAGATGTAGTAAAACTACAAGGAAATGAACATAGCATAAAAACTGTATAGTGTACTAAGTTAATACAATTTGTGTATATACAGAGAGATGTGTGAAAGAATAACCAATAAAATTCACTTAAAGGAGAAGGAAAGCTACAGAGGCATTTTATTGGCAATAGATTGGCTGCAATAGTGCACACTAAAATATTATATTTATTCTGTAGAATGTTTTCCCATTCTCTCTAGAGAACAGAGAATCTCTCTGTTTGTTTAGGAAAGCAGCTGCAGTATTAGCTTGGTGCGACATCATTTCCTGCCTGAGTCCCTCCCTGCTCACTTATAGCTCTAGGCTCAGATTACAGCAGAGAAGGGTGGGGGTGAGAGGAGCAAACTGAGCATGCTCACCCCAGGGCAAAAAGGTTTAAGCTGAAGGCAGGAAGTCTGATACAGAAGCCCATGTGTAGACAATAGAAGGAAAGAAATGCAGTGTTTCTTTTGACAGGGGACTCAGAGCAGCATTACGTTGAGGGTTTACTGGACCTTTCTGATAAAGCTTACTCAGTTTTAACATTTCCATTTAAAGCTACTAGTGTGAATGTGTAATCTCTCCTTTACACACAACCAGTGAGTCAGCCTGCTTAACAGATATAGACCAGCAAATGGAAAGGAATAAAGGTCCTGCAGCAGACCCTTTAAAAAAATAGTTCCAATGCTCCACAGGTTGGACATTAAACATAGAAGCCAGTATATTTTGTAGCAAAATGTAATGAATGAATAAAACACTAAAAATTGGCTACTTACAAAATATCTAACATAGGTACAGAACGTAGAGAAACAAATACAATTCAGTTTAACATTTCACCTGGTTACCCGACACGCTTCCTCAGGGACAGAATTCATAAACAGGGACACTATATAGTGTTTATCACATGTGCGCTTCCTTGTAATTCTACTACATCTATATCAGTAAATGTTGCCACTTTTTAGTGGACCTGGGGCTAAATTGTTATTAAAGCCTTTTAACAGAACTTAACAATTAAGTTTACAATATGTTAGTTAAAGGGGACCTGTCAGCCAGACACAAAAATCTGTATAATAAAAGTCCTTTTCACATTAAACATGAAAACCAATTTCTGTTTTTTATTAAAGCATTCCTAGCTGTTGTAAGATCATTTAAAAATCTCAGCTGCCCCTCCTCTATGCCTTAGATATAGAGGAGGGGCAGACAATTACTTTCACTTTCCATTCAGCACTTCCTAGATGTCACTGCTCTCCCCACATTCCCCCGTTCTCTTTACCATTTAATTGTGTAGCCAGGGCATGGGAATGGACATCGGCCCCCCCATTCTAGTGCACAAACAAGATTCTGAGATGATGCAAGGCTTGCCTTAATAAAACTGTCCACAAAATGGCTCCTGCCTGATTGTTATAATTATGAATTCCCAGACTGAAGGAAACAAGATTCAAATAGTTTATATAGTGTAATTAAAGTTCATTTTGCTTGACTGATGTGATAAAATAGGATTTTGAATAATTTTTAGGGGTGACGGGTCCCCTTTAAGGCAAATATTATATTGACAGTTGCTCAGGGAGAATCTAATAATATAAGGTTACTCTATAGAGCTGCTGCTACACTGAATCTACCCACACTGCCTGGCATTAGCTGGAATGAAAACAGACAGGGAGATTTGAGGCCAGAAAATATACATGCATTTTGGCTAAAAACATCCTGTCACAAGCAGTGATTGGTGGACACAGCATAGTATCTTTGGTGCAGAATATGCCGTTGGTTCTTCTCTTAAATACTGTCAGGACACATAAAAATGCAAACTCATGAATACATAGACTGAAATGTATATATCTAATTACATACCCTACACACAGGGTGGATTTCGTCCAAAAACACTAAGGGGCAGATTTACATAGGGTCAAATATCGAGGGTTAATTAACCCTCGATATTCGACTGCCGAATGTAAATCCTTCGACTTCGAATATCGAAGTAGAAGGATTTAGCGCTATTCCTACGATCGAACGATCAAAGGAATAATCGTTCGATTAAATTAAATCGAACGATGTGAAGGATTTTAATTCATCGATCGAAGGATTTTCCTTCGAGCAGAAAATTGTTAGGAAGCCTATGGGGACCTTCCCCATAGGCTAACATTGGCCTCTATAGGTTTTAGGTGGCAAACTAGGGGGTTGAAGTATTTAAAGAGACAGTACTTCGACTATCGAATGGGCGTATAGTCGAAAGATTTTTAGTTCGAATCGTTCGATTCGAAGTCGTATTCGAAGGTCTAAATAGCCTATTCAAGGGTCGAAGTAGCCATATTCGACCATTCAAAATTCAAAGTATTTTTTCTTCTATTCTTTCACTCTAGCTAAGTAAATGGGCCCCTTAAAGTGTAGTTTGAACTGAAAACACTGTGTGCAGTGAAAGGTGGTTGCAATTAATGGCAATAGCAGTTTGCGCCGGTCAGTATGATGTATTTAATAACAAATCTGCTGTGTTTGACATGAGTATTAGGCTCGTAATGTTTATATCATACAAGAAGTTTTCTCTCCCAACAGTGAAACACCAGAGGAAGTTTTAAGCCCTACAAAATACTGTAGTAGTAGTACTGCAAATATTTATCAATTCTCTTAGTTAAGCATGTGATGCTTTTAAATATATACATTAAGCACACAGGAACAGTACTCTCGTAGTAGTATTGCAAAACCTACGATCATTTTTGTAATACAACAAAGGTGCAACGTGCATGGGGCCCATAAACCATGGGTAGAGAGAATTCGGACAACAGGTCTAGTCGTTATAATAATGGTTTGTCATATACACTGCTCCTGCTTTACACCTCCTGTAAAAACACAATCAAATGTTAGCAGCTCATAACATACAGTGCTCACTTTACTGGCATCTGTGGCCTTTATTTCAAGCAGTTGTTAAAATTAATATAAAAATATTTTTTCTCCAGTACTAAGTGCAGTAGTTCAGCAACAGCCAGAGTGCCACAGGATAGACTTTAAACCACAATTACACACCATGGGCCACTATTGTCATATCACACCAAGTGCCCATATTACTAAATCTGAATTAATACTGCATAATTGGCGTTACATGTTAGAATTCAGTGCACCTCATTAACAGCAAGAATACGGCCTATTTTGACACAACCTCTTGACACAACATCTGAACATTATTTTTCTTTAATATTGATATTTTTAGGACTTTTCAAAAGCATTCAAGTCTGCCGGTCTGTGTCGTTAGGGGGCGCTCTTGAACACCCGTTACCGGTTAACATTCCAACTTGTCTCGGCAGAAAAGTTAAATTAAACAAAGAAATAATAATTAGGCACAACTTGAAAGTGTCCTGCTGTAGTACAGTCTACTAAAGGTTTAGGTGAACTGCCCCTTTAAAATGTAGATTACTATATGACAGCATACACGGCATACTGGGCTTTACTTAATGATAATAATGCATATTAACTTAGAAACCAGGCAGGAGTTAAACCTGCACTAAACTACTCAAATATGATCAATAAGAAACACACGGCCATCCACAATGGAGGGATACACGGTTTCCTATTTATACATGCACACACAATTCTGACAGAATATTTATACATCCACACACAATTCTGACAGAATAAAATTCCAAAGTCATACAGGGAAAACACCTCAAATTGCCTTTCATGCATTTGTTGAGCATTCTCCTACATGTACATCTCATTCTCCCTGGATTAACCCAGATACCTTTTATTTGTCTGGGCTCAATGACAATGAACAGATTGCGAATTGTGTGCAAACATTGTGCAATTCCATATACATAAGAGTTGATTTACTAAAGGGTAAAAAGTGCAAAAACTCAGCACAGACCTCCACTTACTTAGCCCATAACAGACCATTTTGTTGCTGGAATTCCAGCAGGATTACAAGGTGCAAAAGTTTCACTGGAGGCACAAGATTTCCCCAAGTATTGTGCAACTTCTGCCTGACAAAAAAGGCAACACGTGCAGGGGACATACACTCACACACCTTCAATAACATGCAATTCAAATGGTGTATCATCAAGCAGCTATAGCATATTAGAATGTGGTAGAACTTACACTTTCCTCCATTTTCTTTCTGCTCTTTGGACATTCCTTCTTTATTGCTATAGATATTTAAAAAAAATAGAAGAAGAGGACATTTTGTAACAGTCATGATAACATGACCTTAAAAAAAACATCACGCTGCAGTTCAACAAAATGACGTTTGAGGTCAAATACGAGGCCAGGCACATTTTTGCTCCAAACTGAAGAACTAGAGGCTGGGGAAGCAGGTGGTAAACATACATTTATATAGATTATATAGAAATAAATGAATCCCTTTAGTAAAATATGAGGATATTAAAGGTAACTAAGGAGTTCTATGACCATAAAAAAACTTTTATACAGGCCATCAAACACGAGTGATTGAAATATCCACATTTTTAAACAGAGGGTATGTTATTGCACAATAAAGGCGTGTGATAAATTACATCACTAGGCACAGATACCAAGCGCCGATTAAAACGGATGACATCACTAAGCTCCATCTATTACAGGTCAATGAAGGAACAAGGCTGAAGGTCGGGGCTTTTATACATGGAATTCCAAGGTGACTTCACATTTCACAACAGAAGGAGTGCATTTTTTTTTTAGATATAATACACACATTTTAGTGAGTCATGTGCCACAAATTACAGCACTGATTGTATAATTTATATATCCATGGCTTGTGTAATCCGCTTCCATTTCTGCCCATTTATTGAGTGCACATCACAGCAAGTGGGTTCAAACAAATAATGAACTTCTGTATAACCCATATATTACACTGCCATGTTAATTTACTGCATTAACTGAAAGAAAGTGGTATTAATATAGTTAAATAAACAGCCAATATCTAGCCATTTAATTAAAATCTGAACTGAGCCGTTTGTGACAATACTGGGCTTCTGTGATCTATTGGCCACAAGCTCCACATCTACTGGTAGCTCCAGATATAGCTTTCCACACCCCTAATGTATAAATAGATTTTGAAAGCCTACGAGGTGCCCACTGTTTCATCACCTTTTTGTATGACTGAGGCCTGACTAGATATTAAACTGCAAAGGTAAAGCTTGAAACCAAGAAGTCTAAAATGCTTTGGCTTTGAAGGAACAGTGAGTCGAAGTATCACCGACTAAGATGCTCAAGCTCAGTTCAAGGATGAACTGTTCAGTCAAAGCTTTATGTTACCCATCCCTCCACACAGGGCACAAGTAATGGAAATGTGCCTACGGCAAGTTCTAGGGCAACATCAAGCTTTCACTGTACTAAAAGACCGCTATACAGGCAAAAAAATCCCATCCACTTATTTACTATGTTTTTTTGTAAATTATCACAAGCATTCAGCAGTAAAACATACAGCAGTGACTTAAGGGTAAAGAAATTTAGTCTGCGTTTTGCAGAGTATGACACTAGTTCATGGTAACAGTTTATTACGCCTGTGAAACAACAAAAAAAGTATCAAACATTTTTTGCTTGTAAATTCACCATATTACAGTGTGTAAATAAAAGGTACCTGGTACAGAAATGGGCAATTCATCTCATTCTCTGTGGCAAACCTTTAGATCATACAGTAGATTAAACTTAATCTATACTATAAGAGTATTGTAGCACAGTAGCAAACTAGCCGTCTGCAGGGTTTTCAGTGGAATGAATGCAGACCCATTTACTTAGCCAATGATCGTTAACCACAGCTGAAAAATATAAATATTGGCCAGAAAAGGGGACCAGAAAGCTACAGCGTTATATGATAAAGACCAGGTCTAATAAAAAAAAAATAAATAAATATCAATTTAAACAAGACTTAACAATCCCCCAAACCCATTAAGAAGCAGAAAAAGAAACCCCCTTGTAATGCAATACTGTATCTGGCCAATTAAGCTTGGATTTTCATGGATTTTGCAATGGAATGTTTGTTACTATAATGTAAATGTGTACTGGTCAATCTTGAGTATCAAACAGAGCCCAGTTTAGGACTTCAGTGTAATCAGGAAAAATCTGGGTCATTATTTGGGCCCAACGAGGTTTAGAGAAAATATACACAGCTCATGTTGTATACGCCCGAAAATGAAGTGCAAATAAAATTGGGGAGAAGAACTACACAAATGCCTCAAAATACTGTGGCACTCGAATTCCTCTGAATACAAGATGGCTGGGTGGGTAATACTGCTTAACATCCTTTTAGGAACAAAAAAAATACAGCTTGTCTGCTATCATACATACGACTTGAGGAGGTTCTTGATTCAATACTTCCATTTTGATACAGATCAGACATGTCAATATTGATTAAATCACAAAATGAACAAAAATATAGCATTCTTTCAATATATGTCTTTCTAACTCTGTGGTTTTGCGGTCTGAGTACAGTGCAATGGGAAGAGACAACGTTTTTGGCATGGAATTCTCCTCACAAGAAAAACATGGAAACATCCACTCCCTGAACATTTATAACATGCTGGATCCTCTGGGGGAAAAAAAAGAGGTGGAAAAATAGATTGAAATTTCTCAACAGAATGTTACAATACTTTTGCACAACATGGCCTTGTTATGTGCTTCAATATTTAAAAGCAATGTTTTTCCACTGCACATTAAAAATGAATAATGGCAAGAGGTATGGGTGGGGATACTCTCACTGAACAAACCTCTAATGTCTCCTAATATAGGAAGAAGGAGGAGGTAAAAATCTTTTCCCAATCCAACAGTGTATAAATACTGCTTATGTTCCATATGCACACAAAGACAACGTTAATGCTTAATCAAGTGTGCTTGCTCATTAGGAACAAAGTAAACAGCAGTACATCAGGCCAGGAAAAAAACACCTAACCTAAAAATGTAGACTCATAAAATCATGTGTCTGCTACACAAAAACAAAATTGGTCATCAATCAGACAAAATGTCTTAAAGCAGCCTTCAGGATTTCCAACTATCCATATATACACAACAAAATATAACCAGCTTCATAAAGCTCAAGAAGTGTGGGTGGAAAAATAGGCCAAAATTCAGACAAAATGTCTTAAAGAAGATCGCGTGGAAGAATATGTCATCTGTGAACTCCATGGACTGGACCGGCGCAGAAGGGTAAGTAACAAGTTAGGGGCATTTGCCCAGCGGGACGGGTAGGCCAGGGGGGAGGAGGGAAGGTGGGCAACACACGGGAGGGGGGGGGGAGAGGGTTTTTGCACCAACTAGGTTTCCTTCCCCTTTAAATTTGGTTAAAGGCATCTCCCATTGACTTATACATGACCACGACAGGTCTGAGATTTCGTCTTTTGCACAAAAATTCGAGTTTTTGGCCAAAAAGCCAAACCAGAAAAATCTGAGTTTTAGTAAATAACCCCCTTAGTGTTGTGCAAATACTGAGCAATAGCATGTTTTAATACAGTACTCATACCTCCTTCTCTATCATTTTGCACACTCCTTGAACTTTGCAACCTTTATCCTGTTATTTTTCCACAAGAAAAGACGTAACCAATAGTGATGTGCGGGTAGGCCAGATACCCAGGGGACACGCAAGTCACCCGGAACTGCCGGCTTCATTTTTTTTAAGATGTGCACCTCCTGCCCCTTTTTTTTTTAACATAATCGGCGGGGCGGCACGGACCTTAAAATGGAAGCCGGAAGTTGGGCGGGTTGGCGTAGGGTGGGTTAGGGGCGGGTTTCACATCACTAGTAACCATCATCAAGTTGTAAGTTATATAATAATACCGTTTTGCCTGTAATTATTCAACACTAGATCAGTATATGGTTTGGTAGAGCTACTCTCTCACATGGGGTAAGTGGTCTTTACTATAGAGGTCTCTCACACACTATAGAATGCATTTTAAAGAGATATTGTCATGGGAAAAAATGTTTTTGTTTTTTTTTTTTTTTCAAAATGCATCAGTTAATAGTGCTGCTCCAGCAGAATTCCGCACTGTAATCTGTTTCTCAAAAGAGCAAACTGATTTTTTTTTTTTTTTTTTATATTTAATTTTGAAATCGGACATGGGGCTAGACATAATGTCAGCTTCCCAGCTGCCCCAGTCATGTGACTTCTGGTCTGATAAACTTCAGTCACTCTTTACTGCAAGTTGGTGTGGTATCACCCCCCTCCCTCCACATCAGCCTAACAACAGAACAAAGGGAAAGTAACCAGATAGCAGCACAAGATAACAGTTCCCCGGTAGATCTAAGAACAGCACTCAATGATAAAATCCAGGTCCCACTGCGACACATTCAGTTACATTGAGTAGGAGAAAAAACAGCCTACCAGAAAGCAGTTCCATCCTAAAGTGCTGGCTCTTTCTGAAAGCACATGACCAGGCAAAATGACCTAAGATGGCTGCCAACACTCAAATATTACAACTAAAAAAAATACACTTGCTGGTTCAGGAATGAAATTTTATATGGTAGACTAAATTATTTGCCATGTAAACAGTGTAATTTAGAAATAAAAACGACATAATAAAAATCACGACAGAAGCTACCTTTCCAAGAAGTAATCACAAAATGTGATCCTTTTGCTCATATGGTTTCATGTAAGCAGCAGATCATTGTAAAAGAATAAGTAACAAATGCAGGTCTCAGACAGATAAAACATGCTTTCATGCAAGATTAGTAGCAAATGCCTTATCGTAGCCAACACTGTATTTAGACCAATTGACTTGGAGATGTAGTTTTGGCAGTGACTACTTTTGTACCTGACATTAATAAAACTATGATTTTATAGCCACGGGTGGGTTTTTACACCTTGCATATATCCATCGCTTTTAAGAGCAGGGAACATAAATTGCTGCCTATTTAACTTAATGAAAAATGTCGATTTTAGCTATAGTGGTGTTCATGTACACTTACAAATAACTGCTTAGAATTATCTGAAGGCCTGCACTTTTCCATAAGGGGGTACATATAAACAGCTACTTACTAAGGCACCTAAGTTACATGGAAAAAATGCAAATAAACCACGTGGCATTCAGGAAAAACAAAAAAACAGAAACCACCAGAATATTGATATTACAAGTTATTTGGTAGTCATGGAATATCACCAACATCCTCTTTAATGCCATTCAATTTTAGGAGACTGTAAAGTAATGGACTTTCATCAGTTGCATGCCTTATAGGCAGGGGCATGTTTTGAAGTGATAGGGAACAATACTAACCACTGATGCTTTAAAAAAAAAAAAAAAAAGTACCGGCTGCAAACTTTGCACCTTTGCTGTGAGTCACCAATAGACTTCAGTTGCTCCAACTTACACACGTAAGCAAACGGCAATGACAAACAGGTGAGTAGAATTGTCTGTTAGTAGTGAAAAATGTTTGTTAGTGCCCTTGAAAAAGTACGGTGATAATCTTATCTTAAAAATGTAAAGCAAAAAAAAAAAAAAAATAAGCATCCATCTATAGGTTGGCTACATGTGAATATCAATGACTGCTCTGCTTTTAATCTGTGAAGTTGGTGGGTGATAGGAGTTTTATTTAAGTTGTAGTGGGCAACATGGACATAAAATGTCTCTATTATCATCTTGCCCTACCATATCTGCTAGCTCAGTTGTCGTCGTCCCCCATAAACTTTACCATAACCATTAGAGCTACCACTGTATAGAACACAATAGACATCACTCTGCCACAATAGACATCACTCACTCTATCACTGGCCTTGCAGCATTATAGCTACTTGTGGAAAGTAAATATTGGCCATGCTTCAGTTACAGCACATTAAGGCGCAAAAGGGTGACAGCTGGAATGCACACAAAGCACAAATATAAGATGTAATTATCCAGAATTATAGGGAACTGGGATCCCAATCCAATATGGATTTAAACAGCTTAATCATCCAGTTCAAGGTACTATTAAAAAAAATCTAGATTATCACAGAGATAAAGGAATTTTCTTAGGACTTATTTTCTTAAAATTGAATGTGCAAAATGTCTCCCCAAAATTAGGACCTTATTGGATAAAGGGTTTCCATACTTGCATGACAGTTGTGTGATTTAGTTAGAAAATAATTAAGAAAGTTAGAAATAAAACTTAAAAGTCAGAAACAAAGTGGACTTATTTGACTACTACAGCAAACAAAGCCAATTTATTATAGTTATTTTTTTTAAATCAAGATTTTAGAATTCAAGTATATGTTCTCTGCAGAGAGCCAGTGGCATTGCTTTTTACTGGAAGTGCAAACGGCTCAATTTAATCTAAACTAGTAGAATAAACTCACTTTGTTGCAGCCATCTATAGAGACTATGGAGCTATAAAAAGTTGCCAAGTTTGCACCAGGTCTTGGAACCCATAACAATCAGTAGGTCATAGGAACGGTAAACCTGTTTGAAAGCAAACATTTGATTGGATTACTAGACCCGGCACAAACTTGTGTGACTTTTATTACATAAACCATTGCCTGCCAAGTGGGGCGGTGAAGAGAGAGAGAAAATACACCCATATACACATTTGCTCAACATAACCAAATTAATACTATATGATTAATTTAGAGAGGACTTGTCTGTGGACTGCCAACCAGTTTAACTACCTACTCCTCCTGAAACAGTAACATGGCACAAATAGAAAATCCTGTTGGATGTTAGAAATTGAAAGTGGCTTAAACTTTATGCAAAATGTAAGTAAAGGTGGCCATACACGGACAGATTAAAGCTGCCCATATCGGTTCTTTAGACTTTGATTCGACAGCTTACCTGCCCAATTGTGGGGGCTTCCGATGGGTCTCCCCAATGATATCAGGCCACAAATCAGCCGGATATCAATTGGGTTTGATTTTTCCTGCGATCGAGGACCACATGAGCTAGTTGATGCCCATTTTCTTCTAATATTGCACTGCCTTTGGTGGGCATATTGGGTTAAGATCACTCGTTTAGCAACCTCGCCAAACAAGAGGATGTTATCATGCATGGCCACCTTAAGATTTATTCATTGAGCTCATGTTTAGAAAGGGGTAAACTGCTCCTTTAACCGTTCTCTGTTACAATCAGTACCTTTCTGTAAACTCTCTTCACAATGTCTATGTACCCCCCTATTACTGCTGGAACAGCAATTAGAATGCCTTATTATACAATGGTGGCCTAACACTATTTGTGAATTGGGGTAAGGGGAACAAGGCAATTTGGTTGTCCACAGACAGCTCTGCCCTTGTAAGGCCTCCTTTATACCAGTTACAATTTTGCTATTCTGGGTTTACGTCTATAGGTAAACATTTGTGATTAAACCCCTTCTGAATAGGGAGATTCAGAGGAGGAAAACACTTTAAAGAAAAATATGTCCCAAAATATGGTTTTAGACAGCATGTAATCATAAGAGAGATAAAAAAAACTATAACATAACGATGAATGGCAAAAAAAAACAAACCAAAAAAGTTAGAAAAATTTGGTTAGAAATTGGATTAGAACAGACACGAAAATATTTCCATACATGACACGTTTGCTTTAAAAGAAATACTTTCAACAAAATAAAACGAGTCATGGAACAACGTTAAGTGATTTCTATAAAGGTTTCCCAAAAATACTTTTGATCATTTAGGACAAAATTATCTAAGGAAAAGTTTAAACTTCACTGGTGTGTCCTTTTTTTTAAACTATCATATTATGTTTATTAGCAAAACTGCTGCACTCACACTTGCCCAGCTAGGATTTTTATTCCCATAATTAAGATCAAATTTAGTGATTTTTCACATGAAATAACGGAGCAAGGTCTCTACAACAAGCTCACTAGAATTCAAGAAAATCTGTGCAATGCAATCATATCAATTTAATGCCATGCCAGTGTCTAAGAGTAATGCCACACATGGAGATCTGTCATGGTAAATATTCCCCCCTGAATTTTTTTTTGCCAAGACCATGGGAAAGCATATTGGTGGTTGCCTTTCCAATAAACATGAACATTGACTATATATATCTTTAGGTTATCTTGAATGTCAGTTTCCCATTGTGTCTGGTCTTCTCAGTAGAGTCAAGCTGACAGATCTTCATGTGTAAAATTGGACTTGCAAGTGCTAGATTTTCATGCTAATTTTCTGCATGTGTGTTCACAAAACACATTTACCTGCATTTGTGCTTGCTGCAGAAAAAAGCTATGCTGGCAGAGATTTGCAAATACAGGTATGGGACCTGTTATCCAGAATGCTCGGGACCTGGGGTTTTCTGCATAACTGATCTTTCTGTAATTTGGATTCTCATACCTTAAGTGTACTAGAAAATCATGTAAACAATTTATTAAATAAACCCAATATGCTGTTTTGCTTGTTTTTAAAAATTTGAATTATTAACATAAAATTAATCCTATGGGAGAAGGGCTTTCCATAATTCGGAACTGTCTGGGTAACAGATTTCCAGATAAAGGATCCCATACCTGTCTATTAGCAATGTGCGGGCCAGCCCGAAACCCACAGGTCGGGCGGTTTTGGGCTAGCTTCCATACAAGATTGCCAGGTCACAGGCAGGTTGGGCTTTCTCTGTCCGCCGACCATACTTTACTGGCTTCTGCCTGCAGTGTGATATTTGCCTGTGTGCCCCGACAGTGGAGTCAGAGTGGGGCAGGCATGCTCTATAAATAAGTAGGCGCACCGGGTTATGATCGGGTGCAGACAGTGATGGGGCAGGTTAGGGTTGGGTGTGTGTCAACTTTTTGTCGACTCACACATCACTACTGTCAATGCAGGATGTGAGATAACCAAGGGAGTTTTTCTTGCTATGGTAAGTACCATGCCGTATTTGCCTGGTTACATATACTCCTCACCAAGCAGTTTCCACATACTGCAAGGCTGCACTACTCACAGCTTCTTGTAAGAGATTATTGGCACAATAGGAGGCATTTGAGAGTAATAAAGTAACTTGGGGATGGCCTGCCAGAGAACCTATGGAATGCTAAAACTTCAGACTCAGCAAGTACTACATTCATTGCGAAATATAGAAAAATGTAAATGCACATTAAAAAATCCAAGCGGAAAATTAAAAATGAAGATTCATTGGCCACTCCAAATCAATATAGGAGTATCTGCAAATAGAGGTTTATACTTTCAAGTAGTGAAAGCTTCTATTTACCAAACCTTTGCAACTCCCATGTTTTAGGATAACTTTCCAAGTAATTAACAAATCAGACAACTAGCAAAAAAAATGTAAAAAGAAAAACTGATATATACAAATTTGTACAAATGGAACAAGCAATTTGGTTTTGATAAAATCACAAAACTGTTTCTTCTAATCAATGCCCTAAAACATTACTTCCAACATAACAGTGGTTCACAAGTAGAACTTGGGGGCAGCAAGATGGCTGCAGGATAGGATTAATTTACCGAAAAACTGAAGTTGACTAAAGGAATAAGAAAAGACCAAATCCAAAAGAGCAGTTAGAACCTGCTGCAGTCTAAGGCATGGATATTTTAATTTAAAGGATTAGCTTTCATTTATTATTCAAGCATCTTACCTCCACCATCAGCACCACCAATTTACCACCAAGGTGAGCGAATACAAGCCATAAAGGACAATGCAATGCTTACCTTACTTGAATGAGAATGTATTATATATTGTTTGCAACCTTTGTTTTCTATGAAGCCATTGAAGTGCCAGAAAAACAGGGTTTGGATTAGTATTTCAATATGATAATATAAGTGATTCACAGGATGAAGAGCCCCCCACCCACAAAAATAGGCCCATTAAAGGTTGTGACACACAAACATACATAACATGGAGAGTTGAAATAGGAGGGAGCATTTGCCAGCAAAAGTTGGCAAGATTAGTAATGTGTCTTTCAAAAAGAGCACATTGGTAAGAATGATTAAAGCTTGTCAATTTAAATTACCATCACTCCTGCACCCGTCCAATTCAAGTGAAAGGTGCCGTAGCAAATATACACAAACTTCCAGGGCCCCTTCAGTCAAACAGAATTAAAAAAAAAAATTAAGATTGTTCTTTGTCCTGAAAACTGTCCCAAACCAATAAAAATGGACTGCAAAATAAAGTTAAGGAAGCAGTGTCTTCCAGAAGTTATTCAGTTCAATAGGCATCTTATTCTTGTTTATCCTGCAGTTGCCTTTTCCAGGCTTCATTCAAGTAAACTAGTCGTTTGTAGTTGATGATAAGGAGTATAAAGTTCAGCAAGTAAGTGATGACACAGATAACACATAAGTCCTTTAGCACAAAGTACAGGATGTATGCCAGGTACACGGACCCCACTACTGACACAATGGACGATGTCATAAGTACTAGAGCTGCTACAGCGCTCACAGTCATACCTGGAAGAAAGCAGAGGAGAGTTCACTAGGCACTCTGGCATTGCCAATCTGTAACAGGAATTTAACAGCAGGAACAAAAACGTGAACTGGTTCAAATTTATAGGAGAATGTGGTTGCAGCAGGTGTATCTTCTTACATATAATATAATCTGATTTCTCCCCTGTAACTTTTAATGCAAAAAGAGTCAGGGCAAAATCCTTTAGCCAGTTTTATAAGCAGCTAAAAGGGACATGGTGTGAAAAGATGAAGGAGTCAGAGGAGCATGCATGTAACAGTGAAGAGAGAAGAAAAGAAGGAAAGTATACAAAAGAGATCAAAAACAATTGGCATACTATCCTTACCTGAAAAAAAAGTTATAGCTAAATATCTAGAATCGTGGTGGTTAACAACCCATTATAGACAAAGACTGGCTCCGTATAATAAATGGAAGTATACGTTTCCAATTCATTCATTTAACATGTGAACTATATTTGACCATACATTTTACGTGTTTAAAGGAACAGTAATACCAAAAAAATTATTTTAAAGAAATGACAATATAATGTACTGTTGCCCTGCACTGGTAAAACTGGTGTGTTTGCTTCAGCAACACAACTATAGTTTATATAAACAAGCTGCTGTGTATCCACGGGGGCAGCCATTCAAGCACAGGATACACAGTAGATAACAGTTATGTTCTGCAACATACAATAGGATTCTTCAGAACTTATCTGCTATCTGCAGTGTCTATCCTGTGCCTTTTCTCCTTATTTAATTTAGAATGGCTACCCCCGTGGCTAGACATCAGCTTGTTTGTATAAACTATAATAGTCTTTCTAAAGCATACACACCAATTTTAAGCTCACGTGATAAACCATGAGAAGTTTTTCTGTATTGAATTGCATCTCAAATTGAATCTCGTTTGATTTTTTTCTCACTAAACTGAATCTGGCCCATAATCGGTTATTTGAAAGTGTCCCTGGCTGTACCGCTGACCTACTATCCATGCAGAGTAGAGCAGTGGAGGTCACGAGTGCCGTCTTCAGTATCTTCTGATTTCTTCTCTAAGGGACCACTGGCATTAGGCTTTTTGACGGAGGCTCAGTTGAAGCCAGTCGGTATTAGCGGCAACTGCGCATACGCAGAAAAGCTCCCTAAATTACCAAAGAGAAAGAAGAAGATCCGAAAATACCAAAGATGGCGCCCACGAGCTCTGGCAGTGGAGAAAATGCAACTATATCCTGGATACTGCACATTTGAAAGTCTATCGGCTGAAATCTGCATCAAGTACACAGTGAGTTTTTCTAACCATGGAGAAAACCCCATACAGTATATGACATTAGCTCAAAGACTATGAAAATCCTGTTATTTTACCTTGCATCTAAGTCATTTAAATGTTTGCTAAAAATACAAGTTATCATCAAAACATGATACAAAGATTTTGTTGCACACTGGGCAAGGTTTACTTGTTCTTTTGATGTGTGATTAAGCAGGTGCCTGGATGTGCAATATTCTGTTGTAAATACCGTAAACCATACATAGGCTACATCTGCAACCTAATTTGTCTACCCCCCCTGAACAAGCATTTAAAGTCTTAAAACAAGCATTAAAAATTTTCTAGACTTGGGGTCCCCAACCTTTTTTTTTTCTAGTGTGAGAACGGTCCATTTTTGTGAAAAACATTAAGTGTATATCAAAAAGTGTTTATCAAATAAATACCTTTGATGATCAATCTATTCGGAGTACCTTTTAAGAGCAAACAATTGCAGACAATATTTGGTAAAAACAACAGATTACATTTATTCAACTTTTATGTAATAAGCCTAAACATGATCCATGGATCAGTGTGGAAAGTACACATATGCTTCCTGCAGATTGGTTGCTATTGCTGACTAAATTTAGCAAATGTATTTACATTGTTACATTTTAGAATAGCCACAAAAACTTCCAGAAAATAAGATTCATTCAAACATGTCCTAATGAATTTAGGAATTAAAAATAATACCAAGTTATTACGTTTATGGTTATGCTTCTGAAGTCGTAAACAGTTCATGTTGATAATAAATGTTTCTGCCATTATACATAGCTACCTCTTGTATTGGTTGTTCTTGTAAGCAATCTTGAATGTTCACTATATACACCCATGTATTTTACAGCGCTGCAAAATGTTTGATTTTTATAATTATGTGCTTATACTAATTGAAACCAGACTGGTTAGGGATATCTTTTACACAACACCAAAACACAAAGGGGCCTATTTATCATGCGGTGTTAAACACTGAAAAGAAACATCACAGTGATGTTGTCCATAGATTTCAAGTCACCAACAAGTTAGAAAACAAAATATGATTGGTTGCTATGGGCAACATCATATCTTATTCCTTAAAGAAATTTTGCTAGTCATCCGACTGGCTTTCTCAATTCAGAATGTTCTGTACAAAAATATTTGTAGTTATATACCCTGAAATCTAACTCCAATCAGCATAATCTGTTTTGTAAAACCAGAATGGGGTCAGAGACCTCCTGGAGGGAAGGTATTGATTGTATTAGCATGATTGGAGCTATGAGGGGCAAACAACTATTTCAAGGACAAATTCTGCAGGCAGAAACATGGCTGTGCCATGGGAGCACCAGTTTCACCCATTGTGGCAAACCTGTACATGGAGAAAGTGGGGGGGAAGGCTCTGGGTACTTTCAAAGGAAAGACACAGTCATTGGTTCAGATATGTGGATAACACCTAGAAACTTGAAGATCTTTAATAAACACATCTTTAATAAGTCCTGGTCTGCTTTAAACAGTGAGCCCATAATGAGAGGCACATTTGTAACAATTTAAGATAAGCAAAGATACAATGATAACTATTTAAGATAAGCGTGTCTCTTGGGGAAACTCCTCACTGCACTGCATGCACAATGTTACTTGAAGTTGAATTGCCCTTTAAAGGAGAAGGTGAAAACTAAGTAAGCCTTATCAGAAATATAACTGTAAACCCTCAAAGTAGTGCTGCTCTGAGTCCTCTATCAATAGAAGGAAAGACATGCAGTGTTTCTTTTGTGTACACATGGGCTTCTGTATCAGACTTCCTGCCTTCAGCTTAAACCTCCTTGCCCTGGGCCTGAACATGCTCACTATGCTCCTCTCCCTCCCTTCTCTGCTGTAATCTGAGCCCAGAGCTATAAGTGAGCCGGGAGAGACTCAGGCAGGAAGTGATGTCACACCAAGCTAATACTGCAGCTTCTATCCTAAACAAACAGAGAGCTTCTAGAGCTTTTTACTCAGGTATGGTAAAACATTCTACAGAATAAATATAGCATTCTAGCTTCCACTATTGCAGCTAACCTATTGGCAATGAAATGTGTTCCAACTTTCCAGAGTTTGGCCATAAAATGGGCAAGATGTTGGGAGGTATGGACTAGTGAAACGTCTTCAAGGAAATAGAAAAAACAGCAAGTCCAGTTAATTTGACTTATTACTATAGATATACCATGACCTGGATGAATGAGAACCGTCACAGATATATTTGTCAATTCCAATGTTTTACGCAGCATGATAAATAAGCCCCAAAGTGTTTAGTTCCTAGCTCAAAACTAGAAGGGTTATGAAACACATTAAAAGTACCCATAGAAATGACTCGGCTATATCCAAACACTGCTTACAGTCATGATGGTTGTTTACCATATTTCAAATTATATATATATGGTTTATCACAGTGTGCGTGGTGGTAATTTGGAGAAGTGTCAAATGAGATAGTAAGATTTTTATTACGTATGAATGAGGCACTGCTCAACCACATAGCCTCAGTAGGGATTGGCACCTGCTTTTGTTCATTAGATTTTACAGTGGTATTGATATGTATGGATTTGAGTATGTATTATTTGTCAGTGGCAATGTGTAGATGTTTAGTAAAAGACAAGGGGAGCAGAAAGATATGTTACCTTTCTTGTTCCTGTATGAGGGGGCTGCCATATTTGTAGCAATTTGCAATCTGCAGCAATAGTCCGTTAGAAACTCTAAGGGTAAGGCCAGACGAGGAGATTCGGGGAGATTTTGTTGCCTGGCGACTTATCGCCACGTCTTTTGCGCGGCTTTCTCCCCGAACTGCCTCAGCATCTTTTCCCGATAGGCTACAGCGCAAAATCGCCTGCGCTAATGCACACGTGGCGATGCGATTTCAATAGTTGCCCAAAGTTGCCTCACTGAGAGGCAAAGACGTGGCGATAAGTCGCCAGGCGACAAAATCTCCCCGAATCTCCTCGTCTGGCCTTACCCTAACGGACAGTCTGAGAAGAGACACTCAGGTTGGCAAAACATTCAGGTTTAGGAACTTCAAGAAGCAATTACGGAGATATGATATCAGAACTATCAGCGAAAAACGATCAACATGGCCCATAGACAACTTTTAATGTAGATTAATATTTTGTAAAGAAATTTTTTAGGGTCAGTATCACTTTAAGACAAGTTATAGCCTGGGATGTCTACAAAAACATATAGTGTTGGTGCATAATTTAGTATTTACCATATGTTGTGGCCTTGTATACTAAAGTTTACATATTTTGGCATGAGTCTTTAAAAAATTTTTTATTTATTTATTTATTTATTTTTCAATCACTGTTGGTTTCGTATTCATCAACCCGATAAACACTAAAAACTGTAGTATTGGCATTCTAAGGAGATATAGGGCTATAAAAATCAGATGGGTTTCCAAGCATATAAAATGTTATTTAATGTCCTTATTTTAGACATTTACAGCCATATCTCTAATTCAGAAACTTGATCATGCACACATTTGGGCAGATTACAGAACAGATTAAATATCTGGCTAGACTGGAGTTCCTTTAGTGGATTTTCCAGTCTTTTTTTTTTTTTTAAATCTTATGGCATTAAAAAGTTAAAAGTAATCTTGTAAAGTACTTACCGAGAAGCATCTGTAGTAAATAAAAAACAAGTCCAAAGACACTGTTTGGCTGATTTATTAAACTGTCTTTTCCAAAGATGGAACCCAACATTCCAAATCCCCGACCCCATCTGTAAAGGAAAACAAAAAACTAGTAGTTAGCAGGCAATCTCATATGATCTATGCCTGTGGCAGATCATATGATGTAGTCATAGTAAAGGTAAGCCAAAAATATGGGATGATTACAGACACAGACATTAAAAGCTGGCAAAAGATCTATACAGCTTTTAAAGTGCAGAAAAATGCAATAGTCTAGTAATTCCATAGCAATACATGTAATTTAAATTTAGGACATACCACAAAAGCAAATATATTAGATAAATACTGGAGTGGAATTAAAAAAAATCCTTTCTTAGAAAATAATTTAAGCCCACATTCAAACTTTCAAAATTAGGTTCTGATCATCTACACAACTTTAAAGAGGTTTGGCACAACACATACTAATCTGTTGGTTTGATCAATCTGACGAACAAATCTGCGATACATAACACTTCACAACTATAGTCTAATATAAAGAATGCCTGGTACAGGTATGGGATCTGTTAGCTGGAAACCTGTTATCAAGAAAGCTCCTAACTAAGAGAAGGCCATCTCCCATAAACTCAATTTTAATTACATAATTCACATTTTTAAAGAGAATTTCATTTTTTCTGCAATAACAAAAAAGTAGCTTGTACTAAGATATAACTAATCCTTATTGGAGGCAAACAATCCTATTGGGTTTTTTTTTTTTTTTTTTTTTTTTTTTTAACTTTAAATGATTTTTAGTAGACTGACCCAAATTAAGGAAAGACCTCTTATCCAAAATGTAAATGATTTTTAGCAGACAGTGATCCAAATTAAGGAAAGACCTCTTATCCAAAATGTAAATGATTTTTAGCAGACAGTGATCCAAATTAAGGAAAGACCTCTTATGCAAAATGCCCCAGATCCCATCCCTGTACCACATAATCCCTTAAAGGGCAGGTCAACCCCCCCAAATAAAAATTTGTCATATTAAAACATAATTTTAAGCAACTTTCCAATATATGTTTATTAAAAATTTTCAGTGCTTGTAAAACAAGCAGTATTTGCATAAATCCTAGTTGTTACTATTTAAACAGTGTTGCAAAAGTATTGGTTCCCCAGCAGACAGGTCAGTTAATCAGCTGCCTTCTCTTACATTGTATCAATAGTCTGAACCACCAGGACAGAGAATAGACAGGGACAGACAAACACTGCTTTCAATAGCAATACATATACAAATAACTTAAAAAACCATGGAAAATTTGTAATGAAACTATATTGCTAAGTTGATTAGAATTATGTTTTCTTTTATTAGGCAAAACAAAAATAAATACATTTTTGGGTTGACATTCCCTTTATAAACCGTACACCCACAAAATAAGTTTCTGACCAGAACATACTTTTAACAAACTAGATGATTTACTCTGATTAAATCAATGCTGCTCTACAAGTACCATTAACCTGATAAGGACATTGAAATGGAGTAGAATGTACAATTAAACTACATCTACATCATTAAACTACATCTTCTAAAGACTAATTCATAAATATGTTATTTGTATTCGTATCTTTATAGACCACATTCCACAAAAATATATTTTTTATCAGGTTTTCTGTCAATTTATATAGACCTTTTTGAATCTAACTAATAAAGAAACCAAGTGCAGTTAACAGCAGCAAAAAACTTAAAACCAACTAAAAATTGTCCTAAACTGTTTTGCCAGAATGTTATAAGCAAACTATACTCATATAAGTTCACAAGTGTCCCATGGAACAACAATTTAACAGCAAAGAATACTACTAGAGATATGGGACCGGTTTTCCAAAATGATCGGGATCTGGGTTTTTCAGAATAATGGATTTTTTCGTAATGTGGATTGTCATACCTTAAATCTACTAGAAAATCATGTAAACATTAAATAAACCCAAAAGGCTGGTTTTGCTTCCAATAAGGATTACTTATATCAGAGTTTGGCTCGAGTACAAGGTACTATTTTGCTATCAGAGAGAGAAAGGAAATCATTATTAAAAATTTGGATAAAATGGAGTCTATGAGAGATGGCCTTTCCGTAATTCGCTTTCTGGATAAGGGGGTTATGGATAATTGATCCCATCCCTGTACTACATTCACAAAACTAGAGCAGGACTCCACCTTTATATTAACGGTTAGTATGATGTAGATAGTGATATTTTTAAGCCAATCTGCAATTGGCTTTAAAAAATGTTTTATTTATTTATTTTTTTTAGTAATTTACATTTTTATGTGACAGCTCTGCAGTAGGACATACACCAGAAGTCAATTGGAGAAACCTTAGGCGGAAATTAATGATGTTTGGAAGTAAATTAAGTAAATTGAGTACCTCTGTATTCGTAGGAAGCTATCCCTGGATTAACTTCCAGCCAAAGGGCACCGTCTGGCCAGATAGGTTAGTTTAATAACAAATAGCATCCTGTTTACTAGTCAAAACCATTGTTGTAGCTGTGGAGGAAGGGGGCTCATCCATTTCATTGCCACATGTTTTTTGGCATAGAAGTAAAGTGTTTTTAGTAGCAGATGGCAGATTGACGCATGGCGTAATTGGAGGTATCGGAATAATTGTATACTGGGTTGATTTAAGCGCGTTCTTAGCCGAGCCAGGGTGGGAAAAGTACCTTCCACTAGCAGATCTTTCTTTGGGCTAGTAGTGAAAGTCTGGCATTTGCATAAAATTTGTGAAATTGGTGCATTTGGCAAGGGTTGGGGTTTCATTTAGCAGTTCTAGTAGTAAGCGCCCATATTTTCTGCAGGGTCGATAATATGGGTGGCAGTTCAGGGGTGTCTTTGGCTTTCCTATAAGGCACGTTCCTCAATGCTTCTAGGGATCCCACCATAGCGTCATGTAGTGCTATGAGTGGAAGTCTGCATATTTTTAATTGATATATATTGCAAAGTTGCTTGAAATTATGTTTACTTTTCAAAAAGCTTAAATTGTGTTTTGTGGAGTTCCCCTTTAATTTGCTATGCAGTGCTTGCCTGCCTAAAAATCTGTGAACTCCACAGTAGTATGGAACAGATCAGATTTGAGTCTATGCTCAAAGCATGGGGTATGCAAAATAGTGTTGGGGGGGGCAACGTTTAGAACAGCGATCTTTATTTACCATGTAAAGTAGCATGTGTAACAAACATCTCACTAAATGAGTGGACCTTACACCTCTACTCTATTTTCTAGATATCTTTATAAGATTATGGAGACCTGTGTAACCGAAGATTGTACCTTAAACCTCTTGTTCACATCTATACCAGCCCAAGGCAACCACGGCCCTTTTGCAGTAAGACAGATCTCTGCCTCTTAAAATGCCATAGTAGTTGTTCTGTTCCTTATTAAAATCAAATGTGCAGGGAATTGTGGGGTTTGGAGAATGCAGGCTAAGTACAGATGGCTGCTGATACAAAGTAACAGTAGTCAGCCAGCTCAGCAAAGTAGTCCGAAAGATCAGAAGGAGAGCAGGAGGCTAGGCTAGGGGAACTGTCACAAACCATTACAATCATGAAAAGAATTTAAAGGTTTTTATTTAACATTTTTTTTAAAACAACAGCACATACATAAACTTGCATTGCTATGACCATACAAATGAGAATGAATGTTTGTCGGGTAACAATAAGTTTTACACTCAGGAATATATAGTAGGACATACACCAGAAGTCAATGGGAGAAACCGTAGGGGGAAATTAATGATGTTTGGAAGTAAATTAAGTGAATTGAGTACCTTTGTATTCTTAGGAAGCTATCCCTGGATTAACTTCCAGCAAGGGGTCCCAGACCTTCTCAAACTTTCGGGGGCACCGTCTGGCCAGATCGGTTAGTTTAATAACGGGTAGCATACTGTTTACTAGTCAAACCCATTTTTGTAGCTGTAGAGGAAGCAGACTCATCCATTTCATTGCCAAGTGTTTTTTGGCATAGAAGCAGTGTTTTTAGTAGAGTTCTAGTCTTATTCAATGGGACCGTGTCCTCAATTACTCACAGCAAACACACCTCCGGGGCAAGAATGCCAGGTAGTACGACTTGTTCGTTAATGTATTTTGCTACTTCTGCCCAGTACTTATGCACCATTGGAGTGGAAGAACACAGAGAGTCTGGAGATTTACATTTGGGGCACGATGCGGTGGGATTCCTACCCATTATTTTTAGCTTTAACGGAGTAATATAAGTCCTGTCAATTATTCTGTACTGCACCATCCTGTCTTTGGTGGAGATTAGATAATCATATAGCCCATCAGTTGCCTCTGCCCACAACTCATCACTTTAATGGGGTATATCCGCAGCCCATTTGCTCCTTGCCCTATCAAAGGGTTTCCCCAGGCTAGGACTCAGGGACTTGTATACTACGGAGATTAATTTGCTTGGGTCCGGGTCCCATAATCTATTTTCATAGGATGAAGTCGCTGTGTTAGGGAGCCAAACTGGGAGAGAAATGCTTGGTGTAATTGGAGGTATCGGAATAATTGTACACTGATTTAAGCGAGTTCTTAGCTGAGCCAGGGTGGGAAAAGTACCTTCCACTAGTAGATCTTTCAAATGGCAGATTCCCACTTTGGGCCAGTAGTGAAAGTCTGGAATTTGCATAAAATTTGTGAAATTGGTGCATTTAGCAAGTGTTGGGGTTTCATTTAGCAGTAGTTCTAGTAGTAAGCGCCCATATTTTCTGCAGGTTCGATAATCTGGGTGGCAGTTCAGGGTGTCTTTGGCTTTCCTATAAGGCACGTTCCTCAATGTTTCTAGGGATCCCGCCCTAGGGGCAAATTCACTATGCGCCGAAGCACCTAACGCTAGCGTCAATTGGCTAGCGTTGGTAATTTTCGCTACTTCGCAAATTCACTAACAAACGCTGGCATAAATTCGCTAGTGTTACTTCGCACCCTTACGCCTGGCGAATTTGCGCAATGGACGTAACTACGCAAATTCACTTACGCGCGCATTGTATTGAACGCTACCTTTTACGCTAGACTTCCTTCGCCACCTCAGACCAGGTGTAGCGCAATAGAGTAGATAGGGATTGCTTCAAAAAAAGTTCAAATTCTTTCTAAGTCCCAAAAAACGCTGGCGTTTTTTCTATATTATGGGTGATAGGATGAAAAAGATCGAAAAAAAAAATTGGGGCTCCCCTCCTTCCCCCCTACATTTCCTAACTCATGGCAACTTAACTATACAGTGGGCACATGTGTAGGGCAAAACAAAAAAAGTTATTTGATGTTTTGAAGGTTTCCCAGGCATTTGTAGTGATTGTACGTATTCCTCCATTGAAATCCTGGCGCCTGGCGAAGTGTGGCGAAGTTATGCCTGGCGCAACTACGAATCTTAGTGAATTTGCCCCCTAGTGTCATGTAGTGCTATGATTGGAAGTCTGCATATTTTTTAATTGATATATATTCCAAAGTTGCTTGCAATTATGTTTAATTAAGTTGTGTTTTGTGGAGTTCCCCTTTAATTTGTTCAGCTATGCAGTGCTTGCCTGCATAAAAATCAGTGAACTCCACAGTAGTATGGAACAGAGCAGATTTGAGTCTATCCTCAAAGCATGGGGTATGCAAAATAGTGGGGGGGCAATGTTTAGAACAGCGATCTTTATTTACCATGTAAAGTAGCATGTATAACAAACATCTCACTAAATGAGTGGACCTTACACCTCAACTCTCCTGTACTTTCTGCTGTTTACTGGACTAGATTTTCTAGATATCTTTATAAGATTATGGTGACCTCTGTAACCGAAGATTATGGAGACCTCTGTAATCGAAGATTGTACCTTAAACCTATTGTTCACATAACAGGAAGACTGAAATGAAGCTTAACCAAAGAAGTAGGGTAGACATATTGTAGATTATATTTTTGGCTTCTGTACCAGCCCAAGGCAACCCCAGCCCTTTTGCAGTAAGATAGAGCTCTGCCTCTCTAAAATGCCATAGTAGCTCCCCATCTTTGCTTTCCACTGCACATGTTCTGTGCTGCTGTCAGTTACTGACCTTAGAGACTGACTCACCATATACTCTATACATAGAATATGAAATGTCCCAATATGAGACTGATTAATAAATTATTCAGATTTTTGTACATGGCAGCTCAGAAGCCTGCACAATTAGCATCATAATTAATAATCAGCCATGTAGCATCAGCTTGACAGGCAAACCCACCTTCTGCTTGATGAGTTGAGATGACCTCTAAAGCTTAGCTGCTCAACAGCAGCTCAAAGCACACCGAGCATGTGATTGTGACTAATCAATGAAAACCAAGAGAGCTGCAAAGCAGGAAGTAGCGTTCTGGCTATTATGCATCTTATGAGCCAGGAAGATTGGATAGAGAAAGCCTGTTAAAAATGCCACAAAAAGTAATGCAGAAAAAAACAAAACACCCTATATCTTGGAGAGATCATTACACAGTTTAGGAGGTAGCAGGGTGGGAAACTGGCATCAAACACATGATGAGAACTCCCTTAAAGGGGTGGTTCACCTTTAAGGTAACTTTTATGTTATAGAAAGGCCTATTCTAAGCAACTTTTCAATTGGGTTTCATTATTTATTTTTTTATAGATTTATAGTTATTCGTCCTTTTCGTCTTTGCAGCTTTCAAATGGGCGTCCTTATCCAATTCTAAAAAAACAAATGCTCTGCAAGGCTACAAATGTATTGTTATGGTTATTTTTTTTTTTATTACTGATCCTTCTATTCAGGCCTCTCCTATTCATATTCCAATCCCGTATTCAAATCAGTGCATGGTTGCTGGGTTATTTGGACCCTAGTTACCAGATTGGTTAATATGCAAATTGAAGAGCTGCTGAATAAAAAAAACCACAAATAATAAAAAATGAAAACCAATTGCTAACTGTCTCAGAATATCACACTAAAAGTTCTCAAACAATCCCCTTAACGGCATATGCTGTTTTGATGGTCAGTGGTGATTTTTGTTAAAAATTTTTCCTATTCGATAAAGAGTGCCTATTTTGACATTATTACAGGTCATACACTCCAATACTTCTATTTTTTCATACTAAAAGTCTGCATTTATGTAAAAACTAACTGCAGCTAGCAAATAACTAATGTACTCCACATAAATAAAAGTGCAGATCCGTTAAGTACTGGGTGAGACCAAATCAAAGGGGAATCCAATGAAATAAGAAAGAAAATAGAAGTGTGAGGCAGATATTCGTAGAAACAAAGCAATTGTAGACTGGGAATGTAAATGGGCAGAAATCTTGTTTATTAAGATGTGGTTAGCTTGTTTCCATTTTCTTCATATAAAAATTCAATTAGAACTGGCCCAAGAAACAAATACCAAATCAAATAAAATTAGTTTCAACTATATTAACCACATAATTCCTGCATTTGGGTGTTTGGGTGTTTTCCTTTAGACTTTTAAAACACATTGAAGGCTTGATATGTAGGTATATTTTTTGATATAACACTACTTATGCATGCAACACAGAAGAATAATAATTTATTCCAACAAACATAGGTCAAAACAATAATAAAATACAAATAAATACAAAGTACAGTTACATTAAAAATCAAGCTGCTACAACTACAAGTGGGAGGGGGGACCTTACAGACACAAATAGAAGGAATTTATAGTGGTTGTCACTGTATTATACAAGGTAAGTGCAAGAACTGAGAAATGCTAATAACTATGGCTGGCTTATGGCCTGCTCTGAACATTGAACACAAGTGATGACTGCACTAGTATTGAATTGTCCACCCTGGAGCATGCAGCTAAAATTGGAAGCTTAGGGTGCGCTGATTAATGCTAAAAAAGGTAGTTCCCAGAAACCTAGATAAAGAGACAATAGAGTAGTACGCCTAGAACAGATAGCTTAAAAAACTTCGATGGAACTACTCACATATTTGATGTTAAAATACGGGTATATGGTGTTTGATGTAATCCTGAAATTATCTATCCTATAATACTCACATTGAACAAAGTGGACAGGTGGATCCACAAAAACCAGTGGTGCAGCTAAAATACATAGACTTTGGTGTCTGCGCAAACCTCAACCCCACACAGTACAATAAAATTGGCAGCTTATGTGCCCCTAGCAATTGTTGTTCTTCCTGCATTCATCATAGATCAGCAGCTGGCAGTTGTTGGAAGGTAAATTTATTTCCAGAGCAAAAAGAAATCATTACAAAAACAGAAGAAAAATATTTTTGCTAACTTTTCACACTAAGCACTGTTCCAACTCCATATAAAAAAAAAACAGGGTACCTTCAACTACCTCTTTTCAGACAGCCACCCTACACTCTTGCTCAGGAGTTCTCATAAACAGTATTTTGTACGTTACTTAAAGGAACAGTTCAATGTAAAAAAAAAAACTGGGTAAATAGATAGGCTGGGCAAAATAAAAAATGGTAATTTTTATAATGCTGGGTAAAATGTGGAGAGCATAGTTTATTACTTGGTCTGCAGAGGGGAAAAAATGGGCAGAAAAAGAGGTTTGCTGGCCAGCAATAGAGAAGGGGAAAAACATTTATAGCACAAATACATGCAGACAAAATAACTCACTGTGCATATCGTAAAAGCAATAAATAAGGGCTAACCTCCATCTCAAATCCTAATCGACTATACACATGACCTGTCAACTAGGATGCGAAATGGAGGTTAGAACTTCTCCATTGCTAGGGGCACCTAAGCTGTCAATTTTAGCTGCATGCTCCAATTCAAAACTAGTGCAGTCATCACTTGTGTTCGCTGTTCAGAAGCCAGCAATAGAAATTATCATTTTGATAAAAACCTGAGTGTTTACAAAAAAAACAGCATTCCCCTTGTGGCAAGTGTCAAGATCATTTTCTGCTTCTACTGCTTATGTCCCTGGACTGAGGCCTAAGAGAAGAAGGAAGAAGTTAAGATTGCTCTGTGGTGTTCCTATAGATATATGCAGGAACACAGTTTTTATAAAAAACAGGAGCATCAGCCCACGGTATCAAGGAAACTGATTATAATAACAGAGGTGTGTTGAATTCAATTGGAACTGGGATTTTGACCACCATTGGTGTTTTACTAAAGGCACGTGAGGTAAAATGCTAACTTCAGTTTATATTTGCAGTTCAATAGTCTGAATATATTGGTACCCATAAAGTTTGTGATGATGTAATGTGCAAGCTGTGAGCGGATTTTCAGAAAGTTCAGATTTCCAGTTTGAAATAGAAAGACATTTAACCAACTTAAATTTTTCACTTCACTCACCAAAAACATCTTTTGTAGGAGCTCTACATGCCACACAACTAGAGGGTGCTTGTTTTGTAGCAAAACGTCACCATGAAAATTCAGATACTTTTTTTATTCTGGAAGGTCTACATGTCACATAAGTTTGTAATCCTTTGGATATTGGACACCAAAATGTTCAGAAAAACATTTGGTGAAAACTTGTATTTCGTTGGTTTTTAATTAAGACATTTTCCGATTTTGAATTCATAAAAAAAAAGTGTACTTTTCAAAAATGTATGGCTTTTCTGGGGTCAACTTATTTTTAGGGCCATTTCTAGCTGTGCAGTCCAAAGTATGCGTATTTCCTGTGCAGTGCTTTAAATATTCAGTGTTGTACTACAGTGAGTTTTTGCTGTTTACAAGTCAGGAATCCCCATTAAACTAAACATATTTGGTACATTAGCACACTCTGGAGATGTGGTAATGCAAATCTTTTGTGATTTTGTGCGTATAATAATATAATAAAGAGTTAATGTTTTGAGTCCATCTCACCCATTTGGAGATAAGTCCCCTCACCATTTCAAGTTAAAGCTGTAAAATAAATAATACATTACTGAGGGCATAATTGGGCTCTACCCTTAAAAAAAAAAAACGGTCCTCTACAAGCAAGCTATGTAGTAGAAATTTTACTTTCACAGGCTTGTCCGATAAACTTCCAATTGCAGGATTCCAAAGTCTTGTAATGGACTCTGGCCCAGGAAACCTTTCCAAGATTTACTTGAAAGAGTAGCTCCTCCAAGGAATTCTGGATAGGTGCCAAAAATTATATAGGGCACAAACAGCAAGAAGTCCTTAAAGAATAGGAACTATTGATTTTGCTTTTATCAGACAATAATCATTGGAGTATGGTATGATAGCGACTATTCACTATGAAAGAAAGACTGCAACCAGTTCTATGGTTTTAAGTGAAAACCTTTAGACCACTGGTGATTTAATTGAAAGGCAGTTCTTAATTATTTTCTATAAAAAGAAGTGATTGAAATACGTAAATCAATGGAAGAAGTTGACTAAGCAGGCTGCTTAATGGTTCTATATACACCTTTCTTCTGTGGTCAACCTTAGAAGTCTATTTATATATACACGCGCGCACGCGTGGGATTACCAACAGTTTATCTATATTGGAAATATTTCTGGCAGAACAAACAATCTAAATTTAGATTTTTTTGTTCTATAGATGAAGCAATTCAGCAATCTTAATTATATAAGGGTTTTGAAATGTCCTGCCTGTGGCAGAACTAACAAAACTCTGGAAGTCTTGTTCTTTTAGTTATGGAAGGACTTTTTGCATTTTAATTTCTTCTTAAACAGCAACCCAGATCTTTGTTCCACTTCCACTCCCTTTCAAACTGCTGCAGATAGAGGAGAAATAATTCCAAAACAAAAATGAATTTTTACTCACTTCAGGCATTTATTTGTGCAAATTCACCAAATACATTACAAAATAGTGTTAAATAAATTCATTTCTTACATAACACATGGCAGTGTCTCATCTTTGTCTCCATAGCTAATGTAAACCACACCCTCCTGACGTGTTTCGCACCACCTCTGATGAAGCTCCCAATGGTGTGAAATGCGTCAGGAGGGTGTGGCTTACATGAGGTATGGAGACAAAGATGAGACACTGTAAAACATGAATTTAACACTCTTTTTAATGATTTAGGTGAATTTGCACAAATAAATGCCTGAAACGAGTAAACATGCATTTTTGTTTTAGAATAATTGCCTAGTGCCAATGGACCTAAGCATGCTACTCACTCCCAGATAGCACATAACCATACTATTCATTTTGTATAGATGGAGGAGAAAAGCTGACAAAGTTTGACAGATGTAAGTTGTGGAAGGCAGCACTAGGCAGACTTGCAAAGTCACGCTGATCTCATATCTGGAAGCCAGATATACATAAAGCTTCAAATTATATGAAGGTCATCTACCATACAGTACATTTTAAGAATTTTTTAAAATGTTATTTTTCTCTGTAATAAAACAGTACTGTAACTATGCAAGAATAAACCCATATTGGTGGAAAACCAATTGTACTGGGTTTATGCAATATGTACAGTTTTAGTAGAGAATGGATACAGTTATATGGAAAGAGCCCTCACTAAGGCATATAACAACCAAAAGAATTGTGGGTACTATTATATTAAAAGAGGGATCATATGATATAATTGCAACTTAGGTCTGCTGATATAGAAACGTTATGTATGGCCCAAATCTTACGACACACCCAGAAAGCCTACACAACTGATAAACCCTACAGCAGCCTGTTTCCAGGTGCCACGTTCCCTCACACCTTTGAGCTCAGACTTTGCTCAAACAATGAGACATGAAAATGAAACTTACTAAAAGTTTACTATATGAAATGGGTTACTGAAAAATACAAAGACAACATTTCCAAACAACTGCAAGAAATAAACAGAAAAAGTATAAGTAATTTAATAATTAAAAAAAAAACACACACATTCCTTAGAAATAGGTACGGTTAACAGACCAGCAGATCTTTCCTTAATTGAACTAGGCAGTAGTTCATCACTTTATATGTTCAGCAGTCTGCCTTATTGGGCCTAGACATCAGCCAAAAGGCTGCTAACTCTAAACTGGCAGCAGTCGGCCAATGTAAAAACAGCTTTATATTCAAAAAATGTAAATTACAAGTGCTACTTCACCCAACTGTGAAAATACAAGGGAAAGTTGTCTAACAAAGAGTTGAAAAGGTGTAAGTCTGCCATTCCTTGTGTAAACCATTCAAATATCTAAGCCTGAGAATTTAGAGATGCTCTTGTCTTAAACATGGAAATGCAGTAAAGCAAAACAAACTTCCTAGTCCAACTCCAAAACTTGGGCTGAGATTTACAAACATTACAAAGAATAAACTCTGGAGGCTGAATAAGAAAGAAAAGTATATTCTGAATAAACAGTTTTATCGGTATCTCAAAACAATTACAATTCCTCAATATTTTGCCCATAGAACACTTGCTGTGCCTTTGGCTCAAGCAGTAGAGTAGAGAAAATGAATATTTGTTTCTGCACTTACTTGTGTTTTTTATGCTATTATCAATGACTATGGCTTGCTAACAAACAGATTTGGAAAAAAAAATTAAATGCTTGGCAGGTTTTTGGTGCAGAGCTTTTTATATTTTTTCCAAAACCCACTAGTGGCGAAAAACAAACTATTTATTGCTCTTGGGGCACATTTATCAAAATGCAAGTTTACAGCTTAATAAATACTCACCCACCTTCTATTTATTTCTCTGTGGTATTTAGACTTGTATTAATCAATGGGTGAACGTTAGAACTCACCATTTGATAAATAACGTTCTAAAAAAATCCCATAGGAATGAACAGAACGTGGGTGAGTTCTTATTTAAACGCTACACTCACATTTTGATAAAGGGGCATATTTAATTCCCTTTGACAAAAAGTTGAAGTAATCAATTATAGAAAGCACGAATAGGTGCAGAAACTCACACACCCTTTCTATGACTGGACACTTTAGCTCAGAGATCAAGCAATCATAAATCAGGCCCATAGTGTTTCCTGATTGCCTCTTTAAGGCAAATAATACATGAATAATTTCTAAAAACTGGATTTGGCCTCTGGTGTCAGATGCTATTAACTGGAAAGTAGATCCACATGAGACTTGCCCAAAGAGCTCACATAAATAGCAACCATAATTCTTCATTAATCAGTCGTGTTACATGTCAAGAATTCTGCTAATTTGCCATATTAAGAGCTCAAATTCAAGCAGAAATGTAATTTATGGGTTTTAAAAGGATTGAACATAATTTCCTATGCAAGAACAAAGAGAGACAACATGTAACATGCAACAGATCTTAATTTTCATGATCTTAACCTAACAAAAAAAAAAACCTATTCCACTTTGAAGTAGGCCAAAATTATTTTACAGAGCTAATTCATGGCAGACATTCAAGTTTATCTCATGGGCATCTGTATAGAGAACTCTGCTGCGTGCAGTACGAAGACAAAGTTTTAATTAGTTCACCACTGATTACATCAGTTGCAGCACAAACAGTAGGAATCTTGTCCCTGCTTCTTTAACAAATGTTGTGGGGGGGGGGGGGGGGTTGTGCCACAATACGAGCCAGTCACCAAGCACTCGACTCTAAATGCTGTTCTGCTGTACGAGACAGTGCAGTGGTGAATCATCTGGAATGCAGATTATGACATTAGACTGCCCTGTGTATCTCCAAGTTTCATCTGGCGCTTGCCAAGTGTCTCACAGCTCCAATGCACTGAAAGGCTGGCAGCAGGGACAATAAGAATCAATACACTCCCAAAACCCACACTTAAATCAGGGCTGTAATAGTCAAGTGGGGTGGCACGCCACAAGAGAACTGGAAAACAGAGAGCCTGAATGAGAGACTCATTACTTAGAATGTAACACTACCAAATTCTGTGCTTTTAATATCAACCCTGGGTTTGCCAGCAAACCCAGTAAGTGCTCTTAAAGGGGCTGTTCACCTTTAAATTAACTTTTAGTATGATGTAGAGAGTGATATTAAGTAACAGGAAAGGAAAGCTCAAATTCCCACAAGTTGACATCCAATCAATGGTCAGTTGTAGTGATGCAAAAAGTGATTTATTTAGCACAAAAAACACATATCAAAAGGGCAACGTTTCGGGCCCTCCAGACCCTTTATCAGCATGATATTCTGAGACAATTTGCAATTGGTTTTCACTTTTTATTATTTGTGGTTTTTGAGTTATTCAGCAGCTCTCCTGTTCATAGTCTCAGCAATCAATTTGCTAGGGTCCAAATTACTATATCAACCGTGCACTGATTTGAATAAGTGACTGAAATATGAATAGGAGAGGGCCTGAATAGTACAATGAGTAATAAAAAGCAATAACAATAAATATGTAGCCCATATTCCAGATGGGGCTGGAAAGAGTGTCGGATGACAAATCATTAAAAAAAAAAAACTATACAAAATAAATAATGCAGTCCAACTGAAAAGTTGCTTAGAATTGGCCATTCTATAACAAACTAAAAAGTTAACTTAAAGGAAAACCACCCCTTTAAAACAACAAATCTCCCATATACCTACACCATTGAGAAACATCAATGGCCGATAAAAGATCTATATGGCATTTATAGCAAATGAAAGTGTTACCTCTGTAATCATGTCTGTAATCATTACCTCTGCTAGTTACCTCTGTAACCATGGCCAGAGACACACACTCACATGGAAGATGCCAGCACCATGACTTGATGGTACGCCCTATGAGTCTCGCTGTGCTGTTCTACACGTAGCCCTTAGTGCTGCTGGCTAGTGCGCAGGGAATGGCACTGAAGTCAGCTTGGGTTCAGAACACAGAAGCTCACTGACAGACACATGACACCCTTCACAAATGTAAAGCCCCTCAGACATTTTCCCATTGACTCAAAGCCGGTGTAAAGTTTATACTGTACAGGCGGTGCCCAAGAAAACCTGAGTTCCCAATACCTGGACGACAAAACGGTGGAGCAGTGAACCCATTCGTTGAAATCGCATATGGCCTTGTAGCCAGGGTCCCTCTCCTTTTCCCTCTCCACGTGGAAAGCGTAGATAGACAGCACAATCCCTAAGACACACACTGCATATCGGGCCCCGCTCTCCCACCGCGGAACAGACACTCTCATCACGGGCGCCGCCATCTTAACCCCGGCCTTCTCACCTCGCGCGCGAGCAAGACAATCACAGCGCGCGCACCGCCTTCATTAGTGACGTAGAGAGCAAGAAATGGGCGGAGGATATGGCGGACGAGCCCCCGGAAATCTGAACCAATCACGGTGAAGCTTGTGACGCGTTTGACCGGGTGTGGCTCCTTAAAGTTAAAGGTCCTGGGTTGAGTTGGCAGTGGACGTTGCTTTGTGACAGACCAGCAGCAGGTTTATGCTACACTGGGGGCGGGAAGTCACCTTTAATGAGATTTTCTTACTCTAAAGAAGTTTTTTTTTAATGTATCAGTGGGTTATAGATCAACTGTTAAAGGGCACCAACATTAATTTACTTTGTACTTTCTAATATAAATAAATCCGAAATTTTACATTGTCAATTGCGAGTATAACTGCTCTTGAAAGCAGTATCTGTTCATTTATTCAGCAGTTTTCCAGTTTGTCATTTGGTTGCTAGGGCCCAAGTTATCTGATTTAAATAAGAGACTGGAATATGAAAAATGAGAGGGCCTGATTAGAAAGACGAGAAATAAAAAGTAGCAATGAATGTGTAGCCTTAAGGTGGCCATAGACGCAAAGATCCACTCATTTAGCGACATTGCACTAACGTGCATGGCTATATCGGGGGTAATCTGAACGTTCGGCCCTATGGCCGAACGATCGGATTACGATGAGAGCGCAATGGGCTGCATGACGGTCGGGACAAAATCAAACCTGTCCGATCGACCAAATGACTGATGTCCGCCGGATGAAAATTGTCGGGACTCTCCACACACGGTCCCCTTTAAACATTTACATTTGCAAGAGAGATTGATCACAATGGGTACAGCCAGGTTTAGGTCAGATAAGTTTTTATTAACAAACTATGCCTTTGTTTACACTACAGCCTTTAAAGTGGACCTGTCACCCAGACACAAAAAGCTGTATAATAAAAGTCCTTTTCAAATTAAACATGAAATCCAATTTCTATTTTTTATTAAAGCATTCCTAGCTGTTGTAAGCTCATTTAAAAATCTCAGCTGTCAATCAAATATTGTCTGCCCTTTGATTCTATGCCTTAGATATAGAGGAGGGGCAGACAATTACTTTCCATTCAGCACTTCCTAGATGTCACTGCTCTCCCCACATTCCCCAGTTCTCTTTACCATTTAATTGTGTAGCCAGGGCATGGGAATGGACATCGGTTCCCCCATTCTGGTGCACAAACAAGATTCTGAGATGATGCAAGGCTTGCCTTAATAACACTGTCCACAAAATGGCTCCTGCCTGATTGTTGTAATTATGAATTCCCAGACTGAAGGAAACAAGATTTAAATAATTTATATAGTGTAATTAAAGTTCATTTTGCTTGACTAATGTGATAAAATAGGATTTTGAATATTTTTTTGGGTGACGGGTCCCCTTTAAATATTATAATTATTATAATGTACATCCAGGAAGAGTGATAACTAGGTTTGCTGTACCAAATAGGCTTATTAACAATGGTATTAAAAGGAAAAATATACAATGTAGGAAGGCTGTTTTTATCACAGAAAAATTAGCAACCCAAATGGTAAATAATAATAGTCACTCCCCCTGTGGTTACAGTATAACAGTACAGGAATCTGACCTGTTATCCAGAATGCTCAGAACCTGGGGTTTTCTGGATAACGGATCTTTCCATAATTTGGATCTTCATCCCATTAATCGCCTAGAAAATCATGTAAACATTAAATAAACCCAATAGGTTGGGTTTGCTTCCAGTAAGGATTAATTATATATTAGTTTGGATCAAGTACAATGAACTTATTAATTATTACAGTGAAAAAGGAAATTATTTATAAAAATTTTGATTATTTTATTATAAAGGAGTCTATGGGAGATGTGCTTTCTGTAATTCGGAGCTTTCAGGATAACGGATTCCATATCTGTATAACATATAAGAGTATAACATGCATCTGCTCCAGCTAACCAACAGTTTTTTGGACTATGACACCAAAATAAAAGGGCAGATATTTTGGGCATGCTGGGTGATGTAGTTTAAACTGCATTAACAGTTACATTGACAAAAATAGTGATTCTGCAGTAGAGCCACCTACCAATGTGTTTGCTGCCATGCTACCAAATGTATAGTATTTATGCTATGCAGACAGCATGTAATTAATGAACACTGAATAGGTCAAATGCATATGATAACAGAATACTTGGTTCTGCTGCCTAAGCTTTACTTGAAGAACATTTTAGCTGCCATTTGGATTTGATCACTGCCCATCTGCCCACTGTATCCTCTTACTTAGGATTTCTTCTTCTTGTACTAAAGTAAGCGATTGTATTGCTCACTGGTGTTTTAATTAGTCATAAATTCTCTGTGTGGCGCTTGTCTTGGTTCACTTCATATACAGAGCTTGGTGAGACAACCACATATTTTTGGAAGACAAATGTCCCTATTTACAGAGTCCTGGAACATATCCCCCTTCCTCCCTTTAACCCTGCATTAGGTTGTCATGTTCTTGGATCATCAATTTGTTCTTTCTGTACATGATTCCCACTTCGGATGTAAGGATGGATCAGTCCAAAGTTCCAAAGTTATTGCTATCCAGGCCTTGGCCTATGGTCTATTCTGATTCTTTGCGTCTTTCAAATGGGTCTCGCTGTCCCCTTCTAAAAAAACAAATGCTCTGTAAGGCTACAAATGTATAGTTATTGCTACTTTTTATTATTGATCCTTCTATTCAGACTCTCTCCTATTCATATTCCAGTCTCTTATTCAAATCAGTGCATGGTTGCTTTGGTAATTTGGGCCCTAGTTACCAGATTGCTTACAATGCAAATTAAAGAGCTGCTGAATAAAAACCCAAATAACTCAAAAACATTCAATAATAAAAAATTAAAACAAATTGTAAATTATCTCGGAATATCACTCTCTACATTATACTAAAAGTTATCTCAAGGTGAACAACCCCCCTTTAAAGGTTTTTTTTCTTTGATTATGCCCATTCTGGATCTTGGACTACTTGGAAGATTTCAAAACTCCTGATATATGTCTTTCCTTTTTCATTTGTATTAGTCCATTCTCATCCTCTCCTTTCTTCATCAGTGCTATGATATTTAGGCGAGGTGTACCTACCTGAAGTTCTACCAGGCAGTATAGAACTACAACATTGGTGAAAATGATTTACTTGCGAGCAGGGCCGCCATCAGGGGGTCACAGGGGGTACAGTCCTCCCGGGCCCGCAGGATTTTTAACTTTGAGGGGGGCCCGGCCGCGCCGCACTGAATTAATTTAGCCGGCGAAATTTACACTGGTTGCGTCCCGTGCGTACGCGTGACGTCAGTACGCACGGGCGCAACTCTATTTAAACCGCCGCAGCCTGCCGCCTGCACACAGAAGATAGAAGACGCGTCTGGAGAAGGATCGTCTTCCTGGAGATGGAACGGCTTCCTGGATACGCTGAAGACGCTGAAGACACCGCTGGAGGAATAAGAAGACCGCACAGGAGAAGAAGTCGCCACTGGAGTTGCAGGTAAGTGCCACTGACCACCAATGTGAGCCCCTGATCCCGCCACTGACCACCAATGAGCCACTGACCACCAATGAGAGCCCCTAAACCGCCGTGCGGGCCCCTTAAGCCCCCAGGCCCCTTAAGCCCTAATGCGGGGCCCCTTGAAGCCCTAATGCGGGGCCCTTTGAAGCCCTAATGTGGGGCCCCTTGAAGCCCTAATGCGGGGCCCCTTGAAGCCCTAATGCGGGGCCCCTTGAAGCCCTACTGCGGGGCCCCTTGAAGCCCTAATGCGGGGCCCCTTGAAGCCCTAATGCGGGGCCCCTTGAAGCCCCATGCAGGGCCCCTGAAGCCCTAATGCAGGGCCCCTGATCCCCCCCAAGGAAGGGCCCCCCCCAAGGAAGGGCCCCTGACCCCCCCCAAGGAAGGGCCCCTGATTCCCCCCCAAGGAAGGGCCCCTTGAAGCCTCATGCTGGCCCCTAAAGCTCCAAGGGCCCCTGATCCCCCCAAGGAAGGGCCCCTGTTCCCCCCCAAGGAAGGGCCCCTGTTCCCCCCCAAGGAAGGGCCCCTGATCCCCCCCAAGGAAGGGCCCCTGATCCCCCAAGGAAGGGCCCCTGATTCCCCCCCAAGGAAGGGCCCCTTGAAGCCTCATGCTGGCCCCTAAAGCTCCAAGGGCCCCTGATCCCCCCAAGGAAGGGCCCCTGATCCCCCCAAGGAAGGGCCCCTGTTCCCCCCCAAGGAAGGGCCCCTGATCCCCCCAAGGAAGGGCCCCTGATCCCCCCCAAGGAAGGGCCCTGATTCCCCCCCCAAGGAAGGGCCCCTTGAAGCCTCATGCTGGCCCCTAAAGCTCCAAGGGCCCCTGATCCCCCCAAGGAAGGGGCCCTGATCCCCCCAAGGAAGGGTCCCTGATCCCCCCAAGGAAGGGCCCCTTGAAGCCTAATGCTGGCCCCTAAAGTCCCAAGGAAGGGCCCCTGATACCCCCCATGCAGGGCCCCTGATCCCCTCCATGCAGGGCCCCTGATCCCCCCAATGCAGGGCCCCTGATCCCCCCAAGGAAGGGCCCCTGATAAATTGTATATCTTTTATTTATACTAATCTACTAATCAAAGTTCTTAATGGGGCACATTTCAATTTTTCATTGTCCTTATTAGGACCGGTTATTTTTTGACCAAGGGGTTAAACCAAATGGCTCTTATTTGTACACTTTATATGTAGAATTGTAAGTACAATTTATCTTAGAGCAGGTACCTGCTCTAAGAGTCTACCTTGATGTGGTGGCAGGCTCAATAACCCTTTTGCCAAAATGATTTTTACTGTGTCTGTGCTGTACTGTACTGGTAGGAGGGTGTGGTTAGGGAAGGGGCGTGGCCAGGGGAGGGGCGGCAAGGGGGGCCCAGAAAATTTTGTTGTGTGGGGCCCCATGATTTCTGATGGCGGCCCTGCTTGCGAGACACTAATTACGACAATTAAAAGTACTGTCTCTAGTGCAGGTTTGTCCGATGCTATCAGTAGTCAGGGTAGTCGATGGCAATAAGGGGCCCTTGAGGTCAGGTCAAAAGTCCCCACAGTCTGACACTGCATGCCGCCCCCCACCGGAATCCACCAGATATAACATTGAAGACTAAGGGTGATGGGCTGAGATGTGCATACAAGTATGAGTGTGGGGTGGTGAGACCTGTGCAAATTTTGCATCCAGGGCTGTAATTTTTAGTTATGCTTCAGCTGCCAATTAGTTTGTTTTTTATGTATGACCATAGTGGAAACACAGATGTACTGATGGGACTAAGCTCCTAAGATTAGTTTGACTTTATAACAATAAACCTCTTTAGACGGATTGATGACTCTCATCTCAAACATGTCTGCATGAGGTGTTTACGGTCTACAGTATTTGTACGATGATGAAAGTTTGTCTGTTTGTGGATTTGGTTGTTTTTTATGCTTTCAAACAAGGACTGACTGAAAACAACGAAACATTTTAGGGACCATTTTCTCATGCATGAGGAGGTCAGCAACTACTTTTAGTTTAAAAAAAAAAAACAGTATTCCCTGCTTGCTAATGCCCTGCGTAACTCAGACAACTGAATTACTTTGTCACCTCATATCATTTACTTGCCCAAGGAATGCAATAAAATATTTTAAGGTCCATCATCTCACCCAGGAGGAGGTCAATGACAAATCACTTCTACTCCTGCCTTTAATGGGCCACCAATCCAGATTTTGGTATTCCATGGTACATGGCAGAATGCAATTATCTTATATCTGTTTATGCCAAAATCACACACCTACCCATCTGTTAGTTAGAATGGACTACTCCATAAAATTGAAGAACTTATCAGGGCATCGTGTCAAATTACAAGAAATGTATTCAGGTGTTTTTAAAGGTGCTGAGCCGCAATCTGCCAACCATTTACCCTAAAAGCTCATGCCTGCCCATCTAACCAATGTCAGTATTATTGGAAAAGATACGTAATCATAGGCACTGATCACATATCTTTTGATACAAAACGCATCAGCATATGTTGTTTTAGCTTCATGGAATAAAATCTAGTTTTATCCTCAACGATTGGCTGCAGGAGTGCATGCTTATTTTGTTCATTTGCTGATAACATTCAAACTACGGGTTCGGGGTGCTGCACCCGGGCCACCCAAGTTAATCGGTGACTGTGGATTTCATTGTTGATATATTTTCCATGGTTGTGGGGAATCAGAAATTCCAATTCATTCTATAGATTCAGTTGGGTTGTGCAGGCCAGTTAAATTATTCCAATCCAAACTAAGCAACCTAATTATGTACCTTGATCTATGGATGAGGCATTATTATGCCAAATAGGAATAGTGCAGAAAATTTTCAAGCACGTTATTATATAGTTAAAATTTAATTTATTGGAACCAAAGACTCCTGCTGAAATCACGATAAAACAGCCCCAGACCATGCTTACCCAATTTTTACAGATGGCATTACAAAAAAGCTTTTTAGGTTTATATAATCCAGTGCATAGAAACAACTGCTAAAAAATATTTTTATTTAATTTTACGAAGACATACATGAGTCCTCAGACTTAGAGGAAACCATGACGGTCTACTTCTGACTCTCATGGACTATTTCCCAATCCCACTTAGACTGGCATTCAATCCTTCTATCACCTTGTTTGTTGTTGAATTCCCACATTGTGAGGTGATGATCCCTACTGCTATGGAATGGTCAAGTAATAGATACATGCTTAGGAGAAGTTTTCTCTGATCCTGCAATGATTCACTGTTACTAATACAGCCAAAATTTTTATTTATTTTGTAAATGTTACATATTCAAAGGATAGGAGAAGTTTTTATTACCTATAAAAATTTGTATGACACCAGACTTGAGTTTTTTGTAAACCCAAAGCACAATGTTTTTTTATCAATTGCCAATGAGTATCAGATTCTATATTGTAACAGTTAAATAACGAACATGAATTTGCTATGTTAAAAAAAATAAAGAAAACAAGCTTACAATTTGTAGTTCAAAATGGTAGATTGTATTATTGTAATAAATAAACTTTATACAATGTTTGTAAAGTAAAAAAAAAAAACATGTCAGAAAGCTGGGGGTTTCAGAAAAGCTTGTTCACCAAATAGTTCCTTGAAGAATGCAACATGTTCTTCACAGTGTTCTCCTGTATGGTGAAAAGCAGAGAGGCTATTAGATAGATACAAAGGGTACAGCTATAAGGAAAGGGGGGCAATAATAGCACTCTGCATGTCAAAGGGACCCTATTGTTATACAGATCCCATAAGATGAATAGAATGAAAAGATTTGAGTTTAAAGTGGCAGTTCATCTTTAGTATGGTGTAGAGAGTATAATTCTAACCAAAACTTCACAGTCAATTTGTTTTTTGGTTGTTGGGTCAGTGATTTGCACAGCCTAACAATATTTCAGTTGCTTGCTAGAAAAAAAGGCAGAAGGAAAGCAATTCAAAACAAGAAATAATGACCAATTTAATAGTGGTTTAGATGGTGGATAAGAATGAGTCCATCTATATATTGTGATACCCCTAAGCACTGACATGCTGTATCCCTGAGCAGCCACTGCAGTGGAGGAACCTGGAATTGATGTAGGGTTTAGGGCTGCTTGTATTTGGAAGCAGCATATGCTATAATTCTAATAAACCAAGCATTTACTTGAAATGGGAAACCATGGTGTTTCTATGATATAACTCAAAGTCTGAATTTATCTCAATATTTTCTGCTACAAACTACGATCAAATCCGCTCGGGTTTTTTACACTTATTTATTATTACATTTTCCCGAAAATTCGGTTTGCGATTTTTTTTTCAGATTTTTCACCCGAGGTTCACGTTTTTTTGGGATTTTTCACCCCGATTTTTCCTATTTTTGCCTGAAAACTCAGAAAACTTTTGGGTATTGCACGAAACCCAGCGCACATAAAAAAAAATCATTGGGACTTCTCCAATTGACTTGTATGCTGAAATGCTGGATTTTCTGATTAGGACTTTTCCAAATTCTGGGTTTAATAAATTCTGAAAAATGTGTGATTTTTTAAAAGTCTGATTGTATTAAAAAATGTTTGCATTCGGAGTTTAGTAAATAACCTCCATAGCGTATGAGATTAATACTGGATTGTCAGCAGTGGATTATAAACAAAAACATATAAGCACTACTGTAAGCACAACCATAAGCATAGCCAAGAGTAGCTGCACAACTACAGCTACAGTTTACTAGAGTTGCAGCATTAACTAGAATTGAAACATGTTAAAGGAATTGTTCAGTATAAAAATAAAAACTGGGTAAATAGATAGTATGTACAAAATAAAAAAATGTTTCTAATATAGTTAGCCAAAAATGTAATGTATAAAGGCTGGAGTGACTGGATGTCTAACATAACAGAACACTACTTCCTGCTTTTCAGCTCTCTTGGTTTCTACTGACTGGTTTCCCTGGTGACCAAACAGTAGCCAATCAGTGACTTAAGGGGAGGCCACATGGGCCATAACTTTTGAATTCAAAGCTGAATTGCAAACTCACTGAACAGTTATATTCCATGTGGTCCCCCTTCATGTATCTGACTAACTCAGAGTTAGAGAGATGAAAAATAGTGTTCTGGCTATTATATTAGACATCCAGTCACTCCAGCCTTTATACATTACATTTTTGCCTAACTATATTAGATTTTTTTTTATTTTGAACAGCCTATTATCCAGTTTTTATTTTTACACTAAACTGTTCCTTTAAAAAGTCTATTTTAAATTGTAAGGCCGTACACAGGTCTAATCTAAAAGGGACTTTTCAATGTGTGGCCAAAAGCTCATCAATAATTATTTAGGTCTAGATGCACATTCCCCAAACCTACAGCTCGAGGAGTGAATAGGTAAGGTAAGAACTAACCGATACCTTGAACAGGTGTAATATAATAATTGTAAACTTTGTTATAGGTAAATGTAAGACACATCATCACCTAATGTGTGCTCTGGGCACTTAATCATAGGCTGAACCAATAAAACACAACTTCCTCCTTATTTAGGAAAGTAGACAGGCTACCATCTCTGTTCAGGCACATTTGTTCACTTATTCCACCTTATAGCTGACATATGTTTTCGTATGCATTCTATTAATATTGTAGATGTCTGACCGACATACGGTTTGCCACATTTCATACAGGTTAATAAATAAATCACATTCCTGAAATTAATATACTGTCTGATGAGATAGCTCATGCTAGTCACTGTGGACGCAAGTTCATGAGCACAGGTTAGGCACCATGTTGAGCCATACTTGGACATAACTTTATATGCCAACCAAAATAAGCATTAGGTATCTCCTTGGAATGTTACCTTAAGTTCTACTTTTTTGTTATAAACCCATAGTCACTCGAAGAGAGACAATAGTGGCTAAGTCAATCTGATTTTAATCATGGGTATGGTATTTTTTGAAAAGACCGTATCTAGAGGTTTCAATTGCTTGTCACTTGGGTTTTATACATATATATATATATATATATATATATATATATATATATATATATATATATATCGTCTAGCGAGCAATCTGTCACGAGAGTTCACATGACTTGGTCACAAAATAATTAAAATTAGAACAAATTCCCCTAAAATGTAAAAAATTTCACTAGTATGTTCCTATTCCCAATTATTGTTTCCTATAAAGAGATGAGAAAACTTTATCCCCTAATCCATTTGAGAAAGGTCCCAATAATGAATTGTATTATTCTGAATAATACATTTTTCAGCACAGGTACAGGGGGCAGATACCCCACTTGGTGGTCTGGTTAAGGAGTTAGGGAGTGGTATGGTTTCAAACAGGTTTTTACTCCTTTAATTTACAGTATATCCACTCTGTGCAATACTAGACTGCAGTTGTTAGCTACAATGAATTATACAAAACTTACCACAAAACTAAGCTAGAGTGCACTACCCAGCCCGCCCTTTTGGATTCCAGAAGTAGAATCAGTTTTTACATTTGGTACATTATTAGCCTCTCAAGAAAATACAACATAGAAATATGGGGTGTTGGATTAAAGGTATACATTCTCTTCATACTTGCCTGGTGTAAAATTAGGGTTTCCTCTCAAACGCTGATTTCTTTGTTCAAAGAAACGGAAGACAGTGTAAAAAAGCATGTTGTCAGCAGTCTGTATTGCAGCATCAAGAAATTTTCGAGCTGACGCATTATCTTGACCTCCTATGCTCCTCACAAACCTCATGGCCGCCAATACTTGTTGTTTGGAAAGCAATACCTCTACAATCTCATCATTGGCTGTAGAAAGTCTCTGGAGAGACGTAAGAATTCAGGATTATTAGTCATTGCAATGATTTAAAAAATGTATGTTTCACGCAGGAAAAATTGCAGCACTCATTATCCAGAAGGGATACTATACTCATTTATTAGCCTATTTATTATTGTTACATAGTCACCCATGTTAAAAAGTATAATGCAGATATTACCATGATTTTCTAAATTAATGTAAAGCAATGCATACCTTGCACTATATAAATACATGATGATCATTGGAAAGTTGTCCCTTTACAAAATGTACTTTCCATATCAGTGGTGCAAATCGGCTAGCCATTAAAGTTTCAGCTCCCCTTTAAACTTGAACTTTTAACATAATATTTTGATTCCCATATTTAGTTCAACATTCAGAATTTCTGGATTATATGCGTTAGGTCATTTATGGGCAATAATAATACAGGTATTCAGTTTTTAAATTGTGTTACACACCTATCTGCCTCTTTTGTACAATAGATTATGGGTTTTTTTGTTTACCTTCAACATATCCAGAGACAGCTGATGTGCTGGTGGATACACACTCTCTAAGGACAGCAATAGGCAGGCCTGAAAGCAGAGTATTACACATTTTTAAAAGCCAACCTGGAAGTTACCATATAAACCAGACTTCTGATTAAATGCCAATGTGAACAAAAAAGTTTCTGTAAATTGTGAATGCAACATCCTTATAATAATATTAAGTATACGGGGTAAATTTATGAAATAAAATTAAAGGGTTCTAAACCCATGATTTAATTTGTATTACAGCAATAGTGTGCCAATTTCCAGAGCCAACAGCCCTATGCCCGTAAAATTACTGCACCCCCATCTCAGTTTACACAGGACTGTGGAAAGCAACACTGTCCTAATAACCCAATAACACAGGGCTGTTAAACTGCTATTCATATATTAACATTACAGTATTAAATGCAAATTCTCCAGATACCAAGTAAGTCTATTAACTATGCAGTAAAATAATGGATGAGGCCACAGAAACAATTGTACATGTAGGCTCCAGCCCAGAGAACCATTATTGCAACATTTGTGTAGTTTGTAAACATAGCATAAGTGCTATTCATTTATATATCTTTGATGGGACTTAAACAGGAAAGTTAGACATTACATTAATAGTACATTAGCAGCTTGCTATGGTTAGTCCACTGCTTGCTATGGACTATGAGCAGTGCCAACTGTTGTGAATTGCAGCGAACAATATAATAATATAATCTGTAATTTTCATAAAGCTGCCATTTAAGTGTATATTGTTATTGTAATCAGTGTAGAGCAGTGTAGAGCAATGTAGAGCAATGTAGAGCTATTACAATGTATATATAGTTATCAGTCATTAAGGGCTTTGCTTCAGGATAAGAATGTTACTATATACTGTAGTTGTGTGCTGCAATGGCATTAGACATGAAAATAAAGAGATGCAAATGATGTAAAATCTCATCTCATAAAAATATTTTTAATAGACCCTTTAAAAAACCTTTAATGACCCAATTTATCATTTTAATTAGAATTTAAATTGATTTCAGTTTTCAGGAATCACAAACTGTCGTTATGTTTAAGAGAGTTCACTCAGAATGCTCAGATTGCCTTCTAAGCCCCAGATACAAGTGTATTTTTGTAGGAAAAGGACTCTTCTTCTGAATTTAGCATTACATATTTTTCTCTATATCCCTTGTTAAAACAGAAATGATGGGGTAATACACCTCCAACAGTATGCTAACAGCAAATCAGAAGATGCAGCTTTTCCCATCACAGTTCAAATTCAAGTCTGTCTAATATTTGGTAAAGATGATTCTAGAATTATGTAAAAATATAAGATACAGACAACTATTTCTGAAATTTAGGGAATTATTTATTGAAAGTAGAGTTGTGTTTTTCCTGAAAAAATAGAGTTTTGAGGGTAGTTTCACTAAAACTCAAATCGTTCTGGATAAAAACAAGAGATTTTTGAGATTTATTATGCCCAGAGCTGCTAAAAGCCGAATCCAAAAACACTCCAGCTAAAACCTGTCAAGGTCATGTAGAAGTCAATGGCAGAGGTCCTTTAAACCATTCGAAGATGTTTTTTTCTCTCCATGATTTTACTGTGGTTTTTGCTGGAAAACGAAATCAGTTTGAGGTATTCAAGGTGTTTTTCACCGATAACGCAATCAATTAGCAAACATTTGAGTTGTGAGTTTATTCAAGATAGAAAAAAAATCTTACAAACGCAACCTTTGATAAATAATCCCTGTGGTGGCTGGTGAGCAGACCGAAAAGATGAATCAAAGTATAAATTTAATTTGAGCTCTAACAATTGCTTCCATGAATGATTTGAGAAGAAACATTTCCTTACTTGGTAAATTGATTAATCAAAACAGATGATTTCAATTAAACCATGGCCTTAATGAAGGCTGACCTCTTAAAATGGTCTCTGGAGATTGTGCTTGTTAATACCAAGAAGTTATTTATTTCAGTTTATATCTCTCCTTTCTCTGTTCTCCTCAGCATCCATATTAGAAGGATGAATGGTGGAATAGAGCAAGTATGTTCTTTGGTCTGATTGCCTACACTTGTATTTGATACAGGCAAAATATTCCCAAAGTAATTTGATGGAATACTGTCTTAAACTACAACCTATTATTAAAGATCAACAAGCCATTGGAAAAAAATGGCATATGTACTTTGGAAATCTCTGGGACCTGCACAAAAGCAAATACACTAGCTCCAAAAAAAACAGGTTTCGAAGAAAACACTTGTGTTTTTGTAGCTATGCAGTATAAATAATATACCACCTCTGGGTATTATCAAGATGAACAAATATCAATATTAAGCGCACAGGCTTGCTCAATCTAACCTGAGATGAACTTCAGATTCAATAGAAGGATACATCCAGGAGGAGGACACAAATATGTAAATGAGCAGGAATCATAGTGAAGTTGAAGGTGTGTGTTATTAGTTGCTTAGGCTACTTGTAAATACTGTAGGTAGATATTATAATCAAGTAGGATGGGAGAGGGAGGTAGGATTTACTCAGGGCCAAGTATGTTACATACTGGGTGAAACAATTCTCATTGCAAGCAAATGTACAGCCTGTTAAGCAATACCACAAGTCACATATAACAGTGAAGTTGATGTCAACTAGCTCTGCAGAACTTGACCTACAGCTCTTAGAAGTTTAAAAGGGATATTAATGGTCAGTTTGCCCTGAGGGTTATATATAATATAAAATAAATATTTTAAGCACACTGAATTGGTTATATGTGTTAGAAGTGTAAACTCCACTGCCTCATATAAGCCATGGTTTATTATGAACTTTTAAAAAATATTTGGTACCCCTTTTTGATAAAGGCATATATCTGTCCCATACCTAGAAGGAGATAACTGATGTTTAAAACAATTCTTGTCATCAATTGAGTAGTAGAGGCAATGTGCACACAAAAAGTTGAGCTAAAGAAAAGAGGTTCCTCAGACAGACAAAAATTCTGGTACAGGCTTTAAATATGTATATGTTTAAAAGTCAAAAACATACCAGAGGCTTGGAGTCACTGAGAACGTGATATTGCAGGAACTGATGTAGCATGTAGAACAGATTGTGCTGTACAAGTGTTTTGATCACCAGTTCATAGAGGTAATGCTAAAATGCAAAATACACAACATAAACATAAGCTCTGTTTCACATGAAACCCAGATGGATAACCTGTTTGCCTTCCCTACAGCAATAATGTAGAAATGCATACACAAGTATAGTAAGTAAAGTAAGAAACAGGTATAGCAAGTAAAGGAAGATACTATTACAAATGTGTGTATGTGTATATATATATATATATATATACATACACACACATACATAGATAGATAGATAGATAGATAGATAGATAGATAGATAGATAGATAGATAGATAGATAGATAAGGAAGAATTCGTTGCAGAGAATGTGTTGATTCTACATGTGATATTACCATAATCTGTAGCCTTAAAAGGGATACTGTCATGGGGAAAAAAAAAATTTTTCAAAATGAAACAGTTAATAGTGCTGCTCCAGCAGAATTCTGCACTGAAATCCATTTCTCAAAAGAGCAAACAGATTTTTTTATATTCAATTTTACATATTGTCAATTTCCCAGCTGCCCCAAGTCATGTGACTTGTGCTCTGATAAACTTCAATCACTCTTTACTGCTGTACTGCAAGTTAGAGTGATATCACCTCCTCCCGTTTTCCCCCCAGCAGCCAAACAAAAGAACAATGGGAAGGTAACCAGATAGCAGCTCCCTAACACAAGATAACAGCTGCCTGGTAGATCTAAGAACAACACTCAATAGTAAAAACCCATGTCCCACTGAGACACATTCAGTTACATTGAGAAGGAAAAACAGCAGCCTGCCAGAAAGCATTTCTCTCCTGAAATGCCACATGACTTGGGGCAGCTTGGAAATTGACAAAATGTCTAGCCCCATGTCAGATTTTAAAATGAAATATAAAGAAATCTGTTTGCTCTTTTGAGAGATGGATTCAGCGCAGAATTCAGCTGGAACAGCACTATTAACTGATTCATTTTGAAAATTTTATTTTTTCCCATGACAGTATCCCTTTAAGTTAACTTTTAGTATGTTTTAGTAAAGTGGCCTGTCACAGTTCTCTCGTTTCATTATCCTACTATGTAACTATCTGAATCTGCGTGATTTTTAGTATATTATGAATTAACATATCTCAAGAAGAAAAATACAAAAGAAAACAACCAATAAGAAATTAAGATGTGTTTGACCTGCACAGGTATTTGAAACTGGTTGAGAGAGCGTATATAATCCATCAAAACTGCAATTATGAACTTGTGAGGTGCCTCCTAGATAAAAAAAAAAAAAAAATTAGAAGCATATTCATTTACCAAACTTTGTAATACCAGTTACAAAATAAAATAAAAAAAAATTTGCTGTAAACAAAAGCCTCTGGTTAAAAGCCTATAATATGCAATTCTAGTTAAATATTGTGGAGTTTTCAGCCACTCGACAACAACTATAATGTGCAAATAAATTAGCCTAGAAATCATTCTAAAAACAAGGTCTCTACTCCATCAGCATGCTTTAGAGGTCCAAGGAATGTATATTTAATAATAATTATTTTTTGGTGAAATCTATGCATTTCATGAGTAATAATAATAATAATGCATTGTTATGTCAATTACATAATGGATGTAATGGATAGAAACAGACAGATCACTCACCTTCAAGTCAGTAAAGACAGAGAGAACATGGGTGTACATATCAGACTGGTCTATGACAGCCTGGCCTCGCACAGGCCTTTTCAGAAGAGCATTGCTTCTGCCCTGATTGGACTCAACCGCCTGCAGAAAACATTATATATTGTGCATTGCAACATTATAAATATTGTACAATAGCATAATAAAATTCATACTTGTTACACATGTATACTTACCAAAGTGTAGCTGTGCTCAGCATCCAGGTATTTTTTATATTCACTGTTGAGTTTGTCAAAAACTGTAGCAATAACTGGAAGCAATGCCCTGTCTGACTGAGTTAAAACTGTGTGAAAAAACAAAACAGATTATCCTATAAAATTGGCATTTCTTCACTAAAAATCCCCATCACAGATGCAAAATGCAGTTTGTGGTTTACAGGTTAGAAACGATTGGATCTTACTTTGCAAACACACAGACAAGATTACGGATTTGCAGTCCTTGCGCTGAAGGAGGAAATCCATTAGTCTTCCTTTGTCTTGAAGCATATGGACTATTGGCTGAAGTTTTATACGTAGATACCATAGATAACCTGCAGGTATAATAAAAGGAGATTCTTAAATGTAAATATGAGTAAATAAAACCTATTTCTTGGTGAATCATAGAAAAGTACAAATAGGTAAAAGTAAGAGAAACGCTGGTAGTAGAAATTTTAGTAATGCTAAAAATTTGGAAATATTACAGAATACGTGTATAACAGTCAAGGAATAGTTACAGAAGGTATTAGTTCATCTGTCTATGCAGGCACATTGCAGAGAGCTAACACTGGAAAATGACAATTATAGAAGTCTCCCACATAACCTGTTCAGTTTCATTTGATTGTAAACATGACCCCATTGTGTTGTTTTAAACTCATAACACCAAAGAGCGAGGGCACACAAAGCACTCTTGTCATTACTATTTAATCAGCATTGCCAGGAAATCTGCATGATTGTTTTGTTGTATAACTATTAATAATGCAAACAAAATGTAGTGTTGAGATGTATAATTGTTTTACAGCCTTTATTGTTCTAATTAAAAAGTGGCTGGCCTGATGGCTGATCTAAGTGCTAAGGACACAAGTGTGAGAAAAAGCTTGGGGAAAACTTTCCAGCATCTGAGATATTAGTGGCACAGTCACAGAGACCCTTGAGCATTATCAGTGGGCAAGATTAACTGCTTAGTATAACAATCTATTTGCAGCAAGAATATAGCAACTCAGGGGCCAACCCATGTGGGAGTTGCTGGTCTTTGCTATTGAACATACCTATACAGTATATACTATACTTGCTTTTGCTGAATGTGTAATATAAGGGAGACAGAAATTGTGCTCTACTTTGCCTTGATGGAAAAGTTCTGTTCTTTTCCCTATGCCTAGAAAAAAATTCTCTCTTTTTCACTTGTCTATTATAATTAAGACTAAGGAATTTTAAAGAAAACATTTTTAAATAATTTGAAGAATTGATATGAATTACACCATATGAAGTTTTTAGTGATGTGATCATAATTGTATTAATTATTGCGTATGGTTTTATGGAATTAGGTAAGTTGACCAGACAGTTTTTAATTAGAACAATAAAGGCTGTAAAACAGTAATACATCTTAACACTTATATTATGTTTGTTGTATTATTTTGTGGTGGTCCCCATTTATTGTTGTAGAGATTGGTTAATTATAATATGACAAATTGTTAAAAAAAATCATTATTTACAATTAAAAATGTACAACTTTTAGATACCAAAATGATAAGCAATGTTTTAAATCAATTACTTCTCTTGTATGGATCCCATTGACATGAATGTGGAGTACCTGACTGCTGATGCTTTTTAGCCTAACAAGAAGAAGATACCTTACTGGCCCTGTCAAGCATTTGCCATTCAAGTCAATGGGATGTGGCAAGGGCAATTTGGGGTGTTTTTCAGCTGTCTGAAAACATTCATGTGTGTTTTTAAGCCTGTCCAATACAAAAAATATATATATTTAAGCAGTTACAAGGGAACACCAGACTTTAAACAAATATACTGAAAATGAACCCTGGATTTGTTTACCTTCGCTTGCACTAATTATTATATCTGGCTGAAAGACAATCCAAGATGAGGAATCTGGTAGTTAAAGAAAATGAGCCATTTGTCAAAATGATGTAATATAAGAGGAACAAAAGAACAAAATACGGGATGGAGAAAACATCAAGCCTGCATATCAACTCACTCACTGTTCTTAGCTTTTGCTCATTAAAGTAGCGATACCTATCATCAAACATACTAGGTCATTTATAAACTTCGCGCAGGGCAGATTGGTTCGCAAAGTGAATATATTTGCTCTGCGCATGGTTATATTTATAAAGCTGAATAAGAGGGTGCAAACAGAATTGCAAATTTTTTTTTCACAATGCGAATGTCTATAGCAGCTTTTTAAATGTCACAATTCGCAAATTGCAAATATTTATGCGCACACTCTGCGACTCAATTATGCCACAACTTTGGTGGCGGATAAAATATTCGCAAAACAGTTTTGCAAACTGCGAATTTAAGTTACTGTCAAGCTATTTTCACGCACAACAACCTCGCACATTGGATGCACTCGCGCAAACTCCAGTCTCATTTTCGCGCCATTTGTGAAAATGTATTCACACTGCGGATTCGCAAAAAACGGAAAGACAGGCAGAGCAGTGCAATATATTAGCGTTCAGGAAAAAACATGCGCAATACAACCATTTGCGAAAAATATGCGATGCGCAAACTTTATAAATGACCCCCACTATGTTGTTAACATTTATGTTCATTGTACCAAGACACAAGAGGAATTCAAGGATTATATAAAAAGCTAATAAGTGTGAATGCATTAGTAGTCAAATTTGCCAAGGTGCCAATGTGCATGCATTGTGTCGGTTACACTACATGGCAGAATTATCGAAGTGTGAAACACTCACCCACTTTATATTCATTCCTTTGTGATTTTTAGAAGCATATTTATTATATTGGGAGCACTATCTTTCATCCATTTATAAATATGCTTCTAAAAAGCCTATAGGAATGATTAAAAAATGGGGTTTTCTGTAGTAAGCTTTAATTTCACACTTCAATACATCCACCCCTTGTGTGTCTTTAATGTGCTCTATTTGGTGTGTTGAGTATTTGTGTCCGCATTGGAAAATACTAATGCATGTTTCAATTATATAGTTAATATATAAAATATCATATTATAATATATAATAATTGGTTCATTGCAAGGCACTCCTGTCAGGCCAGAACTAGGAAAGGCAGGGAAGGCCCAGAGCACAACTAGTGGAAAGTGTGAAAAGGTATACATGGGAGAAAGAGGCTTTACGTTTATATGTTTTCCAGTTTTACCAGACTTTTACTTTCCATGCAGATTGTTTTCCCAGTGTGAGGCATAATAGGCTACATGTATTTTTCAATTCATTTACTTTCAGCTAACATATTGGTAAAAAGGATACAGAGTTTGCAAGGCATGGGAGCCTGTGGTGCCACTGCTGAAGGACCTGCAAAATAAGGAATACAATTAGATAAATAATAATAATATTATATTATTTCTTAGATGGCTTGTAGGAGAATTAACCTAAAAAACAAATTTGTTTAGAAATGCAACATCCTTTGTTTCGGGCTTCTGTACCAGCCAAAGGCTTCCAAAGCCATTTAATAATGATGCTCTGAACCTTTGGATATGCCTCAGTATCTCCCCATCTTCTTTTCTCCTTATTCACAGCACAAGCTCTGGGCTGCTGTCAGTTGCAGGAGCTCATGGGGTGACTTACAACATACACGCAAAATATAAAATAACCAATACAAGGCAGAGTAATCAATTCAGATTGCATGGAAGCATGGGAACCAGTGCATTTTGTATCAAAATTAAAAATCAGCCGTGTAGAATCGCTTCTATGAACTCACTTCTATTTATATTTTAATAATAACAAGAAAGTCTTTCTTCATATATCTTGGTAATGGTAGGATACATAATTAAACACATAATTAAGTTGAATAAAAGGGATTACTTAGAGCAAATGTGGTGTGAATAATGTTCTTGTAATGTTTAAATTAGGGATGCACCAAATCCACTATTTGGGATTCAGCCGAATCCCTGGTGAAAGATTTGGCCGAATGCCGAAACAAATCCTAATTTACATATGCAAATTAGGGGCAGGAAAAAGAGGAAAAATTCTTCTTTTGTGACAAAAAGTCACGTGATTTCCCTACCCGCCCCTAATTTACATATGCAAATTAGGATTCAGGTTCAGCCAGGCACAAGGATTCCGCCGAATCCTGGATTCGGTGCATCCCTAGTTTAAATGCTGGGAGAAAACACAATAAAAATATCAATTCATATTTGTTAAGCAAAGCACATTATTTCCTGGTATTATGGCACAACAAAAAGTGTTCTACCATTCTCCCAAACCTTATAACAAGCATTCACAAACTTTTAGTTTATATCCGTCTCTGGTATAAGGCCTCCTCTATTCAAGGTTCCAGTTTAGCTTGCAGCTAAATGAATATAAATACAATTGAAAGTTAACGTTTAGGCACCCCTTCCTTGGCAAATTACATGTTTAGTTAATTTTGTAAGTGAAAAGTAGCAAACAACTGGTGCAGGTATCAGTGTGTTAAAAAGCAACATAACTGCAAACACAATTCATTTTACATGCTTTAAACATAGCAACAAAGAAAATATCAATTGCAGCATGTAAAAAGTTTGGGCTTCCTTCTACACTGGTCCTACAAGGTCCCTGGCCCTAATTAACTTATTAGGCTTTTAGGAGTGGTCATCTTTTGTCAGTTGCAGAATTTAACAAAACTGGACACCCCAAATTTTGGGCTGCCATTACCAAACATTATCATTAAACAGTCACTCTGCTACATTACCACATCCACTGCAGCCTCACATTTTGGGAACCACTACCTTATTACCCTACTTTTGTGAGAAGTTACCACTATACACAGTTTAACCTTGGTTGGTAAAATAGAAAAATGGTACATCCCAGCAAGCAAACCCAAGGGAAAATCACCACTAGACTCCAAACAAGCTCATAATGTGTGGCCACTCTAATGTGGCTTTGTCACTTTCCAGTGAAATGATGCTGTATGCTGGATTCACCAGTCCCTTTAAAAGGAGAAGGAAAGTCTTTTTCCACTTGGGGGTACCAAATATTAAGCACCCCCAAGTGATTGTATTTACTTACCTGAAACCTCTGCACTGGCCAGGGGTTCTTCCAGCGAGCACCATGGAGCGATCCTCTTCCAGCCTCTTCTTTCTTCGAATTTCCCAGGGCAGACGCATGCACAGTAGAACAAAAGACTTTTTAGTTCAACTTTTTGCTCTACTGCTCATGTGCAGCTACGAGAAGTAAGAAGAAGCCAGAAGAGGATCACTATGTGGTGCTCACTGGGAGAAATCCGGGCCAATGCAGTTTTCTGCATTCTGCATTCTAACCTGCCCGGGGTTTCAGGTTAAAATATACAATCACCATGATACGTACTCTCTCCTACAGCTCCAGGTGCAACAGGATTCAAGAGTTGAATTACAAAATCCTGACCAAGTGGTACTACACGCCACAGAAGCTCCATAAAATATACCCTAACACAACAAACATCTGCTGGAGATGCAGAAGTGATGTAGGCTCATTGCTCCACATCTTTTGGTCGTGTCCCATGATCAAGCCCTACTGGGACTCGGTCCTCCGGGTGTGTCAAAATGTAGCTGGGGACAGTAACCTAAACGACCCGGCCTACGCCTTACTATTTCACATGTCCGCGGAAGACAAGTTTCATTTCCACAATTCAGCCCTCCCGCACCTGCTCAACGCTGCAAAACTACTGATACCCAGATATTGGAAAAATCAGCAAACACCAACACCCCGTGAATGGTTGCTGAAGGTAGAGGAGATCCAACAATTTGAAGACCGATCAACACATACTGACAAACAGGCCAGAAATTACACTGCACAGTGGTTCACTTGGGCTGAATTCAAAGGGAGTCAAGAATATTCTCAGCTGATAACATGACAAACCACACCTACCAAGAGGCGTCTCATGTTGCATTCACCTGCCTCCCCCACCCCATCCCTCACATACTCCCGCACACACTTACACACTATGACACATAGTCAGTAGGGGACGATTGGGCACCAAGAGAAGCGCATGAATATACTGCATGATGTTGATGTCTTATACCCTGTATAACATACTTTTTGCAATGTTAATTCAAGATAGCAATCCCCTGTTCTTGTCTGAAATCTTAATAAAAGATATTTGAAAGAAAATATACAATCACTTGGGGGTGCCATGCCCAAGTGGAAGAAGACTTTCCTTCTCCTTTAATGACTGTATTTTCACCTCCCCGATATCAGAATATTTAATCGTGAACTAGAGAATCTGTACCTGCCACAGACATTTGGTAGGGTTGTATAGAACGAGCAGGAAGCACAGGCTGGTGCAAAGTTACAGTGCCATCACTTTCTCCTTTTAACCGGATGTCAAAGATGACTGACGTCTAAGGAAAAAAAAATCAATATAATAAATAACAAGGACACTATCAAAAATAAACTAGGCTGTACATTCTACTGCATACTGTACATTCCTTACTGTAGGAGTATATGATAAAACCAGTATGTCTGAAGGCCCATTTATCAAAGTTCAAATTTTAGTGGATTTAGAGGTTTTTGAAACCACAATTAAACTCACTTTCTCTAAAATCACGAATGTCATAACATTTAATAAAAGATCAGAATATAAAAAGTACAAATGCAGAAAAAAAATATGCTGAACAATGCTCTAAAAAAATTACAAATACTTCGAAAACTTTAAAAATTTAAGACAATAGGAAGACAATTTCTAGGAAAAAAAAAAAAAAGAGTTCATAGTAAATAGGCCCCTTAGAGTTTTTATAGCAACTTTATTTTATTATTCATAAATCTATTGTCTCGCAGTGGAACAGGCAGATGTTTTGTAGGCTGTCTTTGTTAAGCATTAATAGCTTCTAATGACAAACTGGTTAGTGTGCCTGGAGTGCAACATTTAGACAATTCTGGTTGACCTTCATTAGCATCTGTCGTGTTAGGAAACCAGCTAGGGTAAAAGCTAAAGCTGGCCATAGATGTAAAGATTTTTAAAAGATCCGATCGTCATTGTGACACCACGATTATCTCGAAACGATCTGACAGATGTCGCCCGAAAAATCGTAAAATGTACGATCGTTCGAATCCCACTAACCACACTATAATTTCGAAGGATTGGTCTGACTTTGCTAAAATCGGTCGTTCAGCAAGAGAAACCTTTGGGTCTATGGAGACCTTTAGCATTACAATAAACACATACTTTTGCTTTGCAAAGATCTATATTGTAAAAATTCTCACAAATTTCCTGCATCAATTTCATGCACTGAAGGTGTCTTACAAATTATAGCAAAAAACGGAGTTTGAATTCAGCGAGGCAAATGTAATGGAGGTCATATCAATCATCCAACTAGTATGCAAGCTGTAGCATTATGCAGTCACTATGGACTTTCTGATAAAAACATTGTATTCACCTCTGTATCCTGATGATGAACAACTACAAGATTATCTACTACGTTCAGAGCAAACTTTCCTGTCCGGTTAAGTTTCAGGATGTGCATCTTCTTACAAGTGCCTTCCCTGACAAGAGAGCAAATAGTAAACCAATATATAAATATAGATGATATGTGGATTGGTTTCAGGGTTGTTGCAATATGATTAAAACAAACAAGTTTATGGTTCATTTTTTGGAGACTTTCAAGATGTCTGATAGACTTAACTTTAAATTACCGTATAGCATTTCCTTGTCTTACTTCTCCCAACCATCAGGTATGTTCTAATTTGTCTGCAAACAAACAAATTCTACGGGACAGATTTAGGAAAATGTGAGTTTAGATCTTAATAAATAAAAACGTACCCACATTCGATTCATTCCTGTGGGATTTTTAGAACCGTATTTATCAAATGTGAGTTCTAACTTTCACCCATAGATAAATACAATTGTAAAAATCCCATATGAATGAATAGAATGTGGGTGAGTTTTTATTTATTAAGATCTAAACACACATTTTGATAAATTTGACCCTAAGTATGCAATTGGGGAAACTGCCAAGTTTTGTTATAATATTACACTTAAGATGACAGCACAATATACATCACAGCAAAAAAGGTTAGAGCCTAAATTTAAATACTGAATCACTATAAGATCAATATGAAAGTGTTATTTGCTATCTACAAAAGGAGAGATTGTAGAGAGGAGATTCTTAAAAAGTTCAGGTGTAACAATTTATAAAATTCACCAATTTAGTGTTGCAGACAGTTTGTAGCACATAACTCCTGGAATCATGGGTAGCACATTTTTGTTGTGGGTGCCATCAGAATGTGACTTGCCCCCCCACTGCTATACTAAATAATACTAATGACTGGGCCCCCTACATCTAATATGACTGTTCTGGTTGCAAATATCAGTGTTGTATGGCCATTGCCACAAAAGCAACAAATAGACTGCATGGCACAAAAGGCAATTACCAGTTGACTAGCACTTTTCAATATCTCAGAGTAAGTTGTCTAAATCTTACATGTTACAAGCTATTTGTAGATCTTTCAAAGAAACAGTCGAAGAGAAATATTACACTTACCGGGGTAAATTGTAAAGTACAACCTCTGCTCCTGCACTACTGGATGATTTGAAATGCCGTAAATACAAAACATAAAGCTGACCATATCTAAGAGAAATATTAGAAATGAAACCGTTTTAGAGAAAATACTGCTTTACATAAACCAGTGTTCCCCAAACTGTTGTATTCTTGAAACCTTGCTTAACCTTCCTATGAGCTAAATGTTTAACCATAAAGGTGTGCCTAAGCAAGTCAGGAGATCTCTGAGCTAAATGGACGGGATTATTTGAAAGATCTGGGACACATTAAAACACACAATGCATTAAAGAAGAAGTTCAGAAAATATTGTAGACGTGTCCCTGATTACCTGAGGCAATACATATTAAAGGGGTCCCCTGCTTAAAGAGATAATGACACCGGAAATGAAACCACATCTAGATCAATCATATTAGCTTTGTTTTTTACTGATAATTTTACCATAAAGCTGCCATATTTGTGCAGCAGAAGTCCATTAGCATAAGAAACTTTAACTGACAGGCTGAGATGGGACAGTCAGGTTTGCAAAACAGTCAGGTTTAGGAACTTCAACTAACAATTACTTACAAAAACAGACCTCAAAAACGATCAACATGACCTATAGGTAGCTTTTAATGTACATTCATATTTTAATAGTATTTTTTTAATGTCAGTATCACTTTAAGGAGAGGATGAAGAGAGACAGGCGCTGAGAGGGAAATTATTGCAAACAGTCTCAGAATATTACTGTGCACATCATACTTAAAAGTATATGTAAATAAATGTGAACTCTGCTTCATCGTATACACATTTACTGAAGAAATCAAAGACAATTATAATATTCTATTTGGAACAGGATTGTGTCCTGATATACATATTTGTATGCCTCTCTTTGGGTGGTTCTGTCTGAAATAGTCAAGCATTCTCTTTCTCAATACCTATTGACACCATACCATTACAAATACCACAATGAACAGTAAAGGGGGATTGGGATATCTCGAAATCCCAAGCATTTTAATAGTGAAAAAAAAAGGAGTAGCTTATACATTAGCCATACTTTTTATCAGTTATTTGTCTTTTTTGCAACTCAACGTTTTAATATGTAATCTAACATTACATATAGAACTTACATTGTTGCCATTGCTATATCTCGTTCAGAAATTTTTGTTGACTTGGCCAATAATGGCGGCAGCTCAATTTCAAATTTCGTCATCTTTGACACTGTCCCAGCCTGGAAAAAAAAACAACAACAATATATGTGGCAGAGATATATATATAGATAGATATATATATATATATATATATATATATAGATATATATATATATATAGATATATAGATATATATATATAGATATATATATATAGATATATAGATATATATAGATATATAGATATATATATAGATATATATATATATATATATATAGATATATATATATATATATATATATATATATATATATACTTACCGATATAGGTCACGCAACATGAGGTTTTGTGCCAGTGCACAAAATAAGAGTACAGAGCAAAAATGTATGGCTTTATGCTAAAAAAAAGTGAGGTGTCTACTAAATTCCTTTTACTGTTGCATTAGTTCACCCTGACCAGAAATGACTTTCATTTTAAGAACTTGTTACCTTCAGGTCTCAGGGACAGCTCTGGGAAGTGCCTTGATACCATCATATGCCAACCTTAATACTGTATGCTTGAAACTACATACATTTAACTGAGCAAGTCTACTTTGAACTACTTCTGCTATATAAACAACTTTTCCTTTTTTGGACAGATAATCCTGATACCTTACTGGCTTTCCATCATTGACAGAATAGGCTGGACACTCCCATAAAATGTATACTTAGATTAGACATGAGACTAACATTGATTTTTTGAATTTGAACATTTTCAAAATGGATACTAGACTGGATTGTTTTGTTACACCTCCAGTTTTCCAACTGCATCAAACAGAATTGGCTCACGATTAATAAGGATAAATCACTAACTCTGCACTTGGTCCCCAAACCAATGATGGACTATAGTAGAGATAAGAGCATAACTTACCATACTTACTTATGAACCTGATTTTAGCAGACCTAATACAACCAAAACTAATTGGCTGTACTAAAACAAGCTTGGTTGTTACAGATGCCTGGACTGTCAGCTGCAGGTGCCTGCCAGATTTTCCACATCTGCATGCAGGTAGACGGTTCAATATTAATTATAGACTGTATGAGGACATGAGTTAGCATTTTTTTTTTGCCTTCCTATTACAGATTCCAGAGGAATTTTTTTTTACCTACCTTCTGATCCCTCATTCTACAATTACTTTTATATCTTTATTTGCTTGAACCTTATACATGTACTTTGTTTTTTTACTTACACAATACACTTTGCAGAACAAGTAGCTACATGAGCAATCATTTTGTTAAATTATAGTTAAATAAAAGTTACAACTCACTCGGAAATAGAAAGGCTGCAGCACATTGCACAAATTTGCAGTAGATATTAAGATCACGGTGCTCTCTGGGCAATACATATACCAGTTCACATTGATGCTTTGGCTCTTTAAGAGCTTTACTGTCCGTTTCTCAGGCAATACCTGTAGACAGATATAATATTTTAATATCAGTGTCTAAATGTCAGGGAACATTATAAAATACAATGCATACTTAACATATGGTATTTACCACTTACTGTATTAAAAAAAATAAATGTCTACATAGAATTGATTCCGTTCAACTGCTAATTTGAACAGCTAACTTATTTATCAAAGTTATACATTATCACAATTTTATATTTTTTTCTTTCCTATTTTTTGTCTTACTCCTCATCTATCTTTCAGGAAATGTGTTCTCCTGTTGTATTGTTACAAAATAATATTTTTTTTTACTATTTCACATCAAAGCTCATGCAGAGCATTTCCCTCTTTTTTTTTGTTCTTAAGTATTTCTCATTTGTAGCTAGAATTGCAGTAAACAAAACAACTGTTTACTTTTTACCCTTGCAATTATTAAATGGGATCTAAACCCCCCCCCCAAACATTATTGTAAAATTGCTGAGTTCCTTTCGGTTTTTTTTGCAATTTATATTTATTTTTTATACGATTGTTTGGATTTTATCATAACAGCTATGAACATTCTCTAATTGATAATATCAGGAAAATTAAGCAATACAGAAATTGAATGTTACATTTTAAAGAGCTCAAAAACACTCTGAGCAATTTTGTTTTTGGGTGGTTAAGTCGCCCCTTAGTTATCTTGAATGAAAGATTATGATGTTATTGATTATAAAAGAGAAACATATGGACATGCTATCAGTAGGTGGCCAGACCATTCCATGACTTGTGAAAAAGATAAAGGAAGATATACACTAGCATAAGTAAATCATAACATAAGCAATCAAAATCAGCAGGCATCACATTACCTGGTAGAACTCAATCCCTTGGTCAGTGATAAATACAATTTCTGTAGAGCTAGTCCAACAGAACCCCAAAATCCTTGAATTTTTAGTCTAAGAGACAATTGTGAAGCAAAAGATGTTAGTAAAGAAACTATACTTTCAGATCTATAATTCAAATTAACACTGCTAAACGAATAAGGCAACGCCAACAGCTCCAGCAGTCAGATATTTTGATCTGATATTTGTATATTGTCACTTTAGAGCAATTTTGCATACAGTGCTCTCCCAGGCTGTTTTGGCCAGGCTTATTGCCGGCTGATTTGCCCTGCCCCTCTGCTACTCTCTGCCCTCGAACCTCCCTGAAGCAGGTAGACACTCTTCACTGTATTTGCTGAAGCATGCAGTACAGTTGGCATATGTACAAACAAATATTTTCTTCCGCCTGGCCCAATTTTTTCCCCACCTGGTGTTTTGTTTTTCTGGGGAGAGACATCTCAAAACATTGTTATCTGTGAACATGGCCTGACTCAAATTACTCACTTATTAGTATCTGCATGAGCACAGAAAGCTGGAAGTGAAAATTGCTCTAAGGAGGAGGAGGAAGTGGAAAGGTACTTGCCTGGATTACTAAAAACCAGGCTATAGGTCATTGTTTAAATTACTTGCAGTCTCACCAGACTAAAGGTTTATTAGATTCAAATAAATAAATTACTTACCTTACATTCCTGAGAATATTCTAACTGTGAATAGTCTTGGATTAAATTGATAAAATCCTGGAAATGTAAATTGAATGTGGATTAACTAAAAGTAAGTATAATTCACTCGTAATCATAAACACTTCTGGTACTATCTGTAATGCCCAAGATCTGTAGTGAACGCCAACATTTCTATACATAATAGGGGATACTGTATATACTGTACATTCTGCAAACACAATCAAGAAATCCACATTAGACAGCGTGGAAGTTCTCTTAAAGGGCACCAATCATGACCAAAATCATTTACTAAGTAAATACACTATGTGAAAGTTCAACAAATCCAATTTTTAAAACAGTTAGAATTGTTTGTATAATGTAAATGATCAGATCACTATTCCTTCTGCAAGATCTCCCCTATCTCCCCTGCAGTTCTAGCTGAGGCAGCCATCTTGGATTTCACTGGCTCCTCCTACCTATATCTTCCCAGCCAACTGTAGCTCTGAAATCTCGCACATGCTCAGTTCAAATTCCTTGTTTGCTTATCAACCCTTCTAAGCTATTTTCAAATCAGCCAAACCTGTGTGTTAGCTGCTGTACAGTAGTGCTGCCCCCTGCTGGAAGTTAGCAGGTGGCAGCACTTCTAGTGGATACTTCTAGTGGAGGAGTTTACTAAAACAAGGCATTCTGGGTAGAATACTCAAAGCAGTGTTACAATCTGAGCATGCTCCTTAAATTTGCATATTAGAGTCTCTGTTACAGTCTCAATATGGCTTCCCTCAGTGAAAGAACCCATTTGACAAAGTAAGGGATTTTTTTTAAAACCTGCAGTTTTTTCAAAAAACTATATATGTAGTTTGATTAAACGTGTTTAGCTTGTACTGGTCAGATTGTTAATATGTGTTTGATTTTGGCTGTGATAGGTGCCCTTTAAGCAAGTTGGCAGCTTATTGCCCCCTTAATGGGGCTAACTATCTAGTCAGGGATGTCAATTGGACTGTCTGAAAAATATTTGATGCAGTTCAGTTTTGACAAGTCTGCATGGGTTTCCATATATGATTATCACTGGTCTGGGTGTTCAAACAATCTGCCTGATTTGGCCCACCACCTTAATTCCCCGTTAAGACTCATTCCCTGGTATGATTAAGATGGAAAGTGCACTTCAGTAAAGATAACCTAGCTGCTTGTATTGATGTAAAATAAGATGAGTTAGAATCCAGCTTGAAGGATGACAGGTTGGTATGAAGACAAAGAAAATCGTAAAAAATTAGAAGCACAGCACCGTAGCAATCATTGCTCATATTCCTAACTGGCCAATTCAAATTTGAACAGAAGTAATTCTTTGAGCAGCTTGCACCCCCACACACATTCACCATAATGCAATCACTTTGATGGCCATTTCTAGCACATTCCAAGACTGTCACTCTCCATACACTGGTTGCTATTATTTTCTCTCATATTTTAAACTGAACTTGTATTCATTTTCCCCTCTGTGGAACAACTCTAGGCCCAAAAGTAAACCATGCAGCTGCAACAACTTATATGACTATATTCTGACCCTTTTATGGAACAGTCACAGGTGGCATATGGTCAGGGCCGGATTTACATAGTGGGCACCCCTAGGCCCACTGCCGTTCGCCGCCCCTGTCCCCACCCCTTTATTCGTGCAAATTTTCATCATCTGCACTGGAGAAATGCGGAAATTTAAAAAATGATTGTATCTACTGCTCATCCCGAGTGTTTTTGAACAAATGTGGGTGTGGTTGGGCAGCATGCCGCCCCCCTAAAATCCTGCCGCCCTAGGCCCGGGCCTAGGGGGCCTTTCCACAAATCCGGGCCTGCATATGGTCTGCTTTTCCTAGTCTGTGTTTTGTAGGCAGGAGGAGAGAAGCAGCTATATTCCTATACGCTCCTGTGTTTAAATACACTGATAAGCACCGCTTCAGCCTGAGTGCAGCTAGCTATGGACAGCCTGAGAAGGCATGCTTTCACATTTTTTTGTGCTAATCTCCACTCTAATATTTTATGTGGACAAAAAATTAAGATTAATGATCACTAACCACAGTTCTACTGGTCCTCTGCACAGCCAGAATTTTGTTTTCAATGGAAAACTTAATACATTTAACTTCTCCTTTATCTTCCATTCTTAAAGGAAAAGAGAAACAATCATAAGCCTTTACAATATAACATATCATAATCTATACAATTTTGACAGTCTAGCAAGTCTAGCAATAAGATATAGCTACAGAGTAAAGCGGCTTTGTCATTTACCACTGAATGAAATAAATAAGAAAAACTGGAGATGGCATAATTTTGGTGTGAAGTCATTTTTTATGTACAAAAGTGAACCACTCCAGTTAATTACATGGAAGTCATCTGTTTGAAACATATGGAACAATAATTTTGTACAGTACAATATTTACTTCTGCTCCTAACTACATTTAGAGGGGTTGTTCACCTTTGAGATAACTTTTAGTATGATGTAGCGAGTGATATTCTAAGGCAATTTACAATTGGTTTTCATTTTTTATTATTTAAGGTTTTTGAGTTATTTAACGTTTTATTCAGCAGCTCTTCAATTTGCATTTTAAATAATCTGGAAGCTAGGGTTCAAATTACCCTAGCAACCATGCATTAATTTGTATAAGATACTAGAAAATGAATAGTAGAGGCCTGATTAGAAAGATGACTAATAAAAAGTAACAATACATTTGTAGCCTTACAGAGCAGTTGCTTTTTAGAAGGGGTCAGCGACGCCCATTTGAAAGTTGCAAAGGGTCAGATTAAAAAGGCAAATAATTATAAAACTATAAAAAAATAAATAATGAAAACCAATTGAAAAGTTGCTTAGAATTCTACAACATAATAAAAGTTACCTTAAAGGCGAACCACCCCTTTAAGATTTCACCCTTGTAAAACTGGTCTAGTTTCACTTTAAGTTCTCTTTGTATTTCTAAGTGTAAAATAAATGTAAAACTTCAGTACAAAACAAGGATCTTAACCATTGATTACTAAATTCAATCACATATTGTACAGTGACTTTGTTTCTCACACTGTAAATGCATTTACATAACATACATAGACTCATCAAACATATGCTGTTTTAGCTGAAAGCAGAAAGTTAATTAAAATCTGCCAGCTACAAAAGCTAATTGCAAAATGCAAGCATTTTATATTGGTCAGTATAGAGACCATATTTATCTATGAATGTTATAACATACTTAGTGGTGCTTCGGTCTAAAACTGATATCCATATTCTTTGAGTATTTAATGTACAGATATGTATAAAGAAGGCCTCCAAATGGTGACTCCCACCACACCAAGAATGTAATTTTTATATAGAATATTAAACAGCAGTGAAAAGTACAATACCTAAAGCAGATCGGACTTTTGTCTTCGGGTCCCTTAACAAAAACACCAGTGGCACCCCCCGAACGAACTGCAAATACCTAACAGAAATTGAATGCAAAGAGAATTAAGTAAATGATCATTTCTATAAGTTTAGTTTTAGGTCTAGTTTCCACATTATACAAACTGACAAAGCTAAAGTGAAAATACAAAGATACATTTTTCTGAAATGCCATTCACTTAAAACTAAACAAAGTTTTAATATGACTCACATGACATACCGAATGCACAGTTGTGCTAAAGTGAAGGCGCTGATATCAGCTGCTTATTGGTGTGTGTATGGGAGCAGACCAACAACTTAAAATCTTGTCAGTTGAAGACCGCATTGGCCTGCTAATCCTCTCCTGAGGAGCCTGCACAGGTCCCTATGATGATCTGATTGTTGGCCTGGGGGGCCAACAGATCAAATCTGACCAAATGAGTGGGTTTGAATGTGGCTGGCTGTGGATAGGAATCACACTTAAGGTAGCCATAGACTTAAAGATCCGCTCGTTTGGCGACATCGCCAAACGAGCGGATCTTTCCCCGATATGCCACTAAACTGCGTGGCTATATCGGGGGTAATTTGAGTGTTCGGCCGTATGGCCGAACGATCGAATTACGATGCGGCAAGCGGCTCCGACGGGTCGGTCGGGTAAAAATCCAACCTATCGTGGCCAGATATCGATCGGGATGACCCGTCGGAAGCCCCCATACACGGGCAGATAAGCTGTCAAATCGATATCGGCAGCTTTATCTGCCCGTGTATGGCCACCTTTAATGATATTCTTTAAATCTTGCACAACATACAGCACCTTAGCATATGCTGTAAAAACCCAGGTATTAAAGGGGCAATTTCAACTATGTACACTTTTATTTAACAAGAGCAAAACCAATAGGACTTGTGCAGAATGTTTATTCTATTTTTGTACATAAAACTTGTATTATGAATCAAGGGGCCATTGTTTTGGTTTTTACCCCTACCAGCTCCCCCTTTCCTTCTCTGTAATGAGGGGCGTTTGTTGTAATAAACATAATGAGTTCTGTATAAACAAACCTACTTATTTCCACAGCTATAGCCTGTATCTCAACCTAAAAGGGGTTGTTCACCTTTGAGTTAATTTTTAGTATGACGAGTAAGGTGGTATCCTGATACAATTTGCAATTGATTTCTATTTTTCCTTATTTGTAGTTTTTGAGAAATATAGTGTTTTATTCAGCAGCTCTAGAGTTTGCAGTTTTAGCAATCTGGTTGCTAGGGTCCAAATTACCCTAGCAACCATAATTTGAATAAGAGACTGGAATATGAATAGGAGAGGACCTATATAGATGAGTAATAACAATACATTTGTAGCCTTACAGAGCATTGGCTTTTAAGTTTAAAATATTTCTTCATGAGGGGGGTTAAAAGGACATAACAGTATACCATCTCATAATACATGTAAATTCTCACACACTGAACATTTGATTTTTAGATGGGGTCAGTGACCCCATCTCAAAGCTGAAAAGAGTCAGAAGAAGAAGACCATTAAAGGTGAAGGAACATTATTTTATACTTGGGGGTGCCAAAAGTTAGGCCCAGGGTATCAGGTAAGTAGGGTTGCCAACTTTTCTGGAAAAAAATACCAGCCTATATATTTATCTTTTTTCCCTATTAATAACATTGGGATAAATGTTAACGGCCAGGCCAGTAAACATTATGGCTCATCCCAATGTTTATTCAAAACCATAAATAATGGCAAGCACTTTGTAGTCCACTCGTAGGTTAAAATCATTCAAGTTTATTTCAGAAGATTAAAACATTGCAGTCCTGACGCATTTCGTATCAAAGATATATAGTCATGATACCTATGACTAAGTATCTTTGATACGAAACGCATCAGGATTGCAATGTTTTTAATCTGCTGAAATAAACTTGAATTATTTTACCCTATGAGTGGACTACAGAGTGCTTGCAATTATTTATGGTTTCGAATGCACATCACCTACAGCTACGGGTTCGGGGAGATGCACCCGGGCCACTCGTCTACCTTGGGGAGTGCCGCTTTTCCTAAAACCTCTATGTATTGAATAAAAAGTGTTGTGAGCCTGGGGTATGTACACCCAGGTCATCGGGTGAAAAGGGTGAGCACGTTAACGGCTTTGAGGAGGTTATAAGTATATTATTTTCCAGAAAAGGTGGCAACCCTACAGGTAAGTAAATATAATCACTTGATGGTGCCTAACGTTTGGCACCCCCATGTATAAAATGACTTTCCTTCTCCTTTAGAAAAAATAAATAATGAAGACCAATTGAAAAGTTGCTTAACACTGACCCCCTTTAAGGTTCACTATACGGAAGGTTTGTCAGTGGAATGGGGATTTGATTAATAATGCCTGATCTGATTACTACTGCCTGACCTATACAAATCCCTGCGGCGACCAATCAAAGTTGCCCAGGAAGAAAACAGGGGGGACAACGTATATGGCATCATCATGGTATCTATCATTATACAATACCTGCTTGTTAGCCTCATCGAAAAATACGCTGTTGACGCTGGTGGCTTTCTCAAATACGACCGGCCTGTCGTTGAGTTCCAGGTAATAGTCCTGTTCCATGGCTGTGTTTGTCTAATGAGACAGATATGAAAAAGCAGCCACCCTCTCTGCCCTCCAGCGCTACTGTACTGTACAGGGGCTCATTTCCACACAGCCTTCAGAGCAATTACGGATACATACAGCCAGTTCCTACATCCATCAGCCATGGAGCAACCCATGTGACTTGTGACATAAATACGTCACGTGACGGACAGGGCAAAGGAGGAACTGCGGCTTCGCTCACAGGGAAAGTTTGTTATTGTTTACATACGGTCGGTCGCCATCATGTCTGCAGACACCGAGAGCCTGGCGGTATTCGAGCGCGATCACTATGATGAGTATGACTACTATAACCTGGAAGAGTACAGCTGTGGGGCCGGGGGCAAGGGCCGCACCAAGCGTGAAATAGAGCAGAACGGGAACCGCCATGTTCCCGCAGGGCACGAGCGAAAAATCGAGGAGAAGCTGCACAACAGCGAGGTGAAGAGGAGGAGAAGCCAAAGTTCCTCAAATTAGTATGCTATGGAGTCTTGCACCCGTGCCAGGTGACTATAAATACAGCACAAGAAAGGGATATTGCCATTACAATACAGTACTAAGGTGCAAGTTAGAGGCTTTAACCTGCAAAGTGGTGACCGTGGGCAGCCTGAGAGCAACACATAATATTCCTTCATTTATTTTCTGTTTAGTATATATGTTTCTAAGACTATATTATTCCTGAATCTTCTGTAACTTGTATAAGTTTGTGTGAATGTGAAGGTACACTTTTTGAAGTGCCAGGTGCAGGCGTTTATAACATCTCAGTTGCTCCCTTCTCTAAAGCAATAACTGAGCTTGACGGGATACAGACATTTTTGAGCAATAATCACCTGATCCAGGCTTGTATTGGCAGGGTCAGTGCAATTACCATTTTAGTGTATGGCCAGGTCTAGATTGGCATTCAAAATAGGCCCTGGCATTTATGGTGTACAGAGGCCCAAACAGCCCACTAGATAATTACTGTCAATAGTATCTTACAGCAGCCCCTCTGGCATTTGCCAGAACCCACAGGTTGCCAGTCCGGGCCTGTGAATGGCTCTGTGTCATTAGCCTAACAGAATGCCACATCATCTTGCATGTTTAGGTTAGTTACTTGATGGTTAATACACAGCAAGTGTAACTTTTGTGCTTCGAGGAAAGGGAGTGGTTTAGGGCTACTGTTGAGCTAATGGAAATAGTTCTGGATTCACCGTGTAATATTTCCCACTTGCTGTAGTATAGGGAATACTGACTTTTCCTGATGCCTCTGTCTTTCCTAAGCTTCCATTATTGTGAAGATATCTGGCAACAACTTTCTTTTATTCTGTTCTGTATCCTTCCTATAATGTTATAATTCATCTGCAAGAAGCGCTGTGTGCACATAGTCTATCTTAATAATCATGGCAACCCACACAACTGGCACTTTCCCAAAGTGTATATACATACACACACACACACACACACACACACACACACACATAGATTTTAGAGGCCGTTTGTGTCATTGACCTGTGACTTGGGAAGGTTTGGAATCAATCAACCCCTAACACTTTATTTTCCAATCTATTTTTACTGTGTGGCACCTCAAATTTTAATGTCATGTCACAGGATAAAGCATTCTTGACATCTGTTAGTAAGGATATGCTGGAAGGAGGCAGCTGTTTTAAACAGTGCCCAGTATTGCAGTTAAAGTTATATGGACCGATTGATGAAAACACTATTAAGGGCACACATAGCAATTCCAGGCTTTTTGTCACTGTCAAAAATTAGTAGCCCACGAATCACTGTGTGTGCATGTGTGTTGTTCACCTTCCAACACTTTGTTTTTAGTTCAGTTAGTTTCAGATAGTTCACCAGAAATAAAGTTTTTTTTCCAATTACTTTATATTTTCTATTTGTGACAGTTTTTCTAATATTAAAGTGGACCTGTCACCCAGACACAGAAATATGTATAATAAAAGTCCTTTTCAAATTAAACATGAAATCCAATTTCTATTTTTAATTAAAATATTTATAGCTGTTTTAAGCTCATTTAAAAATCTCAACTGTCAATCAAATATTGTCTGCCCCTCCTCTATGCCTTAGGTAGCTGTTACAATTAGGGATGCACTGAATCCACAATTTTGAATTCAACCGAATCCTTCGCAAAAGAATCGGCCAAATACCAAATCCTAATTTGCATGTGGGAAGGGGAAACATTTTTTACTTCCTTGCTTTGTGACAAAAAATCTTGCGATTTCCCTCCCTGCCCCTAATTTGCATATGGAAATTCAGATTCCGAATCCTGGATTCGGTGCATCCCTAGTTATTGATAGGTAATTGATACAGTAATTGCTCATTTTTCACAGATACTACTGAGAAATTTAGCAAATTATAACAGTTCGGCATCTGTCAGCATCTGAGCTTAAATTACTGAACTGCCAGGCTGAAACACCAGAGATAGTTTTAGAAAAACTGTAAAAAAATAAAGATAGAAAGCAATTGAGGAAAGTCTTTGTTTCTGGTGAACAATCTGGAAACAACTCGGCTGAATAAAGTGTTTGGAAAGTGAACAACCCCTTTAATTGCATTGGTAAGTGGGGACAGACAGGGACTGTCCAACTCAACCTCAATTTTGGATAATTTATGACCAGTAGTTGTTTCCGCATTTATAAAAGCAGCATTCAAATCTTTTCTTCAATGGTTAGACTTCTTTCAATTTTAAATTGTATCTTGCTTACTGTGATCTTATTTTATGAAAATCTGCTGAAATGATAGACTAACAAATGTATTTCTGTTGCAGGTTAAAAACAATCCTTTACATTTGACTTCAGTTACCTCTGGTGTTTCTGTTCTGCTCCATATGGAAGAATGCACATTTTGGATGGGGAGTGTCAAATGCAAATAGACACTTATAGCTTGCAACTGTGTGTAAAAAAATATTTTTCTACACTCTTTTTGCTTTTAATTAATGCAATATTGGTTTGAATGTCATTTGATAGTAAATAGGCACCAGCCACACTTAGACTGTTGGTCTGGTGACCTTTTCACGATTTGTAATTGCATTAGGCTCTGATTGCAATATTTTATATGTTTTCCTTTGGTTGTATGAAACATCTATGAACTACTTTATACTGTATTTTGTGTTACTGTAGGGTAAACAAAACAAAGCTATAGGGAATCCACAACTCAAAGGAAAGTAAATGTAAATAATCATAGAAACCAATTGGTATTGCTCTGCACTTGTCAATGTGTTTTTGTCTTTTTAAGCACTTTAAAATGATATAAAATAAAAACAAGGTGACTTCTTTAAAACACTATAGATCTTTTGTTTGTGTTAACCGAATGATGAAAGACACATGGATCACATTTTCAGTAAAAGTGCTCTGTGAACATTTTATGTTTTATTACCTTCCTTGTTACAGTCAATTGATGCTATCCTACCTATTCCCAGAGTGAGATGCAGAGTAATTCAGCAGGGTATGTGGGCACCATCTTCTGACACTTCAGGTCCTCTCCTCTGCAACTGCTGAAATATATCATGCACACTTGAAGTTGGCACAAGGTGACACATGCCGACCCTGCTGTGCTACTTTGCATTCTTTTAGCCAGCTACAACTATAAGTGAAGACGTGTGATATCCTGGATGGGACCTAGGATTGTAGAATTGTTCTCCTTTAAAATGGTAGCAAACCCTGCTGTACTGCACTACTCAACCAGACTTTACTGGGTTCTTGCTGGACTACAAATCCCAGAATAATGTAAACTTATAAAGGTTAAAGGAACAATGGGGGCAGGCATTCAAAGGTGAAAAGGCTCAGGTTACACAGCAGATAAGCTCTGTAGAACATAATGGTGTTATCTGTTATCCACAATTTAACCGGTGCCATCTTGTTTATATGAACTATAGTAATGTTTCTGAAGCAAACAGATCAGTTTTACAGTACAGGGCAAATGTATGTGAAATTTTCATGACTTTAAAAACATTCATCTTTTGGTGGTACTGGTAGTCCATCAACATCAGGGTTGTATTCTTAAAGCAATTTTGCACAATAAAACTTTTTCAAAATGTTTCCCCAAATCTCCATAGCCAGTGGCTGCATTAAAATACAAAAAATCCTCCAATGAGAATCCCAGCTGATCTGTTCCTGCAATTTTAGTTGGAAGCTTTAAAGGAACAGTAACACCAAAAAATGAAAGTGTTTTAAAGTAATGAAAATATAATGTTCTGTTGCACTGGTACAATTGGTTTGCTTCAGAAAGACTACTATGGATTATATAAATAAACTGCTGTGTATCCATGGGGGCAGCCATTTAAAGCTGAAAAAGGAGAAAGGGCACATCAGCAGATACCAGTTAAGCTCTGTAGTATATAATGGGATTTTTCTGAACTTATCTGTTATCTTCTGTGCATCCTGTGCATGAATGGCTGCCCCCATGGCTACACAGCAGTGTCTTTATATAAATTATTGTAAAGTTTCTGAAGCAAAGACCCCAGTTTTACTAGTGCAGGAAAAAACTACATTATATTGTCATTCTTTGTTGTTACTGTTGCTTTAAGCACAGTTTCCCAGCACTAAACAAGTATGTCCTTTATACCCCATGTTTGATTCAGTGTAATATAATATTGAAAAAATTACACTAAAATTGTATTCTCATTAGTCTGTTCTTTTTACATTTAGAATGAATGCATTTTTGATCAGTGAAATTTTCTTGTATCTATAGTTAACTTTTTCAGCAACTTCTATAGAAAACTAGGGAGCGATGTTGGACGGTGTTATGGTTGTCTTTACAACCCCTTTAAAAGTATGTAGGACCTTCCGAGACCAGTTCCTACAGGCGGTACAGGCCCTATACACCACCCCCTCAGCAGCTGTCAATCTCAATGGCACCCGATCTCCATACTTCTGTATCTATAATGGAACGTGACAGGGGTGCCCCCTCTCTCCTTTACTGTATATATTGTGTATTGAACCACGGGCCATAGCCATCCGGGAGAATCCGGACATCAACGGCATCAAATACGGCCATACCAAGTTCAAAATTTCACTTTTTGCCGACGACGTGTTCCTGACGCTGGCCAGACCTGCAATTTCCCTACCCAACCTTCATAGAGTGATACAGGAATATGGACTTCTCTCGGGCTACAAGATCAACGAACGTAAAACGGAGGCTCTTCCGCTACATATTGCCACACACTTGCTTAAAACTCTAACACTTAACTTTAACTATAGCTGGTGAACCCATTCCATTCGCTACTTGGGAATCTCCTTAACGAAAGAATACAACCTACTCTATGAACACAATTACCCTGCCATAATTAAGAAAATTAAAAATGAGATGGCACTGTGGAACCAAGGCACATTAGCATGGTTTGGTAGGATAAGCGCAGTTAAAATGAACGTCCTTCCACACCTACTATATCTGTTTGAAACACTTCCCACTCCGGTGCCGAACAAAACTCTTATCTCTCTCTCTCTTATCTATGCTTACACAATTCATCTGGGCAGGCAAAAAACCACGCATAGCAAAAAGAGTACTGGTGAAAAGACTATCACAAGGAGGACTATCCGTGCCTACAGGCGGTACAGGCCCTATACACCACCCCCTCAGCAGCTGTCAATCTCAATGGCACCCGATCTCCATACTTCTGTATCTATAATGGAACGTGACAGGGGTGCCCCCTCTCTCCTTTACTGTATATATTGTGTATTGAACCACGGGCCATAGCCATCCGGGAGAATCCGGACATCAACGGCATCAAATACGGCCATACCAAGTTCAAAATTTCACTTTTTGCCGACGACGTGTTCCTGACGCTGGCCAGACCTGCAATTTCCCTACCCAACCTTCATAGAGTGATACAGGAATATGGACTTCTCTCGGGCTACAAGATCAACGAACGTAAAACGGAGGCTCTTCCGCTACATATTGCCACACACTTGCTTAAAACTCTAACACTTAACTTTAACTATAGCTGGTGAACCCATTCCATTCGCTACTTGGGAATCTCCTTAACGAAAGAATACAACCTACTCTATGAACACAATTACCCTGCCATAATTAAGAAAATTAAAAATGAGATGGCACTGTGGAACCAAGGCACATTAGCATGGTTTGGTAGGATAAGCGCAGTTAAAATGAACGTCCTTCCACACCTACTATATCTGTTTGAAACACTTCCCACTCCGGTGCCGAACAAAACTCTTATCTCTCTCTCTCTTATCTATGCTTACACAATTCATCTGGGCAGGCAAAAAACCACGCATAGCAAAAAGAGTACTGGTGAAAAGACTATCACAAGGAGGACTATCCGTGCCGGACATTAAAGCATACTATCTAGCGGCCCACTTACGGCATATCACTTATTGGACTACCTGTAACCCATACAGCAAATGGGCACTGCTCGAAACTCTAGTGGCGCACCTACTACGCCTGGGTAACACGATATGGGGACAGGGTCATCATTCATTGCCTAGTAGTTGCCCCCTACATTCAATAAAGTTTACCATTTCACTTTGGAAAAGAACTGCCAAACAACACCACCTCATATCTGGACCCAGTCTTTTACAGTCCATCACTGGCAACCCACAATTCCCACCGGGACAGTCCATGTGCCTCCGGCGGGTCTGGCATGACCCTGTTAGCTTTCATATATGGGACATTATAACTCCTGCAACGGGCAAGATTAAACCACTGTCGCAGATACAGGAGCAGATGGAGACTAAAACGATACCATACTACCAATACGTACAAATCTCAAACTATGTTAGAACCATGACTAAAGGACAACCTAACCTATCCATTCTTTTTAAAAACTTGCCAAAGATGGGCCCTCTCAGAGAAAACTGATCACTAACAGATATAACATGCTGGTTACATTGCCTACAGACCCCTTTTCGAAACACTCATATATGCGCTATTGGGAAGAGAACCTATCAACTAACTTATCCTATGAAGACTGGGAAGAAATCTGGGAGAATGCCAAAACATCCTCCACATGCGTTCGATATAAAGAGAATGTATACAAAATCCTACTTAATTGGTACTACACCCCGGAAAAACTCCACGCCATATACCCTACCACAACGGACAGATGTTGGAGAGGCTGCAAACAACGAGGCACACTAGCACATCTACTGTGGTATTGTCCCGTAATCGTCCCGTACTGGGAAAAGATGTCAACACTTTTAAGCAAGGTGCTTTTTCGGAACGTACCACTTGATCCTTGGATATACAGTGGTGTGTAAAACTATTTGCCCCCTTCCTGATTTCTTATTCTTTTGCATGTTTGTCACACTTAAATGTTTCTGCTCATCAAAAACCGTTAACTATTAGTCAAAGATAAGATAATTGAACACAAAATGCAGTTTTTAAATGAAGGTTTACGTTATTAAGGGAGAAAAAAAACTCCAAATCTACATGGGCCTGTGTGAAAAAGTTATTGCCCCCCTTGTTAAAAAATAACTTAACTGTGGTTTATCACACCCGAGTTCAATTTCAAAGGTTATAAAGCCGTTTCTAAAGCTTTGGGACTCCAGCGAACCACAGTGAGAGCCATTATCCACAAATGGCAAAAACATGGAACAGTGGTGAACCTTCCCAGGAGTGGCCGGCCGACCAAAATTACCCCAAGAGCGCAGAGACAACTCATCCGAGAGGCCACAAAAGACCCCAGGACAACATCTAAAGAACTGCAGGCCTCACTTGCCTCAATTAAGGTCAGTGTTCACGACTCCACCATAAGAAAGAGACTGGGCAAAAACGGCCTGCATGGCAGATTTCCAAGGCGCAAACCACTTTTAAGCAAAAAGAACATTAAGGCTTGTCTCAATTTTGCTAAAAAACATCTCAATGATTGCCAAGACTTTTGGGAAAATACCTTGTGGACCGACGAGACAAAAGTTGAACTTTTTGGAAGATGCGCGTCCCGTTACATCTGGCGTAAAAGTAACACAGCATTTCAGAAAAAGAACATCATACCAACAGTAAAATATGGTGGTGGTAGTGTGAGGGTCTGGGGTTGTTTTGCTGCTTCAGAACCTGGAAGACTTGCTGTGATAGATGGAACCATGAATTCTACTGTCTACCAAAAAATCCTGAGGGAGAATGTCCGGCCATCTATTTGTCAACTCAAGCTGAAGCGATCTTGGGTGCTGCAGCAGGACAATGACCCAAAACACACCAGCAAATCCATCTCTGAATGGCTGAAGAAAAACAAAATGAAGACTTTGGAGTGGCCTAGTCAAAGTCCTGACCTGAATCCTATTGAGATGTTGTGGCATGACCTTAAAAAGGTGGTTCATGCTAGAAAACCCTCAAATAAAGCTGAATTACAACAATTCTGCAAAGATGAGTGGGCCAAAATTCCTCCAGAGCGCAAACGCTTGATTGCAGTTATTGCTGCTAAGGGTGGCCCAACCAGTTATTAGGTTCAGGGGGCAATTACTTTTTCACACATGAAAATGTAGATTTGGATTTATTTTCTATCTAAATAATAAAACCCTTATTTAAAAACTGCATTTTGTGTTTACTTGTGTTATCTTTGACTAATAGTTAAATGTGTTTGATGATCAGAAACATTTTGTGTGACAAACATGCAAAAGAATAAGAAATCAGGAAGGGGGCAAATAGTTTTGCACACCACTGTATATACTGGGTAAACCCCTCAAGGGGAATCCCAAGGCAGATCAAAGGTTAATGAACCACATACTAACAGCAGCTCGGAGACTTGTATGTTCAAAGTGGAAACAAAGATTAGCCCCTACTATGACTGAAGTGCAAGATAAAGTGGAAGACATACGTAGAATGGAATATGTCAGCCATACATAATCACAGCAAATCGGCTTACGATAAGGTATGGACGAATTGGATATACCATTTTCCCAACATTCATACAACAACATAATCACTATGACCTTCCAGAATATAGGGGCCCACAACGCCTACACAGCATGCGCAGTTTATGACTGCAGAGAATGGACACGACTACGTTTTTTGATTAGGGCCTCTTTTCCTCCTTTCAATTTTTCAATTTTTCTGCGATACTTTAGACCCACTGCTCCTAATTCCACATCACTCTTTGACTGGTTCACCCAGATACGATACTCCAAACTTTGATGTAGAGTGGGGCTCCTATGTGGTTTTTTTTTTTTTTTCTTTTTTGTTTTCTTATGTTTCCTATTTTGTCCTACTTATTATTTGTGTAAAATTCATAAAACTACTTAAATAAAGTTATAAAAAAAAAAGTATGTAGGACCAATAGCTTACCCCCAGCAAGACTTCCATCCCTTACCGAAAGACACAACAAGAGGTGATATCATATACCAACCCTCCCTAGGTGAAGGCCTAGGTGGTATGTGGGTAGGTGTTATAAAAAAGGAAAGAAAGAGCTGGGCCCTTCAATACTGCAGATACATCTGAATCTTAGATGTTCGCCTACCAACAGGATGGTAACCCAAAATTCCCAACTAAAGCTACACTGCAGTGGTTTAAAACCAAGAACCTGAAAGTCTAAATACATGGGCAGATTAAAGTTGCCGATATTGATTTTTTAGACTGATTCGACAGCTTATCTGTCAGTGTGTGGGGGCTTCCAAAGGGTCCCCCTGATCGTTATCAGGCCAAAGATCAGCCAAGTTGTTTTTTTATTAAAGGAGACCTATAGAATAAATTTTAAAAAAAACTAATTTTTTGTGGGCAATTATGAGTAATACATGGTGTTGCTTTTACATGGTGCTAAAAATTATAGCCCCTTTATTGGAGCTCCCTATAGATGTTCACTGGTCCCTGGGGGGCAGCCAATCACAGCCCTGCAGTCACACAAGCACAGACAGGCTTCAGTTCCCTATCAGGTCCTGCTAGCTGCTGGTTGGTTCCTTTCCTACAGTACAGTGAGCTGAGTGCCGCTGGTTCCCCTGCACAGCCTGAGAATTCAGGTCGCAGGAAGTGGAAGGGAGGGATTATTATGGTTTTGCTGAAATATTCAATAAATCAGCCTGAAACACTACTTTTTAAGCAGAATTCTGCTGTATCTAAATGAGTATAATGCACTGGTACATTCTTATTTTTTACACAAAATGTCTCCTTTAACAATATTCTGATTTAGATGAGGTCTCAATAACCAGGGTACTTGTAGGTTGTATCTTATGCTCACTTTAGAGTCTCTTATTTTGCTGTCAGACATTTATAGACAAATTGATGTGACTTGACTTCATCCAGGCTGAAATGCAAACTTACTGCTATCCAAGTTACAGATAGAAATCAGCACATTGTATATAGCATTTAATAAATAAAAAAAACAAATAAATAAACCACACAAGATATTGTATTTACAGAAAGGAAAGTATATTGCTATTACAATCTATCCAGGGCAGGGCTGCCACCAGGGGGGGACAGGGGTTACGAGTGTCCCGGGCCTGAAGGGGGCCCGGCAGTGCTGCACTTTCGAAAGAGCGCCGAAGCCTTAGGCCAGTTTCGAAGTCCCGAACAGCCGAAATGCGGAAGTGCCAAACAGCCGAAGCGCCGATAAGACTCGAAGCCACGAAAACAGCTGAAGCTGAACTCCCGAAGCGGCGAAAAGACCCGAAATCACGAAAACAGACAAAATTTAAGTCCTGAAGTGGCAAAAAGACCCAAGAAAGTCCTGAAGCCATGAGTTCAATTCTACTGAATACCAATTTGTGGTTTTTTTTTTGTTTTTTTTAAATTATTTAAAAATATTCTATATTATTTTAATATTCTATAGGCCCCTGCCACCAATGTTGTTTTTAAGAAATATTCTTTGGGGCCCCAATTTTTTTTTTTTTTTTTTAACTTTTAGGTAGGGTTGCCACGCAGCCGGTAAAACACCTTCCAAGGCCGGGCCGGTATTATAAATTTACAGGCAAATTTGTAATACCCTTCAAAAAGACCCCTCGGCCTGCCCCCAATCCCCTGTAAACTAAAGCTCCCCATAGACGCGACGATTCTTCTTGCCGTACGACTGATTTTAGGGAAGCCCGACCAATCCTTCGAAATTATCGTGCGGTTAGTGGTATTCGAACGATCGTACATCTTACGATTTTTCGGCCGACATCTGTCGGGAAATTGATCGGCCAGGTCAAAAAATCCCAGTGCAATCTATCTATGTTTGCAGGGCCAAGCAGGCAGCTCCCCTTTGTTTTCCTGGCAAATTGGTCTTTTTAGTTGATGGTAAATTCGTACGATTGTTCTGATCTGATCTTTTAAAAATCTCAACATCTATGGCCAGCTTTAGCTTTTCTGACTTTGTCCCCATCTGAAAATCTCGGTGATGTGGCCACACCCCTTTTTACATCACAGTCCCGCCCCTTGGTGGGCCTTGACCATCAATAGCTTTTCTATAACTTGTGTGGGGGGTTACCTTTTTTTAGCATTGATGTCTGTGTGGTTTTGGGGCCCCGAAAGTGTTGTTATTTTGTTCTACAGGCCGTGATTTCTAATGGCAGCCCTGATCCAGGGTATGAAATGCAGGTGGTGTTTTTGTGGGATGGGTGAAGTTTTGCACCGCAACTCGCAAACACATGGATATTAAATCATAGCACAGTGTCCCAGAAGAAAATGTCACCACAGACAACCGGGTCGGTATAAACCTACCTATTTACAAAATGGTATAATCTTCATCATAACTTTTACGTTGCGAAACCAACAAAATGTCTGACACCCGCCTAATAGCGACAAACTCCCAGCATTCCTCTGCATTATTGCTGCGTCACTTTGGTGACCTTCATTCACAGAGCCGTAAGGTTCTTATTGGGGGCGGGGCGTGCCCTACTGATCCGAAGGAGATTATATAAGGCGGGGGGGGAACGTTCATGACGTCACCAGAAGTGTGAAGACTTTGAAGGACACAGAACGGTGAATACTGTGTGGAACGATCTTGAGCCATGCCAAGAGGAAGCCGAAGCCGCACATCCAGGGTAGCCCCCCCGGCCAGGTAAGCGTGTGCTTAATCATAGCACTGTATTCATGGCACACGCAGCAGCTACATGTTAAAAGAAGCAGAGACACACGTTCTGTGTTGGCCCACTAAAGGCTACCGGCTTTTCCTGAAATGAGCTTGTATTCTGTTCGGTCATGCTCTCTCTCCTTCCCTTCTGCTCTCAGACAGCAAACCTAAAGCTCCCCTGTTTGGTCAGCACGTGGAAAATAGCGGCCGACACATATAGAGGCAGTTGTTATAAGCGCCACTAATTGTACGTGTTTGTCTTTGTGGAGCCCTCGCTTATAGATCAGACTCATCATACGTTCCTCTCACAGGCCGTGTTATTGGTATGATGTAACAGAGAAGCAACTGCCAGTGGCATCAGTTATACAATGTATAGGCACAGGGCCTGTTGGGAATAGGAACCTATTTGATATATATATATATATATATATATATATATATATATATATATATATATATATAGCTATGATAGACATACATTTTGACTGTTTTCTTTATTATTCTCAAGAAGACACCTCTGCTTTATTTTCCTGCTTTTGCATTTGTACCTTATATGTGGCAGTGGGACATTAAAGGGGTTTGTTCACCTTTGAGAACTTTTGGTATGATGTAGAGAGTGATATTCTAAGACAACTTGCAATTGGTTTTCATTTTTTATTATTTGTGGGTTCATCTTTTTTCTGTTTTTCCTCCTTTTCTGTTTTTCTTTTCTTCTATTTACTTGTTTAAAACTTTTATTGTTTTCTCATTTAGGCTATTTTTTATTTTCTTATTTTCCTTTCATTTCTATATTCTATTTTTCTGACCTTAGAATGATACTCGGTGAGACCCAGTCTGACGGTCCATTCAGAATGGAGCCCTCCATATTAATTTGATTATATTTTCTAATTGATATGTTGAAGCATATTATATAAACATTTTACCTGGTGGGATGAATCGGTGACCATGCTGATGTGCATGCGACAGAAAAATTAGAAGGCACGTGGGTGGAATCGCAGCCTCCGGCAAGAACTAGCGGCTAATCCAGTGACGTCACATGCTAACGTGCGATTGTGTCACTTTGCGTAGCCAGAGCGGCAAGAAGATAGAGTTGTGTGCCAATTTTTATCCGGGTTTGCCCTTGAATGGGAGAATCCTTGTTTCAGGCCAGTCTAATATTGAAAAAGGGCTGCAATTGGCCCACAGCCCAGAGTTTGGACATGCCTGCCTTACAGAGCATTTGTTTTTTAGAAGGGAGTTGGCGACGTCCATTTGAAAGCTGCAAAGATTCAGAAGAAAAAGTCAAATAACTATAAAACTATAAAAAATAAATAATGAAAACCAATTGAAAAGTTGCTTAGAATTGACCATTCTATAACATAACAAAAGTCACCTTAAAGGTGAATCAGCCCTTTAAAATTCTTAATTGTCAGGAGAGCGGGATCAAAACGAGATTTAACTGTAATGTGTTCTTTGTTTTTTTTTTTTCTTACAACAGAGCCCCAGTAATGAGATCTGCGCCCCCTCCTGCAGCTCACCCGCCTGCACCTGTTGCTCCTGCTCCTTCTGCCCTTGGTCCAGCAGCAGCACCTAGACAGCCAGGTCTCATGGCACAAATGGCTACAACTGCTGCAGGGGTGGCTGTGGGCTCTGCAGTGGGACACACAATAGGCCATGCCATTACTGGGGGTTTTGGTGGAGGAAGCAGCACTGAACCAGCAAGGGCAGATATCACATACCAGGTAAAATTCTCTTCTGCTTCAAAATATTTTTCAATAAAGTATGTGTTTATAAATGTGGAAGGCAATTTCACAATTGTAATTCTGTGCTGAAAAACTTTTTTTTTTTTTTTTTTTTTTAGAATTTTTATTTTATTGTTAGAATGGAAGTGTATCCTCCCTGCTTATTTCTTGCTATACTTTTCATACACAGACACAGTACTGGTATGGGATAAGGGATCTTTCTGTAAATTGGATCTTCATACCTTAAGTCTACTAAAAAAAATCGAATTAAAACCAATAGGATTGTTTGGCCTCCAGTAAGGATTAATTATATCTTAGTTGGGATCAAGTACAAGCAACTGTTTTATTTTAAAGAAAAAGAGGAAATTGTTTCTAAAAATTTGAATTATATCATTAAAATTGGGTCTATTGGAGATGGCCTTCCCATAACTCGGAGCTTTCTGGATAACAGGTTTCCGGGTTAACCTATACCATACCTGTACAATTGTGTTATGTGAGTTTCGAAATAATCAGAAACGTGACTTTGGAAGTTAATGGTTTGGGACAGTGCTGGAAGATGCAGATCTATGCAAATTATCCACCTGTTACTGTCCGTTAGATTTAGTTTTCAGAGCTACTTTACCACCGCTGACAAATTGTAGGCCTGGACTGGCAATCTGTGGATTCTGGCAAATACCAAAGGGGTTGCTGTAAAATGCCATAAACCATCACTATGATTGTTGGGAGCCTCCCTGTACTTGAAATGCCAGGCACTATTTTGAATCCCAGTCCAGACCTGCCATAACCGACGGCTTAGTATTACATAAACATATTTTGAGCACTCTCCGAGCTAATTTTAATATTCCTGCTAATCAACAATCATAAAAAAGTTTATGTGCAACATCTGTCTCCAGGATGTTACCTCTGGTCTAAGGCTGACGGTAAGGTGAGTGAGTTTGTTGCCACCTTAAATGAATGTCTGTGAAAATATGGGGTGGGGGAATGTCCAAACTTTTTGGAAAAGTCCCACTGTATTAGAAACAATGTATCCATATCGTAATTAGCTAGTAATGTTACTGTGTTGCCATTACAATGCTACAATATATCTATATTATCATTAGATTACATAATTAGATTAATATTACTTTGTTGCCATCATCAGCTGATGACAGTGCACTCCTTTTCATAAATGTCAGACAATTCAAAGTCTAGTGTGTATATTCTTCAGACTTCCAAAAAACTATTTATTCTTCTAATTGTTGAACTATATTTTCCATGGTTAGCTATTTACTGTAAGTCAGTCCTTGCATGTACCAACAATGTTTGTCAGTTTGTTTTTATCAATTAACTTTTTTTTCAGAATGTTACAGTAATAGAAATGGTCAAAGTAGTAGGTAACATGACTGTAAAGTTAATTGTACTAAGCAGAATACTTTTTTAACCATGGAAATATTTCTGGTATGATTGATCAATTTTGTTTGGGGGCAAAATACACTTATTTACAATATGATAACTATATAGGTCTGAATCAAATATCGTTTTGCCTATAAAGGTTGCTTGCTTTTTCAGTTGTTTTAAATTTTTCATAGGAACCAGCACAGCCTATGTATCAGCAACAGCAGCAATCCCAGTATACACCTTGCCAGTATGAGATGAAGCAATTTCTCGAATGTGCTCAGAATCAAAGTGACCTAAAACTCTGTGAGGGATTTGGGGAAGTTCTTAAACAATGCCGCTTTGCGAATGGTAAGCTTACATTAAAACCACATTTCACTTGTTCAGCTACTATATATTTATATATAAAATTGTATTAAATTCTTTAATATACATGTTACATACATTTTTATATTCCTTCTATAACAAGCTATGAAAACAACCAGAATAAAAAGGTTTTGGCATTGTGCCGGTGGATCACAACAGTCTGCATGCATGTCTTCATCAGCTGAATGCAATTTTGTTAGGCTGACTGTGTCTGTGTTATTTAACACATTCAGATTTTATTATTTTCCATTGTCATTGGTAGGACTTCTGCTTTTGACTACTATACAAAGTAACACATTTATGGTACCAGTAGTTAAGCTGGTTATACTTTTTGATTTTCCTATCTTTACACTCTCATTCAAACTGGTCTATACAGACCTTGATCCAATCATTCTACAGTCAGCTGAATGATTAGATTGGTTGTGTATGAAGCTTTTAGCCATACATCTGATGACTGGGCATACAGGTCAGTATAGTCATTGAGCAAACAAATTGACCAACATGGTAATTAGAATTTGCACAGCTGTAATCATGTTTCAGTGAGTAATTCAGCCCTTTGGGTTGGAAAATACAGGCAGAATTCAATTAATGTAGTTATAATTTGGGTGAATTTATCCCTGTGTATCCAGCTTTAGGAAAAAGTATTATAAAAGGGTAGCTACAACTGAATGCTAGAGAATCCAAAATTTATGTTTACAAATAATGTGTTTTTATTTTTTTTAAGGCTTATAACAAACCTGGAACATCAAAATGAAATGTACGTACTTCTGAAAATAAGGAGCACATTGCGTTGGAATTGACCTGTGGCGTCTAGTTATTTGCATGAGGCTTTTTAGTCTGTTGGAACATGGGCATTTTCCCCAACAGCCAGACAAACTGCACCTGCTACCTCCTATTTCTTAGATGGTAAATGCCTGCCAGAGCCATATATAATGCTTTTCTCTCCCAAGATACAGAAAGCATCCTCAGGTTGTCAGGTGGACACATTCAAGTGACTGGGAGGCAGCAGGAACAGTTTAAACCCCTTCCTCAAGCTAAATTATGTTAGTGGAGAAAATTGTCCATATGCCATCAGCCTTAACCTTGTCTAAAATCTCGCCCGCTCAACCATTTTTGACCAGAAAAATAACAGCTGGTGGGGAACATCTGGAAATGAAAACTGCACTAGAAGATTGTGGATATGATGACTGCATTGTGGCCAGTGAAATGTTTGTTGCTGTTGATTATAGCATTTCTTATTTTAAAATAAATTGTTTCCATGCTAGAATGTACCTTTGTGCAATCTTGTTTTCATTGTCTGTAGCTTTCTAGTTTAGTGAAACACCATTTATTTACAATACTGGGTTTAACAGAGTTGTGGTCTTTGTCAATGTTCTGAATTACAGTGTGTATGTGTTAATCTACTAATTCGAGTTTGTGCAAACTCAGGAAACTCTGTTCTACTTGGGAAATTGAAGCAACACATACATTTTCCCACCAGCAATTTACATTATTGCCAGTTGAAAAGCATTTGCAGGAGATTAGTTGCCTGCAGTAGAGGAGGATTATCGCAGATGGCGAATCTCCACTTGTGTCGGTACCCTTACACAACTTCACAAAATATTCTGTAGAAATTAGTTTCACTGACACGTTCCTATCCAGCATTGTGCCAATATCATTAACAATGATCCTGAAACATTGATACAGCTCTCCTTGTGCTGCATAAGTAGGCATGACAGCTCTAGGGGGCAAATTCACTAAGATTCGAAGTTGCGCCAGGCGCAACTTCGCCGCACTTCGCCAGGTGTATTTTCGCCAGCGCTCCGCAAATTCACTAAAATCCGAAGTTACGCACAGGGGTAGCGTAAGTTTTCGAAGTTGCGCTAGCGTTAATTCGCCAAGCGAAGTTTCGCTAGCGATGGTTCATTTGCATACGGCGCCAAATTCAAATTTCAATGGAGGAATACGTATCACCACTTCAAATGCCTAGAAAACCTTCAAAACATCAAATAAAAATTTTATTTTGCCCTACACATGTGCCCACTGTCTAGGTAAGTTGCCATGAGTCAGGAAATGTAGGGGGGAAGGAGGGGAGCCCCAAAAAATATTTTCGATCTTTTTCAGCCTATCACCCATCAAGTAGAAAACACGCCAGCGTTTTTTGGGACTTAGAAAAAATGTTGACTTTTTTTGAAACAATCCCTATATACTCTATTGCGCTTCGCCAGGTCTGAGGTGGCGAAGGAAGTCTAGCGTAAAAGGTAGCGTTCAGTACACTGCGCAAGTTAGTGAATTTGCGTAGTTACGTCGCTAGCGAAAATTCGCCTGGCGTAAGGGTGCGAAGTAACACTAGCGAAACTACGCCAGCGTTCGTTAGTGAATTTGCGCAGTAACGAAAAATGCCAAACGCTAGCAAATTAACGCTAGCGTTCGGCGCTTAGTGAATTTGCGCCTAGGACACTGCTAAGCTTGGGGGGTGGGATATGAATACATAAAATAACTGCATAGGTTCTTGTACTTCTTTTGTACTTTCTATGTACTAGTGCAGGGGTAGGCAACCTGAGGCTCCGGAGCCTCATGCGGCTCTTCATCCTACTTGCTGCGGCTCAGGTCGGGTATACAGCCCTCGCACCTGCTGGCGGCTGCTTGATTGTGTGACCGGGGTAAGCTAACGGTTAGCGAACTGCAGTCGCACACTCAGGAAGCCGCCAGCAGGTGCGAGGGCTGTATAGACATCCCAGGAGTGACAGGCAAGACCGAGCCGCAGAAAGATGATTCATCATGGTCCTTACCACGGTCACAAACTCAAGACAAGAGAAGGAAGATCAGCATTGAACTTCAGAAACAGAATTTACATTAAACAGATGAGAACACTAGCATTTAATAGGGCTATTTGGTGTTTAATTTATTTCAAAATAGGCCTACACATACACACTGCACTTCTGTTTGTTGTATTCTGTTGTTGTAACAGTTAAAATTGAAAAAAGGTTAAAACTTTTAAAAGTCTGTTTTAAAAATCTGTTTTACTGTATGTTTTGCGGCTCTAGACTATTTTTCTTTAGTGGAAGAGGGGGCAAAATGGCTCTTTTGATAGTAAAGGTTGCTGACCCCTGTACTAGTGGTAATGTACCCCTTCTAAGCATAACGCTCACCCAGTCCTAATTTTAAAAAAAACAAAAAACTAGTTGGTAAAATACATTTGGGGCGTCTAGAAGTCCTATATAATCACATACCAGGGTGCTTGCTCTGCTCTGGAAATCCTGGCCAGTGTTTTGGAAGATGCCCCTTATTGGATAATGTGTTCATACAAAAAGAGAGCAAGTTGTAAAACGTCTTATTGATTCTTGCTGGGACAGGGAAATATCTTGTGAAGAGCAGATGTTGTTGAATTACAGGAATTAAAGTTCTGCAAAAGTTGGAAGGTCAAGTTAAAGAACTGTAGTTCATCAAAAATGGCTTGTGAAGTGATAATCAGTATCCAGTCTAATAACCCAAAGCAGCCTATCAGATCTTTGCTTCTCAAATAGCAATGGGTTCTTCAAATTACCTGGAGCAAACACTGAACCTTTTATTACAATAAATAACTTAAAGGTCTGACTATGTAGCATCTAAGGCTAATGCCACACAGTGACTGATTCTGGCCTGTGGAAAAGCGCAGGCCAAGAATCCGCCCCAACGCTGGCATTGGCTTTCTTCTTTGCACCCAAACCATTGTTTTGGGCGGATTGCAGGCATATGTGACAGATCTGCTGCAAAAATGCAAACGCTTGTATTTCAGTGCCGAAATCAGCTGTATAAGCCTGCACCAGGGCCGATGTAAAATAGAAAGCTAATGTCCGAGTTGGGGCTGATTCTCAGCCTGCACATAAGTTGCGAGTTAGCCTAAGGAGGTAATGGGGTAAAATAGCTGCAAAGTTTAAATATCAGTATTGCACAAGGAGGCCATTTTGCATTACTAGATCTTGAATTTTGGATTAAATTATTATGCTATGGACTGGTTGGAATTTACCCGTCTAAATTAATGATTACCTTCTAAATTCTTGCTTGGAAAAACATTAGGATATTCAATTATAGACAAAAAAAAGTTGCTGTGTGGGATGCAATTTTTATTAGGCCCCTCCAGGGTAATTTTAATTGCTTCACTTCTTTAAAAATCTTACTGGCCTGGGATAGTTTTCAGAAGACTCTAAAGGAATCTGCTGAATTCCCATTCTTGGCCCATGCACCGATCTGAACTGAACACTCTCTAGGCGAGAATAAAGAGAAACAGAGAGGAATAGTGAAGCTGAACCTATTTCAAAAATGGTACAGAATATTTAATTGGTTGTATTTAGAAAGTTTATTTCAGTATGATTAAGCATATATTAAATTGTCATTTTTGCAATAGTTCCTCTTTAATTTTTACGCTATGGGCATCCATCAGCATCAGCCAAACATTCTTAATTTCCTAATTCTTTGTACAGAGTTCTCTGGCAGGTACCCAGGCTTTCTGGCTTAGCACAGCCCTTCAAAAGAGCTCAGCCTTGTCTATTATTTATAGATAAGTAATTAAAAGACAGTCTTGCGCCAAGATCAAGCTGTAGAAGTTGAGAATTTTTCCTCTTGTATAAAAGAGAGTTAAATTAACACCCTGGAGATAACTACTCAATGCCTATTTCATTATAGCAATATCTAAGGTAACATCAGGATGTTAGTGCCCTTGTCACCAAACATTACGTAAAATGGAAAATCTGTATATGAGAGGTGATTTCACATTATGTATATACTGTGATCAGAGGTGTACAGTAAGCAAATGTTTATATTTATTGTTAGTGGTAACTGCAATACTGCCTGTTGTGCTGAGAGAACTGGTATGAGCAAGCCAACCATATGCACCTTGGTGTCATGCAGTTATTGCTGACCTGGTTCCTTGCCCTGTTTGTTCCCCCATTGACTATAACGTATTGCTTCATATGTGCAGTTTAATGCCAAATGACCCTTTCATTTAGTAAAATAAACCGGACATCCTCACTATTACCAATAAAACGGTATGTCCAGGATTGATAAGAACCTGCTTAGGGACTGAGCCAGATTTGCCTTTGTCTCACCAGGTTGATTTTTCACCTTGTCTCCATCTAGTGCCCAAGTGAGGACACATGTCCCCAAACCCTGCTTTCTATTTGTATGAAATAAACATAAATAATGACTTGATTCTCTATTAAAGACAAGTTAAAGTGTATGAAATCAAAGATGTCTGTCACGTTTATTATTTGCAAATGTGGGCCTGCAGAGGGCTCCAAAGAGCTGCGTGTTTTTGATTATAAAAAAAAACTTATTAAAATGCTAATTTTTTGTAATAACAAAATAGCCCTTTCTCCTAGTTTCACAAAGATTTGTAGTGAAGACAAGTGGCTGCTCTTATGTAGTCAACACTAGATTTCAGAGAGAAAGATTACATACTATCGTGGTTAGTGTTATACAACCCAATGTTACGGATGATGGCCAAATGTTTTTAGCAGCATTAAAAAAAAAAAGTGTAGTACCAGAAGCAGAACTGAAAATTATTGGGCCACACAACTGAATTTTGTTTTGGCTCCCCACCTTCCTCTAAACCTTTGGGATTATCAATCTGTTTTGTGCACATGTACTAAAAATATGCATTAGTCTGCACCAGATTTTGGCCCTCTATACACTTGGGCCTTGGATATGTGTTTTTTAACTCAGTAGCACCCTTATAATATTTAGCAAAACAGCCATACAAATAATTTAAATACCCACTTTATTTTTGGTGGGGGGTTCATAGGGCCTTGGTCTTTAAAGGGGTCGTTAATCTTTAAATTAACTTTTAGTACGTATATAGAGAGTGATATTCTGAAATAATTTGCAATTGGTTTTCATTTTTTATCATTTGTAGTTTTTGAGTTATTTATCTTTTTATTCAGCGGCTCTCCAGTTTGCAATTTCAGTACTTTGGTTGCTAGGGTTCAAATTACCCTAGCAACCATACACTTATCTGAGTATGAGAATGGGCGATGAAAAGGAGAGTGCCTGAATAGAAAGATGAGTAATACAAAGTAGCAACAGTAACAATAAATGTGTAGCCTTTACAGAGCATTTGTTTGTAGATGGGGGTCAGTGACCCCCATTTGAAAGCTTTAAAGAGGCAATAGAGCAAGGCAAATAACTATAAAATATAAATAATGAAGACCAGTTGCAAAGTTTGAACATTCTAGAACGTTCTTAAAGTTATCTCAAAGGTAAACCACCCCTTTAAGTCAGAGACGTAACTACAGAGGAAGCAGACACTGCGGCTGCAGGGGGGGCCCAGGAAATATAAGGGCCCCATGAGGCCCAAATTAATATACAATTTGAATACATATTGCTAAAACTGGTCAAACTCTAGACATTTTGGTGGCCTGAAAAATAATTTTCTGTGGGGTCCAGCAACATCTAGTTATGCCACATCTTTAAGTGCCATTTTCTTGCTGTATATAGCCTTTTAATACACATGTACAGTTAGCTATAACTACCATTTAATATGCGCAGAACAGGAAGTTATCGACTTTGTTTTCTATCCTGGAGATGCATGCATAACATCTTTGTAGGCCAACTCTCACAGCTATATATTTACACAGCAAGAACAGCAGAGGAAAATTATCTTTTCCCTTTGAGCTCTATCAGAAACCCTGTGTCTTAGCTTGATGGCAGACTCCCAAAAAAAAGAAACAAAAAAAAACAGATTAATAGATCTACTTCAAGCCTAGCAATTACTGCAATGCAGCAAAGACAATTCAAGCTTCTGGCATTATAAGGAGCAAGAAAATACCAAGTGCCCTTAATTTAGTTTACGGCACTGCATGGGGCACACAACATGCTCTGGGTCCATAACAGGGACACAAGGAGGCTGGACAAGCAGTTACAGACACATACTGTAGCTGGCAAATACTGATCTTTTCCAGGCTGCATAGCAATGTATTTTTGGCAAGGCATATGCTCATAAGTGCAGTGAGCAGAGAGAAGAACACAAGCACAGAGCATCAAGTAGATCTGATATCAACAGTGCATTGCTGCAACTGAGGTTCTGTTCTGTGGAGTAGTCTCAGCCCACGAGAGCCAACTCCTACATTAGAGGTAAGTGACTTCTGAACAGATTGAAATTGAAACCATTGATTCAGAGCTTCTGATCTCCCAGCGGTCAGGATTAACGGTCATGTTTAATTCCCTCTTATAAACAGGAAACTATGAAATCAAACAACGCAAGATATTTTGTTTTAGACTGAAGTTTCTCTATTTATGGAATATATTGAGATTACTTGGACAATATCTGATGTCACTGAACTTATGAGGCAGATATCTCTGTAAACTATGCAGTCTTATGATCACAAGAATGATCTGTGCTTTAAACACAAAAGACCAGTCAAACTCAAAATCAGTATTTATGGGGAAGGTGGGGGGAGTCTTAGGAATGTCTGAAGTTATCTTGCATTTGTCGAAAAGTTTTTTTTATTCCAGGAGTCATTCCAGCACTGAAAGGTGGTTTGTGCATATAAGCACTAAGTGGTAGAAAATAAAATGAGAATTCATAGTGATAGGGGCCTTAAATTGGAAGCTTCACTGGGGTAGGGACTGATGTGAATAATGTATAATCTCTTTTAATCACTGTAGATTAATTTCATATTTGTGTTCATTGCTCTGTTCCTGTTAAATAATGCTATTTAAGAAAATGGGTATCCTTCAGTTTGCTGCCAGCAAATACCTAGCGGCTGTTAGGAAATTAATTGCTAGCCTTTTTAACCCTCAATGGAAGCTCTGGGTTTAGTCTTGGGCTCTACAATGGTAAACAGCAGCTCTGCAACTCTATCACAGAATTCCTTTGCAACCCTGTGTATAGAAAGTTCCTACTTACTAGGTATGATTGTGTATAGTATAGTGAATAATACTGTGGAGCAGGCACTCAAATGAAGGCAATCTTCCACCAAGTAGTTGAAGCAAAGTGGAAAAGTTTATTGTGTGCACAGCCTTACGCGTTTCTTGTTACAAACACTTAGTTATAGGCTAAGACTAAGGGGGTTATTTATCAAAGTCCGATTTTATCTCAAGATTTTCTGCTACAAATTCTTATCAAATCCGTTCCGGTATTTTACACTTATTTATTATTACATTTTCCTGAAAAAGATGCCTGATTTTCTAATTCGGACTTTTCCATCCTCGGGTTTAATAAATTCCTAAAAATTTTGTTGATTTTTTTAAGTCAGATTTTATTTTAAAAAATTTTTTCGGGATTTTTGCATTCGAAGTTTAGTAACTAACCCCCTAAGTGTTTGTAACACTTACTGTTCCACAGTATTTTTCGGTTTATCCGCTCCCCTTGCTGAGTGCTCAGGGCCTAGCACCTCGGCCACTTCCTTAATGTGGTGAGTAACTACTTAGAGACCCTCATTCAAGTTTTATCATACTAGTGTATAGTATAGTACCTGGAGTTTATAATTTTTTGTAAGTTATTATCATTATCTGTATAATATACCCAGCACTTACCAAAGATTGTTTATTATTCACACCAGTCCCTGTCCAAGTTGAGCTTTAAATGGGCTGTCCCTATCCCATTCACATTAGGGTCTACTATGTACATTTTGTGACATCCTCTGGTAAACACATTATTACATATGTGACTTTTATGGTTTGAGTTCTGGGTTTAGATCTGCAAACAAACATGCATGCATTACAATCAATTCTGCTTCCTCTCTGAAGGCTTTTGTCAGTGCTCAGTAGTGTTACCGATATGATCAGCCCCCCTCCTTACACCTTCTTTCATGAGCTGTCAGGCCGCTTCCATGCTTTTTCCTTTATCCTATGTTGGCTTTCCTGCATTGTCAACTTAATCTGAACACCCCTGGTCCTTAGCAGGAAGGTTTGAGACAGTTTTAAAAGTATGATTAATGTGCAGAGGCAGCTTCAAATGTCAGATATTATCAGTGTAGCTTTTCCAGCAAGTTTACAACATGTCATATGTGACTAATATTTCTTTAATACCTTTGATGCCTTTGTAAATTATGTAAAGGTATACAAGGTAATCAATACAGTGAGATGCAGTGTTTACTGTATACTAGTGGCAGATAATGCAATTTGTTGCCTTTTATGGTATTATTTACATCTCATGTCATTGTTTGCTTGTCACTGAGGCTGCAGTACATGGTCACTCTTAAGCTCACTAGAATGTCACATCTAATTCACGTATTTGGAATTATGGTATCCATGTATCTGTGTGTGATACAGTGACAGACACTGGAATTTTGATTGGTTTTCTGCTGATCACTTTAGTGGTCAATATGCTGTATGCTATAGACTTAAATGTAACATCGATTCAATTTCTTAATAAAGAAAAGCATAATATATGGTCAATATAAGCAAAATAAATACAGATTGTGTTTAAAGCCCATTTTCTTAATTTAAAATTTTTACTATACTTGCATAAACAAGTGGGATGGTCTCGGACAGCCAAAAATAATTATTGGGAAGCGGCTGAACATGGTAGTGCAGTGGTGATTGGACCAGTGCAATGTTCAGTGAAGATGGTAATCCCCAAGGGGTTTCCACTTTTCTTGTCCTTTAAAAAATACAGCAAATGTTGCACTGTCTGCGATATTATATTATAAGTGTTGTCCAGCATAAGTTATTGTTTCTAGCAAAAAAAACAAAACAGCATATATCCGACTAGATGTGATTTGGTTGCTAGCACAGGACCAGGTCTATTTGGTCTGCTTGTCTAGTGTGTAGTTCCAAAAAAGTGGTTAAAAAGTACAAGGTATGGTCTACATGTGCTCAATAGGGGGTAATTGGCCTAGGGTAAGTAGAACGTCCACCATTTAGTTTTAGTGAACCTTTAGGGGCAGGGCTATGACTTATCTGGGCTGGCTGTGATTGGTGCATTTAGCTCTCCTACGCCAGTTTTGAACCAAACTGTCAGCTAAGCATAAGTACAATATACACTGCATAAATTATACAACATGATATGGACTTTACATTTTATCCACAAATGACACCTGCTGAGTTCTGAATAAGAAGATCTATCCCCTGTATATTGTCAGTGTCAATGATGGCAATCGTTTTTTATTTTGCATTCTTCTCCCTTTGTCCTTACTGAATTTTGTAAGACATATGCACACATATAGTAGAAACCCTATTTTATGTTTTTCAGGGGACCAGGAAATTTGTTAAAGCAATTTATCCTTTAAATCAAGACTGGAACTAGGTGTCGGCATAGGCACCTGCACCTTCTGCCTACACCTAGTCTGGGCTCTCTTGCTCCTGTCGCTGCTCCTCACCACTTGTCACTGTGCACTTCTCCTCTGTGACGTCACTATGTACGCACACATGAGGGGGAGGAGTGAGGTAGCTGGCTGTTTAGCCTAGGGACCCTTTCGCTTGACCCATCTGTGATTCAAGTACTCAAAAGAAATAAGAACAGGAGCAGGCCTGGATTTGTGGAAAGGCCACCTAGGCCCGGGCCTAGGGCGGCAGGATTTTAGGGGGGCGGCATGCTGCCCAACCACACCCACATTTGTTCAAAAACACTGGGGATGCGCTGGAGCTACAATAATTTAATACATTTCCTGTGCGCCAATCACCATTGCTCCCGTCCCCCTAAGAGGGGTGACGACCGGTAGTGGGCCTAGGGGTGGCCATTATTTAAATCCTGCCCTGAACAGGAGTCCGTTTTACTTTGAAATACCGTATTTACTGTATTAATGATAAGGGTTAAGCATTGCAGCAAGACCTCTATGACATCTCAACTTAAAGCAATAACTGATTTGTGCATGACTGTATGAGGTGCAGACTAATTGGACTTGATTATTTACCCCCCACACCCCAAACATACAGGCAGATTAATTGGCTTCTGACAGTGTGTGTCAATTTGATAGTGTCCTTAGAGTATTAGCTTCACTGGGGCAGAGACTGATTTAAATTATGTATATTCTATGTAAAGCACTGAGAAATATGTCAGCACTATTTAATGAATTAATTGATTAAATAAATAAATGCTTTTTGTGTATAATCATCTTAGCCAGCACTCAGGATACAGTTAACGATGCCCCCAGATGCAAGTGCAAGGGGACTAAGTGGTAGAAAATACCCTTTAGTACTCATTTACAGTCACTTGTGCCCAGAGCATTGCTGAATTCTGCACTTTGTGCTGGGTTAAAAATATGTCCATAAGCAGCTGGCAGGTACAGTCCTCTGTTAAAAATGTGCACATCTGAATGATGTACAAGATCACCAGTGAGATACCCACAGCCCCCATCCCTCATGAATACAGTACAGCCAAATGCAGGCACTTGTGTATTAATTGGAGAAGTCCAGATCTTTGCAGCCCATTCTGAAGCACAAAGGCTATGTTGTAAGGCCAAAGGCCTCAGGAGTAGTGAGGACCAAGGGAGGAAAATAACAATGTCCAAGTTCGCAGTACAGTAGAGGATGAGACAGAAGAATGGTCAAAAACAGGCAACAAGATCAGTCCAGGCAGAAGAGGTTCGAAGTCGAGAATTCCAGGCAAGGGTCGGTACACAATAGACAAGAAGTTCGCAATGGATCACACCCAGGAGTAGAAAACTAAACCTATAATTGGGCACAGGTTACAGTCCGAAGTTCCCTTATAAAGGCCCAAGTTTGGTGCCAATTTCGGACGCATCGGCGTCATGACGTGTGCGCTGACTGACGCGCTGACGTGTGCGACGGACGCCGGCGCCCATTATTGACGCCGACGCCCATTCCGTCGCCGGCGACCAATCAGGGTGTGGGAAGAAGCTGACATCATCCGTCTGCGTCCGTGAAGACCCAGGGAGCCACCATCTTGGACGCCATCTTGGTTATCTGTGTCAGATTCCATTACATATGTGTGTTAAGTGTGGGCCAGGGTGCAAGGTGTTAAAGGAGAAACCCTTGATATTAATAAGTGTAAAAATGCCATATTTTATATACTTAACTGATTGCGCCAGCTTACAGTTTCAGCTTCTCAATAGCAGCAATGATCCAGGATTTCAAACTTGTCACTGGGGGTCACCATCTTGGAAAGTGTCTTTGACACTCACATGCTCAGTCGGCTCTGAGCAGGGGTCTTCACAAATTATCAAACAGAAAATGAGGTTGTCCTGTCATATAAGCTGACGCTAGAAGGCTGATTAATAAATTCTGATGCTAGTTGTACTGGTTTCTGTGCTGCCAAGTAGTAATTATCTGTATTAATTACTAGCCTTATATTGTGACATTTCCATTCTATGTGTACTCTATATTTTGAGTCAGTCCCTAAGCTCAGTGACAGAAGCACAGAGCATGTGCAGTGAATCAGCAGAAAAGAAGATGGGGAGCTACTGGGGCATCTTTGGAGAGACAGATCTTTTCTGCTAAAGGGCTGTGGTTGCTTTGGGCTGGTATAGAAGCCCAAAACATAATGTACAACATTTCTAGTCTACTTCTTTAGTTAAGCTTCAGTTCTCCTTTAAAACACGGAGATTGCACTTTGAAATGTGGCCAGTGTCAAAGTTTCTATCATAGATCCTAAATGAGTCCTAGGATCTTAAAAGTAAATACAGCAGGGCCTTGGGCTGTCAGCCCAGGCCTAAATAGTACATGGTGGATGTGGATCCTTACTTATGAATATGTGCGTGGAACCGATTATTTTTCCCCAATTTTAGTGGATGAGTCAGCAAATTCTACATAGTTAAATCGTTTTAATAGTGTAATTGCCAATTGTACTCAAGATTAACTTGTTTTTTATTTAAATTGTTGTGTTGTTAATGCTGCAACTGAGAATCTGCAAAATGTTCAGCGACTGCATGTAATCTAGATGCTGATTCGAAACTGGAATGATGTAACATCCTACAAGGAACCAAATTATGTAACAGTTAAACCCAAGCAGCAAAAAAGATACAGCGTAGTCAGCTTCTGCAGGAGGCAAAAGTAGAGGTTTATACAAACAATATGATACATTGTTGAGGGATCATGAAGGACATTCTCAGTCATTTCAGCCACTAGAAACACAGAGAATAATCTGCTATAAAAAGGTAATGTACTGTACACATAAATAGATTTGGTGACTGATTTGGTCAGTGTCTATATCTGAAATGTCAGCTTTTTTTTTTTTGCTTTTTTTTTTAAAGATGTAATTATATGAGGTCACCTCAAAAGTTACATGATAAGTGCATTTATACAGATAATGACACTCTGAGGAGACATCTAAAACCCTTTATAACACACTAGAGCCATAAATCGGGTTTAACTGGTGTTCAGTGAACTTTTGTCATTACTGAAACTTGTGTATTACAAGACATAATGGACCCCTGTTGTAAAATATTAGGACATTAGAAGTTACCTCGGAATTCCAGGTGGTATGATCATTTGTTTCACTTGGCAATCACATTCTGACCTATGTATTCTCTCTTTGGAAATCTCTGTACCAGGACCTTTTTTTCTACCTGATTTCACTTGTATTAATTTTTCCCTCTATCCCACACTTCTAGTACAACACTAAAACTCTTTTTACAATGCTTTCCACAATATCCACAGCATCTGTTTCTCTATGGCTTCTGGGTGGTCTTTCTCTTCTACAGTACATGTCCCACAAATCTAAATCACCAGGGCTCACTTAGTAGTCTATCTCTCTAATATTTTGTCTTATGAATGATATGTCTCTAGCCATGAACCCCCAAAGTCTATATGGCAGTAGAACTGTTCCTAGGGATATATTTCCAAAGTTATGGTTGCCTATTTGTCTGTCTTTCCAGCAGTGTGTGTCCCCAACAGTCTCATTCTTCAGCATAATATTGTCTATTTTAACAGGTTGGTCTGTGCAGGAGTGAACACCTTTGTTCCAAAGTAAGTGGGAAACAAAGTGAAGCAATGATTCTACAGGTAAGGCTCTATTGGAATTTGAACCAGGAATCTCTTGATTATCAACTCCCCTTCCTACTGCGCTAGGAGGGCAGCCAGAAGGCTCATGGTAAATTTGCTCTTTTCACATGCCTTTCTTATTCTCTCAGTGGCCCTATAGACTGTTTAGTGCCAGCCAATTAGAGTGGGGGGTGCACCCTATTTGAATATTTCTCTCACATCATTTTCTGATCTGACCATTGCTGCTTGAGCACTGAGGCACACCCCAAGTCTCACTTGTTCTGGCTCTTGCCATGCCTGGTCTTGCCCTAGTCCTGTTGCTATACTGCTTCTTTACCTGCTTGGCTCTGCCCCAGTCTGTCTTGCTTATCTGTCTCCTCCATCATGCTCTAGCGCAGAGCTCCCCAACCTTACTCACCCGTGAGCCACATTGACATTTAAAAAATTTAAAAAGTTTTAGGGAGCAACACCCCCAAAAGCATATAAAAAGCTACTGGTTAGGGACCACTGCTCTACTGTGTTCTGCCTCTCCTTCCACTTTGTCCCACTCCAATGGGTCCTGCTTCTCTGCCTGCTCCAGGCTGTCCTGCTTCTCCCTCCCACTCCAGTCTGTCCTGCATATCCATAAAGTGTTGTTCCTGATCTTTGGTGTCTCCTCTTTGTCTAGTCCAAAACTGGCCCTGAAATGATCTTTGCCTGCAGGATTCACCTCTCCCTTTTCAAGTATTGAGGATTGCCCCATTTATAATCCTTTACAATAATGTGCATTTGGATCTGCATTCACAGAGGCGGGTTTATGTGTTTATTTCCATAGATATTTTTCTATCAATCATTAAATTTTTTCCACTGTGCTTCTCATGATGGCACTACAGTGGCTTGGTTGATTCAGCCCGAAGGCCAGGTAGGGCAAAGTTTGGGAAGAATGCCTGTTTGTTTTCATAAATACTCCTCCTTATAGGTCAGCTGAAGGACATTTAGGTGAGACATAGGATAAACATATTTACTGTCCTAGTTGTTCTTAAAACTATGCACAGGGTTCAAAATGATCATGGATTAAGATTACCCTTCTCATGTAAAGACTGCAACAAAACAGTGCTTCCTCTAAACAAACAATGTTTGAATTCTAGGTCTTATAAACATCTGCTTAACAAGTACAAATGTGCACAAAACTAATACAGCAACAGTAACAAGGATACAAAGATGACACGCGAAGAAGAATTACCAGACTGGCAAACATCACAAGACTTCTATGAGAAATATGAGCCAAAAGAGATCTTGGGAAGGTAAGGGACCGTTAGGACATGCTCACCCCTCATTTGAAACAGACAGAGATCAGAGAGCATCTATATGGAGCGCCAAGGGGATATTTTTAAAGATAATATTAATTTTTAGCACCATGTAAAAGCAACACCATATACAGTATTACTTATAATTGCCTACAAAATTAGGGTTTTTCATTTATCCTATATGTCTCCTTTAAGAAAAAGCTTGAATCACTGATTTCGGGGGTGGACAACCTAGAAAAAACTTGAATCGCTCTAATTGAGTTTTCAAGTGAAACCCTCCGAAAAAAACTCGAACATCATGAAGACTATTAACATCTTCAAATGGTTCAAGGGACATCTGCCATTGACTTCTACATGACCTCGACAGGTTTTAGCTGGAGTATTTTCAGATACAAGCTATTTCCAGCTTCGGGGTATAATAAATCTTGAAAAATTTGAGTCTTTTTTTTACAAGAGTTTTTTTTTTTAACCCGAAAATTCGAGTTTTGACTGAAAAACACCCTCGAAAACTCACATTTTTTTGGGTTAAATACAACTCAATTTTTGATAAATCTGACCAAGGCAGACCATTGAGATACTTCACTGGTCTAATTAGAAAATTTACCACAACTCTTTATAATATATCTGTCAGCCAATTCTCTATACAAACACAAATATTATGTTTTAGGCCAATATTACCAAATTTAACTAATAACTTTCTGTGTGGTACTGTTTCAAATGCATTAGCAAAGTCTAATAAGATCACATGCACTGCAACCCCAGTATCTAGGCTTCTGCTCACCTCCTCATAGAAGGAAATTAAATTAGTCTGGGAAGATCTATTGCACATAAAACCATGCTGGCATGTATCTACTTTAAGATGTATAATAACACATGCTGAGTTCATCTTTCCCACCTTAAAACAAATAAAATATGTATCATAACTTTAGCCAAATTTTCATCTTCAGCAAAGGCCAGTCCCATTCCATGGCTTATGCAGTAGGTGCAGTTTGCAATATTCCGTTGCTTTCTCATTGTACATTTACCAAAAGGGATAATTTTTTTTAGAACCACCTGTGCTCTAATGATATATAGAGTGAAGTGTCATTTGAAGGTCATAGATGCTCACAAAGGACAAATTCTATCTTGCAAACATTTAAAAAAAAATGTGTTAGTAAAGATACAGTATATAGCTGATTAAACACATTTTCTAAGACATAAAATGGTCTTTTGTAATATCAAAAAAGCAGGCACAGAAAGCTAACAGTTAATTAGTTGCTTAAGTTAATAAGTTGCTATTTCTGTTATAGTTATAGGACAGGTGCTTGACAGAATTTGGAATAGAAAATCGTTTGCCTTTTACAAAGGACATCAAGATAGCTGAAAGAGAAGACTGGGATTGGCTTGTTCAGGTCAAAGTGTAATCTCAGATGCATGTACTTATCCACAGTGCAGCATTTTCCCCATAATTTCTGCATAACAGAGGCTGTGTTCTGAGTTGCAACTGCTGCAAATATACCCGAAGCAATGTATTTTGATGCAAATTTGATGCAACTTTCTGAGTGTGGGTTGCACCACTTCCATGTGACCATTCAAAATAGTATGCATATTGACGCAACCTGCTGTGGCAATCCTGGAGCTACTGCCAGCCTGGACCTAGCATATAGGTCCAGGGTTTAACAGCATCAGTAAACACAACTCTGCAATATTCATCAATGGCAGTATGAACATGTGGAAAAGTTGGAATGTGATTGGATGCAAGTACCTTTTTGTCAATATGTGCTCTCTGTTGCTCTTATTTTAAGACAACAACATTGTAGGTACATTTGTAAATGTCCCCTAATGCTTTGAATTTTTTCTATTTCCTTAGAGGTGTGAGTAGCGTGGTGCGTCGCTGCATTTTCAAGCCCACTAGAGAAGACTTTGCTGTGAAAATCATAGATATCACTGGAGACCACTTAACGTCAGAGCAGATTGCAGAATTGCGGGAATCAACAATCAAGGAGATTGACATCCTGGAAAAAGTATCAGAGTTCCCTAATGTCAGTAAGTGTTCCATCAATAGCCTTCATACTTTACTAGGTGTAGGTCCAACATCCAGAGTGAAAGGACAACAATTTTTTTTGCAATAGATATCCAAGTTTATATGACAGAGGTTTGCAATATACACTACACTAAAGTAAAGTTTTGTAGCCACGAATGACGTTCAACCCCTGTTAATCTTCCAGTATGAGAATGAATCCTGAAATAAATCAGGCCAACCATCAGATCATAATGGGGGCCTATGCAGGCATTTCGGGAGAAGACCACATTAATTAATGTGGTCCTCACCTGATGGGATTTTTAAATCTGCCCTTAGATAACTGCATGATTTTTGGGCACTTATCTGTCAGGGAAGGTCCATACACAAACTGCCATCTCAGTCTATAAGGGGCTGAATCAGCAGCTTCTCCCTGTTTATGTTCACCTTCAGACCATATTATTCTACATATTTTACATAATTTTTTTAGTAGACTGACTTTCAGTTATACTGAAACCCCCAGGTCCCAAGCATTATGAACAATGGACCCTGCACCTGTAGTGTTTAGAAGCAAACACAGAATTGTTACCACTGCATGCTTTATATTTAAAAGTATTTCTTTTTTGGATGTTACTGACCTCAAAAAAAAGTGAGGAAAAAAATATAATAGTTGCTTAAGAAATTAACAATTTGATTTAAAACCACAAAGTTTAAATATCTTACTAGAGGTATTTGCAGATGATCTACTAGATTACTAGATCACTTCAAGTCTTTGGGGACTATGTTATAAAAGGCAATGGTTTGTTCCCATTCAGTTAACTATGACCACTAATTAGATGTTTGTTTTTGTACTTTTATTTTTTTTCTAACAGTTTAAGTCTATTACGAGCTAGCTTATAGGCTACTATTCCTTTTAAGTGTTACTAGACTGAGAAAACTTTGCCCCTTTACCATGTAAACCCAATCGATTTAAATCATATCATTCTGTAATACCCATTTGTAGAATGAAATAATATCATAATAATAAACATATCATTAGTATCATGCTGAACAACCCTTTAGGGGCAGATTTATTAAAAGGTTGAAGTGAAAATTCGAATATCTAGCTAATTTTTGTGCACTTCGACTAGGGAATAGTCCAAATTCGATTCTAATTTGAAAAAAATGTGAAAGTTCAAAATTTATCATATACTGGGGCTCATTTATTAACACAGCGCAGTGCTAAAAAGAGCGCAGTGGCCTGACATTTGCCCAGCGCATGCGAGTATTTAATAATGTAGCGCACGATACCTTAACAGTGCGATTTTGTGCGCTAATGTAGACACAGACAGGTGCGACGTGTGAAACTGTGTGAAACTGCGTATCAGCTGTCGCAGTGCTTATAATAAATTGTGCGCACAGGAAGATACCGCAAAGGTAAGGATTAGTTGTGCTCATGTATGAATGCGCTGCTTTAATTAGTTGCGTCACATATTGCGCATATTGCGTTCACTTAGACGCATCTGCATTTGTTTTTGTGCTAATATTTGTTTGGTTGCAAAGGTGTTTAGCCTACCTGATACCCTTAAAGGAACCTTGGTCAATATAAACATGTTGGGTGGAAGGCGTGGTTAATATGCACTTTACAGGGGTTGTTCATCTTTGAGTAAACTTTGAGTTAACAAACATCCCCACCAACAGCAGCACCATTGTATTTGCCAGAACCCAGTTTAGCAGTGTGGCTCTGCTAGCGCAGCTGGGCAGGAATGCGCATTTTGAAGAGCGTTACTATTACGCCACAAAGAGGCAGTCGTAAAAATTGTGGTGCTGTTGCCCAGGTGCAGTTTTGCACATATACAGACGCAAATCTGCAACGGCCGCAGTGCAAGCGCATTGTAGCCACACAGCCCACAGCCACGCCCCTAACAACCACGGCATTGTTTGCGACATAAATGCCCAATCTTTTGCACAATGCGCATAAACAAAACCATCGCAAAAGCTCTGTGTTATGCGCAATATCACGCAAATATATTAGCGATCACACTCGTGATGTCGCAGACAATCTTTTGCGTCCACTTATGCGCTGCGCTGCTTTAATAAATGAGCCCCACTGTCTCTTTAAAAATTTGACTTCGACAATTTACCATCTAAAACCTGCTGAATTGCTGTTTTAGCCTATGGGGGACCTCCTAGAACCTATTTGGAGTTAATTGGTGGACTTTGAAAAATCTAATGCGAATCAAATGCGATATTACTTCGATTTGTATGATTTTAATTTTATCGAAAACTGACCTATTTGATCGTAAACTAACCTATTCGGCAAAGAAAATACTTGGATTAAATTTTGGTTGGTCTTTTTGAATTTGAATTTCGAAGTTTTTCAAATTCGAAATTCAACCCTTGATAAATCTGCCCCTTAGTCCAAAAAAACAGCTTATTTGCTTGTATAAGCCTTTGTACATGAAATTTGATAGGACATTATTAATACCAAAAAGATGTCATGACTGTTACATAATATAGATTGTAAACTCTTTTGGGCAGGGTCCTCTGTACCTCTTGTATCAGTTATTGGCTGTTGTTTTTTGTATGAAATCTGTATGTCCTATGTATACATCCATTTATTGTACGACTGGCACTTTATATATGATTACTTTATAAATGCATTAGTAATAATGATATAGTCTTAGAGATGTACTATCAACTGTAGGGATTTTTACAGGACAATATAACAGTATAATGTTAGCTTAAAACATAGGGAGCAAACAAGAAAGAGAAACTGCTTACAGTGAAACCTTGATTTTACATCTCCTTTTTTAAGGTTTCCTGCATTTTACACTGTTTTTCTGTGGTCCCACCAATAAAACATTTCCCTGGTTTTACATCTTTTACATTTGTTCTGATTCCCTGAAAAATGAAAAATGGGGGTTCTACTGTATTCCATGTAATTGTACTATTGAATACCTTTTTCATTATTATTCCACTATTATTTAAATGTGCTCCTTTAATTTTTAACAGTCCAGCTCAAGGACAGATATGAGTCCCACACTTTCTTCTTTCTTATATTTGACTTGTAAGTACATTCATTTTGATTCTTCAAGTATTTGGATATTCATGTACAGTAGAGCTTGATTTCAGAGATTTTCTCTCAACTAAAAGAGAAAAGAAATACAAATACAAAGATTATATATGTTCAAAACAGATTTATAGTTCCCATGTTGCTCGGATGAGTAGTGAAACGTCTTCATTGATTACTCAGCAAGTCCAGTTGTTTTTAGATTGACCTATACTAGATATACTATGACCTGGATGAATGAAAATCTTCATAGTCATGTTTAACTAATGAATATGAGGATGGAGAAAGTTGTGTGAAGAATCCATTCCAAGAACTCGCCATCCTATTTAGGTGGACTACTACATGGATGTCAAGTTAACTAGCTAGACCAGCAGAGATGCCCGTAGCAGAGTTTTATAAATACACAACCATACAAGGGGCAGGTTAGCAGGGATGCTTAATTTAGGAATCTCAAACACATGGTTCGGTTTGCAACAGTAATCTGGTTTTCAAACTTCACTAGTGTCAGGACACCTGTCATTTTACTGTTATCAGGGGTCAAGTGATGTGACATTTGGCACAACACAGCTCCCTCCAGGAATATTATAAATGTAATATCTTTATAAATATGCAGATGAAAGAAGATACTTTGGACTGGGGTTTTATGAATGGGCTCAATGGAGATACTCAATGCCAACTCAGTGCTTTATTTCCATTGCAGACTTGGAAGTATTGTGTATAGTGTGTATAGTGCTTACCCCCCTGAAGTGACTGTTCGGATGTTTGTGTAGCAGCTGCTCATACAGACTGATTGGGCAGCCCTGACAAGCTCATGTTCCCTGTAACCTTTTCTGTGGCCGGCTAAAGGATATTATTTTTATATTCTGCTCAGTCTGCTTCTAGAAGGTTTTGTAACAGCTCTGGGGGAACATTTTGATCCTGACCTTTTAGGAGACTGTTCAATTAATCAGAATATCTGCTTTGTATGTGCACTACATCTTGTATGTTTTAAACAGTCTAAGATTTCAAGAAAACCCAAAAAGAGTAAAAAGAAAACCTATATAGTTTGTAATTAAGTATGAGAGACGTGATTGCAACTTTTCATAGAGAATAGCCATTAAATTGCAGAAAAGGATCTTCATTAACCTCATTCACCAATAAAAACAGCGAATACATGGATTTGTTAGAATATTTGGTGTTTGAAATGCTTTTTTTTTAATTGTGGTTATTTTACAATTGCAAATATTTATTTAATACAATTTAAATTTTTTTTTTCTGCTGACTATTTAATGTTTAGTGTGGGACAATTTCCAGCCTGCTCTTTTCTTTTTAAAACTATTTAGGATGAGGAAAGGAGAACTGTTTGATTACCTTACAGAAAAGGTCACGCTGAGCGAGAAGGAAACAAGGTAGGAATTCAAAAATAACTTAAATACAATAAGCAAGAGTAGTGAATGGCCCTGGATCAGGTTATGGTGTTCTCTTCAAGATGTTGTTACAGTACAGTTCCCAGTGTCCCCCATTATCCATGGGTCTGTATTTCAGAACTAACTGAAACATTACTGCTTGTATGTTAGAAAATGTGAATTGTATCAGGTCTGTAACAAGTGTACATTTGCCGTCGTAGCATCTTAGCAGAGCAGAAAAATTGATGCTTTGATTTATGTATCAACCAGAGTGCAGGTAGTAAATACATTTCAAGGATCCTAGCTGCATATTGCAAGCACTGAAATTCCCCAGCCTATAGATCCTTATAGGGATCCTTGTTTTGGACAACTTTCCTAAAGCACACTTCAAGCACTGAGCATAAAGCTTGAGCAACGGGGGGTCGTTTACCATCCATTTATACTGAGCAATTTCTGTATAGAAAAAAAAAGCACATACATTTGTGTGTAGGCAGTCACAACTTTTGCTTCTCTGCTATTATGATATAAAAGTTTAATGAGCAAGGCCATTACTGTCTGCTTCTGCTAGGTATATCATAAGGTCACTGCTGGAAGTTATCTCCAAACTGCATGCCCACAACATTGTCCACAGGGACCTCAAACCAGAGAACATTCTGCTGGACGATGATATGAACATCAAGCTGACTGATTTTGGTTTCTCTTGTCAGATCCAGGAGGGGGAAAAGCTAAAAGGTAAATTTGTGTTTAATTCAATCACACTTTATTGTCCTAAGATATAGTACCATATACAGTGCAGCTAGGGTTGCCACCTGGCTGGTAAAAATGATGCTTGATGCCAATGTTATTAATAGGAAAAAATGACAAGAATATAGGAAGGCCGGTATTTTTTTTCCAGAAAAGGTGGCAACCTTCAGTGCAGCAGAATGTAGAGTTTAATGTAATGAAATAAAAAAATACACAAAGTGAACTAATAACCCAAAGATATGTAACACTCGGGGGCTAATTTGTTTTTAAAGGGATTGTTTACCTTTGAGTAAACTTTTAGTATGATGTGGGTAGTGATATTCTGAGAAAATATGGTATTGGTTTTAATTTTTTATTATTTGTGGTTGGAAGGAGTCAGAAGAAAAAGGCAAATAATTTAAAAAACTATAAAATATAAATGAAGACCAATTAAAAAAAATGCATAGAATTGGCCATTGGTCATACTAAAAGTTGACTTAAAGCGATACTGACGCTAAAAAACTACTTTTTAAAGCATGAATATACATTAACGGTTACCTATAGGACATGTTGATGTTTTTTTGCCGAGAGGTTTGTTTTTGTAAGTAATTGTTATTGGAGTTACTAAAACTGACTGTTTTGCCAACCTGACTGTCCCATATCAGTCTGTCAGTTAAGAGTTTCTAATGCTAGCGGACTTCTGCTGCACAAATATGGCAGCCCCCTCATAGACAAACATGGGGAGTCAGATGGGTAAAAGTATTGGGCAAATACTTTATGGCAAAATTATAAGTAGCAAACAAAGCCAATACTATGGTAAAAATGGTTTCATTTCTTTACTGCTGTACTGCAAGCTGGAGTAATATCACTCTCCTTCGAACAGCCTAACAACAGAACAATGGGAAGGTAACCAGATAGCAGCTCCCTGGTAGATCTAAGAACAGCACTCAATAGTAAAAATCCAGGTCCCACTGCATCACATTCAGTTACATTGAGTAGGAGAAACAACAGCCTGCCAGAAAGCAGTTCCATCTTAAAGTGCTGGCTCTTTCTGAAAGCACATGACCAGGCAAAATGACTAGTTTTAATATGGCTGCCTATACACTAATATTACAAATAAAAAAAATACACTTGTTGGTTCAGGAATGAAATTTTATATTGTAGAGTGAATTACTGTATATGCAGTGTAAACAGTGTAATTTAGAAATAAAAACTACACCATAAGAATCATGACAGAATCCCTTAAAAGGTGAACCACCCCTTTAATAGTCAACTACCAGTTAAAAATTGAAAGGTAAAATATGGATAAACTTTATCAGGAATAAGCCCCCCAGTGTTTTGCGTACAATAATATATCCTGATTAGTAGGACATAGATGGCGAGTTTAATAAGGAATTTTTGCATTCATTTTCAGAAAGATCTAAGTATTTTTATTAGAATTATTTGGATTTATGTTCTGTCTATCTCACACCTGGCAACCAGCAAATAGACACAAAGAGGCTTAATATTTGTAAGAAAACTTATTTTATTACATATGAGTCTTCTTGGAACCTCTTTCCCAGAAAAGTTAGATATCACCAACATTTCTTTCAGTGGCGTAACTAGATGTTACTGGGCCCCACAGCAAAATAATTTTAGGGCTCCCAAAATATCCAGTGGTTGCCCTGTATTAACAATATATATTAAAATTCCTAATTTATTAGAGCCTTATGGGGCCCCCTATGCCTCTTGGGCCCCCCTGCAGCCGCAGGGTCTGCTTCCTCTGTTGTTACGCCCCCGATTTCTTTGCATGCATTCTTATGAATGTTCTAACACCTGTCTAGGAGTTTTGCTTCTGCACCAGAAACACCAGAAGCCATACCCCCTACCCATAAATTTTGTACTGCACATTCGCATGTCAGATTAAATTTGCCCATTTGGACAGTAGCAATCACAATTTCTCTACACCCTGACAGACCACCCCCAAAATCGTGGGTCATCCTTAGTGATGGGGGAATTTATTCGGCAGGCGCAAATTTGCGGCGAATTTGCGCAATTCGCTGGCAGCGAATAAATTCTCGAAATGCCCGCGAAAATTCACGGCAAAAATTCACTGGCGTCAAATTTTTTCCGAAAAAACGGACGCCAGCGTCTAAAACGGACGCCGACGTAAAAAAACGCATAAAATTTGTGAATTTTTTGGCGAAACAGCGCAAATTTGCCCATCGCTAGTCATCCTTGATGCAGAAAAAAAACGCAAGTGTCTTAGACATACAATTTCGTGTGAATTGTGAGTCACCTGTGGGCCCTCCTACAGAGGAAGCACACTCTGGTTCCCCAGCAGCAGCAGGGGCTGCTTTCTCTTAAGTTACACCACTGTAATCCAGATTTCAGAAAGATCCCTTATCTGGAAAACCACAGGGCACAAGCATTCTAAATAATAGATCCTATATTTGTATTTTAAAATCAATTAAACAGCTGGCCGGTATCACAAATCTAATCATTAGGTGATATATGTTAGGAATGATGTATTGAACTGTAGCCTTGTGTTACATATTTCTCATTCTCTAAGAACTCAGACCAGGACTTCTTGATACAATGGTGCTATGTTTGTAAAGTTTGTTTTATTTTTTGTTTTATACATTGAGTAGACTTACTTATTATAATGCAATAGCAAATGTAAAAATCTACCTGTTATAAGTAGACCTAATATATCTTTGTATAATGTTTAAAAATGCAATAAAAAATATTGCTGAGAAAAAAAAATCAATTAAACAGCCAATTAAATTGTTGTTTGACCTTTTCCCAATTTTAGAAATATGTGGCACTCCAGGATACCTGGCTCCAGAAATCCTACATTGCTCCATGGATGAAAACCATCCAGGATATGGTAAAGAGGTGGATATGTAAGTCTTAAGTTATATAGTAGATACCAAAAAATATCATGGTACAGGGATGGGACCTGTTATGCGGAATGCTCAGGACCTGGGGTTTTCTGGATAATGGATCTTTCCATAATTTGGATCTTCATAACTCACGTTTACTAGAAAATAATTTAAACATTAAATAAACCTAATTGGCTGGTTCTGCTTCCTATAAGGATTAATTATATTAATTAACAATGTGTAAAAGTGGGAAAAAATGGCAGATTGCAGCCTTTTTTTTTTTGTTTTTGGCACACTGTGTTCTGCTCTGTCCATGACTAATTTTGTCTACATTTAAAAATGTTTCTGTAGTTTTATGTAGTTTCCTACATATAGTAGCAGTGCGGAAACGGCTAAGACATGTTGGGAAGATTTTTAAATACAGACAAATGTAATTGTTCCTACTACTATTTATAGGCAATACTATCAATTCTTCTTTGTAGGTGGAGCTGTGGAGTTATAATGTACACCCTACTGGCTGGCTCCCCCCCATTTTGGCACAGGAAGCAGATGCTTATGTTACGCATGATTATGAGCGGAGAGTACCAGTTTGGCTCACCAGAGTGGGATGATCGATCGGACACTGTAAAAGATCTGGTACTCACAGTTTGTCTCATCTAATGTTAATCACTTGGTTTGCAATTGCTGTACAGAATTGTCTTCATTAGGGCCATGCTTTGAATTTGGCAACCAATAAATAGAGACCCACTGCACTCCACACAGGGCTCCCAAAGGCTGACTGCGTTCTTAACCACGTTTTGTGGCTTTAAAATATAATGGTGCCTTTGCAAGTAAAGAATATATTAACAGAAGATTTTAAAAAATCTGATGATTAAGCCTGGGTTTACAAAACGTCTTAACTGCCATAGCCCTTAGTCTTTGTCCCAATAAACAAAATAATCTTTTTTTCTCACCTGTACAATTAATTTTTGGGGGAAAAAGGATATTTTGTTAGACAAAGGTTTGCAATTTAGAATTTTCTTCATAGATACTTTTTAACACATGAAACCCCACAGAAAATACATGAAGCTAAATTTAAAAAAATCAACAGCATCATCCAACCAAAGTAAACTAAGCATGCTTCTAAGGGTCAAAATAACAAATATCCCTGCCAAAAGGTAAATATTATTCCATGTAAACACTGATGCGGATCAAAGAGCTAAATCTATAGCATTGGCAATATGGTCCTTTATAGGCAGCTTTGTATATACTTTGATCCACAGCACTTAAAAAGGGTTAAGGGTAGCGGCACACAATTCAATTTGAGGGAGATTAGTCGCCCAGCGGGATGGCACTTGGAGCGCTTCGTTTTCCGAAGTCACCCGAAGTACGAGGAAACTTCAGGCCACTTCGGAAAACGAATCGCTCCAAGTGCCATCCCGCCGGCGATTTACATTCTAGCCAGCAGGAAGGCATTGCGGGGAGATTAGTCGTCCGAAGAGGAGGCGATTTGTCTCTGGCGACTAATCTCCCCCGAATAGCGTTGTGTGCCACTACCCTTAAGGTCGCTTACAGAGAGCACCAAGTGGAAGGAAGGAACATGGAATGCTAAAAATAGACAAAGTTCAGAATAAAAATATGAAATGCATCAGCCATAAAATATGACTTTGTCTTCAGATTGCTCGACTCCTTATTGTTAACCCAGAGAGACGCCTCACAGCAGACGAAGCCCTAGTTCACCCTTTCTTCCAGCAATATGATGTAGAAGAAGTGCGTCATTTTAGCCCATTTAGGAAGTTTAAAGTAAGTACTAAGAGTGTGTCATATAATGTCCAAATAAAAAGAGATAAATAAAAGGCAAGCAACATTTCTAGCATTCTGTTAGAATCTGTGAAAAGCAGCAATTCTGCAAAAAGGTATCATAATTTATTTTGTTTTAAGAATTAAAGGAACAGAGCGTCTCTGATCGAATCAGAAATGTGTGGGCTCCGTTTACAACACAGATAATGATTTGGGTACCCCATTTTGCTTTTGCTGCATTTCAGGGACTCTAACAGAATCCCTTAATTTGTGGGTAGGCTTTCTATTGTCTTTAATGGAAGGGGAGATTAAAGGTGCCAAAACATGTAGCATTTTAAGTTAACTTTTAGTATGATGTAGAGATTGATATTCTGAGACAATTTAAAATTGGTTTTTATTTGTGTTTTTTTTAGTTATTTAGCTTTTTATTCAGCAGCTCTCCAGTTTGCAATTTCATCAATCTGGTTGCTCTGGTCCAAAACTCACCCTCCATTGCCCACAATAATGATTGCTTCATAGCCTTTACCAGCCATTTCTCATCTGAAAACAATCACTGCCATATTTCCTGGACCTCTGTCTTTTTAATGTTTATTGTTATTATTCATATAGTGCTAACATTTTACGTACTACTTGTTACATGTTTTACTGGTTTACTTTACTTGTTAATAATGGATGCTCAAAGCACTCAACTACCTGGGGCATTACAGCTCAGCAGTATCACGCAATTTGCTAAATCTATTACTGGTGACATAAATAAATTGTTTTGTAGGGTCAGGCCACACAAGCAGATTCGGGGAGATTAGTCGCCCCAAAGAAGAGATTTGTCTCTAGGGCGACTAATCTCCCCTAATCTGTTTGTGTGGCCTGACCCTAAGGCCCCGTTCTTTGGCAATGTGAATCAATGTAAATTGATGATACCTTATCTCTACAGGTGGTCTGCCTGACAGTCCTTGCTTCAGTTCGAATATATCACTACTACAGAAAAGTGAAGCCAGTTACCAGGGAGATCATTGTACGGGACCCATATGCAATTAAGCCCATCCGCAAATTGATTGATGGCTGTGCTTTCAGAATATATGGACACTGGGTGAAGAAGGGAGAACAACAGAACAGAGCAGCCCTTTTTGAGAACACAGCAAAAGCCATTCTTCTGTCCCTGGCTGCAGAGTCCAATTTTTCTTAATGATGTTTTCCAACATGCCTACAACTACTGACCCGGGGTTTCTACTATCAACAAAGAATGTCTTTGTCAGGATAAATATAGTTACTACCGTGAAAAGTTTAAAAAATGTTGTGATCAATATTGTTTTGAGTCAATGAAAAGGAATGTGGGTCATTTAATGTGAAAAGTAACGTACAGGTACTGCCCATACTTTATAGGCACTAGTATCACTTTAAATAAAATTTGTACTTTGGAAATATATTTCTTCTATGTTAATGTCTGACTTTTTTTGGATTCTTGGGAACCGTGTTAGTTGTTAGTATCCCATGCATTTAATATGTACTGTGCAGAAAATAACGTGACCCCTTAATTTGGTTAACGCTGTGTCAAAAAAATAAAAATAATATATATATATATTATATAATATTAATAAGATCAGTTGTATTTGTATTCATGGCTTGCTACAGGTTAGTGAGAAATAATAAGATAAATGTAGAATATATACATTTTTTGCATACAATTATGTATTGTTGAACGGAGCTTCTCTTTTATTTTGTTTGAGATGTTTTATTTTGCAGTTTGCAGCTCTAAACATTTAAGTATGAGAGGTATTTAGCATTTCTGAACAAACAGAAACAAATGCATACCTTAGGGAGATGATCAGAACAAAGTCTGACACATTCTATTAAGCCAAATACTGTACAAAACAGGATGGAAAAAAAGGGCCAGTAACACCCAAGATTATAGGCCATCCATTTAAATGGTTGATACTACTTGATATATGGGACCTGTTATGCAGAATGCTTGGGGGTTTCCCGGATAACAGATCTTTGTTTAATTTGGATCTTCATACCATAAGACTACTAGAAAATCATGTAAACATTATATAAACCCAATAGGCTGGCTTTGCTTCCAATTAGGATTAATTATATCTTAGTTTGGATTAAGTAAAAGGTACTGTTTTATTATTACAAAGAAAAAGGAATCCTACTTATTGGATTATTTGGATAAAATCGAGTCTATAGGAGATGGCCTTTCCTTAGATCGGAGCTTTCTGGTCAAGTGTTTCCAGATCCCACACCTGTACTACTTAAATCGTCACTCCATGATGGTAAAAACTGGCAGATTCTTCAGATGCTGGTAAATAGGTCTTATAAAAAATTGACAGTGTAGTCATGGCTGTGCAAAGCTCTTGCTCATGGGGAGGCTCACTCTAACCCATGCCGTTAGCCAAAACAACTAGCGGCAGAAGCAGTAATCACATTGTGCTAAATTTCATAAATAAGATTTTCCTTGATATTTAAAATGTTGTGATCATTTGAAACATACGCATTGCAATTCTTGTGCTTGGTGAATAAGTCTCTCTACAGTGAAATGTGCGATTTATTCAGCGCTTTAGAATAAGTTGGCTCATTTACACGTGATGAACATCTTCAGCTCCAGTTTTGCTTGGTATATTTAACCTCAATAAGAGGTTTAAGCGCAGGAGTCTTGCCATTATTCTGCATACTCCTGTGTTTCTCTAGTCCATGTGATATTCCCCACAGATCTAGAGTAACAGACAATTTCCTCATAAGTCTATTTTTCCTTGTCCTTTCGACTTCTTTCTGCTTTTTGCACATCGGAAACTCAAGTTATCTGAGGCTGAATCTGGTGTATTACCCATCCTACAAAAAGAAATACAAAGAAATATGCATTAAAATATTAAAAGGGAATTGCTCTTGTCCCTAAAATGGAATGGATGTTTCAGAAAGCAGTTCTGTTTTTTTAAAACATTTATTGTATTTTCTTAATATATTAACCTAGCAAGATGTATCCTGCACATAACAAAAAAAACAGAGGTCACTACTTCAGTCTCTCACACCTTGCACACAGGTTAGACTAACACAAATGCACCCCAAACACCAACCAACACACACAAAGCTCATACAAAAAACTTGCAGACAAAACATACACATGTGATTCTACAGTCACTAAAGGGTTAACTAGCATACACACAGACTAGCATTTCCATTCAGCGTGCAGAGGGTTAAGGCTCACAGGTACACACTTTCGGGCTAGGGTCATTTAGAGCATCAAATACAAACATTAAATGTTGAATATTATAAAAGGTATAACAGTGCAAATTAAGAAAAACATGTTACAAAAAGACATACATTCAAAAATACAAACAGTTTATAAAGTAAAAGGGAAAAACATGGAAAACCTATACATAGCTTCAAATATAGAATTTCCTGGTCCTGGAGGCCTGTATCATGACAGTCCCAGACTAAAAACAGGTGCAATTGGCATAGGACCCGCTGCCCGGATCATCACTGGGGACTGGGGATTTAAACTCTCATTTGAATTTCCTTGGTGCAGTAAGTTTAGTATATACAATGCAGCATTTCTACCCATATTCATTTTTAGGTTTAGTTCTTCTGCAAATGGATAGTGTTGCCGCTAACAAAAAATATAAGTAAATAGGACTTGCTCTAATTTTTTATTTTTATTTTTTGAGTTCAGGAATACACAAACAGCATTAAAATACATTACATTAAAATAATAAAGCAGTAAGTCACAGTGCATTCAGTTCCATACATACAAAAATGAGCAGAAAAACACTGCTCTACTTAAGGCAGGGATCCCCAACCTTTTGAATCCGTGAGCAACATTCAGAAGTAAAAGGAGATGGGGAGCAACACAAGCATGAAAAATATTCTTGGGCTGCCATATAAGTGATGTGATTGGCTATTTGGTAGCCCCTATGTGGATTGTCAACCTACATTGAGGCTCAGTTTGGCAGTGCAGCTGGTTTTTATGAAACCAAAACTTGCCTCCAAGCCTGAAATTCAAAAATAATCACCTGCTTTGAGGTCACTGAGAGCAACATCTAAGGGGTTGGAAAGCAACATGTTGCTCAGGGGCTACTGGTTGGGGATCACTGACTTAAGGGAATACGGTCATGGGAATACATGTTTTTTCAAAAACATCATTTAATAGTGCTGATCCAGCAGAATTCTGCACTGAAATCCATTTTAAAAAAGAGCAAACTGTTTTTTTTATATTTAATTTTGAAATCTGACATGGGGCTAGACATAATGTCAGTTTCCCATGAGCCCCTAGTCATGTGACTTGTGCTCTGATAAACTTCAGTCACTCTTTACTGCAAATTTGAGCATTATCACCCCAGCAGCCAATCAGCAGAATAATACGAAGGTAACCAGATAGCAGCTACCTAACACAAGACAACAGCTGCCTGGTAGATCTAAGAACAGCACTCAATAGTAAAAATACAGGTCCCAATGCCACACATTCAGTTTCATTGAGTAGGAGAAACAACAGCCTGCCAGAAAGCAGTTCCATCCTAAAGTGCTGGCTTTTTCTGAAAGCACACAACCAGGCAAAATGACCTGAGATGTCTGCCTACACACCAATATTACATCTAAAAAGAAATACTTGTTGGATTAGGAATTACATTTTATATGGTAGAGTAAACTATTTGCAGTGTAAAAAGTACAATTTAGGAATAAAAACAACACCCTAAAAATCATTACAGAATCCCTTTAAGTTTGCAACAGCCACGCATGCTGCCTAAACTCCGGAAGATGCAGACCAAGCTAATAAACAACAATACAAATCAGTGTTTTGTTAGAGATGTCAAAATGAGTGACCAGTGCACAATATATATATATATATATATATACACACAACAGTGGGCTTAGTTCCCCTTCATGGAGTCTAGTATTGAAAACAGGGGCTTAGCTGGATACCTGGTTGTTACCCGTGCTTTGTGATTCGCTGAGCCATCGACTGTATCAATCCATGAAGCTCCACGGAGAACATACATATTCTCTTTATTTTGCTTTTGGCCCCTTGTAGATGAGTACCCAGTGGCTGTCCATTCCCACGTGTTTCCAAGCATGTCATATAGGCCTAGTTTATAAAAAAGAGAGAGAGAGAGAGAGAGAGAGAGAGAGAGAGAGAGAGAGAATTATAGCACCATCTACAAGAAGTTTGATTCTTGTACCTGTGCTGCATGGGTTTCCTCTGGGTTCCTGATATATTGCCCACATGACTGTTATAGGAACCTTAAAGCTGCAGAATATTGTGATCTCTATATTAGATTATAAACAGAAATTGGATTTCTGAACCAAATTCATTTAGTACTGTATATAGTCATGTGGATTGTATTACCTATTCTCAGCATCACAAATCAATCAATAGGAAAATATGTTAACATAAAGAAAAAATTGTGCAAATACGTATTGGAGCTTTATTGGCTATTAGCAGGAATGTGTAGGCTAACAGGTCTAATTAATAGGAAATTTTTACTGACAACCTGATTCGGGGTTGTTAGTTTTGCATTGCATGTAGAGCAGCAACGTAACTAGAGGGGGCGGGCCCTGGCACGGGATGCGCAGCCGGACCCCCGCCCCCCTCCGTACTCCCGGAACCGGCCGGAAAAAGTGGCACGCGAGCTACCGGGGGGCCCTGAGGGGGTGCAGGCCCTGGCCCAATCGCACCCCCTGCTCCCCCAGTAGTTATGCCACTGACGTAGAGTCAATACACAGCCATCAGAGTGGAGTTTAAAGTTTCACCTACATCTTTTTCCAGCTTAAAAAGGATCCAAAAATTAATTGATTTAACTGTTCCACTTTTTCCAGTTTTATAGCAAAACCTATGATTAAGTGTCAGACAGACATGAAACGTGTAAGGCTTGAGATGATTGTTTAATAAAGATTTTTCTACTTTTTCACAAATAATTTTTGGTCTGATATGCATGTGGTTTCCAGAGTGCCCTAAAACTTTTTCTTTCTGCACCAATTAATCAAAGGCTGCCACAAGTCCATTCAGTTTGGCTGCCCACACCAGTGCTCATGCACTATAACATAACCAAGGCACAGTGTAACAATGACTAAAATAATAATAAAGGCGACTTACAAATATATAGCTGTTATTACAGTCTACAACATACTGGTTCTTTTCATTTTACAAGAAAAATCTCTTTACCGTATTCATTTTGTGCAGGAAAAGCTGCTACAGGAGATGCTCCATGATAACCATCCACTGCAGTATCCATGTCAGGAAACGTGCCCTGCACATAAATATCTCCTTAGTAAACAAACTCTCATCTGAAAAGGTGACTAGCACCATGCAAAATAATATTTCACAACAAACACAAATCAAAGAGAGTGCCTTGTGTATGTCATCAGTCTCAATCTATCTTGTCTTTTCTAATGTATTTAACTAACAGGAATGCACTGCACGTTGAATTTTTATGCAATAGTAGTCATTTACCTGATACTTAAATGCACCAGTTTGGGGTACTTTTCTTCAATGCCCCAGAGCTGATGCATTCTTAGTAGAGTGAAAAAGCAGGCTTTTTTCTTAAAGTTCAGCTATTCACTCTAGTGCGCATGCACACTCATTCGAGGCAGGAAGACGATCATTCTGTGGGGCGCGCTGATAAGTAACCCGGCCAGTGCAGTTTTCTGCTAACAGAGCCTGGAGTTTATAATCAGTGGAGGCCTAGCATTTGTGACCAAGACTTTCCTTCTCCTTGAAAAGGTAGGGATACTGATTGTTTGTTGAAAAGTACATGCCTCAATAAGTAAGTTGGGATTCTACAGTAAAATAAAGTGTATTTTACACAGCCCTTCTAATCTGCCCATGCTTACTCTCCTCCACCGTGAGTAGCAAAATATACTAAATTATATTTCTACCAGGATTTATGTCAATCGCCAGTGGAGAACCATTTGCATAACATAAGCATCATGGACTATGCAATCCATATGTTTTACCACCACGATTTTTATTAATCTTGGTAGGACTGTAAATTCTGAAGTTTTTTACCCGAGCTGGAAGAGGTAATGGTCCTGTTGAACTGATCTGTTTGGACAGCACATGACTTAAAGGACAACTATTCCTTCTAATAAAATAAAAAGGAGCAAACATGGGTGTTTTTAAACATTTATCTGCTGACAGAAATGCACCTGTGGAAAACCCACCTATAGTACACTTAGCCTAATATAGGTGCCATGGCCTGCAATCCTTTGAAACAAGTTTCTAGAGCACCTTTCAGCATTACAAACTCCACCTCGTAACAAATCAAGAAAACAAAAAGGTATTACCTGCCAGAGATTGCAGCGATTGGGCTGAAACGTATTTCCCCATGGGTACACTTTGCCTGGAAGTACACATCATTTTATCATCGGTAAACACTGACTTTTTTTGTAAAGATAATTGATCTATAAACAGAATTTTTTTTTAAAAAAAAGAAATGTTTCTAACATACCCTTCAGTCCTCCTCTGGCAGCAAATTCCCATTCTTCCTCTATAGGTAGTCTCTTCCCGAGCCACTTGCAATAAGCTTGAGCATCATTCCAGCTAACCTGTACTACGGGGTAGTCCAGCTTCTCTTTTATACCTGATCCTGGGCCGGCTGGCTAGAAGTGGTAACTAGAAATGTTCAGATATTTCCCTATCATTCCATTTAAGCTGCTGATTGTGACCCATTTCAGTATTGTGACTCCCTGCATCTCTCAAAATTAAAAGCATGGCTCCCAGTTAGTTACTGAATCAACAACCAATTTTTAATAATGTTTCTTTTTAATTACATTATTTATCTAGTCTAATCGGAATACAGTTGTAAAATATTCAGCTGCAAAAAGACCCTTAGAACCGCCAGACAAAAGTAAGGGCACAGACAAATTGCTTACCTGACGCCAAAAAGCTCTTTCTACCGGAAGCCACCACGGAGCAGACTTCCATTCAAAAGGTAGAGAGAGAAGAAAGAAAATACAAAATCAATGAACAGAATAATTAGGCTGGTTGTAGTTAAGTACAATAAATTGACTTGTTAATTTAAACTTTTATCTATTTCTAATGGGGTTTTTATGCGGTGCTTTAAATGGACGGATGATTAAAGGGGTGGTTCACCTTACCTTTAAGTTAATTTTTAGTATGTTATAGAATGGCCATTTCTAAGCAACTTTTCAATTTATGTTCATTATTTAATTATTATAGTTTTTAGAAAGAATTTGCCTAATTCTTCTGACTCTTTCCAGCTTTCAAATGGGGGGGGGGGTTAGTGACCCCATCTAAAAACAAATGCTGTGTAAGGTTACAACTGTATTGTTATTGCTAATTTTTATTGCTTACCTTTCTATTCAGGCCCTCTCCTATTCATATTCCAGTCTCTTTTTTTAAATTAAGGCATGGTTGCTAGGGTAAGCTGAACCCTGCTGAAGATGCAAATTGGTGAGCTACTGAATTAAAAGCTAAATAACTCACAAATAATAAAAAATAAAAACAAATTGTCTTAGAATATCACTCTCTACAAACTCTCTCAAACGCTCAGATCCTACGTTGAGGGCTACGGAGGCTTTTCAAACCTTCCAAATTGATAACTGGATGATTTTCAGTCAGTTATGTAAAGCAGGCACATTGGTTGGCCCCATAGATGGGCAAATAAGCTTCCATCTTGGTCTTAAGGGACTAAGTCTACAGTTTTATCTGTCAGTGTATGGCAAGCTTTAGCAAGAGTTTCGGATCAAAGCAATTTACAGCTGTTAGCATTGCACAACTGTGGTCTTGTGTTCAATTCCAGCCAGGGCAAAATGTTGAAGAAATTAGTATATTAGTATATTTATTCTCACGGAGTGTGTGCAGTTAGTCTAAAAGAGCATTGATATGTACCTCCAATTTCTGAGTTACTTTTTTCTTCAGTTCCTCTGATACAAAGTCTTCAAATACAAAACTCCACCCAAATGCCTCGGCTTCAGTCTTGTATTTCTTTGCCCGCACAAATTCCCTATAATCAATGATATAAACAAAAAAATAATGTACCAACCCTGATTCACTCTCAGCTGCGAAAATGCCAGAATGTGTGAATACTTTATGAAATTAGCAGAAACATAAACTTATTACCATAAATATGGTTGTATTTTGGCTGAAACATATTTTTCACTCTTATGGGGATGCAAACCATAATGCCTAATTACTGCATGCATAATATATTTGCAGCTCTGACTCAAGCTAAGAATTTCGTGTTGTACTACCTGAATGCCATACCAATGTAACATATGCGAAGTACTAGGTTTGTACTAGGCTACTGAGGAAGATGTTAGTAACACAGTGTGATCATGTATCAGCAAACAAATGAAATATAAGAGAGAACACTTTCTTATATTAAAGCGGAAGTGTTTCCTCTCTCCACTTTAATTTGCTAATACATGTAAATGTGTGTTCTCAGCTGTGGTACACTGTGGAGCAACAAGAACATTTTGGTGAGACTATTCTGTGAGTTGGGGAAAACGCAAAAAAATGTCTGTCTGTATGTATGTGATCATACCTGAAATCCTTGTTGGTAACTGGATACTTGTCTATAGCAAAAGGCAGCACTTTCACCTGCATGACAGGGCTTTCACCGTCTTTACCATCAGTGGCCTTTGTTCCCATCTCAAACTGTCCCCCATCAAGCTGTACCATGCTATCCTCATCCTCATAGCCTGTTGGGGATAAATAGGATTAGTTCAACTATGGATGGCATGTCTTCGATACACGGTCTAGAACAGTCACTATAGTGTATTCACAAAGCTGATTTTATGTTAAAAAGAAAAGCAAATCAAAACACCCAGGACCACCGTGGGCCGTTTCCCATAGATATGAGCAGGATGATAGAAACTTTTGAAGGGTGCATGAAAATGTGGCAGTATGTAGAGTCCTGCAGTGGGTCGGGTACCCGCAAAAAAATAACGGCCACCCTGCGGAATGAGGGAAGAATTTTCAGGTGTGGATATACACAGGGGTCGGGTTGCGGCTCCCATCAAAATTTCTTATCTTATGTAATATTGTCTATATTTTACTCCTTTTAAAGTTTTACAAAACGTGTTTCTCTCCCCGTCCACTTTTTTGAAACTTTCAAAAGCAGCACCATCACTTCCTGTTTGATGGCGGTCGGGGGTTCCAGATAACGCAGTTGCGGGTCTGGGTTGGGTAGCGGATCAAAGTGGGTAAATATGCGGGTTGTAGTTCGAGTTGCGGGCTGTGGGTCTTAGAAATTGGTTCAGCGCAGGACTCTACTGGTATGTATTACTAGATGACAAGCACAGCAGAACAACATTCTCTTCAGTAGGCAGTAGTCAGTAGGAAGGAAGCCATGGTGATCCTAATATGATAGATATTTATATCAATATATAATCAGGATCACCATAGCCTAAAAAAAATTAAAATATATAGCAGGATCACTAAATAAATAGCGCTTTGCTTTACGAAGATAGATTTCTGATTTTAAGTGTATGATCATACAGCTTCCTTCATATAACCAGCCTGCCCCATTTACAACTGCTGTAATGAATTAAGATTAGAAAGAGCCGATCGCTATTCTCTTTACTCACCCTGCGTGATCCCTAACACAACCAGACCCAGCAGAACCACAAATCTACCGCTCATTCTTAGGATGAAACTATTCCACACTGTAACTCAGTCAGCCAATCGCTTGCTTACAATGTGACCATTCTGCACCGGAAGTTAAATCCGCCGCCATGTTACTTGGGGAATTCAGTGTACAGATCGGAACGCCATTTTTGTGGAGGCGTGGGGTAACTGGTTTAAAGTAAGCATGTACTACATTAAAGTTTCTCAATCTGCGTTCACTAGTACGGAGAAGAAGATTAATAGTTGAAATGTCCGAAATATTTGGAGTAGAACCATAACTAGCTAATTTAAAAACGGGGAGGGTGGTGGTGGTGGAACCGAATTTGCTTTGCGCAACAAATGCGATTCGGGTTGTCTGTGCAATGGTAGATTTAGGCATATAAAAGGGGTAGTTCACTTGATAGTTAACTTTTAGTTTGTTATAGAATGGCCAAATCTAAGCAACTTTTCATTTGGTTTTCAGTATTTATTTTTTATAGTTTTCTTCTGACTTTCCAGCTTTCAAATGGGGGTTCACTGACCTCCATCTAAAAAGAAAAAAATGTATTGTCATTGCCACATTTTATTACTTATTGTTCTATTCAGACCCTCTCCTTCATATTCTAATCTGTTATTCAATGCAGCACATGGTTGCTAGGATAGCTTGGACCCTAACAACCAGATTGCCCAAAATTGCAAACTAGAGAGCAGCCAAATAAAAGACTAAATACCTCAAAAACCACAAATAAAAAAAAATTAAAACTAATTTCAAATTGTCTTAGAATATCACTCTCTACCTCAGTGGTCCCCAACCAGTAGCCCGTGAGCAACATGATGCTCACCAACCCCCTGGATGTTGCTCCCAGTGGCCTCAAACAGGTGCTTAATTTTGATTTGCAGGCTTGGAGGCAAGTTTTGGTTGTATAAAAACCAGGTGTACTGCCAAACAGAGCCTCCCGTAGGCTGCCAGTCCACATATTGGCTACCAGTTAGCCAATGACAGCCCTTATTTTGCACCCAGAGACTTTTTCATGTTTGTGTTGTTCCCCAACTCTAAAAAAAGGTTTGGGATCCCTGCTCTATATCATACTAAAAGTGAAAAGTGAACATTCCGTTTAAGCTCATCCTTATATCTAGCTTGTGACCATATGAGAGGTGGGTATGCCCAAACCAGTTCTAAGTTATTTGCTTTGATGCAATATTTAATGCAGTGGAGTCTAGGGGCAAAACAGACCCCATGAGCCATGTGTTCACCCATCTCCACTTAAATACAATTACACATTCCAGACCTGCAGTGCATGTAGACGGGGGGATGGGGGCAGTGCTAATAAGTTATGCCAGTGATTCTTTGGGGGGAATTCACAAAAGACAAGAAAAAAAGTGCTGTGACAAAATAAAAGTGTCGGTTGAGTCGGAATTTTGGAATTTCTGTTTTTGAATAAAGAGGTTGTATTTATACTGGTTTTACCACCACATTTACTCACTCCAAATAAAATGCCTCTACTATGTGATATGTGCAGTTTATACTGAAGCTCTTTTTGTTGGTGACCCTAGCTGAATGCACGGTCATTTAATCCTATGGTCACTGACATTCTAGCTCTGAAAGAATTACTGCGTGGAAGGCCTGTTAGAAGTCTAAAACAGGAAATATATTTTAGAAATCACTAAAAATAAAAAATGTAATGCACATTACAAAAATGCTCAGAGGACAGAGAAGCAGCATTCTTTGAGTTTAGATTCTGTTTAAACTGGGCATATGCAGTAAAATCCGTTTCTTAAGGTTGTCTTTCCCACCAACGTGCTAGATGATATAAAACAGATCCATTGATTTGGCCCCTGGGCCACTGTGAGTAGTAGATAGATCTTCTGATCTGCATATTCCTTTTGTATCAATGTAACCAATGTTCTCCACTTGGGGTTGACAGAGTATGCCCCTACACTCACATACTGTGCATATTCAGTGACTCCAGTCTACAGAATACTGAGAGCTGTAGATTGAAGACACACATCAATGCCACTGTCACAGGATACAGAGGTTGGTAAAATGGAAACACTTCATACCACTTGCCAAGCAGTAACCAGTGAGAGATTCTGGGATCTACAGGGACTAAACTACTAATACTGGTCAGTGAGGGTTGTCACAAGCAAAGGGGATAGGGTATCAAGGGCAGGGCAGTGGTGCTGGGCATGATGACATCAGGGGTGGGCACAATGATGTTGATCAACTGAAAAACTGAACAGGTGGCAACCCTATGGTCAGTTTATAAATGCAGAATTCAGACATTTAGGTTCAATTTTATAATGAAGTAGTCAGTCCAAGGCTAATTGCCAGTCGGTTTGCCATTGTATGGTTTTAAATAACCTTGAAAAAAAGGCCAGTATACACCCTTCTAAAGGAGAACTAAAGCTTAACTAAAGAAGTAGGGTAGACATGTTGTACATTATGTTTTGGGTTTCTGTACCAGCCCAAAGAAACCACAACCCTTCAGCAGGACTGGACTGAGACTCAAAATAGGCCAAGGCATTTTAGGTACATAGAGGCCCAAGCAACCCCAAACAGCTCCTCACCAACCCAATAAATAGTAATTTTCTGTGGCAACTTACAGCAGCCCCTCTGGCATTTGCCACATCCTACAGATTGCCAGTCCGGGCCTGCCCTTTAGCAGTAAAGATCTGTGCAGCTGAAAAAGCCCCCGTAGCAACCCCATCTTCTTTTGTGCAGATTCACGGCACATGCCCTGTGCTGATGTCACTTATGGGACGACTCAAAATATAAAGTACACATAGAATATAAATGTCACAATATAAGGTTGATTAGTAATTAATACAGATAATTACTACATGGCAGCACAGAAACCAGTGCGACTAGCATCAGAATTTAATTATCAGCCCTGTAGCATCAGCTTATATGACAGACTTACCTCATTTTCTGCTTGATAATTTGCGACGACCCCTAAACTTCGCTTCTCAACAGCTGCTCAGAGCCCAGTGTTGTAGACACTTTCCAAGATGGTGACCTCTGTGACAAGTTTGAAGTCCTACCTAGATCATTGCTGCTATTGAGACTGTAACTTTAGGCTGGTGCAATAAGTTCATTATGTGACATATGGCATTTTTAGCCATTCATTTTTAGGGTGTAGTTCTCCTTTAAAACATACCTCATTGTTTAAGCCAATGACATATACAGCATTTTTTACGCTACAGTGAAAAGGCGGAACCGATAGTCCAAGTTGATAAGCATTGCATTGATGGATGAAATAAAAATCTTTTAACTTTATGGGGTTTATTTACAAATGATAGCTCAGTGAAAAACATACCAGATGTTTCAGATTTAATCATTTCTTTTCAATCCAGCATGGGAAAGAATATTTGAACCCTTATTTGAACCATTTCCCAGTCATTGATATCAAAGTCTTTATTTGGAAATAAGATTTATTAAACATCTAAGTCAAACAAACATTTATGACTGTTGGATCAGCATGTTCAATAGAAGATGGAATGCATTCTGTCTTATCAGATCACAGTTTAGGTAAAATTAATGCATAAAGGCCATTAATTCAGGTGGGTAAATTTTCTTTTCACAACTATATGTTAATTAAACAAAATAGTTATAATATACAGTACAGAATAATTCAATTATTATTATTTTTACCTTTACCAAGGGCAAGTTCTGCTAGTGTGTGCTCCGCCAAGGAATGGGGGCCATAGCAAATACCCTCCTTGCTCAAAAATGCACCTAGGGGGCTGCCTCTGTGAGGCAAATATAAATGGATTGTCACAAGAAAATAGTCAAATCACTTGCTTGAATTCTGCTGTTACATAGGTATACTAATCAGCCTATGCTATAGTGGAACAAGGGTCATTTAGTCTTACATAGAAATTGGCTGCAGCAAAGAGTTAGACCAGACAGGCATGCTGAATAAAGAGAAGATCATTTCACTCAAAATGGTGATTATTAACCAAGAGAAAGTTAAGAGGCAGTTCCAACAATCCTGTCTTTTGATCCATACAAGGATATCTAGTAGAAGTGCTGTCAGCAGCAATCTGATTCCTACTGAAAGGAGTTATCCCATAATAATATTTTAAATGCTATAATTGGTACATTTAAACCTCTTCAGAGCAGAGATAAGTTTGCCCTTTTTCTACTACACAACTAGATAAGTATAATTTGTTAAGATATGGTGTAAAATATTGACAAGAGAGGAACTGACTCTGATCATCCTTGTGGGTTACTGATATGTCCATTAAACACTTACTTTACAGCAGCCAATTACTATGAGGTTTAAAGAATATTAGTCATGTATTTACCTAGCATATTCAGCTCTGTGAATGCTGAGGTGGTCATTCAGCAGTATCAAAGGTCACTATTCTGTTGTCTTATTCAAAAGAAAATTTCAAAATGCTTAGTCAGGCAGTTATACATTTGCTAATAGTTTGTCATCTAAAAGTCTTTGTCTAAAAGAGTGTTTTCAGTCAAACAATACTGTAACACTTTCTGGAAGTGCTCCCTGCTAACATGCAGGAAAAAGGTGCTTTACTGTTAAACATAACAGTTTTTAAAAGGAGATACAGCACAGGTACTCACCTCTTACATCAAAACACAAGTAAACTTAATAGATCCTTTTTAGGAAGATCTTTGAAAGGAAACCTTACTAATAAAAAGTAAACATTGCAAAAGAATACGTTCTTCTCTTGAACTTACGATTGTAATTAAAAAAAAGTGTGAAATGAACTGAAAACCTTAGGGATGAAAGGCACCATTGTCAGGGGTCACAGCTAAACAAGCATGTGGGATGGAGGACTGGTAGTGTTTATACATGTTTAAAAAAAAAAAAAATGTGTGAGATCAGTGAGGCTGTGTTTTGAATCCAATACAAGACTGGAAGAAACATGTGTTGCACCTTGTATGGCTGGGATTACGATTATTTATGGGAATCTGTGGGAAGAAGTGCCATGAAGACAGTTGCAAAATCCACTATTGTCTGCATTTTAAAATGCATAATTAGAATTATTTCTATATATATATATATATATTTCTATATATATATATATATATATATATATATATGTGTGTGTGTGTGTGTGTGGAAATGGAGTAGGCAGCAACACTCAGTTAACAGCTCAGTAGTGATGGGCAAATTTGTCCCGTTTCGCTTTGTCGAAAAAATTCAAAATTTCCCACGAAATGGCAAAATTTGGGAAATGAAAATTTTGCAATTCTGATGCTTGCGTCAATTTTGACGCCAGCATTAAAGTCAATGGTCGTCCGAATAATGTTGATGCACAACGGTTTTGACGCAAGCAACTTTTCTGATGTGCGTCCTGATTCGTGCCTGCCGAATTTATCCGCTCATTACTACACCTCAGTAACAAATTATAACAAGGTTTGCCAATTTTTAAATGAAATACAAATCTAAAAAAGAACATATTGTTACCCTGGCCTAACTGATGCTGCACATAATCGATATGCGTTAGGAAAACAAAGCTATAAATGTTATAACGTTTATATAGGCACCCTGTAAGGTGATCACACATTCAGTTTTATGGACTTCATTTCCAGTGGTGACTTTGTAGCTATAATTTTTTAACAGCGAGATGTGATTTAGTTTACAATGGTAGCAGGTATTAACCATTAAGAAAATGGGGCAGATTTATCAAAATGTGAGTTTAGATTTTAATAGATACATATTCACCCATGTTCTATTTATTCCTATGGGATTTTTGAAATTGTATTTATCAATGGGGGAAAGTTAGAAATTACCGTTTGATAAAAAAAAACGGAGAGTCCGGTGAAATAAAATCGGTTTTAAAAATCCCATAGGAATTAGAAGAACGTGGGTGAATTTTTAATTAAGATCTAAACTCACATTTTCATAAATCTGCCCCATAAAGTTGTGCATATTTAGCTCCATCTAAATCACTTTAAATAAGGCTAACCTTTTTACAAAATAATAAAAATCTAGTCCTATATTGGAGTGGTCTACCGGGAACAAAACTTTTGGTTTTAACCTAAATAATGCAACATATTAGCTGCTATGCAAACTAGTAAATGATATCATTGTGATTCATTTTGATGCTGTTGTTGTCCAATTCTCTCAGGAGCTCCTCAAAGTCATCTATATACCACTTGGCCTTTTCCTTCACTTGCTGCCTTGTAACGTTGCCTCCAAACCCAATGAAGCCATCCTAACACACAAAAGGAAAATAAATTAATTGTGCATATGACACATCACCCATAAAATTAGAATCCCTTTAGTTTAAAAAAATGTTTTTAAAATAACAGGTTGCCATATTTTTGGTGCACTGGACAAAGCATCAATTACAGATATTATTTGAACTGAAAATGAATGAGCCTTTTCACTACCAATGGAGTTTAACTGTTTTCTCCTACTATTGACTCATTGAGATAATTCAATTGTATATATTTTAAAATACTTTTTCTTTACATGTGATGCTACTTACAGCAGGAGGGCAGGCCTCCATGTCGGTAGCACCATCTCCAATCATTATTATTCTTCTGAAACCATATTTCTCCTTCAGCTGGGCAATCACTTTTCCTTTACCACCAGACTCCGCTGTTAGCTGCGTCTCATCAAAGCCAGCATACTCCCCTTTAAAACCAATATGGTTACTGGTTAAAATGATTCATCCTTAAATATGTATCCTGACACAAATCAGCCCGTATTCCATGAAAATGGAAATTGTAAGAGCAACACTTGGTTCATTTTCTTCCTTAGATTTATGCATTTGCATAGAAATAAAGGAAGGGTCTCATCAGTCTAAATGGGCTGATTACATTAAGGGGCAGATTTATTAAGGGTCGAATTGAAAATTTGAATTTTACAATTTTTTTATGTTCAAAACACTCAAATTCAAATTGTGAATTATCCAAACTGAATTCAAATTTTAATTCAAATTCGATATTTGAGATTTATCATACTCTGACCCTTTAAAGGGAACCCCTCACCCAAGAAAAATAATTCCAAAACCTATTTGATCATGTTAGTCGAGAAAAATTATTTGATTCTTGTTTCCGTCTGGGAATTAATAATTATAGCAAGCAGACGAGCCATTTTGTGGACACAGCTTATTATGCAGAGAATATATGTCCCTTCATATGTGTACATACACATGAATGGCATATATAAACAATATTCCACCTGCAAACCAAAGGTAATATAAAAATACAACTGGTATTCTTTTTGTCCTCTTCAGGCCATAAGCCTTGACTTACCATTAAAATAGAATTTAAGTCTGTTGGCGTACACATTTGTCAGAGGGATGTCAAGCTGAGATGCTACATGCTCCACAATGCTTTGAAATCCACCAGATATGAGAAAGACCTGGACATTTCTTTGGTGCAACCTGCAGACCAGTTCCCTTAGGAAGAAGAGGATTTTGTAACATAGGTTAGAGAAAATAACTTTTAGGTCCTCAGCATGAAAACCCCTTTTGGCATTACAGGTTGGTTAAACTATTAACCTTGGATTAAAGGGATGCTCTCAAAAAAAAAAGTTTTATTTGCACTTAATCACTTTGGACAACACTGATTGTGTTTTAACAACAGAACTACAGTGATAAGTAATGTGGAACATAGAAGGTCAAATAATTGCTGATTGGATGATTTTTATTACTGCTGTAAATATGTGTGGTTAGTACATTTTTGTTGTAAATTGGTTTAGTCCTTCAAATGCATGAAGATCTGTGGTGTTGTACAGAACAGTCTTCTTAAGCTGTTTTCTTTCTCTCTCATAATAATGTCCAGCTGTGTTTTAAAATAATATGGGAGGCCAGCGACAGATCCCCAAGTGCTTTTGTCTAACAAAAAATAGCTTTCATATTATAACATTGTGTTCACTGCTATTTGTTAATGCTTCATACAAAACAGCTTTCTGTTTTTTTTTTGTTTTTTTTTCAAATAATCATATACAATTGTAAAGATGTATTGCGCATTAGAAATGCAGCAAATGTTTCAGCGATACAGATCAGTGCATGAATGATTAATACAGAAATATAAAAAAAATAGCAAAAAAAGTGGTTCATTTTACCTATATTTTTATATGTGAAAATTGTTGTACCTGTAGCAGACATATACCCATTAATTAACCTCAAAGGCTTTAATGTTTCCTTAATGGCAAGCCCAAGGGTTAGCTGGGGAAGTTGTTCAGCAATCCTAGTCTAAGATTCTCTGCTGAGTATTCAGACTGACCTTACTAAGCAGTGGCACTCACTTTATTCCCTCTGTGAGCCTTGGGGGGTGTTCAGTAATCAGGGCTTGCACCTGTTCTCTTGAAGGCCGGATTAATGCTAGTCTCTCTGTTAGAGCTGCCCTGAATGTTAGAGATCCCCCCATCGCTCTTCGTGTCCTAAAAAGAAAAAAAAAAACAATACAACTAAATATATATATATATATATATATATATATATATATATATATATATATATATATATATATATATATATATATATATATATATCCAGGCCACACATGTATATAGTAAAAATATAGAGTTTTTCTTTGTCTACTATCTCTCTTCCCTCATATATTCTCTCTTTAATAACTGCAGCAATAAATTAACTAGGGAATGTATGCTACAATGCTTGTGTTTAAAATAAGGTAACTGGGTCTAGAGAAGCCGCAAGTAAAACAGATGATAAAAGGTGCAATAATTGCTCAATAAAAGTGAAATTCTCAACTTTTTTTTAGCATTACATGCATGAAACGAGCCTATGCAGAGAGGTGATCCACGTCCCTTCTTAAATTCTCTATGTAGAGTATCATTATCAACCCAAGCTGGTCTCCTATATTAATAAGTAAACAAAACATCCCAGTCACCTTTTCTCAGATACTTTGGAAGCAGAAACTGTGACTATCAGTTCAAATGCCTGTGTCTTTTGGTTGTTCTTGCTGAACTCCCCTTTTTCTTCTTTCCCTTGTACCCTCCCCCCCTTCTCTTTTCTACTTTCCTTCCTTTCTTGTACTATGTGCATTATAGTATGACAACTAATAATGCTGTTATACAAACATTAAAAATTCAATAAAAATCTGACCATCACATTGATAGAAACTACCAAGCTTCTAGGAAAAAAGCCTGTGTAGGTTATACTCATCAGACCTCCCAACTAACACCCAGACTTAAAAAGTAACCTGCTTCTACCTGTAACCAACTACCCTTTAAACACGGAAATTATGACACAATGGAGCCGATGAGCAGTAGCTGTTCTGTATGGAAGATTGGTTGTGTTTTATAGCAACAGCAGCAATTGAAATTAGTAAGCTATTTTATTTTAGTGCTTTATTTATTTATTTATTTTTTTGCTTTTTAATGAAAAAACTCAAAGCATCCTTTTAAAAAAAAAAAAAAAAAGCGAGGGGTTGTGTTCTCTGAAATAATGAAAGCACAGCTAATAACTGAACCGTTGCACTTTGAATATGGCAGCCATCCAGAAGCATCCCTCTGCTGCTTTGTCCTTGGGGAAAAAAAAGAAAGTGTTCCCATAGAGTATTTCTCACATGACCTACAAAGATTGCTGGCGTTTTCTCAAGCTGCCTGCCCACTTTCATTCTTTTGTACAAAGATTCGCTCAGAGAAAACAGCCCCAGGAATCTAGTCAATGAATAGCATAAATCAGTAAAAAATTCTAAGCCTAAAATATTGATTCCTCTTGTCAGTTTATGTGGCATAAAATCATCAAACCTGGATGACTTCCCATGTTTACTAAGCTTTTAGTGTGTCAGGCTGTACCTCTCAGAAATATGTGGGTGTAGCATACGATTCTCGCTTTTTGTGCATCCCATGCCCTTTCATTCACTAATACCTTTGAAATGATAATTAAATATGAATTTAGCCTTGATAAAGCTCAGTGCAGGGAATACAAATATATGCACAGTTAGTAAGTGTCACCATCACCAGGAAGTTTTTTTCCTCAATGGATAGTAAAGTTATAACATTTTCTGCTCAGAGTGGTGGTAGTAAGTGCTTCATTAGAAGAGTCCAAAATATAATTGGGTAGCTCTAAAAACATAATTTATGACTTATTTGCAACCACAGTGCAAAATGTGCAAATTTTGTATACAAATGGCTAAATTTTAACCCACAATGTAACATTTTCCCACAGAAATCCAGTTAATAGTGGCATCTACCACAACTTGCATGCACTGCACCACTACAAACACAAATTAGTGAACGCTTTGGTTAAATGTGCACACGTTGCATTTGTGTTTGAATGGCATTATGTCTGGTGCATGGCATCAATAACTACATTAGTGTCTAATTAACTAGCTGCAAGTTGCATACAAATGTAAGGTTCAGATTCAGTTTGAGACTCAGCTGACACTTCTGTGGTAAATTCAGTATTCAGCCACATCCTAAACCTGTGGATTCAGTATATTAATGTTGTTAGGGTGGTGGCAGACGTGGAGATTAGTCGCCCTCTGACAAATCTCCTCTACTGTGGGCGACTAATATCCCTGCATTGCCTTCACTGGCGGGATCACTTTGAGGCAACTTCGGAAATCCAAAGTGATCCCGTCGGCTATTTGTATTCTTGCTGGCTGGAAGGCACTGCGGGGAGACTAATCTCTCCATCTGCCACCACCCTAAAGCAATGAATAGTACATTTTCCAGATAAGGCTCTCATTCCTATGTTGGGGGTCAGGAAGAGTCTGTCTAGATGAACCCTGAAGTATGCCAAAAAACCAACTATAAGTTAAGAAGAAGCCATGTCACCAGATCTATTTTTAGGATATCTACAAATCTATGTAGGTTGTCACTTACATCTCTGCCACGGCATCACCAACACCACAGAACTTTGCTAGCTCGTCGATGCCCTCCTCTTTTATCACTGTGCTATCCACATCAAAGCAAACTGCATCTGCGCTGCGGAATATTTCCTTCATCTCAGAGAGGGAGCCCATTCTGAGTGGAACTTTCTTGCACAAACTGTGGGATAAATGGTAGTTGTGAGTTCAGTTCAGAAGAAGAGCATGGTTCTGTAGTTAGACTCCATGACAAAGCCGGCTCCATTACAGTTATACGCCAGTACTTTATTTTTAATATCATAATCCTCTACCGGTACATTCCCTTCATTCCAAAAAACAACAGCTTTTGTGCCCTCTCAGATAACTCCTGCTTTGCCATGTCTTCTTCCCATAATATATCAATATGTGCCCTCTCCCCCCACAATACAATCACTTCCCTTCATTTCCTCAATGAAAATCTCTCCCTTTTCTTCCCCAATGGAGACAATTCCATGTATCTCCCCCAAAGCCTAACTAATGTGTTTTCCCCTCCAATTTGTGCCTGTATGTTAGCCACCCACCAACTTAGACTGTAAGCTCTACCGGACAGGGACCTTCCTCCTATGGTGTCACTTACCACATAGCACTTAAGCTCTGTGTCCTTATATAAACTCTGTGTACTGTATATATTTATTGTATCTATTGTGTGACTAGTCCTCCCTGAGTGTACTTTTATAAATTGTACTTTTATGCATTGTACAGAGCTGCGGCTCCTCAACAATGATTTACAAATAAAATAATAGTCGATAAGTTAAATAATTAAATATTTGTCAACTTAAGGGAAACCCACAACAGATTAACATAGCTTTGCAAAGTAAAGGTGTTCTTTACTAGGACATCTCTACATTCTAAGTACTTACCTGATCTGGGGGTTATGTGCTATCCTACTCCACTACCTCAATGCAGAGTACTTCAGTATTCAGTCAGGCAGAATCGAGCCAGTGCAAGCTTCAAGAGCTGCTGCATGAGACTCATCCCTCTGCTTACTTATTTTGTATTACTCCTATTGCAAGCAAATATCATAAATGCTATGCAAAGAGTGAGGAAGAGATGGCGCAAGTGCAGTAAGTGAAGCTTGTGACTCCCTGAATCTGTCAGGCTGCATCAGCTCTTAAAGAGGCTCTAAACCCATACAATAAATGTATGTAAATGTATTTGGGAGGATATTCCAAATTAAACATAAAATACATGCAGTACAAAGTCCCTAAAATGCAGCTATATGTTACATGGCAAACTATTAGCAAAGTGCCCTTTACCCTATCATGGTTATACAGTTGAAGCTATATATGCCTCTGGTTGATCCTTTGTAGGCTGAGAGTAATCAGATAAAGTGCCATGGTGTATAGTAGTGATGCACGCAGGGCAGCCATCAGGGGGGGACAGGGGGAGAGTTGTAGGGGGCCCGAGGGTAAGGGGGGCCCGGCAACACCACACTTGATTAGCCGGGCCCCCCATCTTTCTGAGAGCTGCTGACTTTGGGAAGGCATGGACGTTTAAGGGGCCCTGGCCACCAATTTTTTTTATAATGTGTGTGGCCTCCAATTTTCTTTCTCATGTGGGGTCCTAGCCACCAATATTTTTTAATGGGGGGGTCCTGGCCACAAATGTTTTTTTATGGGGGGCCCTGACCACCAATATCTTTTTATTTTTTATTAACATGTGGGAACCCTAGCCACCAATATTTTTTTGTTTTTTTACGGGGCGGACCTATAGGTGGGGCTTGCGGTGGGCACAGCCCAGGGGGCCCAGGAAATTTTGTCGTATGGGGCCCTGCGATTTCTGATGACGGTCCTGGTCATGCACTAATCGAGTTTCCCTCGACACACACTGACCTGAACCTGCCCCCTCCAGACTCGAACCTAGCCTGTTCCGCTCTATTTATTGCTGCAAAGTGACAAGTGACAAGTGGTGGGGGCATGCACAGGTCTATGAATTCAGGGAACGGAAGCCGGCAGCTTGAGGTCGCGATTAGGGAGAGCAGAAGGGAACCAGGGCAGGTTGGGGTCGGCCCACACATCACTAGTATAGAGCACATGCTCATAATGAGAGTCTCCAAGCTTGGTCATTACGTGCATGTTTCTGGCATCAGTGCCTCACAAGTTGACATCACACACATGCACATAATGAGCGAGTCGCAACATGGGCAGTATAGAGCTGGTGGGCGCAATTTTTTGGAAAAAACCCCCAAAAAAACGATTGTATCTTCAAACTAGAGTGTGAGCTCTATTAGCCCCAACCTCTGGTGGAAAAAAAAAAAATCATATGACAGGTAAGACCACTAACATATGGCGTATTCTTTGAATGCATAAAAACATTTATGAGTACCGTTATATATATCTCTACGACTGCAGTATTTGGTACGCAAGTTGTGAATAAGTGGAACCACATTTTGCTTGTGATCCTGCAATGATGGACTGCACTGGGCTGCTACCCCCTGTTTGATATTTTAGTGTGTGTGTGTGTGTGTGTATTATTTTATATGCCACAAAAAAAAAAGCACTGAGTTACCAAGTGGACATTCTTTTCTTCTTTTTTCTGCCCTACCCGTAACTGAAAGACAACCCTGCCTGCTGGACTGAACAAGTAGAACTGGCCTTTCAGGTAAGAGAAATTCTAACTTTCCCTAAAAGATTGCACGGAGGTGTAATATGTATTGACCCAGACTAGAAAAGCAAAAATAAATTGCTGCACCTTCAACATATGCTTAATTCTTGCCCTCACAACTGACTAGACCTGTAGGGCACTTGCCATCACTTTCACAGCATAACTACAATTTAGCAAATATAATGTAACATAGTAGATAAGGTTGAAAGAACATGGACACATTGTCCATCAAGTTAAACCTGTTAATTTACACTCACAATTTATTTTTGTAAATGCCAAGAGTCCTCTCTTTGTCAGGAGTCACCCAAAACATAATACTTTAGGATAAACAAGAGGCAGATTTATGAAAAATAGTTAAAAAAAACTTTTATTGTTAGTGACAAAGACAAAACAGTTGAGTAACAAAGACAATATTATTAAAGTGTTTTTGTACCACACCTTCATGTCTATTTTGTCACTGAAATGTCACTAATAATGCATTAAATAATCACCTGCTTTTGGCATCTATTCTATTATGCAGTATAATATTTATCATGTCTTTTGGAATGGATCATTTGCCAGAATTTGGAGGAAGTTTGGAAGCTTTGGGGATATAGGACATACCAGTTAATGACAAATTTAACCTGTCAAACAGTGTTACTGATGAATAAAACAATATACCCTTTGCTCAATGTGAGTTCAGCAACTAGAGGTTGTGCTAAACATACTTTGTACCTTTTGTTTTAATCATGAAACATCTATGTTTTTTTTTAATTCTTTAAGAAAGGTGGATCGGGATCTACCAGTAGACCTTTAGCTGAGGATCAGTAGATCTCAAGACACTGTCAACAAACAGCTTGACTAAATCACCCTCCTGTTTTATGCTTTTTATTCAGAAATGTATTATGTTAAGTTTACATAAGAAATAGTTGTTTGTTAAAATTAAGCAATATAAATTCTCTCATGAATCAATATAATATTTCAGTAATATTTTCCATGGAACAGAATGCTAACAATGCTTTTATGGATGGACAACATCACTAAAAGTAGGCTTCACATTAGTAAAGTATGGGCACTCCTGCCAACAAGGGAGGAAAATGAAGTCCTGCACTTCTTAAAATGCACCCCACTCGTGATGCAAAGCTATAAATTTAGAAGAGGTAAAGAAGCAGGAACAGGCTACAGAGAAATTAAAGGACCAGTAACACTAAAAAATTTTGTATTAAAAAATTCATTCCCCCCCACGAATAATAGGTCTACCCTGCATAAAGTTTATTAAAATCAATACTTTATTAAAAAAAATACTGTTTGAAAACACTACTTCCTGTGTACTGCAAAACGGCGATAAGGCAACTCACTCTGCAGCTCTGCATCTTCCCCCTAACCCGACTTCTGCCAAAACCGGAAGCTAAGCACTATAACTGTGACAGCAGCCCATTCTATTACACCGCATACAAGCCGGATTTTTTTCCCCCAGCTTACATCGTAGTGCAGGACTGTGGAACATTGAGCGCTTCCCCAGTGCTCTCTCCCATGCTAGCAGGCAGCTGATGACAAGCCTGAGGAAATTAAGAAGTCGGCACCTCGGCCCCGCACCCAAGCCCAGAGTCCGCAGCAACTCTGACCCCAGCTCCGACAAGAGCCCTCAAAGCCCCCAGCAAACCTAAAGTCGTGGAGGAACAGAAGACCCGGGATTGCTGGCAACAATCGGCTTCTCTTTACAGTTAGAGCCACAAAAAACAGAGCCTCACGCATCAGAAGAAAAAAGCAGGACCAGAGCCGGCCATTTCCGCACCGCACAACCGACACTACCCCGCAAAGCCAGCGCAGACACGACACTTCAACATCCTCACAGCCGCAATCCAGCCTCCATGTGCAGTCTGCCTCCGTTTTACTGCCTGGTGAGCGACTTTGCTCCAGCATGTTGGGCAGCTGAGGATGTTGAAGTGTCGCGAACAGTGGTTCTGCAGGTTGTGCGGTGCGGCCTTATCGCTGTTTTGCAGTACACAGGAAGTAGTGTTTTCAAACAGTATTTTTTTAATAAAATATTGATTTTAATAAACTTTATGCAGGGTAGACCTATTATTCGTGGGGGGGAATGGATTTTTTGATACAACATTTTTTAGTGTAACTGGTCCTTTAAAGCTACACAGATAATTCCCCTTGCATAATGAACTTCTGCTAGGTAAACAGTAACAACAAAGGGTGAAAAGGTTGTATATTGATAATCAAATCTACCTCACAGCACAGGGACTAGACATGAAGTAGCTTTAGTTCCAGTTTTCCCCGTTTAGCTACACACACAAAATAACACAAACCATAGATCTTTCTAAATTAAAACAATAGGCAACAAGTATGTTCAGCACAAGTACAATTCATTGAACTCAAGTTGAACACAGGTGTATACGGCACCTTTAAAAGGGTTGTTCATGATGTAGAGCAGTGATCCCCAACCAGTAGCTCGCGAGCAACATGTTGCTCTCCAACCCCTTGAATGTTGCTCCCAGTGGCTTCAAAGCAGGTGCTTATTTTTGAATTCCAGGCTTGGAGGCAAGTTTTGGTTGCATAAAAACCAGCTGTACTGCCAAACAGAGCCCAAATGTAGGTAGCCAATCTACATAGGGGCTACTAAATGGCCAATCACAGCCCTTATTTGGCACGCCAGGAACAGTTTTCATGCTAGTGTTGCTCCCCAACTCCTGTTATTTCTAAATGTTGCTCACGGGTTCTAAAGGTTGGGGATCCATGATGTAGAGAGTGAAATTCGAGACAACTTGCAATTGCTTTTCATTTTTTATTATTTGGCTCTCCATTTTGCAATTTCAGCAATCTGTTTGCTAGGGTCCAAATCACCATGCATTTCTTTTAATAAGAGACTGTAAAATAAATAGGAGAGAGCCTGAAAGATGAGGAATGAAAAGTATCCCTAACAATAAAGTTGTGGCCTTACAGAGCATTTGTGTTTTAGAAAGGGTCAGTGACCGCCATTTGAAAGCTGAAATGAGTGAGAAGAAGTGAGGCAAATGATTGAAAAACTATAAAAAAGAAAAAATGAAAGCCAACTAAAAAGTTGCTTAGAATTAGCCATTTTATAACATACGAAATGTTAACTTGAAGGAGAACCGCCCCTTTAAAACCAAATGAAACACTGGCTGAATCATTAAAATATTCAGTTGATCAATTTTGCTGCAGAGACATGAAAACCTTTGAGCAATGTGAAAGAACAAGGATCTGCTAATTAAGTAAAGAAAATTAACAAATTTCCATGCTTCAATTTGCCGGCCACTTAGTATTGGTTCAAAGTATGATCCCAGATTATAACCTGCATGAGGACTATAATACAATTTATTTTAAACAAAAGCTCTGATTTGTATAGTGTCCATTCTAATGTATAGTCTTACATGGTTTGCAGACACGTATACAGATTTTTGCATAGAGTATGCTTTGCATAAAATGCATGCTTTGCATGAAAGGGTGTAGATCAGCATGCCTACTAAGTTTTCCAGTCCAAATAAAACATGAACCTGTACTAGCACTAACCTGACTAAAGCAAACATTGCCAAGAGTGCAAATATTGTAATTAAAGTGACGAATGCAGCAGTGAGTGTAAGTGTCCACTCATTAGTTAGTATAGGGGAAGAAGTGAGATAGGTGATGATGATGATCACACAGACTAAGATTGCATCAGCCCCTCATCCCACATATTACAGGGCACTTACACAACCCGGCTTATCCTCTGTACTGCAGGCGTTTAGCACAGCATATCACGGGCTCCTAATAGAAATATTCGATAGGGACAGCGTTATATCGCGACCACTTTTGTGTGTGCAATGGATCCCAATGCAATGAATGACTTACAGTGGATGTGCCGGCTTTTGCTTGCGACTCGCTTTCAACCTCAGACGAGTCCTTTCACACACAGACCTTTGCCTCTCCAATGCGGATATATGTGTAGGTATGATGACCTAATTCTGTCCCCTTGGCGGCATGCTATCTAACGAAGCAGAGTGCTGACTGTGTTATTTCTGCTGCTGCTGCTAAACATTAAACTACCCTCTCCTGTCTGTCAGCTAACTACACTGGCTCCCTTACGCTTTGCGCTGATGTCACTGGGCTAGCTGTGGGGACAGTCACGTGACGTATTGAAGCTTACGGCAGCCATGTTAGTTACGGACGAAGAATCAGCTGACATACAGTCCCATTGGTGTACATACAAACCCTTCATAATGCCTACCACGTGCGCAGCTTGTAACGCAAAAATAATTCCAAAAAGGACAGCCAGGTCACCTTTCACAAGTAGGTTCTCCATCAGAAAGCGGATAAGAACACTTGCTTAGGAAAGGCCACTTTGAGCAGTTAAAACCTCTGTGGATAAATGTTGAGTTGAAACCCTGGCCTGTTAAATGTAAGGGCTCCTTCCCTTGCGTGCTGCTGGAATCACCATCATTTGTGTGCGAGTTTTAACCTGAGATGGCTGCCTACACACCAATATTACAACTAAAAAAAAATACACTTGCTGCTTCAGGAATTAAATGTTATATTGTAGAGTGAATTATATGCAGTGTAAACAGTGTAATTTAGAAATAAAAAGACATCGTAAAAATCATGACAGAGCGTGTCAGATGTAGGCATAATAACAGATACACAGCAATTCAGCGTCACACACCAGATACATTGTGAAAGTTTAGCGCCTTCGATGTCTTTTTTATTCCAGCAAATATCTATAAACTTGTTACACTAAGCAAGAGTCCTTAAATTACAGTTACAGTCCGCAGTGTCATTTTTTTTAAAACTTTCAAATATTTCCCGTGTTTGGGGGGGGTTAGGGTTGCCACCTTTTATAAAAAAATTTACCGGCTGCTGGGGGCGGGGCCTCAAATGGGTGGGGCGTGATGTCAAAAGGGGCAGGGCCATGCGACGGAGACCCGCGGACGCTAGAAGAGGCAAAAAAAAGGTAAGTTGCAGGGGATTGGGGGCAGGCCAAGGGCTCCTTTTGATTGTATTACAAATTTACCGGCAGCTACATTGCCGGTAAATTTGTAATACCGGCCCCGGCCTTGGCAGGTATTTTACCGGCTAGGCCGGTAAAATACCTGCCGGGTGGCAACCCTAGGGGGGGTGTGAGGTAGTGATGTGCGGGTCAGGTAAAACCTGCACCCGACCCTTCCCTCCCTCCACCAGCCTGCACCGACTTCCGGGTTCCTTTTATAGACCTGTGCCGCTGTTGATTTGACCAGTGCTAATTCTAACCTACCTTTACAGTCATTATTTGTATACAAATAGAAAAAAAACAGCTGCACAATTTAATCTTTTGTAAACGTATATAAATGTTACAAAACATGAAGTGTTAGTCAGGTCTGGACTGGGAGTCAAAATAGGCCAGGGCATTCCAAATACAGAGAGGCCCAAAGAGTGCTCCACCAGCCTATTAAATATTGACTGTCTATGGGACCTTACAGCAGCCCCTCATTTGCCAGAACCCACAGATTGCCAGTCCGGGCCTGATGTTAGTATTACATTTTGGCAAAAACGTCAGCCCACATTCCTTGACAAGGACAATGTATTTGCATTGTATCATGCTGTCATTTTAGTTTTTGTGGTATTGTCCCTTTGATATTTCACTGGTTCAACCTATAGTGTAATGTTTTGTCCTTTGCCCCAATGCCTTGATGAGAAGGCCTATGATATGATATTATGGAATGATGATTTTCCATGTTTCCTTTGGTCCAAGTTACCCTAGCAACCATGCACTGATTTAAATAAGAGACTGGAATAGGACAGGGCCTGAATAGAAAGTTGAGTAATAAAAAGTATCAAAAACAATACATTTGTATTACAGAGCATTTGTTTTTAAAAAGGGTCAGTGATTACCATTTGAAAGCTGAAGTCAGAAGGCGTCAACTCATTCAAAAACTATTAAAAAAATAAAGGCCAATTGAAAGGTTGCTTAGCATTAGACACCCTTTAACCTACTACCCTTTACTTGCATGACATAGCCTTTATTGTAATTACAGTCATATGAAGTTTGGGAACCCCTCTTAATTCTTTGGAGTTTTGTTTATCATTAGCTGAGCTTTCAAAGTAGCAACTTCCTTTTCATATATAACATGCCTTATGAATTTTAGCAGTGACAAAGTTTATTGGATTAACAGAAAATATACAATATGCATCATAACAAAATTAGACAGGTTGACCATTCGTCCATACAAAATCTCTCCAGTTCAGTTAATTTTTTTTTTTTTTATAACTTTTTTTTATAGGATAATAGATTATAATCACATAGAGCATTTGTACATAGTTCCATAAAGCAAAGAATATAGTGATTATGACATTCAAATCAAAACTTTTCAACAAACTTTTAAAACAGTCAGCTCAGTTATGGCAAGTAGCATGACGGGGCGGGTCTTATGAGGATTAATTCAGATAAGAGGTTAGCAATCTGTTAATCTGATGACTTCTGGGAGGCGCATTATCAGGTTGTAGTTGTTTTTGTTGTGACGTGGCTAGATATTGGGATGATTCCATGATCAAAGGGTGATCCTTCAAAGATTCCATATCGTACCATGACGTGTGTCTAAAGGTGTAGACCAGGGATCAGGAACCTTGGCTCTCCAGCTGTTAAGGAACTACAAGTCCCACAATGCAATAATGGAGCCTTTTGAAGGAGTCTAAAGGCAAATGCATTGTGGGACTTGTAGTTCCTTAGCTGGAGAGCCAAGGTTCCTGATCCCTGGTGTAGACTGTGAGGCATCTAATTCTTTGTGGGAGATGTATTTTGTAGGTAGACCACATATGAAAGAACTTGGACGTATTGTGTTCTTTTTTAGTTAAGGGTTCCAACCAGTCCATATGGAAAATGTAATGTAATTTTTGTTTCACCAATAGCAATGGTGGGGGCGTAGTTGTAACCATTGTTGCAATATCGTTTTCCTGGCTGCCGCCGCCAATCTCACCACTAGATGTTTTTCGGTAGTTGTAATATGTGTGAATGAAGTAGTGTTACTAAACAGAGCCCATTCTATGTGTATTTGGAGGGATTTCCCAACCATCTGTGCACCATATGAAATGACCTCTTCCCAAAAAGCTTGTATTAAAGGACAAGACCACATGGCATGTACTAAGTTAGCTGCAGGAGTGCGGCATTTTAAACATCTGTCTGAGGGGAGGTTACCCATCTTAAATCTTTTAATTGGGGTGAGATAAGAGTTATGGAGGATTTGCAATGACATTTCCTGATATCTGCCTGCCGGGAGCAGTGTCATAACTTTAGTGTGTTGTTGCAAGATGTCTGATTCTGTGACGTGAGGTATTGCCGTAATCCAACTAAAATTGGGGTTATTTACGTTGTCTAGGTCTAGCAACGGTTTGATAGTTTGGTAAATGTACGAGGTTATATGTTTTTTGTTTCTGGTTTTCCAGAGTTGGTTTAGGAAGTTATTTTTGTCGTTATTTCTTAGGAGTCTTATGGTAGAGTTCGCAAAATGAATGATTTGCAAGCGTAGGTACAAATGGGCGGTAGTAGAGGGAAATTTTTCCGTAAATTTGTGTAAAGGGAGTACGGTATAGTTGTTATCTAGTATGTCGTATAAGTTGTGTAAACCATTCGCACTCCAGTAGTAAAGAATAGGATTTTGTATACCCGGTGGGAAGTTGATGTCAATCCATGATAAGTATGGGGAAACATATTGTGATATGTTTTGCTTCTTCCTGACTGAGTGCCAAGCTTTGTATGTGTCCAGAAATAATGGGTTATCTTTCACGTGCGTTGGAATGTTTTGTATAGGGGTATGTAATAGAGAATTTAGGGAATGGCTATCAGTTCGGTATTGGTCTAAGGAAAGCGTCGTGTTCAAATCTCTATTAAGGATCCAGTCTCCTGCGTATCGAAGAAGGGCTGCTTCATTGCAGGTCTTTGGAGGTGATCTTTGGGTTGTCTGTAACCATTCTCACAATCCTTCGCATATGCCGCTCCAGTATTTTTCTTGGCCTGCCAGACGGGGTTTTACAGCAACTGTGCCTGTGGCCTTCCATTTCCCGATTACATTCCTTTCAGTTGAAAATTACAGTTTAAACCTCTGAGATAGCTATTTGTAGCCTTCCCCTAAACCATGATACTGAACAATCTTTGTTTTCAGATCCTTTGAGGATCCCATTCTGTCACTCTTCCGAGAGAGTCAAACAGAAGAACAACTTGCAATTGGCCACTTTAAATACCTTTTCTCATGATTGGAACACACCTGCCTATAACGTTCAAGATTTAAGAAAATCCCACCAATTTGGTATTGCCAGTAATCTGTATTGAGCCGTTACATGCATTCAAATTAACAAAATTTCAAGGCTACCCACATTTTTGCACAGCCAGTTTTTCAGATTTGATTTAATTTCATACAACTGAATACTGCTTCACTAAAAATCTTTGTTCGGAAAACACCCCATCCTGGGAAATGAAAGACATACCACTGTTATCTTTTTTTCGTTGAAAGTGGAGTAAATTATTATGCAGGCTGAGAGGTGTTTCCAAACTTTTTGATATGATTGTATATGGCTGTATGTGTCTATAATACACAAGAGCCATGAATATCTTGTAAATTATATCCTTATAATACACAAAAGCCATGAATATCCTGTAAATGATATCCTTATAAACTGTGTGTAGTGATGTCATCAGTTATAAATGGTGAGTAATGTCATTTGTCACATGACTCACTAAAACTTGTGTATTAGAAGAAATAAAGTACCCCTTGTTGGAAAATATGAGGATATTAGAAATAACCTTGGCGTTCCATGACCTGTATATGGCTATGGAACTGCTCGGTGACTTATAATATTCTTATATTTTAACATAGGGGTACTTTATTCACTATATAAACGGTGCTTAGTGATGTCATCGGTTATAATCGGAGCTTAGTGATGTCATTTTTGGCACAACTCACTAACTTGTGTATTATGATAAATTACCCCCTGTTGCAAAATATGAGAATATTAGAAGTCACCTCAGAGTTTCATGACCTGTATAAAGACACTTGGCCTTCGGTCTCATGCTTTTATATGGTCATGGAACTCCTTGGTAACTTATAATATCCTTGCATTTTGCAATAGGTGGTACGTTATTCACTACATAGCAGATTTGCTAATAGTTAAAACTAAAGGCTTTAACATGTAAAAAGTTGCTGTAAAAAAATAAATAAAAAAAAAAAGTAAACACACATTGATAGTGTCACCAGCTATTTTACAGTTTTATTCTGAGAATTTCATTTTACACAGCATAATAAATATGCCCCTAACTGCCTCAAGCACTGTTTTGGTCATGTTAACTAATCCATGGTTTGGGGTTTTAACCCCCACTTGCTAAATGTAGATACAGCGATTCCATGATGCAGCACAGGAATAGAAATTTAATTTGGGACAGTTGGATTGAGAAAGCTCTCACCCTATTACCTACCCAGACTAGGGTTGCCACCTGGCCGGTATTTCACCGGCCTGGCCGGTAAAAACTATGGCTGATCCCAATGTAATTAATAGGGAAAAAAGATAAATATATAGGAAGGCCGGTATTTTTTTTCCTGAAAAGGTGGCAACCCTAACCCAGACTGTTACAGCAAGCTTACAAATGAGTAGCCAACACACCTCAAGTCCTCCTGTAAATGAAATTAAATTTGAACAAGTTGGGCAACTTATTTTTATATCTAACCCAACATCCAAATTGGGATCACCGCTTTCTCTTCTCTCCTTCCTTTTATTTTTTTTTCATCTGGCTCCTCCTGTTGATTTATCAGTTGGTAAAGTAAACAACATTTAGATGCTGGCATATAGAATTGTACCGAGTGGTCATTTTCATAAACATTTTTACAGGGATACAGTCATAGAAAAACATGTTTTTTCCCAAAACACATCTGTTAATAGTGCTGTTCCAATTCTGCACTGAAATCCATTTCTCAAAAGAGTAAACAGATTTTTTTTAGATTACATTTTGAAATCTGACATGGGGCTAGACATATTGTCAGTTTCCCATCTGCCCCAGTCATGTGACTTGTGCCTGCACTTTAGGATGGAATTACTTGCTTTCAGGCTGTTATTTCTCCTACTTAAAGGGATACGGTCATGGGAAAAAAAAATTTTTTCCAAAATGAATCAGTTAATAGTGCTGCTCCAGCAGAATTCTGCACTGAAATCCATTTTTTAAAAGAGCAAACAGATTTTTTTTATATTCAATTTTAAAATCTGACATGGGGCTAGACATTTTGTAAATTTCCCAGCTGCCCCCAGCCATGTGACTTGTGCCTGCACTTTAGGAGAGAAATGCTTTCTGGCAGGCTGCAGTGTTTCCTTCTCAATGGGTTTTTACTATTGAGTGTTGTTCTTAGATCTACCAGGCAGCTGTTATCTTGTGTTAGGGAGCTGCTATCTGGTTACCTTCCCATTGTTCTTTTGTTTGGCTACTGGGGGGAAAAAGGGAGGGGGGGGTGATATCACTCCAACTTGCAGTACAGCAGTAAAGAGTGATTAAAGTTTATCAGAGCACAAGTCACATGACTTGGGGCAGCTGGGAAATTGACAATATGTCTAGCCCCATGTCAGATTTCAAAATTGAATATAAAAGAATCTGTTTGCTCTTTTGAGAAATGGATTGCAGTGCAGAATTCTGCTGGTGCAGCACTATGAACTGATTAATTTTGAATTTTTTTTCCCCATGATAGTATCCCTTTAATGTAGCTCAATCAGTCTCAGTGGCTTGGCTTTTACTATTAAAGGAAAACTATACCCCCCCCAAACAATGTAAGTCTCTAGAAAAAGATATCGCATAAAACAGCTCATATGTAAAATCCTGCTTCACGTAAATAAACCAATTTCATAATATACTTTTATAGTAGTATGTGCCATTGGGTAATCATAAATAGAAAATTGCCATTTTAAAAAATAAGGGCCGCCTCCTGGGATCGTAGGATTCACTGTACTCAGAAACATACCAACAAACCATACATGTTAGGTCACATGAGCCAATTAACAGACAGAGTTGTGTCTTTTGCTTCAACACTTCTTCCTGTTACAGTTAGAGTTGAAGTATTTCTGGTCAGGTGATCGGAGGCAGCACACAGACCACAAAATGGTGGCTCAAGGCAAGAGATGTAAAAGGGAAATATTTACTTAAATATATATACCAGTTTTGTAAGATTCTTTAATATGCCACTTAATATGATTATAAACTGTTGCTTAAGTATTCATTTTGGGAGTATAGTTTTCTTTTAAGTGCTGTTCTTAGATCTTCCAGGGATCTGCTATCTTGTTACCTTCCCATTGTTCTGTTAGGCTGCTGGGGGGGGGGGGGTGATATCACTCCAACTTGCAGTGCAGCAGTAAAGAGTGATTGAAGTTTATCAGAGCACAAGTCACAGGGCTAGAACCAAAAATGGTTAATGCAAAAATGCCTGAAACTTCCTCTATTGAACCAGTGATTCTTAATAGTAGTGATTTGGGGTTTTTGCCCCACCTCCTGAGCTACAAAAAGAAATCACCTGTGAGTTGGTATCCTTACACTGCTAAATGTTAAAATAAATTTACAGTAGTTTTCATTTACCAGTGACAATTTGTATTAGTGCAGTAACCCAAAGCAACAGATTGTCAGTTAGTTATGATTGCCACAGTTATAATATGTCATGCAAGTAAATGTTTGGTTGCTATGGGTTACTGCAGAGTTGCAAACTTCCCCAATGTAAACGAGAACCCTTTATTTACAGAACTGGTAAAACAATGGCCAGTCAAGTATTCTGGAATAATTGCTTCCTCATACCTGTTGCAGAGAGGGGAGATTTAGCTCACTCTAATCCAGTTTTACCACTAATTAGGGATCTCTGATTCACATCTCATTTTTGTTTTGGGGGAGGGGGCAAAAGAAGTCTGGGAGTTATCTTTGCAACTCCAGATTTATTATATATTAATTTTAATACATTTTAATTGTTGTAGAAACTATCTTTACCATAAATGGAATGGTGATTGCATCCTTATAGAAGCAAAACAATTCTATTAGGTTTATAATTGTATAGTAGACCTAAGGCATGAAAATTACAGAAAGACCCCTTATCCAACAATTCCCAGGTTCCGAGCATTCTGGACAACAGATCACATACCAGTATATCCAGAAAAAAAGAACAGTAAATGCTAAGTGAAGAGCAAAGTTTTTAATTATGTACAAAGACAGAAGGGTTCAGCTTGTACATTTCAGTGCCATAAAAAATGAATAAATAAATGTTGAACGTTTTCAATAGGTGCTATCGTTTTACAGTTGTGGGATTAGATTTTACAGAAAGTTTATTAAGCAACTTCAGCAAATCAGTGGGAGCAAAGAGCAAATGATATCAGATTTGAATAAACTTTCTAATTGAACCGTAAGAAAAGTGTCACAACATGGCTATATTCATCCTTTTAGAGAAGACATTCCTGCTCTCATAATCTCATCCACCAACAGGATATTGCTTGCAATCACAGTGCTAAAAAAAAAAAAAAAAAAAAAAATTTAGGAAAGTTAGCATGAGCACAAAACTTTACAAAAATAATTTGTGTGACAACGATTTACTAAGAGAAAAATACCTTATAGCAGGGATAGAGAGAGAGAGATATAGATAGATATATATATATATAAAAAATATATATAAAAATACATATTCTTATGAATGAGTCAGGCTTATGTTTGCTATGCCAAGCTAAAATGTATAGGCTTCTGTAGATGGGTAAATCCAGGGCCACCATCGGGACTATGGTGATAGTTGTCCCGGGCCCCGTGATTTTTGGGTTTTAGGGGGCCCCCGCTGCTGTCAGGAAGCTGCAGAATCGTGTGGGAAGGGCGGAACTTCTACATGTCTTTCCCCTCCCCAGCTTGTAAACTATTGGTACTTTCCCTAGAGCTGCATGGTGATTGGATAAGTCTATCCAATCCCTGTGTAGATCTACCAGAAGTACTATAGCTCCGCCCACCCTACCAGATTCTGCAGGGGGGGGACTTAATGTTTGTTTTTTTAGTTTATTGAACCCCTGGCCACCAATGATTTTTTTTTATTATATTCTACGGGTCCCCCTTTATGGGGGCTCTGTCATCACCGTTTTTTTTTTTTTTTTAATTTATTGGGGGTCCCTGACCACTAATGAATACTTTTTTTAACTTGTAGGGGGCCCTGACCACAAATGTTTTTTTTTGGGGGCCCAGAAAACTTTGCCGTACAGGGCCCCAAGATTTCTGATGGTGGCCCTGGGTAAATCTGTACAACTTTCATTTTCAAACTACACTAGTATAATGCGCAGTAATACACAGTATATTGTTCCTTTAAAGGGATACTGTCATGTGAAAACGTGTTTTTTTCAAAACGCATCAGTTAATAGTGCTGCTCCAGCAGAATTCTGCACTGAAATCCATTTCTCAAAAGAGCAAACTGATTTTTTTATATTCAATTTTGAAATCTGACATGGGGCTAGACATTTTGTCAATTTCCCAGCTGCCCTTGGTCATGTGACTTGTGCCTGCACTTTAGGAGAGAAATGCTTTCTGGAAGGCTGCAGTTTTTCCTTTTCAATGTAACTGAATGTGTCTCAGTGAGACATGGGTTTTTACTATTGAGTGTTGTTCTTAGATCTACCAGGGAGCTGTTATCTTGTGTTAGGGAGCTGTTATCTGGTTACCTTCCCATTGTTCTTTTGTTTGACTGCTGGGGGGGGGGGGGGTGATATCACTCCAACTTGCAGTACAGCAGTAAAGATTGATTGAAGTTTATCAGAGCACAAGTCACATGACTTGGGGCAGCTGGGAAATTGACAATATGTCAGATTTCAAAATTAAATATAAAAATTTTTTTTGAGAAATGGATTTCAGTGCAGAATTCTGCTGGAGCAGCACTATTAACTGATTCATTTTGAAAAAGATTTTCTTTCCCATGACAGCATCCCATTAAAATAATGTTCCTTTAAAATAGGGGCCCTTACAAAAGAATGTTCTAACATCTAAGAAGTGAAAAACTCAGAACAGCAAGAAAGGCATGGGTATCAAGATTACCAGGAATGAAGCAGCTGCTTCTTGACACTGTAGTTATCCCAAATTCCTGCCTCAGATGAAATCATTGGTTCACCTGGAAATGCAAAAAGAGTCAATCTTTCTGAGAATAGTAAAAACTGAAAAGGATAACGTAAAGGCAGATTATAGTGCATGAGAAGGTTCTCTTTCATTCAGGTCATTGTATATCTATAGTGATAAGTCAAATTGTGAAAGCTACTTGGATGAGAAAAAAATACAGCAAGTCCAGTTGAATTGGCTTTTCTCTTCCCTAGATTGGGGGACACAGGCCCCAATGGTGCCTGTGTCCCCCAATGTGGGACAAGAGAAAAGGATTTAACGGTAAGTACAAAAATCTGTTTATTACTATTTTAATTTGCAGAAATTGTGATTTCTTGAATAGTCACCCCTAGCCAAATAACTTAGCATATCAAATTCTGCTAGAATTGTACCACTGCTGATCAGCCACAAAGGAAAGCTGAACAAGGACTTGGAGCATATGGGGTTGCAGACCAGAAACTTAATTTCTGCAGTACCTGGACCAATCAGCCAGTAGGACTAACTTAATTTTGCCATCCACCTATGTGATCAAATGAATATCCGTCAGATTGATCATTGTAAAATATGGCACTATTTGCGCTATGTGGCCAGCTATTGATAAACAGAAGGCAAAAGCCAAGTTCAAGAGTGTCAACTATAGAAACAATACAGCTTACAAATGTACTTTTTGCAATAAGAGACAATATATACAAGAAAAATGCTTAAATATGTCTTTTTTAATCTGGATAGGATGTTGACCCTGCCTTCTTACTATATGCATACTGTATATTAAAACTTACTTACACATTGTAATATTGTAGCACTACAAATACCTAACGCTAGGAAAAACAAATACACAACTGTTACACAATATAATCATTTAGGAGGAAATCATGGTTTAGCTATAGGGTTTCTTGTGGCCTATAGGACAATGGATAATGATTTTACACAGAACATACCTGCCTCTATATTAGAAAAAAAGGCAAGAGACAAACTTGAGTGTTAGTTATAAGATAGCATTGTACTGTACTTCTGAATACGTTTAGAAGGAAAAGCCATCTTCCAACGCAGAGGAAAAAGTACATAGATTCATTTAGCACAGATTTAAGGCCAAGGGAGCTACAAAGCACACTTGGGTGTTCTCTATGCCATTAGCATCCATTTAGGTTTTTGTTGCTGTACAGTTCATTCAGTATATACATACCAGTGTTTAAATCAACACCAATGAGCTGGCCTGATTCTGCAAATTCTGTCTGAAGTTTTACAAGGGTCTCCTGAGGGTCATAACCAGAGTTTTGGGCAAGCACCTTTATATAGTAGAAACAAAAAGAAAAATGTACAAATCAATGCACTTTCTGGGTGGCAGGAAAAGATACACTATTAGCAAGTAGATTTTTTTTATATTTCTCTGCCACATACTATATTTTGAACAAGGTTCCCCACCCACACACTCCCTGCATGGCAGTTAAAATAACTTTCACTTTTTTTTTTTTTTTTTTTTTTAAATTTGAGGTGATTTTCTGTTTTGGGTACACCTTAAGTGTACAGTTTGCATGCAGAGGTATATGAATGGGGATAACAGTGGTAAAGCTGATTGGTTGGCATACAAAATGAGGAAGACATCTTAGAAAGATGATCGTTCCAAAAGGTCAGTTTGTAGACTGCATGCAACTACACACTAGAACCAGGCAGGAACATCATTTTTTACCATTATTGTTTTAGCCTTATAGTCAGAAGAACTATACACAAATAAACGTTTAAAGGGGAACTCCAGCTTCCAAACCAAAATTTGATAAAGAGGCCCACATAACACAGAAACCCCTAACATACACGTCACAGTTACCAAGTTTCTTCAAAAAGTATGAATAAATGCCATTTTCTATGCTGAAATCCAGCTGTTCTCTCTCTTTTCTGCATCATTTGAAATCCTGGCAGGGAAGGAGGGACTGAACACTGCTCACTCCACAGCTTACAGACAGCAAGCAGAAACTACATAACCCATAATGCATTGCACTGTGATGTTGTGTTCCTTATTGAAATCAGGTGTGCATGGAATTGTTGGGTTTGGAGGATACAGGCTAAGGACAGCTGGCTGCTGATACAAAGTAACAGTAGTCAGGCAGCTCAGCAAAGTAGTCAGACAGATCAGCAGGAGAGCAGGGGGCTAGGCTTAGGGTATTGTTTCAAACCATTAAAAATCATAAAAAGTCTGCATATTTTTTAATGGATGTATACTGCAAAGTTGCTTGAAATTATGTTTACTTTTCGAAAAGCTATGTTTAAGCAAGTTATGTTTGTGACTGACCTGCTAACTATCCAAGGGAGAGAAGTCCTTGGCCTTATCAAGAGACCAGCCAAACATTGTTCCAACAGCAGTCCATGCAAACAAGAACCTTTACCGCAAGAACAATTATCTAATTATTATTGAACAAAAAAAAAAAAATTCTGCTCCAACTATACCTTGGGAATGATCAGGAGTGCATCAGCAAAAGCCTGAACACCAAGTTGGGCACGTCCTTTCACACTAGGCTTGTGTTTCACAAGAGCATTAGCGATTGCTACTTCCAATGCACCAGCACCTGGAACCACAGCACCTTTCCAGACAATTAAAGAGAGTATTAAAGTTGACTTGGGCTTCAGAAAACATTCAACTTTTGTGTCTAGATTTATTAGCCAGAATAAGAGTATCAGGTTTATACCAACAGCCCCCCAAATACAATATGATATAACTTACCATCTTCAATTGCATTCTTTACAGCTCGAAGTCCATCCCTTATTGCATCTTTAATTTGTGTTATTGTGTGCTTATTTGGCCCCTTGATTAATAGTGTCACAGAACGTGGGTTCTCACACTGTTCTATAAAAGTGAATTTTTCTTCCCCCTAGAAGAGAATTTAAAAAAAATAAAAAAAACATGGAAAATCTAAAACAATAAAGCCACACTTCTACAAAGACCATGCCTTCATTATCATTTCCTAAGCAACCCATTTGCCAGTGGAGTTTAAGTATATTACTGCAACAACAATCAAAGGATTTTATATGATCAGAACCTACCAGTGTGTATTCATAGACAAGACCCGCATGTCCCAAGCATTCAGGTGTGAGATCATCCACAGAATTCATGGCATTGCCACCACAAGCCAAAGTCAGTCTGTTAAAAGGACCAAGATTGAGTCATTGAAATTGGTCTTACATTCCCAAAATAAAAGCATTGAAATTGGTCTTACATTCCCAAAATAAAAGCACAATTGGGAAGAGAATGTGGAGTTTGTTCAGCCAATTAAAGTTAAAGGAAAATGAATTTAAAAACAATCATTTTGAACTCAAGCACTTATCTGCAAAACCAAACCAATAGTGACAATTGTATAACTGCTTGTGGGAAAAAAAAAAAAAAAAAAAAAAAAAAATGATGCATTCATTAAAAGTTGGAAAAAGCTCTTCAATGTATATGTTTCTAGAGAATCCAGAAACACCGTACCTAAAGCGGAAGCCTGCAATTAGACAGAGCATACGATTCTGCCTAAATTATTTTAAAACACCACTCTCAAGCCAAATCAAAAGCAGTGGGGGTAGTCGACTATTGTTAAAAATAATTAACTGCTTGGGGGAATATACAAACCAATGAAGGCATTAAACAAATGTTGACTTTTTACTAACCTTTCCATATTTCTTCTCTTTGCTCTACGAAGTGCCACAATCCCTTCTTTGGCAAGGGCATCCAAGGAAAATGGGTCAATTCCCTAAAACAAATAAATGCCATTTCTTGCAAATATTTTTCTACAACAAACACAAGATCACATATTAAACATATTAAAATGGCATAGAGGAGAAACTCAAAGCTTACCCTACAAATTACCCTCTTCTGGCATATTGAAAAAAAAAAAATATATATATATTTTCACATTGTGTCCCAAAGACTGTGCCAACATCACCAGCCTCATCTGCTGGTGTAGTTTTGGAGCCAACCACAATTAAGAGAGTGGGCGTTGGTTGAACGTGTGGGGCGATGTTGAGATAGTAATTGGGGCAGAAGTTCATTGATCAGATAGGAGGAAGCAGAGCTGCCCCTGACAAATACGTGTCACCCTCATAACATTGTACTCAATATTTGGCAAACGTTTCAAGCAGGTGGCATCTTAACAGAACAAATTATTTGTCACATGCAATATTACAATCCTTGTGCATAATTCAGCATTGACTCTGCTCGAGTAATGTTTTAGGCTGCTGGATTTACAGTGCTAACAATAAGTAACAGGAACAGTTATTGGCAATGGGCTGGAGCCAAAGATAATGCTATAAATGAAGGGGGCAAAGCATTAAACAAGAGACAACTGCAAATATCAGAATTATTAAATGCATTTGCATCTGCAGGCAAACGCACAGCTTAATATATCAGCCAGCAGCTATGCTTAACATCTGATAAAACAAAAACCAATACTGTATCACCTGCTGTAGCCCTAAATTAAACACATGCAAACGGAATAATTTCTGCATGATCCGCATTAGGATATAAATCAGATTGTACTGTGCTTCTGAATACGTGCAAGAGAATAAAATCTCTTCCCGCAGAGGAAAAAGGACAGACATCTATTTAGCACAGTCTTAAGGCCAAGGGAGCTAAAAAGCACACTTGGGTATTCTCTGTGCATTTAAAATATTGTCAGAGTAACCTTACCTTTTGATTTATCACAATGAAACCTTTGCCAGTATCTCCACACACTTTCTGCTTCAGGGCTATGATTTTATTTACCCTCTCTTCAATAAACTTTCTCTCCGCTTTAACCAGTTTTTCACGTTCATCTGCACTTTTGTAAAAGAACCCAGAATTCACTTCTCTGTGAAAATACAACGTAATTTGTCAATACACAAAATGTGTCTTCATTTCAAAATAAAATTAAATACAAGGCCTGAGGTTACTAGAACTGTTTAAATGCCAGGGATCAATTTGGGTCTCCTCCAATGTGATTTTTTTTGTTTATAAATTTGCAATTAGACATTAAAGGGATACCGTCATTGGAAAAATGTTTTTTTCCCCAAAATGCATCAGTTAATAGTGCTGCTCCAGCAGAATTCTGCACTGAAATCCTTTTCTCAAATGAGCAAACAGATTTGTTTAGATTTAATTTTGAAATCTGACATGAGACTAGACATATTGTCAGTTTCCCAGCTGCCCCCAGTCATGTGACTTGTGCTCTGATGAACTTCAGTCACTATTTACTGCTTCCCCCATGCCAGCAGCCTAACAATAGAACAATGGGAAAGTAACCAGAGAACAGCTCCATGGAACAGCACTCAATAGTAAAATCCAGGTCCCACTGCAACACATTCAGTTACATTGAGTAGGAGCAGTAGCCTGCCAGAAAGCAGTTCCATCCTAAAGTGCTGGCTTTTCCGGAAAGCACATGACCAGGCAAAATGACCCGAGATGACTGCCTCCACATCAATATTACAACTAAAAAAACCACACTTCCTGGTTCAGGATTGAAATTTTATATTGTAGAGTGAATTATTTGCAGTAGAACATTGTAATTTAGAAATAAAAATATCATAAAAATCATGACAGACTCCCTTTAAACTGCTAATTAGTTCATTTGAGGTACTTATCCTCAAAACCAGGCATGACGATAATTAAAATGAACCTCAAGATGCAAATATGGTCTCACTATCAGCCTGCTTTCTGGTGCTGAACACATCAAATATTTTTTTCAGTTTCACAGGAGAACTAAACCTATCTTGTAAGCATAGGGATCCTACAAAGTCTCCTCCTCTCCCCCATAAATTGGCAGAAAAGGAACAATAGTGTTAACATAACTGATTGCAGAACATAAATTTGCATACGGGGAGCCCATTAGTCCTAGGCTTGCACTGTATAAGCTCCTGGCCAGCTCTCAAGTGCCTCAGACATGAAGTGACGCAGCCAGACATAGGGCTAGAATATACATACGTTTTTTCATATTCCAGAGACACATTGCAGGTGAGGATAAAAGCATCTTCAACACGCTTCTTCATGTCTGGATGACGACCTCCATGATCTAAAACAAGCCCTCTTATCAGCCTGCAGTGGAAAAAACAAATTGCTTTAGTGTCTTCCACAGTTAGAAAAATATATTACAGAAAGTGTGTGTGTATTGAAGAAAGTATTGATTACAAAAAATAATCATTCCCCCACCCACTAAGTCTGTTCGTGTACAAAATGTAAAGCAAGCCATAGACCTAAGAAGGGGGTATTAATAATGATGGGAGTGTTCTATCAATGCAACCCCAGAATGCTTTAGAGACATAGGAGGGGGGAATCAAGCAAGAAAAAAAAAAAAAATGGTTTTCCCCATTAACTCAATTCATTGCCTGTAGAAAGGAGCTTGCAATTATGTATTGGCATATGGGTCATTTTCTCCTCTGGCATTTATACGCAAGTTGAGAAAAGCCAATCCGCTTCCTGAATGTGTGCGCTGACGGTATAGGACCACCCCATCGGCAAGCAAACACAGCAGATCTTGGATGTGCATTTTGCCTGCAAAACCCATTGTGTGTGCGGAGGGGCTGATCCTGTGTCTGAGCAAATGCAGCATGTCGGCTTTTCTATGCTAGCTCGTCTGCTATTGGTCTAAAGGCAAAGTAACACTGTATTTTCTCTTTCATTAGGGGTATTGCCTTGGGAGTACTTTTCATTTCTTTTTTTCAGTTCAACCGATGCTTTCTAATTCTGGCAGAATGTGTGTAATTTCACCTCTGTAACAAAATTTAGGGTCAAAACAGAACCAGTCAGAAAAGCCCATGCCTCCTGAAAGAAAAATCAAATAGAAAGGAGAAGGAAAGGCTAAAATTATGTACCGTATATACTCGAGTATAAGCTGTCCCGAGTATAAGCCAAGGTACCTAATTTTACCTCCAAAACTGGGAAAGCTTATTGAATCGAGTATAAGCCGAGGGTGAGAAATGCAGCAGCTTCTGGTAAGTTTCAATCAAAAAATTGAGGGTTTCTGCTCCCATTGGAGGTGCCGGGGTCTCGTTTTTGGATGCCGGCGACCATTCCTGGACGATGGCGAATATTCTTAGACACCGGCGACCGGTTTTTCGCTTGACCCGAGTATAAGCCGAGGTAGAGTTTTTCAGCATATTTTGGGGGCTGAAAAACTCTGCTTAGACTCGAGTATATATGGTAAGCTTTATCAGAAAGGTCTATTTAAATACACCAGTAAACACTCAAAGTAGTGCTGCTCTGAGTCCTCTGTCAAAAGAAACAATATTTTTTTTTCTTCCTGTTTTCAGCATTAACCTCCAGGACATGGCATCCGCATGCCCAGTTTGCTCCTCTCTTCCTCCCATCCCCCCTCCTGCTGTAATCTGAGCCCAAAGCTATGAGAAAGCAGGGAGAGATGCAGGCAGGAAGTGATGTCACCCCAAGCTAATATGGCAGCTGTGTCCTAAACAAGCAGAGAGCTTCTAGAGCAGTTTACTCAGGTATGATAAAGCATTCTGCAGAATAAAGTGGTATAGCTTGCACTATTGTGGCTAATCTATTGGCAAAAAACTGCCTCTGTAGCTTTCCTTCTTTATGTTAGTGATTTTTATAAAATATCATAGAAGCACTTCCATATTTTGTATATATTATAGCTTGTAATTTACATCAAACATCATTAGGTACAAGGAAAATTAAACATCATTAGGTACAAGGATAAAACATAATAAATATAACAGTTTGATGCCCAATACACACAGGATTACTATATGTGGTACTAGAGGCACCAAAATGAAAATGTTTTTTACAGACCAGGGGCCACTTATTCCACCCCCTGCTCTTGCCTGTGGGGGGGGGGTATGGATGAAATGACAGGGGAGTAGAAGGGCAGCTCCCAGATCTTCTATAGACTGTAAATTTATATATGTGGCCATTTACTGCCCAGGTTACAGTTTGTGGCAGTTGAGTGGTCAATGCACGTGTTTGCAAACATGAAGAAAAAGTACTATAATAAGTGTGCACTCAGCAGAACTGTGGGAGGCAACATTATGATGCCACCATCAACAGCACTAAGACATTTTCTGTAGCATGGTGTCTGACTGCAAGAACCACAGAAAGATTAAGCAGAATTCAGCCATGCGCTGCTTCTGAAACTCATTCACCAAAATTTCATGAACAAGGCAGCATCTGTCTCCTGCTTCTTGCCACCACAAACAGAAAACTTGTACATTCCATGAGACAGTGATTTAATTATACCTTAAGGTGGCCATAGATACACCGATAATATTGTAAGAAATGAAATTTCGTGTGATATTCGTTGCGTGTATGGTGGGAAACGAGCTGATTGATATCGGCAGATGGCTTGGATATTGGTTGGCTTGTCGAACGGGCTGGCCGGAAAATTTTGATCAGGCACCTTTGAAGGCAGCAGGACATCAGTCTGGACATCAGTTAGTGCTGAATTGTCAGATACAGGCAGAATTATATTGTTTCTATCTGTATATCTAACTATTCAGCTCTACACCTGTGTATTGAAACAAAAGTTCTTTTCCAGGAAAGATAACGTCTATGGCCACCTTAACAAATAGGTATACTACAGCATAAACTGGTAGACAAGATAAATCGCAGCCTCTGAAAGACAAAAGGTTGTACTCACGTAGTATCACTTTCTGTTTTGTGTTTCATCTCCATAATTTCAACCATGTACAAATCTATAGGTTCATTTGGTTGTCGAATAGCCAAAACAGAGTCCACAACAGCCTGACCAAGAAATAAAATAAAACCACATTAATAACAAGAAAAAAAGAACGCACTAAAATTGATCAGAGGGAAAGAAAATACAAATATGTGGGCTAGTTTTTGTTTCAGAAATCAAAAACAGGAACACAAATCAAGCTACTTACTTCGGTTAAAATGTCTGCTAACCCAGCATGAACCTTGGTGCGAAGCGAAGTCCTTGCCACATTAATTAGGGTCTCCCTGTCCATTTCTTTGGACACTTTTATTTCCTCCAAAACTTCAAGTGCTTTGGCCTTTGCTGCTTCAAAACCTTCAGTCACTATTCTTGGGTGAAGACCCTAGTAAAAAAAACCAAACATTCAAAATAAAGTGTATTTTGAAACATACACAAAGTACGCCAATATAAATAGTCTAAACCCCTCCAAATGAGATCAAGGGCTATTTAACAGAAACAGATCTGCCAACACTAGATCAGGTAGCCACAGATTTAGACACAGACATCACGCAATCAGAGGTTGAAGCAGCCATTGCAGCCTTCCCAGCGGGAAAAACACCAGGGACTGACGGCCTACCAATAGAATGGTACAAACAACATGTCAAACTTATAGCCCCAATCCTGGTAAAAATGTATAATGAGGTGAAAAATGGGAAGCCCCTCCCAGACTCTATGAGGGAAACACTGACAATCTTAATCCCGAAATCTGGTAAGGACCCCCTAGACTGCTCATCATACAGACCAATCGCACTGATCAATGCGGATGCCAAGATATTGGCAAAAGTATTCGCATTGAGACTGGCCCCGCATTTATCAGACGTAACCTCGGCAGATCAAACTGGCTTTATGCCAGGTCGCTCTACAGATATCAATATAAGGAGACTGTTTACTAATATTGCAATACAACATGACAATGCCGGAACTAGAGTAATAGCCTCATTGGATAATGAAAAGGCTTTTGATTCTGTGGAATGGGAATACTTATGGGCCACAATGGAAAGGGTGGGTATACGTTCAACATATATTAAAATGGGTACGAGCGCTATATCACAACCCAATAGTAAGAATAAGAACTAACATGAATGTATCAAAGGCAGTTCCAATAAAAAGGGGAATGAGACAGGGCTGCCCCCTCTCGCCTCTCTTGCAATAGCAATGGAACCGCTGGCTTGTCGGGTCAGAACTGCACCAGCCGTGAGGGGTCTAACCATTGGTAAGATGAGCGAAACTCTCAATGTACGCAGATGACACACTTCTGTATTTACCTAACTCTGATCAGGCTCTCACACACGCTCTTAAAATTATTGATAGCCATACCGGCTATTCGGGCCTTAGAATAAACTGGTCGAAATCAGTTTTATTTCCCATAGACAAGCTCCCAGACAATCAACCACAACAATCACTTGTCTTAAGATGGGTAGATAAATTCAAATACTTGGGTATTTGGATTCATGTAAATCTAGAAAAATACAGCGAGTTGAATATACTTCCTCTTATTAAACTTAGAGAAAAAAAGGGATTTATGTGCCAATTTACCAATCTCACTAATTGGAAGAATAAACCTGTTTAAAATGGTAATAATCCCAAAACCAACATACATTTTTAGACAATCACCAGTAGGGATTAAAAAGTCCATCTTTGCAACAATAAAGTCCCTAATGATATCCATATTTTGGAACAAACTTTCCCCTAGACTAGCCCTCAAGACGCTGCAACTTCCCACCTCCCAAGGAGGGCTAGCTGCCCCAAACCCCTATCTATATTATATGGCGGCACAATTGGCAGTGGTAAGACAATGGGCCACTTCACCCAAATCAAATGCAGCAATATCTCTGGAAGCACAGATCCTAGGCTCATACGAAGAACTTAAAAGTATTTTATATAGGGGTACAACCTACTCCGCTAAGATCACCCCATTGATGAAGGCTACGATTAAAGTGTGGAAAACAGCCCTAAAATTTTATCCAGAGGCAGAACATCACTGCTCAGAGTATACCCCCTTGTGGTGTAATCCTCAACTAATACATCTTAAACAAGTCCCGGATCCACAACACTGGGCACAATATAACAAAGTACATTGTGGATTGTGGCAAATTGTTAACATTTCAGGAGCTGAAATAGAAATTCTCTCTCCCAAACAAATTCCTATTTAGATTTCTACAATTAAGATATGCTTTTAATTCTCAATTCCTGACCCAATGTATAGACACCACCCCGAAATAGCTTAGAACAAGTAGTGCACAATAAAATGTTGGCCAAACCTTTATCGCACTTCTATAAGAAATTGATTCAACAGTGCAACTCCACTTTAAATAAGGTGTTAAGCAAATGGCAACAAGATATCCCTGACTTAACAACTGAAAATTGGGATGAGACCTTGGATATGCTTTATGAGGGGATAATAAGCGCCAAAGATAAAATGACAATTAAACTACCTACACCGGACATACCTTACGCCCTAGAGACTGCATAAAATGCACTCAAATGTTAGCCCGGTGTGCCCTAGGTGCGCTTTTTCACCTGCAGGCTTCTTTCACATGGTATGGGACTGCCCTTCCATACGAAAGTTCTGGGAAGCAATTATACATCAGATTCATGGGAAAACGGATATTCCTTTACCAAAAGACCCCAAGGTATTATTGCTTAACCAACTAGAGGACGTGGTCCCTGTCGAGCTCAGAGGACTCTGGTGTCAATACTTTGTATGTATGCAAACAAGGCTGTTGCAATAAGGTGGAAATCGCAGTATGGCCCGACACAAAAAGATTGGGCACAATTAATTGCTAAATCCATAGCTCTCTACAAGCTCACTTATGAGACAAAATTTTGCAAAATATGGGATTTGTGGGTGGACACAGAAACCGATGTAAATCTCCCTCTGAAGGCTTAACTCATCTCACCTAGCTATATTTTTAAAGGTTAATTGTAAATGGTAATAAAAAATAAATAAATGTCTATATCTATGTCTAATTCTGATCGACGCAAGGCAATTAAATTTAATCTATTGGAATGACAACACCAAGCCTGTTTTTCTTTCTTTACTTTGTTTTTCTTTATTTAATTGCTGACATGGTTTCCTTCTTTTACATTTATTCAACGCTTATGGTATACCTTTTGTATACAAGGATATGTCTGTAACTTTCTATGCAATCTTATGGTTTAATAAAAAAAGAATTGTTAAAAAAAAAAAATTGTCTAAAGGTGGCCATACACAGGCAGATTAAAGCCGCCACAACGGTCCTTTAGACTGATTTGACAGCTTATCTGCCCGTGTGTGGGGGCCTCCGAAGGGTCTCACCGATCGATATCTGGCCAAAAATCTGCCTGATATTGATCGGACAGATTTGATTTTTCCTGTGATCAAGGACTGCATACATAGTTGATGATGTCCTACGATCCGTCGGAGCCCATTTCCTTCATATAACCCGATCGTTCGGGTCCTAGGGCCAAACGTTCATATTAACACAATATCACCCTGCCGATGGTGGGTAAAAAAAATATCCGCTCGTTTGGCGACCATCGCCAAACGAGCAGATCTTATCTATATGGCTACCTTTACTTAGTCGACATCAATACTTAATATCAATATTTTAACAGGTCATAATCTTAATTTGGAGCTTTCATATGTGAAATACACATGATTTAAAAGAATACTGGCACCTTCTACAAAAACTAAACAAAAAACACTAAAGGGCCATGGCAAATGGGGAGATTTGTCGCCTGCTGTTAAATCTACTCTACTGGGGGACAATGCTCCTGAAAATGTGCACTCAGCAGAACTGTGGGAGACAACATTATGATGCCACCATCAACAGCACTAAGACATTTTCTGTAGCATGGTGTCTGACTGCAAGAATCACTGCAAGCCATGCAGTTATAGACTTTACACCTTTTCTAAAAACCCATAAACTGTAGCTCACTCATTCACCAAAATTTAATGAACAAAGCAACATCTGTCTCCTGCTTAGTTAGATGTAAATTTTGAAGTGCTTTACAATAATTCAACAAGCAAGGGTTACAGAATAAAAATAGTATCAGAGGGGCCTTTTAACAAGAGCTTACAGTTGAAAGCCTTGTACAAATCTCTAATTTTCACTTTACCACAAGCAGAAAACTTAAGAATGTACATTCCATGAGACAGCGATTTTATATACCTCAAGATGGCCATAGACATGTGGCAAATGGGGAGAGATAGTCGACTGCTGTTAAATCGACTACCTGCGGGTGAAAAATGCTCCTGAAAATACACTATTCAAAATCAGTGAAGTTTCCTTCTGAGGCAACAAATCTTCCCATCTGTAATTATCCTAATCCAATTTGGTATGGATGACACTTTCTGCTCAGTACAAAGGAGTTTTGGTAGTTAAACCATCAGTACTTACTTAGACCTCTGGAAATTATTTTGTGGAAGTTAGAACTGGTGTACTGAGTGATAGTCTCAGGAAGCCAGGTCCAGGAGATGACAGTTTTTTTTTTTTTTTTTTTTTAAATAGCCATACTGACTTTCCCTTTAAATGTGTTAGGGTGATCCATACACAGCCCAATAAGATGCCAACTTGGTCCAGAAGAACCAAATTTGACAGCTTTAATCACTCTGTGTATGACCACCTGGCTATAATCTGTGTATCTGACAGAAAATATATAAACCATCCACTACAGTTTGGGTGCATTTTGATAACCAAGGTAGATCCCTAAAAACAAAGCATCTAGTAAAACGCATTATGGGTATGCATTTCATAAACATTCTGAAATAGTTTTTCCCCATATATTACTACTTTCCTCTACCAAGTTTGGAATCAATTGCCTCATAATTGTTATTTATATAAACACAATGAGATTTACCCATAAACAGAAAGCTATTCCGAAGGTGCGTACTTCTTTCACTTTAAAGGCTAATGCAAAACACAAATATTCACTCTGCCCTAGCAGTCTAAAGCTATGTATATTTTACCACATACTAGGTCCTAATTTTGGATTCATTATATAAAATAAATATTTGCGTGAAAACATGAATGCATACCTCAGAGATGTAAAGGTCTGCCTGCTTCAGTAGCTCTCCGATGATCAGAACATTTGATGTGGTTCCATCTCCAGTAATGTCATCTTGTGCTGTAGCTACTTTAGCAATCAATGAGGCTGTTGGATGTTGAATTTGCTAAAAAGTAATTAATTGTGGTGTTATGAATCTATTTTACAAACATTTATCACAGTAATGGGCATTATATTAAAATGTATACTGCAACATATGGATACAAACAGGAATATAATGTCAGAGAGCCCTGTCTAAAAAAAAAAAAAAAAAGTCTATAATCTGAGTAGCACTGCGCTTGGTGTTTCCTCTCCAGATATTTGGCTGAACCATGAGATCTTATCTTTAGCATGATTTGGCAATTATTGTAATATAATAAATTCACCTGGCCCCTACCTAAAACGTTGAGATTATAAATTGTATTCAGATGTAGTTCTAATGACACCCAGTAAAACCTGGTTGCATCAGGAAAAAAAGGTACAAATGAAATTTAATTTTGCATGGTGTCTGACTGCAATGGCTACTGCAAAAGCTAATGCAGAATTCATCCATGCCACCAGGATTAATAATAAAGAAATTCATTATTGCTATCAATTCTTTGCCACACTTCACACACTGTATTATTGTAAACGTATGGGTCCTGGGGTTTTCCAGATAAAAAATCTTTCCGTAATTTATATAATAAGGATTTGTTATATCTTAGTTTGGATCAAGTACAAGTGACTTTTATTATTACAGAGAAAAGGGAACTAATTTTTAAAAATTTGGATTATATGATTAAAATGGAGTCTATGGGAGAAGGCCTATCCATAATTCAGGGTTTTCCATACAACAGGTTTCCATATAACGGATCCCATACCTGTATTAGGTAAACACAAACATCAATATAAGGGAAAGACAGTTTTTAAAACGTTAACGCAAACTTGGAGGATCTAGCAGATCAAGTTACTATGGGATGAAACGGATATTGTCTGACCCACAGAAACAAATGCATTGCTTGGTACACTCACCATTTCATGAAGCAAGACATTGCCATCTTTGGTAAGCTTGATGTCTCCAGCACCAGAAACAAGCCTGTGGAAAGCAGGCAATGACAAGATAATGAACTGCTAAACCTCAAACAAAACATACCAAAACCCCATCTACACAGCCTAACTACATTTTAAAATATTTACTCAGTAAACTGCTATACTATGAAACGAAATAGATTTGCTATTATTTAAAGGGTTGTAAAAAACTAAATGGAGTGCTGTATTCATATTTACATTTCTGTATATAAATAGTGCTGTGCAGTTCACAGTTAAAAGTAGCATTTACCTAAAGAGTAAACTTTGTTGCTGAACATCTGAAATGCTGCAGACTTCCTGATTAAGGCTCTGGTAAACCAAGATGCTTTCACTTGTTACAAAGTAAATTTTTGATGAACTTCCCTTCGAGGTCTCAGCAACTCAAACATTTGAAATAAACATTTTAAAATCTGCCCGGACTTCTGCAGTTTATGGTTAAATTCCATCACTTAAAGGACCAGTAACGTCAAAAATTTTTTTTACAAAATACGTTATTATACATCGAAATATAAACACCAACACACTTTAAAATTTTAAATTGCAAAGCCTTTATTAAAAAATAACTTACTGAAACTCCACTTCCTGTCCTCTTTAGAAACGGCGATACGGCGACCATCCTTCCTGCAGCAGTTGATTTCTTCTCCCTGGCTATCTCTCCTGGCCACTCTATGTCTGCCGCGCTCTGCCAGCAAGATTGACAGCCAGCTTCTTCTTCTCCAGTCACTTCTTGATGCAGCCGTACTGGTCCTGGTGGTGATCATCTACGGGGCTTGCACAAAACCGGCGTGCGCTGGACTTCTCCCTGCACACTCGGTGTGCTGCTGCTGCGGACTCTGAGCCCTGCTGCCCCTTTGTTTCCCGTGCACCCTGTGTAATGGAGGTCCCTGCTGACTGGGGGTCTGCGGCGGAGAGCGCTTGTTGTTGCTCCCACCGCCGGGCCTGTCACTCCTGATCGCTGCTCTCATGGAAAGTAGCGCCGTGGAGAGCCTGTCCCGCAGTGCTGCTGCTTTTGGGTGCTGTCCGTAGCGCGGTTTTCCTTGTACCGTGTACTTCTCCACCGATAGCTTCAGTTCAAGCGGCAGCGCCTGGGACAGCGCCACGCTGAGAGGCTCTCCTGTCAGATCCTGACAGGCTCTCCATGGCGCTACTTTCCATGAGAGCAGCGATCAGGAGTGACAGGCCCGGCGGTGGGAGCAACAACAAGCGCTCTCCGCCGCAGACCCCCAGTCAGCAGGGACCTCCATTACACAGGGTGCACGGGAAACAAAGGGGCAGCAGGGCTCAGAGTCCGCAGCAGCAGCACACCGAGTGTGCAGGGAGAAGTCCAGCGCACGCCGGTTTTGTGCAAGCCCCGTAGATGATCACCACCAGGACCAGTACGGCTGCATCAAGAAGTGACTGGAGAAGAAGAAGCTGGCTGTCAATCTTGCTGGCAGAGCGCGGCAGACATAGAGTGGCCAGGAGAGATAGCCAGGGAGAAGAAATCAACTGCTGCAGGAAGGATGGTCGCCGTATCGACGTTTCTGAAGAGGACAGGAAGTGGAGTTTCAGCAAGTTATTTTTTAATAAAGGCTTTGCAATTTTAAAATTTTAAAGTGTGTTAGTGTTTATATTTTGATGTATACTAACGAATTTTGTAAAAAAAAAATTTTGACGTTACTGGTCCTTTAACTCCTATGTTTTAATTCGTTTTAGCTGAACTTCCCTTTAAAGGTCGCAAACATTTGAAATACACATTTTAAAGACTGCCTGACTTCTGCGGTCTACGGTTAGCTTCCTTCATTAACTCTTTAGCTTCCTTCATTAACTCTTTTGCTAATTAATCCTCTTATGACACACAAAGGCATCATAGATCTTTCTAGTAAAATTAGATTGTGACAAGATTAACGCAGACGTATTAATTCTAAGTTTTAAAAAATGCTCTGGCAGTGGTTATTTTTTACAGGCCTCTATATCCATCCAGTTTAAGCTTAACTTATGGATGTAGTCTTCATTTAAATTAAAGGGGTTGTTCACCTTTAAACTAACTTTTAGTATAATGTAGAGAGTGAAAGTCAATTTGCGATCGGTTTTCATTTTTTATTATTTAATTTTTTGATTTATTTAGCTTCAGCAGCTCTTCAATTTGCTTTTTAAGCAACCTAGTAGCTACGGTCCAAATTACATTAGCATCCATGCATTAATTTGAATAAGAAACTTGAATATGAATAGAAGGCCAGAGTAATTAAAATTGTCAACAATACATGTGTAGCCATAGAGCATTTGCTTTTTAAAAGGGGTCAGCGACGCCCATTGAAAGCTGCAAAGAGTCAGAAGAAAAAGGTGAATAACCATAAAAAATAATGAAAACCAATTGAAAAGTTGTTTAGAATTGGCCCTTCTATAACATACTAAAAGTTAACTTGAAGGTGAACCACCCCTTTAAACTACACAGAACTGACAATTTATTGGCCAAATATTATAGGATACATCTGAAAAGTCAGAAAATTGTATAAGGTTGAGGGGAATGAAGAAACTGCGACTGGCTCACAACACATCAGAAAGACATCCCTTCTCTAAATTATAGATCCACACATGTTTTATGAAAATGCATCAACAGACGGTATATGTTTACACATTATACTTGGTGGATCTACACCCAGTATATATAAAAAGCTAAAAATGTATTATAGCTGTGGCCCGAAAGGGGGAAACAGAAATTTCCATGCAGACCCACAGAGATAGCTGCAATACTTTTGCCCTGAAAAACCAAGCGACTCTTGTCTTGTATCTCTGCTAAAGCAAAACGAATGTTTTTTTTTAAAGGCAGACAAAGAATACTACAGTAATGATCTATCCAGAAGTTGTAAAGAGAACAAGCATTCGCTGAAAATTACTAGCAGGTACTAGAAAGTACTAGCAAAAAAAATCAGGGCAGATATAAGGATAACCATCCAATTTCAGCAATAACCTGGATGCAACCACCCCACAACTAAGGATACTGGCTCTGATTTATATTACTAGCCATGTGCTTATCTTGCTCTGAAGAAACAAGATCTTGAGTGTGTTCCCAAGAAAAGAAAATCACTGGAGAAGAATTACATGTGATACAATTGTGGGGGGGGGGATCCTTCTGTAGGACTTTCTTGGGTTGATTGAACATTAAGGCTCTGGCCTACTTTAGAATGGTGATTTTACATTGGTTGAAAGATAGAAGCAACTAGTAGAAGTGATAAAGCAGATATTAATATCATGGGTTTTAAGGATTGCATCACAAACTAACAGTATCGGTATTACTCTCACAACCCCAGTCACAGCCCATGTGCCACCATGATAAGTCTCTCTCACATTTTCATGGTGCCTTTAGGCCCGAGGTTGGTCCGCAGCACGTCTTGGAGCCCCCGTGCCGCACTGATGTTCACCGACAGCGCCGCCTGAGCTCGAGCCACCTCGGCTTTCGGATTGAGGGCTTTGATAGCGGACATAGTGTTGACGGCAAAGAAAGGCCCGGAAACCGAATCCGAAGTAATTGACACAATGAATCAGCTAGCCGCGACCAGCTTTCCCCACCACGCCGCTCCCTAGAAGAAAAGGGGCTGGAATTCCAGAACAATCTAACGTGCTACGTCGGCGCGGAACGCCCAACAAATAACCTAATTGGCTCAACCACCTGCTCCTGCAAATTTATTGGTCGACACATTCGAAATCTCGCGTGATTTCTGTGACAGCGTTCAAACTGCCGAAGGGAAGTGGCGGTAGTGCTACCCGGGCAATAAGGGATTGGAGTTACATTGGATATGTAATAGCTGCATTATTTCTGCTAGATAGCTTGTCTTTTATCCTACACCAACATGGGACGTGTAACCCTTATTACTTTACATTTAGCCTGAGAAAAACACAGAACGTGATCTATATCAATAAACGCTGCTCCATTCTGAAGACTGATGTTTTTAATGGCAAAAACCCAGTGGGCAATTTCATTGAATTGCTTGTGGGCAATGCTGAGAGCCGGTGTTAAACCGGGCGCCCAGCCATTCCAGCCGGTCACTTGGGCAACACCGGTACAGGCTACTTTTTAAAAGGATCTGACGTCACGGCCATGTGACGGCTCCACTGCGGCTTACCTGTTAAAGGAACAGATCAGTGTGAAACTAAAAACTGTGTAAATAGATAGGCTGTGCAAAATAAAATATGCTTCTAATATAGTTAGTTAGCCAAAAATGTAATGTATAAAGGCTGGAGTGAACAGATGTCTAATAAAATAGCCAGAATCCAACTTCCTGCTTTTCAGCTCTATAACTCTGAGTTAGTCAGCGACTTGAAGGGGGGCCACATGGTACATTTCTGTTCAGTGAGTTTGTAATTGACCCTCAGCATTCAGCTCAGATTCAAAAGCAACAGATATGACCCATGTGGCCCCCCCCTCAAGTCTCTGATTGGTTACTGCCGGGTAACCAGGGTAACCAGTCAGTGTAAACCAAGAGAGCTGAAAAGCAGGAAGTAGTGTCCTGACTGACTTGTTATACATGAAATCACTCCAGCCTTTATACATTACATTTTTGGCTAACTAACTATATTAGAAAAATTTTTTATTTTGCACAGCCTATCTGTTTACCCAGTTTTTATTTTTACACTGAACAATTCCTTTAATGAGCGTCAAATTCAAACATGGGAAAGTCGTAATGGGTTCTAGTGGCGGGCTGTGGACTCTTGACAGGGACCTGCAACTAAATTCCCAGGGTTGCCAACTTGTATTGTAGGTTTAGTACAGGTTGTAACCTCTACCTCAGGTTTGGGGCAGTTCATTGTGTCGCTGGATGTTTGTAGAGATTGAATGGATCACTGCCTCGGAATTTCTGTGGGGTGAGGGGGGATCACAGTGAATTAATGTCAGCTAGACTGTATTCAATATTTACACACCCAAATGCAGCTACAAGATTGTTGTTGGAGCTGGGTTTTTTTTTTTTACCATTACTCTGGCACAATTACGGTTCAACAATGGCAAGATAAAAATGAAAGGCAAGACATACTGACACAGCTATAATAATATTATATTCATTCACCATAAACAGCTTTGCTTTTCTGTCATGCACTGAAAGTCTCCCTTAATGGAGAATAATGTAATGGACAACTTGGGAACAATAAATTGTATAGAAACTGTTGCCTTGGTGTTTCATGAGCTGACGGAAAATGTGAGCGACCAGTCAAGTAATAGAACATGGGATAACGTTCATGAGAGGGACTTCTATTTAAGGAGAGGATCATTGCCCCTAAAACTTTTTAAAGGACCAGTAACACCAAGTTCTCTTAACACTTAATTCCCCCCTAAACTTCTATATAAGTCAGGCTTACTCTCCCCTTTGGTTTTCTTTTTAAATCTTGAGCTTCAATCTGACTTCCAAAGTGCTTCATAACAGAATGTAAAAAGGTGACGGCCCCTTGAATTCCTCTGTGTGCTGAACCAGAAGTCAGCTTTACATGGATGACCTAAAGCACCTAAGTTTTTTTTTTTTTAAGCATCTGCAGTTCAAATGTCTGTTTCTTTTCCTTCAGACAGCTTTGGGGGTAATATTGTGAGCATATATATTAAAGGAACAGTTCAGTGTAAAATTACAACACTGGGTAAATAGATAGACTGTGCAAAATAAAAAAATGTTTTCAATATAGTTAGCCAAAAATGAAATGTATAAAGGCTGGAGTGATTGGATGTCGAACACAATAGAACGTAACTTCCGGCTTTTCAGCTCTCCAACTCTGAGTTAAAGTGGCCAAACACAGCCAGATTAAAGCTGCTGATATGGGTCCTTTAGACCGATTCGGCAGCTTAGCTGCCCGTGTGGGGACAGCCTAATCGATTAGGGTCCCCCTAATCGACAGGCCAAAAATCAGGCAGATACAGATCTAGCAAGTTTGATTTTTTTTCTTTGATCCAGGATCGCATCGGCTTGTTGATTCAGGCCTGTGACCCGTCGGCACCCATTCACACCATTTTAATCTGATCGTTCAACCCCAGGGCCGAATGTTCGGATTAACCTGATATCACCCAGCCGTAAGGGGGCATATCGGGTTAAGATTCGCTCGTTTCGCGACCTCTAATAGTGTATGGCCACCTTTAGTCAGCGACTGCCTCTGGACATGAGTAACTAAGTGCTTCAGTGAGTGCTTTAGAACAGACCCCTGCAGCTTTCACTGTGAGCAGAAAAACCTCTGTACCTATGTGTCTCTCAAAAGCACACTCCCTGGGGGGGAGGGGGTACGGCAGGGGCAGGGCCCTGAGACAGTAATCCCGGTGGGGATTACATTATAATGACATTATAAGCAATACAAATGCTACCTACCTCTTATGGTCAACCCTTATAGTGCATCATGGGAGATGATGAAGGCCCTTTCCACATGCTAGTGATTAAAGCCTACATCTTGATTGCCCAACATTTTTGTTAGCTAAATAGCACACGCAACAGCAGTTAGGCTCCCTCACTTCCAACTACAGCCTTATAGTGAGTGCATTATGGGATCTGTAGTTTATACATTGGCATACTATTTTTAATCACAGTGTAGAAGGATAAAGAGCTGACTGCCATTTAGTGCATCTGGGGCTTTAGAAGTGTCAGGGTACACAGCCCCCATTATGCTTCTGCTCACAATCTCTTATTATTTCTCCCCACAAAGTGAAATATTCAGAGTGATTTGCGAGAGACCGATTTGAGAGAGAAAGTGATTGTGAGAGAGACAGCAAAAGAAGAAGAGAGAGAGAAGCAAAGAGAAGAGAGAAGACAAAGAAGAAAGAAGACCTTGAGTGACCCCCTGCCAGAGTTTAATAACATCATTTGGGATCCTCTGGACAAAGGTACTGGTCCTGTATTTCCCCCTCTATAATATGCACTTGCAACAGTAAGGTTAGCTTATCCCTTGGCTATAGGAGTTGCCATGCTGCTCATTATAGATGAAGCTATAGCTGTTCTTCTTTAGTCTCACCTTTGTGAGTTGGGGGATAAACTGGGCAATTTTCAGGAAGTACATGGAAACATATGCAGGTACAGTATCTAATGAATTTATTTGTTCAATTATTACTTTTTTGTTATAGGGCTGATGTATTGAAAGCCATTGCAATGCTGTGATTTTTGTGAAAAAACAACCACAAAAAGAACATATAAATCCTGCACATCTGAACCTATTGAGATGCCATAGAAACTAATAGGAAGTGTATCTTCATCATTTTGGCAAGGAATTGGGATTGGGATCAAATGGCTTGAAAATGCAGAGAAACCTGCGATTTGCAACTTGTCCCATAATCAAAGAGGGAAATGGTACATTCGCATTTAGTAATGTTAATTTGCATAACTGCCATAGTTCTGATTTCTACAAATATATCACTTGATAAGGTAAAACCCTTGGGTACAAGTTTAACGTTATTTTGTTTGGTTTTGCAGAGAGCCCACCAGCACCGCCACAGCTTACACGGTACCACGTGTCGATGCACCTCTGTGTAGGTGATCTTCATGACACAGAGGTGAGTGAGCCATTCTCAATTCCACCAGTGGTGCCTCCACTCCAATACACCATGATTCCACCAGTGGTGCTGCCCCCTTATACCTAAAATATGGTTCCATAGACAGGAGCACCCATAGGCCACTTGGTAGACCATGCATTCCTTTTCAATCCATTCCTCAAACTGCAGAGTCTGCAGGCTGCCTGGGGTCCAATGGAATGATGAGGAATGCAGGGTTCACTTTGTAGCTTAATGGTGCTCATGTATATGCAGCCATATTCCCTTCTATTTTAGTTCCCTCCACCGCAATTCCAACCACAGTGTCCCTTATTTCCCCAATTATTTCTACCATAATTCCACCAGCGGTGCCACACTTACACCTAAAATATGTTTCCATAGACAAGAGCACCCTCAAGCCACTCGGTAGACCCTGCATTCCATCCCTCAGACTGCAGAAGCCGGGTCTGCAGGCTGCCTGGGGTCCAATGGAATGGAGAGGAATGCAGTGTTCACCTAGCAGCTTAAAGGCGCTCCCATGTATATGTAGCCATATTCCCCTCTGTTTCAATTCCCTCCACCGTAATTTCACCAGCGCTGCACCCCATACACCTAAAATATGGTTTCATAGACAAGAGCACCCTTAAGCCAATCAGTAGACCCTGCATTCCTTTCCATTCCATCCCTTAAGACTGCTGAAGCTGGGTTCTGCAGGCTGCCTGGGGTCCAATGGAATGGAGAGGAATGCAGTGTTCACCTTGTTGCTTAAATGTGCTCTTGTGTATGCTGCCATAATTCCTTCTATTTCCATTCCCTCCATCACAATTCCAACCACAGTGTCCCTTCTTTCCCCCTAAATATGGTTGCATAGACAGGAGCACCTTTAAGCCACTTGGTAGACCCTGCATTCCTCTCCACTCCATCCCTCAGCCTTCTGTTTCCCTCACCCTGCTTCCCTTGATTTAATTTGGAGCATTGATCCTGGGAGCAAATCCGATCGCTGTTAAGGGGCCAGGAAGGAATTTTTCCCTCTAGCAAGCAGATTGTCCCAAGCTTGCCAGAGGTTTTTTGCCTTCCTCTGGATCAAATAGTGCAGTTTATCTAATTATTATCAATAAAACTGTAACTTACACAGATTTAACATCAAGTTGCTTTGTGTGTGTCTTTATTCTGGGTATTGGTCAGATTTGGGAGGGGTAACATATAGATGGGGTGCGTGGGGTGAGAATGGAACAAATAAGAAACACTAAAAAGTTAAAGAAAAATTAAAGTGAAATCTACTCATGTTCTTGTTTTATAAGAAACCCAATCAGTGGAAACCAAGTGAGCTTCAAAGCAGGAAGTCGTTTTCTGTTCTGTTAAACATGCAGTCACTTCAGTCTTTATACATTACATTTTTGGCTAACTAACCATATTAGAAACATGTTTTTTTGCACAGCCTATTTACCCAGTTTTTATTTTTATACTGAACAATTCCTTTAAGCTCAGCATAGCAGAGGAAATCAAGCCACCATCACCTTTCTGCTATGGAGCACTTTGGAAGTCAGATTCAAGCTCAAGATTTAAAAAAAAAAAAAAATTAGAGTAAACCTGACCTAGTACTATAGCTATTTGAGGATGAATTAAGTGTTAAAAAAATGTTGGTTTTACTGTTCCTTTAAAGATAAGTTCTGTCATCCCAGTGTCTTTACTATAGAGACTTGACAGGGCAGGTAAACACTTGTAGGCTGCAGCTACATTTATATGCAAAATGTATTTCAATAAGTGGGGAGAAGTTATTGTGGAAATGGTTACTACACATGACAGGATATGGTTAAAACTTAGCTGCACAAGGGAGATGAAGGCATATTATAGACTAAGAAAACTGAAGGGAAAGGATAAAGTGAATGTATGTGTGCACTTTGTGGAGAACGTGAGATAACGATATCTTTTCCCTCCCATAAGTGTAACACCAAAGGTTTTTTTGAGCAATATGTTTGTCAATTCATTCTTATGGGAACAGCTTGCAAGTGCTAGCTAATGCAATAATGTATTTACAGGCACAAGCAATTTCTGCAGAAATGATTTGGGTGGGGTGGCAATTTGGAGTGGTTTGATGTATGTTCACAGCACTGAAAACATTCAAGCGGCAAAATGCTGGGTCCATAAACAGGGTACACACCAATGACTGTTCCATTAAAAGAGGCTAGTCTGTGTATAGGATATATTTCATTCTTTAGGCCAGTGATCCCCAATCAGTATCTCGTGAGCAACATGTTGCTCTCCAACCCCATGGATGTTGCTCCCAGTGGCCTCAAAGCAGAAGCTTATTTTTGAAGTCAAGGCTTGGATGCAAGTTTTGGTTGTATAAAAACCAAGTGCCCTGCCAAACAGAGCCTCAATGTAGGTTAACAATCCACATAGGGGCTATTAAAATGGCCAATCACAGTACTTATTATTTGGCACCTTAAGAACATTTCTCATGCTTGTGTTGCTCCCCAACTCCTTTTACTTCTGAATGTTGCTCACAGGTTCAAAAGGTTGGGGATCCCGGCTTTAGGCTAATCAAAAGGCTGAAGAATTTGTTGCAATTTCCCATTGACTTAAATTGGAAGCTTGTGGTCTAGGGCACTACCAGACGTGTTCTTCCCACTGCTGCTACTTCATCTACTTACCTAAGAGAGCTGCAAAAATTGGAAAGTGGCTCATCTTTTAGGCCAAACTGCTTGGCAACTTCCTGCATTAGAAACTGATTGGTGGTTAAATTCTTCCCATTCCAACTGAGTTTGAGGGCATGGGAGCTGTAGTATGAAGGGATATTACAGAGGGTTTACTCAGAGTCATGAATTAGTCATGAAAACTGTTCTCATGAAAGAAGGATACTACCTCCAGGTGATGGTCCTCCAAGCTCTGAAATACCTAGAATGCAGGAACGTAGTTTCAGTAAACATATTCAATACATGTAATTATATTTTAAGACTAGAAAGTAGTCTCTGACCCTCTCCCCATTTAAGACATAAGCCTTCATGCACATGATTGACACGTTTCCCAAAAAGCACCAGCAGCCCTGTACAATTGGAGAATGTGGAGCTCGGGTGGCACCCATGCAATTCATATGGAGCTTTACAAGGAAACATGGGCCTTTACTGCACTAGGGCTGCTGTGTATCTGAACTGGTAACATCACCCCTAGCATGAGAAACATTATTTCTATTCCAACACTTTTTTATCCATAATACATCATTTAAAACCTGCTTACCAGGTGCAAGATTTAAAATGTATCAATACTGAGATTAATTGGCCACTGCACAGATTACACTTCAACTTCAGATTGTAAAATCCTGCATAGTTCACACCTCTATTCCCCCCTGCACTGTTCACACCTGTGACCCCTCTATTGTTCACAACCCTAAAGCCCTTTACTGTTCACATCTCAGACTGAAAGTGCCCACACTGTTCACACCTAATGCAAAATGCTGGAGGGGCACCAGCATTGTGTCACTGTATGTAGCATAGTATGAACTGCCAGGGCTGGATTTATAATGCAGGTGCCCCTGGTGCACATAGCATTTTAAAAACTATTGTATCGCCTGCAAATTCCCAGTGCTTCCGAACCAATGGGGGCGTGGTTGGGCAGCATGCTGCCCCTCTAAAATTCTGCTGCCCTAGGCCCTGGCCTTTCCACAAATCTGGGCCTGTGAACTGCTCAAATTAGAGTCACCTTGATAGGTTTCCCTGTCTCCAGCTGTAGTCTGCCTTCCCTATGCTCCCTGTATGTGCCATAGTCTGCCTGCCCTATGCCTCCTGTGTGTGCAATTCTCTGCTTTCCCTATGCTCCCTGTATGTGCCATACTCAGCCTGCCCTATGCTCCTTGTGTGTGCCATACTCTGCCTTCCATATGCTCCCTTTGTGTGCCATACTCTGCCTGCTCAATGCCTCCTGTATGTGCCATACTCTGCCTGCCCTATGCGTGTCGGAGCTGTGTGTCATACTCTTCTTGTAATGTTCCCACCATAAAACCCAACTACAACTGCCACAGATATGGAGAAATGTTTTGTGCAACAAAGTATGCCCTTGTATTTCAAAGTCTTGTAAGTCTAGTGATTGTGAATCCCACTTGGGGTTGTTTGCCTTAAAGGGGTTGTTCACCTTTAAGTTAACTTTTAGTATATTATAGAATGGCTTATTCTAAGCAACTTTTCAACTGGCCTTTATTTTTTATAGTTTTTGAATTATTTGCCTTCTTCTTCTGACCCTTTACAGCTTTCAAATTTGTTCACTGACCCCACGTAAAAACAAATGCTCTGCAAGACTACACATTTATAGTTATTGCCACTTTTTATTACTCATCTTTCTATTCAGGTCTCTCCTATGCATATTCCAGTCTCTTCTCTCTGGGACCTAGGGTTTTCCTGGTAATTGATCTTTCCGTAATTTGGATCTTCATACCTTAAGTCTACTAGAAAATAATGTAAACATTGAATAAACCCAATAGGCTGGTTTTGCTTCAAATAAGGATTCATTATATCTTTGTTTGGATCAAGTACAAGGTACTTTTTATTATTACAGAGAAAAAAAATGTGGATTATTTGGATAAAATGGAGCCTATGGGAGAAAGTCATTCCGAAACTTGCAGAATAATGGGTTCCTGGATAATGGATCCAATACCTGTACAAGTTTCTGCTATAGGTTGTTTCCCATCACCCAGTATATTTACATCCAATTAGTAGTAGTTAGCCAATCACAGCCCTGCATTCACACAAGCAAAGACTGACCTTAGTCCCCTACCAGGTCAGCCCAGCTGCTGATCCCCCAGTATCTGTCTATATTGCACTTGAGTACTTGTAAAGAAGAATTATATCCCCTCGCAAGTGTCTTTCCCAAGATAAAACCGCCACCATAACAGTCTGCCCTCATAATTTAAATCTTCCACCAGTTTAGTTCACATCTTTGCATTTTCTCCAATTATTTATATCCTTCTTAAAGAGGTGTTTCATCTTTAACTTAACTTTTGATGTGTTATAGAATGGCTAATTCTAAGCAACTTCTCAATGGGGATTCATTGTTTTTTTTTAACTTATTTGCCTTCTCACATCTTTCAAATATGGGTCAATGACCCCATCTAAAATCAAATGCTCTGTAAGGCTACAACTGTATTGCTGTTGCTACTTTTTATTACGGGTATGGGATCTGTTATCTGGAAAACTATCATCTAGAAAGCTCCAAATTACGGAAAGGCCATCTCCCATAGACTCCATTTTATCCACATAATCCAAATTTTTAAAATGATTTCCTTTTTCTCTGTAATAATAAAACAGTACCTTGTACTTGACCCCAACTAAGATATAATTAATCTTTATTGGAAACAAGACAGCCTATTGGGTTTATTTAATGTTTACATGATTTTTTAGTAGCCTTAAGGTTTGAAGATCCAAATTACGGAATCAGTTATCCAGAAAACCTGGCCCGACCATTCTGGATAACAGTTTCCATACCTATAGTTTCCTACTGTTAGCATTATTATGGTATATTGATTTACTAATTTTCTTACATTTTCTTTTGTTTAGATGACAACCATTTCTTTTAGCCAACACTGAACTGACTGCAACATCTTACACTGATAACAATTCTTATGTTAACGCACTTTAATCAAAAGGATTGTAACTTAATATGTTGCAAAACCAATAAAAATACTGAAAAAAACTGAGAATAACCCCTTGCTAGCCCATCAGTTGGCATTCAAGATCAGAGAAAATCTTGAAATAAGCCAGCAGAGAAAGTGCCTTCAAGCAAACTTTACGATATATTTTAAATTTCCATTATGCAGAGTGAAATGTATTCAGGTGTGGGATCCATTATCGGGAAACCCGTTATCCAGAAAGCTCTGAATTACGGCATGGGCATCTCCCATAGACTCCATTTTATTTAAATAATGCAAATTTTAAAAAATAATTTGCTTTTCCTCTGTAATAATAAAACAGTACCTTATACTTGATCCAAACTAAGATATAATTAATCCTTATTGGAAGCAAAACCAGCCTATTGGCTTTGTTTAATGTTTACATGATTTTCTAGTAGACTTAAGATATGCAGATCCAAATTATGGAAATATGTATTATACAGAAAACCCCAGGTCCTGAGCATTTTGCATAGCAGTTCCTATACCTGTTCTGGTTAATAGGTCCCAAGCATTCTGGATAACAGGTCCCATACCCGTACTGGATCACAGGAGGATAACAGGTCCCATACCTGTACATCATTTGGATCTTAATACCTACTAGAAAACCATGTAAACATTAAATAAATCCAATAGGCTGGCTTTGCTTCCAATAAGGACTAATTATATCTCAGTTTGGATCAAGTACAAGCTACTGTTTTATTATTACAGAGAAAAGGGAATCCATTAAAAAAATCTGGATTATTTGTATAAAATGGAGTCTATGGGAAACGGCCTTTCCGTAATTCGAATCTTTCTGGAGAATGGGTTTCCGCATAATGGATCCCATAACTGTACCATAAGTATAGTAACTTACAATTCAATGGAGCGCGTACATCTTACGGTTATCTGTAACTTGATATTATATCTGCAGAAGCACCCCCCCAAATGCAATTTGAAAACTCACGAATACCCAGGTATAAGACAAAAGACCAGGCCTAAACCTACACAAACTAGAGACTGCGTTACTGTACAACACCATGCATATGTAGCAAATACATTCCGTTTCACTGTACGGGGATATCTTTGCTTCATTTGTATTAAGGCTTATGGGAACATCAGACATTTCTACCGCAGTTTTCATGGGCAAACAGCAAATTATAGCCACTTTAAATCAGGATGTTCAGGTGTGGGATCCGTTATCCAGAAACCCATTATCCAGAAAGCTATGAATTACAGAAAGGTCGTCTCCCACAGACTCCATTTTATCCAAATCACCCAAAAACTATTTCCTTTTTCTCTGTAATAATAAAACAGTACAGGTATGGGATCCATTATCCAGAAACCCATTATCCAGAAAGCTCAGAATAACAGAGAGGCCATCTACCATAGACTCCATTTTATCCAAATAATCCACCTTTTAAAAAGGGCGTTCCTTTTTTTTCTGTAATAATAAAACAGTAGCTTGATCGTATGGCCCTAGAGCAGAACAATCGGATTAACCCGATATCACCACGCCATTTGTGGGCATATCAGGTTAAGATCTGCTTGTTTGGCGACCTTGCACCTTAACTTGTATTAGCTGGGCCCCCCCTTCGGAAGCTGCAGATTTGGGAAGGGAGTGTGGAAGCTCAGGTTCACTACACAGCTCTCTGTAAGATCATTTGACAATAAAGTTTAAGTCCTGGTAAATAGGGATGCACCGAATCCACTATTTTGGATTTGGCCGAATCCCCGCATCCTTCATGAAGGACTAGCCGAATACCGAACCGAATCCAAACCCTAATTTGCATATGCATATTAGGGGTGGGAAGGGGGAAAACATTTTTACTTGTTTTGTGACAAAAAGTCACGCAATTTCCCTCTCCGCCCCTAATTTGCATATGTAAATTAGGATTCGGTTCGACAGAAGGATTCGGCCGAATCCTGCTGAAAAACGCAGAATCCTGGATTCGGTGCATCCCTACTGATAAAGCAGCATGGGGATTTGAAAAGCTGGAGAGTCACTTTCCTCCAGCCTATCAAAATCCTCATTTGGCTTTACTGAACCTCTCCTGAGTTCAGCTTTACCATTACATTGCTCAATTCAAGCAGGACTTTTTATCAAAAGTAAGTTCTGTCTGTGTAAGCATGCATTTATGATTGGATGAAGTTTATACTGCACATGTACTATTTGCACATTGTAAATCTCACTGATGAGGAAAATGGCCACTGGGTGAAATCTGCTATTTGTTTTAGGAAAATATGATGGGCCTAACGAATGTAGGGGATATGTGCAATACAAATGATGAGGTTTTGGTGGGAGAGATGTGCCCAACTTCTATACATGGTAGGAAATTGTAGGGTTTACCCTGGTCAGCTACTGAAGAACTGTAACTTCCACACTTGTAGTTTACCAACAGCTGGAGGACTGAAGCATAAATGTTATTTATTTTACTTAGAACCCCTTTACTCTTGACAGCTATCCAAATCATGAAGCAACCCTCAAACAAACAGAGGACTGACATAAACCAGAAAATATACTTGGCATTAACACTTTACAAATGAAAACTATCACGCAGATTCAAATAAAATGTTTATTAATATTGTTTCACAGAGAACCAAATATTCTTATCACAAGATGACCTTTCATTTTGTAACAGCATAGAAACATTAGCTTTTTACCTTTTTACGTTTGGGAGTGAAAATAGATACGACCTTATCTTTTTTTAACATTTAACTTCGTAATAGCATACAATATTACCCCTATTTCCAGTAAAAGCTAAAGTGCAAATGGTTTAACCCCCCCAAATACAGCTTTACTGGTAAAGTAGGAGTGTTAAAGTTGGTTTTGCCTTATTTTCAAATCAGTGATTATGAAGTCTACTAAGCTTATCTGGTATAAGTCTATATCGAACACAGGATTTAAATAATCTCAAACAATTCTGTTTTAGAAATGAAATACTAGACCTGGTTATACTAGTCATTTTAATATCAAAGCACCAGTGAGGATATATGAAACCCATTCTATTGCTACCACCATACCGAATGCACCCAGTGCACAGAGGCCACCAATTCACAGACACTGGCTGGATTATTTTGGCTTGAGCTTTTTGAAGACATGGAGGCTAGATGTGTTCTTCTGAAGGGTTATTAGATGTGTCCCTAATTTTTCAAGTGATCTGGTAACATTAAACCACAGACATTTACGTGATCACAGTAACGTAACTAGAGGGGGGCGAGCCCCCTGCCCCCCCTCCGTACACCATTTTTTCTGCCGCCGGAGTCCCAGAATCAGTGGGAGTCAGTGGCGCGCGAGCTGCCGGGGGGCCCTGAGGGGGTGCGGGCCCTGGCCCAATCGCACCCCCTGCTCCCCCGGTAGTTATGTCACTGCTTGATCACATTAAAATGAGGTTACAGATCTCTTAAAAAATCAGTGATACTTCTTAAAATAATACAAGTGGCTGGGCTGCATTTAAATAATCACTGATGCCCTTCTACCTGGATCTTTTTAATTGTGTCCTAAATTTTTTATATCATTACATTAAATTACCACTAGCAAGTTAACCAAAAGCCTTAGACTTAGAAGGAAAGTGGGTAACCACTATTTTGAGGAGGCCTAGTAGATGCAAATCAAATGTATGTAACAGCATTAATAGTGACCGTAACATTTTAGACTTTAAGTTTGTATTTATTACACTATACATGATTTATTGAAACTTTTATCTTTATAAAAAAAAATTAAGTATATAGCCTGTTGCCTTTATATTGTCATGAAACTTTTCAGAAAATTCCCAAATCCATATATTCTGAAATAGAGAGTACTTCATACCTTATTTTCTATATTAACCCAGTTTTTTTAGTGTCCTTTTAGCTACAGAAGGAACACATTTATAAATCATTATTACAAATTAGGATGCGGTTCGGTATTCAGCCGAATCTTTCGAGAAGGATTCGGGGGTTTGGCCGAATCCAAAATAGTGGATTCGGTGCATCCCTAATAAATACAAAAATTAGTTTACTTAGGGGCTTATATATAAAGCTGTGTATTAAAAATTGCATTGAAATAAACCAAGCATCACTACTTTAACACCACAGTTCACCAATCAAAATTAGATTTAGTTATGAAACCGTTGGATTAATTTTAATGTATATGTAATGGGCTGTAAAATAAGTTAGTGTGAAAAAAGTGTTGTTGAAAAAAATGGGAGTATATTGCTGTTTCTGTGGTATGAAATGATGGTGTACATTTCAGCGTTAAGTGTAAAAAAAAAAATAATTTCACACTTTCATAACTACAATGATTACCTCTTTGCAATGGATATTTTTTGCAATTGCAATGCATTACTGTATAAATAAATCCATGCATAAGGACAGCAACTTCTTAAATGCTCCAATTATTGTACATCCTTTTTGGTAATTTTTATCTTTATAAATAGGCCCCTTAGTGTTATTTCTAAACCATTTTACATTGTAGAGAATGATGCAACATGTGGTTTTCCAGCTGTTTATGAACTGCAGCTCCCAAAATCCTGAAGACTTTCCTTCCATGGATACTAGGACTTAAAGCTGACAGCCAGAGGTTCCAGACACCTTTTATAGATCACTGCTTATCAAACTAAGAAAAAAAACCTGGTGCTTCAAGTCACCAAACTACTTTACATTTAAATTCACTGATTTAAAATTCCATGAAAACATCTAAATACAGGTTGGAAATGTTACAGAATAAAATTGATGTTACATGCATGTTTTTTGCTGCAAAAGTTTAGGCCTCTCCACCTACTGAAGGGGTTGTTCACCTTTGGGTTAGCTTTTAATTATGATATAGAGAATGATATTCTGAGACAATTGGCATATGGTTTTAATTTTTTCATTATTTGTGGTTTATCGGTTATTTAGCTTTTCATTCAGTAGCTCTCCAGTTTGCAAGTTCAGTACTTTGGTTGCTAGGGTCCACAAGGTAGCCTAGCAAACATGCACTGATTTGAATAAGAGACTGGGATATAAATAGGAGAGGGTCTGAAATGAAAGATAAGTAATCAAAAGTAGCAGTAACAATAAATGTATAACCTTACAGAGCATTTGTTTTTTGGATGGGCCAGTAATTCCAATTTATTAGCCAAGGGATTTAGCTCTCCTTTAACCCCACTCAGCAATTTTCAGATAAGTACAGCTGATCAGTCTTTTTCTAATAAACGCAATGGGAAGGTTTTGAATCTTCAAAATAGCCTTTACAATTCACCATTACCAGTACTTCTCCTTTGAACTGATTAGTAGTGAGCAGGTTATAAGTGCATGTTATCAGATCTTTTTTTCTAGAATTTGGCTTCGCATGTAGAGGTCAAATGTTTGGAAAAAAAAAACCCAGATTAAAAACCCATCAGATTATATGCTTTGGGTTACTAGAGCTATGCAATATTAGCACCTTTCATTACATAACTCTGACCCTTAGCATTGGTAACAGAAGTGGAATCAACCCTCCTCCCCATAAAAGGTAAAGTGTATTAACACACATGTAAAGATCATTTTAATCCCTAAAACACCAGAAACAGACTAATATTTTTTGCCCATGGTAACAGGAGGAGATCCTCATGGTGCGTTGACACATAAAACTCTAGGGGATGACTTAATAAACTGTCCACAGTTTACTACTAGGCTACTAAACCAAATAAACCAATTAGTAGGCAGCATTAGGAGGTTAAATGTTTGAAAAAAAAACAAAACAAAAACCATCAGATTATATGCTTTGTGTTACTAGAGTTATGCAATATTTGCACCTTTTATTACATAACTCTGACCCTTAGCATTGGTAACAGAAGTGGAATTAACCCTCCTCCCCATAACAGGTAAAGTGTATTAACTTACTAATGCATCACTTAACGGGTTATGAAAAGGTCCTATGTAGCTTTAGGACAGGGATAAGAAAAATGGTCTGGAAACTTGCCAAGCCTCTAGCATTATTAAACATCAGAATTATATACTAATGATTTACTGAAACACACTTTTGTCTGGATATCATGATACCGTCCATTCACTTAGGTCTTCTTACAAAGAAAGGTTGCCACTCTTTACTATGGAGGGAGGCACTGTGTCTGTTACTGAAGGGGTGAGCTTTTCAGGGGGATCATTATTCTTGAGTCCATCTCCTGGATGAGGGGCACTGAAAAACAGAAAATATGAAAAATATGGCAGATAAAAAATAAAAATTGGTTTGGTCTTAAATAACTGACAGGTTCAGCAACAGATGTGTCTGTAAAGCTTTCTTTAACATTGATATCAGATAACTTAAAATATGTTGCCACCTCATCTAAATTACTGGTTGGATGCAAAGCTTTACTGAAGGGATGAAAAAGCTGATACTGGAAGTTATGGTACCAATAAATCTATTGATATCACTTCTAGTAAAATTCAATATAATTCAACTAAAACAGAAAAAATTAATAGCCTCCCAATGCCACAACACATCCACTTTCTTTCAATTCACTGATTATTTCACTATGATCCTTTGCATTTAACTGGCATTATTTGTAGTGTTGAGGAGTATCAGTTATGACTGCTCTCTTTTTGTTTTGTTCATCAAAAGACAATATTTTAACTGTACAATGCTGATCCAATGTCACAACCTGTTAAAGGAGGTTTATATATTTTTAGCTAATCATTAATTATTTGAATATGAAACAATAGGAAATATTACTTTGGTCCCTTGCATGGAAAAAATATTGTGGACCTAAAGCTGCTTATACACAGGGAGATCAAAATGTCTGTTGAGGTTACAAAATATATGAATCCTCAACCTAGCTTTCCATTGGCTAAAATAAAGCTGATCTGATGTTCTTGACTACTTGGTGAAGACCAATTACCGTATATACTTGAGTATAAACCGTCCCGAGTATAAGCCGAGGTACCTAATTTTACCTCCAAAAACTTGGAAAGCTTATTGACTCGAGTATAAGCTGAGGGTGATAAATGCAGCAGCTTCTGGTAAGTTTCAATCAAAATATTGAGGGTTTCTGCTCCCATTGGAGGTGCCGGCATCTCGTTTTTGGATGCCGGCGACCATTCTTGGACGCCGGCGAATATTCTTGGAGACTATTCTTGGACGCCGGCGACTATTCTTAGGTGCCGGCGACTATTCTTAGACGCCGGCGACCGTTTTTGCGCTTGACCCGAGTATAAGCCGAGGTAGAGTTTTTCAGAATATTTTGGGTGCTGAAAAACTCGGCTTATACTCGAGTATATACAGTATACCATTTGGGAGACAAAATTAGGGTGACATCAGGGGGAAATGCTTATTTGCTGACTTGGCTATCTCTGGTACTGTGTTTTCTAAAGCCTGCAAACTCTTTATATTCGAAGGGTTCCTGACCAAAACGGTGCACCGCAAGGAAAGGCTTAACCCAAAAATTTTAAAAAACCTGGGCCAGAAAATACCAGTACTGTTAGTAATGCCAGACTCTTACCTGTATAGTAAACACATTCATCCCAGCCATCTTTCTGCCATGCAGAATTTCTGATGTCATCTCTAGTCTGCAAGTCTTGATATGCTGGGGTAACATTTTAAGTATGAAAATCAATGAATTTCATGAATTATGTGAAAGAAAAAAATATACATAAATTTATATAGGCACTCTGCGAATGGCTTAATATTTTGCATACACACACGTAAAGCCTCTTGCACCTAAAGTGCATTTTTCATCTCAAGTGCTACAAAGAGATACACATTTCATGGTAAACCCTTTCAGAATGCAGAACACATTTTTTCTTAGCACTTTACAGGGACTGTAAATCAGTAGCACAACCTAAGTCTTACTATTATATTCAGCTTCTTAATGTACACCAAAGTATCAAAGCCACTGCTAATTGGTATGGTATATGGCTGATTTAATAACAGGTACTGCATTTCAAACGATATAAAAATCAAACACCTGAATTTCTAATGTGGCAGAAAATGAAACACTATTAAAAGTATATTCTTATAGTGTACAATAAATTATGTACAGTGTTTGCAGTCCCCTATGCTTCGTGATTGAGGCCTAGTGAGATAAAGTAAGTTGCCTACGCTTGCAGAGCTGCCATCTGAAATCAAACATAGGCCTGGACCACATATATTTAAAAGAAGAAAAAAACACAGACAAGGGAGTAAAAAACAAAGGAAACCTTACCCCACAAATGGTGAACCATGTATAAGTGACCGATCTGTGAGAAGAAACCAGCAACTGCTTCATCGCCATCTTGCCGATATCTAATAGCACGGGCCCTGCAATTCAGTCACAAATTAGCAAATGCATTAGCAAATACATTTTTGCATATATAACAATAATGCATAAACATACTAAGTAATGTTTAAATCGATGGCAAATTAATGTTTTGATCTCTGTCATTTTATGTGTCCAATTCTGACCAGTAGGGATGACTATGGGTATGGGTGAGTATGGGATGGGATGAGTATTGGTATCTATCAAAACTGGGTCTGATCTAAAAGGACTAATAACGTAGAATGATATAAATTTGTTTCATTGGGTGGGTAAGGATCGCAACCAAAAATTATTTTAAAAAAATTACCAGCAAGTGCATTGCCAGTAAATGTGTAACACCCTCCTTGGCATGAGTTTTAGAGGCTAAAATACTGGCAACCCTTTATACAGAACATCATTATTTTGAAGGAATTTGAAAGTTATGTGCTGATGTTTATGCCATGACATGGGGCGAGAACGACAATTTAGCAGCACTTCTACATGGGTAGCAAATATCCACCGTTGCAGGGAAACTTATTTCCAGCTCTAGCAATTGTCTGTGTTATTAGCAGCACTTAACAGTTAAACCACCACTTTTGAGCTATCTGCATACACACAAGCTGCAATAAATGCAATAAGTTTTACTTGGTTAGCTCAATTTCTACTTGTGTTGGCCTTACCAGTGATTTCCCCATTCGATCATGGTTCCAGGCTAAAGGAAATTAAAACACAAGATTATTACTTAGAAATGAGAGTTTGCCAGAATTAATTTTTAATGAATATAATTGAAATAAAACAACAAGGTTTATGCCATTATATGCTATCCAGTAGTATTATAGGTTTCTATTCTGTAACCAGACATTATAAAATTATTTTCTTAAAAATTTCAATAGGCATGGATGATTAAGTATTTTCCTTATAAATAGTTCTTGATGTCACGAGTTATACTTACATATACTATATACTCAGTTATTCCATTGTTATATATATACTTTGTTATATAAATTTTCATATGACTAATCAAAACTTCTATATTGAAAAAATATTAATGGGCTCCCTCTTGGAAAATATAAGGACTTTAGAGGAGTTTCATGACCTGTGTAATACCAATATCCCTGCATTCTACATGGGGGTAATATATGATACTACTCTACTAAAGTTTCATTAATCCCTAGAACATTCAAATATTTGCTAAACGCTGTTATATTAAATATGTTCTATGACAGGCCAGGTTACATTTATTTACATTAGCCATACTTTACAGAATGAAATTAAATGCTTAACATTATTCTGCAAAGTATGAATTATGAACAATTTTCTCAGCACATGAACTTATTATAATATCTTTGTGGAACAAAATACAATTCTCCTTAGGAGGCAAATTGGGATGTTTGCAATTATAAAGGTACTGTGCAGCAGTATCCAGCTTCTGTTGAATGATGGGCACAAAGTTGCAGATAAATAATAATTCAGATAATTCCTTGATAATCTCCAAGGCACAATTTATACCATACTGGCAAATCCATTTGTGTGCAAACAACTGGTCAGTGGAGTGAAGCCTCGTGTTCAAGGCCTCCTAATTGTCCTGCCCAGTAATAAATAACCAGGTAAATACTAAGGTGTATAACATGACTTGGTACAGTTGGAATTTAGTAATAAAATACATTTCCCTTTAAATATAATCTGGTTAATTTATTTCACACTGCTTTACATGGGTAGCTCACCTTTAACCTTTAAATTAACTTTTAATATGATGGTTTAAAAAATTATTCTGAGGCAATTTTCATTTTGGTCTGTTTTTTGAAAAAAAATGGATGGGTTTTGAATTATTTAGCTTGTTATTTAGCTTGTTGTTTAGCAGCTTTCAATATTGGAATTTCAGCAGCTGATTTCTAGGGTCCCATTTACCTCCAGCAAACATGCAGTGATTTGAATAAGAGACTGGAAGACGAAAAGGAAAGGGTCTGAATTGTAAAAAAAAAAGAAATAAGCACCAACACTAGCTATAACATTTTAATCTCAGAGAGCAATAATTTTTGGCTGCCTGGGTCAGTGACCCCCATTTGAAAACTTTAAAGAGGGAAGATGGCAGCAAGTAATTAAAAAACTATTTAGAAAATGAAGACTAATTGAAATATTGGTAACAATAGGTCATTCTATAACACACTGGAAGCTAACTTAAAGGCAGTGGCATAACTATAGAGGAAGCAGACCCAGCAGTTGCTGGGGGGCCCAGAGAACATGGGGCCTGAACTGTGGGGGCTGGCTTTCTCTAGAGTATTAAAATCCCTCCTCCCCGCCACTCTTCTCCTTTAAACTGACAAGCTTGCGCACTCTAGCCTGACACTGCAAGCACTTCAACCACATTTGGTTTAGCTGGAGATGTATAGTTCTTATCAGTATAATTTAAATGTGTTCTTGTCATACACTAGCTTTTCAGTAGAAATACTGTAAGCAAAAGTGCTTCCTTCCACACAACAGCTCAAGTTCTTTATGAACAAGTCTTATCTGACCAGTGCAATTGGAATGGCCCCAAGTAAAAACTTACCCTCAGTTGGTAGGATCTTAGTTCATAAATATTAGGCCCTTTCCTAGGGACAGGCTCATTCCAGAAACTGAACTCTAGAAGAAGCTGGTTTTTACGGGAGAGAAGCATGTTTCCCCGCGCCTTTCTGAACTCTGTGAATTCCTATAAATGGACCAGGAAACATGACATCAAAACACAATTTTGTCAATTTAAAAATGAACAGTTAAACTATCAGTAGCCAATGACTTCTGCATAATAAAGGCATAATGTGCAATCCAGTCAGATTACCAACTTGACACTGGAACAACCATCTCTCCTCCTTACTTTGCATTGCACTAGAGTTCCACCTGCAACTTAAACTAAAACGTTTTGTTTAAAGCTGAAAGCTCAGTTCAAAGTTACATGCACCCCAAGACTCTAGTACATATGATCACGTGGGGTCTATGTAATATAATTTGTTTATAATTTGTAATATAATTTGCACCAGGTTTAGTAATCAGTAGCATCCAAATAGCAGGTAGCATTTTTGTACTTCCTCCATGCCAGCAGAAGGGGTACAGCTGAAAGTGTAAAACAGCCCTATTAAATACACATCCAGCAAGCATATTATAGTGCAACAAGGACCGTTTTTCCGGCCTAGGTTAAGTATGAACACTACAGTAATGCAAATGCAGTATCATGTCAATTGCAGGCTCTCCATAAGTCTGAACTTAGCCAATTTTGGTGTCAATGGGGCTCCTTTATCAACACTGGGCAAATTTGGCAGTAACCCATGGCAACCATCAGATTGCTGCATTCATTGTTCTACTTGCAGCTGGTTTCAAAAAGCTAATCACTGATTGGTTGCTATATGTAATTTCCCATGGGCAAATTTGCCCAGTGTTGATAAATGAGCCCAATATGCCTTTATGTTCAGCAATACCAGGTTTACCTTGTTTTTCCTTAGTTTATTCATGACCTCAGTCAGGGCTGGATATCCTCCTTCATACTTCCACAGGTGAACTATAATAAGCCAAAGAAAAATAATGCTGTATAAAATAATTGGTTCTTTGAAAACTAGCTGCCCTGTTTCCAATTTTAAGGGCAAACTATTAAAGGAGAAGGAAAGGTTAAAACGAAGTAAGCCTTATCAGAAAGGTCCATCTAAATATACCAGCAAACCCCCAAAGTAATGTTGCTCTGAGTCCCCTGTCAAAAGAAACACTGCATTTCTTTCCTTCTATTGTGTACACATGGGCTTCTGTATCAGATTTCCTGCCTTCAGATTAAACCTCATTGCCCTGGACAAGAGCATGCTCAGTTTGCTCCTCTCCCCCCACCCCTCCCTTCTCTACTGTAATCTGAGCCCAGAGCAGGGAGAGACTCAGGCAGGAAGTGATGTCACACCACATTAATACTACAGCTCCTATCCTAAACAAACAGAGTTTCTAGAGCTTTTTACTCAGGTATGGTAAAATATTCTACAGAATAAATATAGCATTCTAGCTTGCACTACTGCAGCTAATCTATTGACAATAAAATGCCACCGTAGCTTTCCTTCTCCTTTAAGGCTATTACAGTATATCATTCTTATTTATTTATATTAAATGTGTTCCTATTACGTTTTTTCTGAGCGCACTCTACATTTGTCATGACAAAAATGCTGCCAAACCCAGATGGCAAGAAAAAATAAACACATTTCAGTCTTGTCCATCAACAGGAGGCTCCTAAAACATAAAGCACCCAATATCTGTAATCGGCAATACACGCAGAGATATTATTAGCAGCCACAGACAGAAATTTTCTGACCTGTCTGATCGACTAAATGACCGATCTGCATGGCACAACAGATGTCGGGACATTCCACACACGATTCGAAAGTCGTACGAATCGAGGATTCGTACAATAGAATTTTTGCATCTATGGCCAGCTTAACTAGTCATTTAAAATGTTCAATCTGGGGAGCACCAGGGGATGCATAGTGTTGAGGACTCCTATATACAGTGGTGTGCAAAACTATTTGCCCCCTTCCTGATTTCTTATTCTTTTGCATGTTTGTCACACTTAAATGTTTCTGCTCATCAAAAACCGTTAACTATTAGTCAAAGATAACATAATTGAACACAAAATGCAGTTTTTAAATGAAGCTTTACATTATTAAGGGAGAAAAAAAACTCCAAATCTACATGGGCCTGTGTGAAAAAGTGATTGCCCCCCTTGTTAAAAAATAACTTAACTGTGGTTTATCACACCTGAGTTCAATTTCAAAGGTTATAAAGCCATTTCTAAAGCTTTGGGACTCCAGCGAACCACAGTGAGAGCCATTATCCACAAATGGCAAAAACATGGAACAGTGGTGAACCTTCCCAGGAGTGGCCGGCCGACAAAAATTACCCCAAGAGCGCAGAAACAACTCATCTGAGAGGCCACAAAAGACCCCAGGACAACATCTAAAGAACTGCAGGCCTCACTTGCCTCAATTAAGGTCAGTGTTCACGACTCCACCATAAGAAAGAGACTGGGCAAAAACGGCCTGCATGGCAGATTTCCAAGGCGCAAACCACTTTTAAGCAAAAAGAACATTAAGGCTCGTCTCAATTTTGCTAAAAAACATCTCAATGATTGCCAAGACTTTTGGGAAAATACCTTGTGGACCGACGAGACAAAAGTTTAAATTTTTGGAAGGTGTGTGTCCCGTTACATCTGGTGTAAAAGTAACACAGCATTTCAGAAAAAGAACATCATACCAACAGTAAAATATGGTGGTGGTAGTGTGATGGTCTGGGGTTGTTTTGCTGCTTCAGGACCTGGAAGACTTGCTGTGATAGATGGAACCATGAATTCTACTGTCTACCAAAAAATCCTGAAGGAGAATGTCCAGCCATCTGTTCGTCAACTCAAGCTGAAGCGATCTTGGGTGCTGCAGCAGGACAATGACCCAAAACACACCAGCAAATCCACCTCTGAATGGCTGAAGAAAAACAAAATGAAGACTTTGGAGTGGCCTAGTCAAAGTCCTGACCTGAATCCTATTGAGATGTTGTGGCATGACCTTAAAAAGGCGGTTCATGCTAGAAAACCCTCAAATAAAGCTGAATTACAACAATTCTGCAAAGATGAGTGGGCCAAAATTCCTCCAGAGCGCTGTAAAAGACTCGTTGCAAGTTATCGCAAACGCTTGATTGCAGTTATTGCTGCTAAGGGTGGCCCAACCAGTTATTAGGTTCAGGGGGCAATTACTTTTTCACACATGAAAATGTAGCTTTGGATTTCTTTTCTCCTTAAATAATAAAACCCCTCATTTAAAAACTGCATTTTGTGTTTACTTGTGTTATCTTTGACTACTAGTTAAATGTGTTTGATGATCAGAAACATTTTGTGTGACAAACATGCAAAAGAATAAGAAATCAGGAAGGGGGCAAATAGTTTTCCACACCACTGTATAGATACATACACTAATGCTAGAAATTCAACTATTCCCTACAGAGCAATTTGAGCTCCCCCACTGGCTTGTAAAATTAGTAAACAATGTATAAAAAAAGCATATTCACACACCATATATCAAGTTAATTTCCAGGCTGTGTATTTTGTAGAGCTAGCCCAGTGTTTCTGGTACATACCAGCCTGATCTTGCTCCCCATACCATGTGTTCCAGGTTCCAACCAGAGTACATGGATAGTCTTCATCTGCATGAATCTTTGGCAGCAACTCTTCACTGTTGCAAAAGAAACAATAACACTAACACATTCATAACGGAATTCTGGTCTTACACCAATTTAAAAAAAAAAAATGCTATATAGTAAGATGAACAATGCCGAAGTTCACCCTTGGCAAACAATGAGCAGAGAAACAAATCCTCCAAGCAATTGCTATTGGTTACTGTACCAGGCAAATATTAACCTTTCTCCTACTGTATATAATCCACAATTGTTTAATGTCTCTCTATTGTACAGGTTATCAGGAAATATTTGTATCAATTCTTCAAGTTCTGGTGGCAGTGTTGTGGTTTTTCTATGGATGGCTCTACCACCACAAGGTGGGCTTTAAACCATCTTACCGAAAGGAGAAGGTAGGATGATTTAATCACTGTAAGGAGCCAGTTTCTTAGGCATGTGATTTTAAGTTACAATGTGATTTTAAGAGTCAAACCAAAGTAGTCACTTACCAGAGCTTATTGTAAGATTCCAGGCACTCTGGCTTCACATTGTGAACTACAATTGAAAAAAAAAAAAACAATTCAGGAGTAACAGGAACCTAATATCCACTGCCTTATATGAACAGATGGTACTAATAAGAACTATAAGGCATAGTGCTCCCAAAAATATCCAAAAAAAAAAAGTAAAATATCCATAATTTAATTACTGAAAATCTAGATGGCACCTTAATGTGACTACAAACAAATACTGTTTTCTGCTTAAATAAATAGATATTTAGCTCTTTTAAATTGTATTTCTTTTGAACATGTTGGTGTTGTTTTTACAGCCTCAAAGTGTTGACTCCTGCAAATGCCTATAACCAGAGTTTGTATCCATAAATGAATATTGCCCACACAGAGAATAAGGTGAGTAATAATTTAAAATATAAATGAGAGGTATATTCCTCACTAACCAGGGCAGTTAACTGGAGCCTCCATACACTATACCTTTATTTTATATGTTCCCTTTGTTGCAGTGTAATAGCAACATTACAAGCTGAATGTAACATTATGTTCCGCTCTTGCTAAAACACAAGTTGCAATATATGAAACAGGTTCTTGCAAAAGTGTAATTTTATTTTAGAAACAAACATCAAAATCAATGGAGCTAGGTGTGAATGTATAGTAATTTAGTTTATAAAGCAGTAAAGAGAAACTCATCATTCCAGGAAACCCATGGCACATGTATTTTGTAGCTATGGGTTTTCAAAAAAACACAAATATTTTCTCAAATCAATTTACATTAAAGTCTAAGGCAGGGATAGGCAATTTCTTGTACTGTACAACTCCCTTTCTCTGTCTTAAAAATATGCAGTAAAAGCTGTTTATTGTCATTTCTTAATAAGAACTAATCCCCAGAAATATGGAGGTTAGGTTTTGGGGGAAACAACTTAAAAACAGCATAATTTCTATCATTAAAGGGATTCTGCCTTGGGAAAACATGCTTTTTTTCCAAAACTGCATCAGTTAATAGGGCTGCTCCAGCAGAATTTTGCATTGAAATCCAATTTTTTATATTTCAATTAGAAATCTGAATTTTTATATGGTAGAGTGAATTATCTGTAAACAGTATAATTTACAAATGAAAACAACACCATAAATATCAGGACAATAATATGGAACAAATAGGCCATGGTCAGACCAGATGCTTAAATACCACACAATTTTTTTTAGAAGTGTCTTGCAGTATTGCTAGAGCCAAATTGAAAGTTAAAACACTCATCAGAGAATGCCGAACATGGCACTTACTAGTTTTTAGGAAAAGCTGTATGCTATTGCTGCCTGGTCACACATCAAAAAAACAGGTGTACACTATGATGCCTTTCAGGCATTCCCTGGAGGCCCTGGTATCAGCGTTGCTAACCCAACCCTTACTGATGCTGGCCACTTCAGACTTCCAGGTCTTTTGTTTTGTCTGGGTTTTTCATAAAGTGATACACATGCACAGACTCCATGTATACCATTAGGATAACATTTGGCAGTAGTATTGTTAAACTAGGGAGTCATACCATAATGTAAAACAAATATTTGTCATAAATCAATAAACAGAAAAAGCAAAATGATAAAGGTTAGTGAAGTTGTGTTAATAATTAACACGAAGGGGAGAAGCCTATTCAGAGTATCCATTCATGCGATGCATAAAAAAATATTAGCAAGAAAGTGGCTTTAAATCAATATAAAAATGTAAAAGCTTATTTCAGGGAGTATAAAAATTTGTAGTAATGTGCCTTTCTGACATAACTGATGAACAGTGAGATGCTATGTATATTTAACTTTTTGCTGTTTGTGTAAAGGTTTGTTCTCGATTAAGACTTTGGTCTAATTGCTTTGCCTTAATGTAGTGAAAACTGAATGTGAAGTTTACAAGAATACAATATTGAAGTTGGACTGGAGTCTGTAGTATACAGGAGAACCAATTCGCAAAAGAATGGTCACAAGATTCTACATCATATATAATAACAGTTCACAATCCATGGATATATACCACTGTATTTCACAGGTAGTGTTTGGGAACACTATATGTTTTCTGTTTAACTGAATAGGCTTTGGCTATCAGCAGGAACATGTTTTCTGACCATGAATCTTTCTGCATGGGCTGCAGAGATCACAAATCCCTCTATGCACTATAGACTTCCAGGACAATCTTTAGGCATGCAAAAAAAAAGGTGGCTAAAGTAATAATAGTGTAACCAAAGTGTATATGTATATATATATATATATATATATATATATATATATATATAGATCATATATATATATCTGCATCTTATGGGAGTGTGCATGCTATGAAAATGCCTTTACAATTAGATGTATAACACCAGAAGCACTGCTTGAAAACATGGTAAACTACACAACAAACACTACAAAAAAAATTAGTTTCTATATAACAAAATCATAACTTTCGATTCTCTGCTTGCACTCCTCTTTAGAAACGGCGACAGTCCATCGTGCGACACTTAATTTCTCCTCCCTGCCTTCTATAGGAGATAGCCAGGGAGGAGAAATCGAGCGCGGCCATTTCTGAAGAGGAGCGCAAGCGGAGCATCGGTAAGTTATTTCTTAATAAAAAGACTTAGCAAATTGAAAGTTAAAGTGTCTTGGTGTTTTTTTTTTGCGTTAAGTACAAACAATTTTTTTTATGTTACTGGTCCTTTAACAGTGTGAAAGGCAACACTAGAACTGCACTCTGTAGCTGATCACAAAAGACCATGTTTAAGAATACTGATTTACAGGGACTGAAAAGTAGCAACAATTACATTGAATTTTGTACAAGTTACTGATCTCCTTTTTGGCCAGCAGGTTTGAATGAGCATCTTTTCGTGGATCGACTTTACGCACAAAGAGGGATCTCAACCAGCTATCTTCTCTGGATTTCTGACTGGATGATGCAAGACCCCTGTATAAGCAATTAACAATATATAAGTAAGATTTTGTTAAACAAGGTTGTAACAGGACATGACAAAAGGACCAAGTTATACAGGTGTTACAATGATCAGGTTTCTCGTAGCATATTTCTTAAACGTATATATTATTGCATCCAATGTAGTATACCTGAAGTCCCCACCCAAAGTATTTTTATTAGAAAAATAGACATAAGGGGGATCATTTATAAACACTGGGCAAATTTACACCTGCAACCAAAGCAACCAATTAGAAGGTTGCTTTCAGTGTCCAATAGGGATGGGCGATTTTTTTCACCTCGTTTCACAGAAAAAATGACGCCCATAGACTTGTATGGCGGCGTCTGTCAAAAAAAAAAAAGACCAGCGTAAAAATAATTTCGCAGCGTGACAATTATTTTGACGCCCATAAACTTTAATGGGTGTCTGCGACATTTCGCTGGCAGCGAATTATTGGCGAAACTAAACGGGTCAAATTCGCCCATCCCTAGTGTCCAACTTGCAGCTGACTGAAAAAGCTCATCACTGAGTGGTTGCTATGGGTTACTGCCCAGGTGCAAATTTGCCCACTGTTTATAAATGAGTCCAAAGGTTTGTTAAAAGGGCATATACTGAGCTAAAATAGCATGTTTCTTCCCCTTTTATTTATATGGTGACATTTTCCTTTTGCAAAACAGATTGAAGGAGAACTGAACTGCATCTTTAAATAGCAGTGGGGGTTGTGCCAGTAGTAACAGGTGACCAGCACATGCAGACTGTCCTTCAAACCATGTGCCAGAGACTATTCTAACCAGAGAAACAGCAAAACAACACAGAGGAATAGAACACTCTCTTCAGTGATGTCTGCAGACTTAGTATTTAAGAACGCACCATTACACGACTAATTTATTATATGATAAGTTCCCAGTGGCTGCAGTATACAATCTGTAGAGAAAATAAAGAAAACAGATTTCATGTAGCACTTTCCAATGTTTTTTCACTCCAGAGTTTATTGAATTATTAATGGGCAGATTTAATAATGTTCGAGTTGTTTTCATGTTATAATTTTTGATCAAAACTCACATATTCGGGTTAAAAAAAACTCAAAAATATTGAGTTTTCTTAATGAAAAAAAAAAAATAGAATTTTCGATATTTATTAACCTCGACCCTGCAAATAGCTGGAATCTGAAAACACACCATCTAAAACCTGTCATGGTTCTGTAGAAGTCAATTGCAGATGATGTTCTGGGTACTTTCAAGCTATAATTTAAAGTGGTGCTATAACATAATCAGGGAAATCATCATGAGCCTCATTAACTATATTAAGCACTAACTTGCACAGGTGAATTTGCCAATAGTAAATTGATCAGTTCTTTGGTCTCATTCTCTAAAGGTGGCCATACACGGGCCGATAAAAGCTGGCGACAGACCGTGTCGGCAGCTTATTGGCCTGTGTATGGGGCCCCCCGATAGGCTTCACTGATCGAGATCTGGCTGAAAGTCGGGCAGATCTCGATCGGATGGGACAAAAAATCCCGTTGGATCGCGGCCGCATCTATTAGTTGATGTGGTCCTGCGATCCGACCGCTCGTTAGGCATCGTTAGGATCAGATTGTTGGGCCCTAGGGCCCACGATCGGATCAGCCAGATAATGCCCACCTCAAGGTGGGCATATCGGAGGGAGATCCGCTCGTTTGGCAACATCGCCAAACGAGCGGATCTCTCCATGTGTGGCCACCTTAACCTGGCTCATAACCAATTGCTGGTTGGGTGCTATAGGCAAGAATCATCTATCTGAGCAAATCTAACAATGCCATAATCTGATTTGTGCTCAGGATTAGATATTTATCTCTAAAACCCAAAGATATAACGATTGAAGAATTTCCAATAAAAACTGTACTTAATCTCATACAGGTATGGGACCTATTATTCAGAATGTGCGGGACCTGGGTGTTTTTGGACAAGAAGTCCTTCCATAGTTTGGATCTCAAATCTACTAAAATATAATTTAAAAATGAATTAAACCCAATAGGATTGTTTTGCCACCAAAAAGGATTAATTATATCTTAGTTGGGATCAAGTACAAGGTTCAGTTTTTTTATTACAGACAAAAGGAAAATTATTTTTACAAATTAAAATGATTTGATTAAAAATGGAGTCTAAAGCTGGACATAGATGTTGAGATTTTTAAAAGATCCGATCCTCAACGTGAGACCACGATTTTCTCGGAACGATCGTACGAATTGACCATCAACTAAAAAGGAAGACAAAGGGGAGCTGCCTGCTTGGCTATGCAAACATAGATAGATTGCACTGGGACCGACAAAGATTTTTTGACCTGGCCGATCAATTTCCTGGCAGATGTCGGCCAAAAAATCGTAAGATGTACGATCGTTCGAATCCCACTAACCGCACGATAGATAGATTTTGAAGGATTGGTCATTCGGCAAGAAGAATCATTGCTTCTATGGGGAGCTTAAGGGTGATGGCCTTCCCTTAATTCAGAGCTTTCTGGATAACGAGATTCTGGATAATGAATCCCATGCCTGTATTACTATTTTCTTATAGTCCTTCAATCCCATACAGGAAGACAAGAGTTAAAGGTCTTAGATAGTTACAGGACTGCAATGCTACACCACTCAGCCATTACCTCACAGGCACTGCTAATATTCCACTAGAAAGTTCTATACCTTGACTGAACTCGAATAACCTTGAAACTGCAATGGTATCTTACTTAAGAAAAAATTCGAATGGCAAAAACCTGATTCTGCGAGTTCGAGTCCCGCAAGCAACCCGAAAACTCAAATTGATCGAGTTTTCAGCAAAAACAACCCCTCAAATCGCTCGAATAATTTGAGTTTTCGGGCAAAAACTCGAACATCAAGCAGGCTCTTAACCTCTTCAAATGGTTCCAGGGACCTCTTCCATTGACTTCTACTGAACATCAACAGGTTTTAGGTGGTGCATTTTCGGAATTGACCTATTTCCAGGGTCTAGGTATAATAAGCTCGAATATTTGAGGTTTTTTTTTAAAAAACAATTTGATTCATTCTTTTTTTTTAACCTGAAAATGTGCGTTTTGACCAAAAAAAAAAAACAACTCGAATTTTACTGGAAAAAAAAAAAAACTTGAACCTTAATAAATCTGCCCCTACATTTATGGAATCCTTCAAAATGTGCTATGATTTGGCTGAATCTCAAACCAAATCCTGCATTCAATGTATCTCTTATTGCAAGCGACCTGGTAACACTTTTTTCCTGTGGAAGTACACAATAACAACAGTAACACTTGCAGATAAACTGAAATACAAATTATATCTCGTGCCCAGGTTTTGACTAGTTTCAGACTGCCTTGTATTGTATTCTGCTTGCTTGCACTTCATAAATTGGTTGGGGCTACATTTCAATTCATTCAATGCAGCAAGAGAAAGGGACTTTAAACATAATGTTACATTTTACTGAACAACTTCAGCAGAATTTCTACATCCCATATTATCATGTGTATCTATTTACAGCTGTGCATACATTGAAGTAGATTGTAAACGTGAAAGCAATTCTTGTTACTGGTTTGTTGCCGTTAATGTTACATTAAAAATAGCGCCAACAAATGATGCCCTAGTGTGGGAACACACTGCATCAATATAATACTTTATTCTCCCGGTATAGTGCTACAGCTGTATGGTGCTACAATTGATTAGGGGTCACTAAAGGGGTGGATGACCTTTAAGTTAACTTTTAGTATGTTACAGCATGGTCAATTCTAAGCAACCTTTCAATTGGTCTTCATTATTTTTTTTTATATAATTTTTGAATTATTAGCCTTTTTCTTCGGTCTCTTTCCAGCTTTCAAATGGGGAGTCACTGACCCCCATGTAAAAAACAAATGCTCTGTAAGGCTACAAATGTATTGTTATTGCTACTTTTGATTACTCATTTTTATTGTTGGGCCTTTCCTATTCATATTCAAATCAATGCATGGTTGCTAGCAGTGGCGTAGCTAGATCTTATTGGGCCCCACAGCAAATTATTTTTCAGGCCCCAAAAATGTCTAGAGGTTGACCTGTTTTACTAATATTTATTGAAATTGTTTAGGAATTAGGGCCACATGGGGCCCCCTATACCACCTGGGCCCCTTCTGTACTTACAGCCCTGGTTGCTAGGGTAATTTGGACCAGAGCAACCAGACTGCTGAAATTGCAAACTGGAGAGCAGCTGAATAAAAAGCTAAATAACTCAAATACCACAAATAACATGTAAACATGAAAACCAATTGTAAATTGTCTCAGAATATCACTCTCTACATCATACTAAGTACATTTAAAGGTGAACAACCCCTTTTATAGCTTTGTGAAGAAGCCCAGTGTTTTCATTTAAACTTTCAGTATCACATTGTAAAAGAAATGATGATCAAACTAGAGCAGGTGATATGTACACACACTATGTATGTATACAGTGTATATGTGAGATAAAGAAATATTTTGTTTGAATAACCAAGTTCTTTGAAGTCTGGCATATAAGAAGCCATAATACAAGTTGTGACAGTAAATGCTCAGCCGCTTTCTATCTGTTGTGTCGATTAGTAGAAGGCAACCCACAGTGTACACAAAACAGTGACCTTGAGCGGGACCTCCCTGCAGCTGCCCAGTGCCAGCTACTCTCTACCCACACTACATGCAACCGGCACGAGGCCTGTACTGAGCTGCGGTTCTTCCAAACAATAACAAAACCCCAGACACAGTTAGCGCAATTATGAGCGCAATTACTAGGCAGTCTCTGCACTGCTCCACCCTAAGCGCTATTATTCGCCGCACTGTTACATCCTCCAGCAGAGAGAGCAGACATTTACTTGGTGCGTCTCACCTGATTGCCAAAGGTCTCAGCCCGCAGGCCTGGGCTCTGCTTGCTCTACTCAAAGCCACCAACATGGTTCTGCTCGCCATCTTCCCGTGGCTGCTGCGCTTGTCACTGAACGTCAGGCTGCGGGGGGTGGAGCAGCGCAACAATATCTTGGGCAGCCACCAGATGGCGACATTCGGCGCACAAACACAATAAACTGCAGCCGCTGTACAAGTGTGGTCAGTTCTAGTTACTAGACAAATACAATGGTTTGTGCAAATGTATATGTTGTTGTTTCATAAAATACCTGTATTGATGCTTCATCCCATGCTGTTAAGTTTCATAAAATTATTCCTTTGCAGATCAGGTCATTTACATGTATAACAGTGGCATAACTAGATATTACTGGGCCCCACAGCAAATAATTTTTCAGGCCTCCAAAATATCTAAATGTTGACCTGTTTTACAAGTATTTATTAAAACCAGTGGCAGAACTACCCGGGGAGCAGAGGATGTGATTGGACCAGGGTCAGGCCCCCCAGGCAGATTGCACACTGCTGCAGCCAGCAACAAAATCGCTATGGAGGGTGGTGGGGGGATCAAGGCCCACCACCACCTAGTTATGTTACTAATTAAAACTGTGTATGAATAAGGGCCTCATGGGTCCCCTTTACCTCCTGGGCCCCCTGCAGTCGCAGGGTTTGCTTCCTCTGTAGTTACACCCCTGATGTATAACTAGAAGAAGTGAAGGGATGTAGAGTATGTAAGTTAATTTTATTTATATACCCCCTACATGTGTAAGCAGTGCTGTACAGCAAATGTGAAGTAGCTACTCTGTGAATAATATGGCCCCGGAAACCCATGTCACTTTCTGTAAAATGCAGAACTACAGCATCTTCATGTTTGATTTACAAACACAGGCCCTGCATCAGTGCAGTTACCTATAGCAACAAATCATGTTTTAACAACTTGCAGTAGACCAGGGGTGTCCAACCTGCGGCCCAAGGGTCGCATGCGGGCCAGGATGGATGTGAATGCGGTCCAGCTTGAACTTCCGCCAATCCAGGAAACGTCATGTTGCAATGTCACGCACAGAGATCGTATCTACGCGGTCACTAATTGTTTGCATGTTTGCTTTCAATTTTACATGGGGTGTGCGGTGTGTGGCTTCCTAGACCAGGAAAAGTCTTTAAAGGAGAAGGAAATTCCCTGGGCACAAAAACCCTCCCCTGTGTTGCCCCCCTCCCTCCTCCTCCCTGGCCTACCTGTCCCGCCGGGCAAATGCCGGCACTTTTGGCGCAGTAGGAGCATTTCACCGGCATGCGCCAAAAGTCACGAAGTTTTCCAATTTCACTTCGTGACTTTTGGCGCATGCGCAGTAGATCCGTACTGGTAAAATGCTCCTACTGCGCATGCGCCAAAAACGCTGGTCAAAGCAGGAAGAAGACCGCTTGGGAGAAGATGCCGTCTGTGAACTCCGTGGACTGGACCTGCGCAGAGGGGTGAGTAACAAGTTAGGGGCATTTGCCCGGCGGGACAGGTAGGCCAGGGGGGAGGAGGGGCAACACAGGGGAGGGGGGATTTTTGCGCCCAGGGGGTTTCCTTCTCCTTTAACAAGTGAGCGTTCGGTTACTTACAAAGGCAGGTAAGCATTCCTCAGCGGTATCGCCCGCTATGCTAGGGATATATGCAGCACCTACATTTGTGAGCAACATTTTTTAAGAATGAACACACTAATTATCTGATGAGCACCTTGAGAATTCACTGAGAATTGCAATTACATCCATTCAAGCAGATATTGATACATTCGTTTCTCAAACACAATGTCAAAAATCTCACTAGGTTTACGATACCCTCTTTTCTTTTACAATAAAATAAATCAAAAGTTAGTGTTAGCGTGTATTTCGAGTGTGGCCCCAGAACATTTTTCTTCTTCCAATGTGGAAGGTTGGACTCCCCTGCAGTAGACTATGCAAAGTTAACAGCTGATTGGTTAGTATGGGTAATTACAGGGCTGCAATTTAGCATTTACTTTATGTTTCTATATCAGTCCCTTTTTCTCTGCAGGCATACCTGTAGTAATTTGTCAAGAAATAGCATTTATGTATTTGATTACATTTTATCTCTTTAAAAAGCAAAAGACAGTGCATGGATTGGGATGAGTAGAATTCAATGGTCAATATATTTTATATATATATATATATATATATATATTGTAATCTGTATGTAAATTGTCATCCATACATTGTACAGTGTTGTGGAATATGTTGATTTATAAATACATAATTATTTAATGTTCACAAGAACTACTACATGCAGTATTTTGGTTTGGGGCCCATCCAAAACCCATGCTCCAAATCAGCAACACCTTCCTAATCCAACTTCCTTTATTTACCGCTTTATTCATCTGAATGACAGATGGAGCTTTAATGCTTTTAACACTGCATGAACTTTTTTCTTAGGATGTCTTCTGTAGTGAAAGGAACAGTTTTTTGTGTCCACAGGCTCTGCCAGGTACTGTAAATATACTTCTGCACCCAAACACCCTCCAAGCTTCTCTCTCTAATTTTGGATCACCTGTAGCAATCCAAAATATCACACTGGGAAAAAACATCAGATCAGGATGAAACAAATATAACTTGTGTCACTAGTTGACACTTTGAAGGACAGGGGAAAAATTATGTTACTACTTGTGCGTGGCTTTAGGATAAAACAAAGTGCATTTTTATTAGCAGGTTTTATCTCATTTTCTCCATGAGGAACTCACCACTTAAGGGTGAAGACACACAGAGCTACTAGTAGTAGCATTGTCTCAGTATCTATTTTTCGTAACCACAAGTAGCTGCTACTAGTAAAAAAATGATGCAAAGGGTACGAGTCTTCAGATTTTTTTCATCAAGGCAGCGTGAGTAAACAGTCTCTTTGCCCATAGTCCTAGCACATTTTTACTTGCATAAGTGCAGCATGACTATTAGATAATATAGGAAGATGTTTTATAGGGCTTTTTATAGTGGTTTTCTATCAGGAAACAAAGGTTATAAAATACATTAAAAAGTTTTTATTGACAAAGCTGCAACCATTTCTACTCAAAACCACTAGTGAGCATTCTATTGAATGTTTGTTTGGCAAGTTGCTTTTGAACATAAAGCAAGATGACAAGGTATATTATACTGAGCACTGTGAAGTCATGGTGAGTTTTTACTGTTCTCTGAGAATGACTGCAGGACAATTAGTGGTATGCGTTATCTATAGTTTGGCACATGGACTCAATCATGACTTTTTCACTGCAAGCTAACTTTTATTGCTACTGCCTCTGCCCTAACAGGTTATGATCACTGACAAATCTTATACCGCTTTACGCTTATTTACTAGGTTGTCCCATACTTTATTACTGCTAAGCTACACAAAGTCCACTAGACTTCCTTTATCAGGTAGAATTGGCAAGTCTTTCTACAGTATGTTAAAAACAAAATTATATTGTGATATAATGATAGTTATACTGTAGATGTATTGACTAATATAAGTGTATGCTTTCTGAACATTACAGTTTCTGTTACAAGCAGATGATCATGTAGCAAGAGCAGGCTCTAATATTTATTTGCTACTATCCACACAAGGAGCTTCTGAATTAGCATGCCTAGTTGCTAACAAAATCATGATGATGTGATTCCACAATCTTAATAATACAGGCAACATGTTTTATACTTTGTGTTCTCCTTTAAAATTCTGCATATTTGCAGGTACCCCATTGCTCATAATGTTACCAATATACTAACTGCAATATAGTTCCTTCGATGGTTGATTTCACACAAGTATTGATATCAAGACTTTGGTGTTGCATGTAATAAGAGTTAATCATGAGTTTCTGTTACAAACATTGTGTTATGATGGTTTGTAGAAGCTGCTGGATGGAGCAGTCATGTAGCATTAGCCTTCTTATATGTTTCTTGTGACAATTTAACAGCCTCAACTACATATCTATGTCTTTACAGTGTGTATACGGAGTAGTGGCCACCAACGCAATCAGAGAGCAACAGCGTAGCTACTTATGCCTGATTTTAAATTGCTGCTAAAAAACCCTTCAAGTCACATTTAAAGAAAAGTACTTTAATAAAGAAGTAAGTGACAACTATACAGTGTTTTGGAAGAGTCTATATAGTTTCTTTGTGTGATGTCCGAAAAAAAACATCCTGACCAAACTCATTGTATTTATACTAGCAAATGTCTTACAAGCACAGGGAAATGTCGTGCAGTGTTAAAACTTATGTTGTTTAATTCTTTGAGAAAAGAATGTTAGGACCATACTTGAAGCAGTGCAATATAATTGGTAGCCATAGGCAGTTCATATGCCATAAGCCAGTTTCCAGTAACTGCAGTTCATTTAAGAGTTGTTTTACGAAGACAGTCAAAATAATTGCAAAACCTTAAGAATCCACTGCTTTGTCTTCACTTGCAGTGGCTGTAATATCCAGACTCTGAAGCTGTTCATTAAGATTTGCAACATTTGCATCTTCATTGGCTGTCAGACTATCGAGGAACACACTTCCAGCACATCTACTCCCAGTTAGGGGATCTACCACTCTCCCCACTTTGAATACAATCTCAGATAGTTCATGTTTCACATGTTTTGATCTCCTCTCTGGCAGTGCTTTTAACAACACTATATCTCCGATGGTGCACTGCTGTTGTGCATCATGTGCAAAGTAGGTCTTTCTCTTGTTGTAATACTGAAAGAGGAAATACATGCTCATTGTTAGGACAAATGTATGGCATAATATATAGTGTATCTGAGGATCAGGAGAATTGCTTTTAATGGCGATAAATTAATTTATAAACTATTCAATAGACAGACAGATCAATACAAGAGGTAGATATCTCAGTAGGTAGTGATGGCCATTTATCTAGGAAATAAGTTGAAAAAATAATCATAAAAATAATAAAAATGTTTGTTGTCTGAATGTTTATCTTTTTTTGTGAACAACTGTGTTCTCAGTAAAAACAAAACTTTTGTGAGTTTTTTTTACTTTGCAAATGATTTTCACGGTTAGCTTTTAAACACTTTAGCAGTGAAATAGATTTTTTTTTATAGCAGAGGAGGAATGTAGAGACCTATGAAGTCTTTTTGATGGTACAAGTAAATATTCTTAGCAAACAAATCTTGTTGAAATCAGCATTCTTGAGTGGTGCCTATTTTCACTGCCGGCATCTGCTGAAGGCAAAATATTTCCTCTTACTTTTCTTTTATTGTAACATAGTTCCTAAGCATCATACATTAGCTGCGATGTAAGAACTCAATTTCAATTGGAAAAGTACTGAATTATTAAACAACCTAAATGTTTTGGGTTGAATGAGGGAGTCAATACACTATGTGTGTTTCTTAGCCCTAAAGGTTTCACATAGCAAGTAAGAAACTTATTTTTATAATAGATGCAGTGTTAAGATCTTCAACTTAAACTCAGGAAATTAAGATTAATGAACATGTACCTAACTGCACAAACTTCCCTCTTACCTATTTATGGGCAGAGGGTTCATAGAACTTTTACTATAGGAAATAAAATTTTGCTGCTAAATCGTGCAAGATAATGCCTACATTAGAAATCTACCTTTATGTGCCAGAATGCTATCCATGAATACTTCACCCAAGCCACAGACAGGAAAACCCAGGGACCTGGAATACTGCACAGAAAAAGCGACCTGGAATACTGCACAGAAAAAGCATATGTAGATATCTAGTATAGGTAAATCTAAAAACAAAAAAACAACTGGACTTGCTGAGTAATCATTGAAGACGTTTCACTACTCATCCAAGCAGCTTCTTCAGTTCAACTGACTGGTGTGGGAAGTTCTCGGCATATAAACTCTTCCACTAATCCAATCACAATGGCAAATTGTAACTCTTCAGAGAGGTGACATCTGAAAATTCACAGAGGTGTAGATTCTGTGTAATTACTGTGATAGGATTACCAATGTGTCATGTAATTTTTCAGTTGAACTGAAGAAACTGCTCGGATGAGTAGTGAAACGTCTTCAATTATTACTCAGCAAGTCCAGTTGTTTTTAGATTTACCTATACTAGATATACTGTGACCTGTAGTGATGTGCAGGTCAGGGTTTCCCTGACCCGCACCCGACCCTAACCTGCCCTGCTGCCGCCTGCACCCGCGCTTCTGGGGTCCTTTTATAGACCCGCACCGCAGCGACGACGATGATGTCACAAAAGGGGCGGGGCATGCAGACGCGAGACTATAAAACTGGAACCCGGCATTTGAAGGTGGGGAGAGCAGGAGAAGAGCTCAACCCGCCCGCGAGGAGCAGTGCGAGGTCGACCTGAACACGCCCGACCCGTGGGTATTGGGTCGGCCCGCACATCACTAATGACCTGGATGAATGAAAATCTTCATAATCATATGTAGATGCATGCAGTGTTCATTCAGAGGTGTGCAGTGTACAGAAAAACAATAAGGGATCCCTTAAGATGGTTGTTAGTTTGTATGTAGGGATGCATCGAATCCACTATTTTGGATTCGGCGAACCCTTCACAAAGGATTCGGCCAAATACCGAACCCTAATTTACGTATGCAAATTAGGGGTGGAAAGGGGAAACCATTTTTCACTTCCTTGTTTTGTGACAAAAAGTCACGCGATTTCCCTCTCGGACAGAAGGATTCGCCACAATCCAAATCATGCTGAAAAAGGCCGAATCCCGAACCGAATCCTGGATTTGGTGCATCCCTATTTATATGTGAGTAAAATAAAACTCAGATTAAGTTGTATTAACTTTGTGGAAATTAAATGGATAAAACAGATTTACCTTTAATAAGTAAGGATCTAGCACCAGCCTGGTCACTCTGACTTTTGCAGTCTTTCTCATCTTTGTTCCAATAACTTTCCCTACAATCCATTTGGCATGGACTGCAGCTCGTATGGCTGACATCGCAACAAAGGAAGTGGTAAATCTGTATAAAACAAGGAGAAAAACATCTGAATTAGAAATGTCATCAGGAAACCTACTTTCAGGTCCAGTGTAGCAACACAAACGATACTAATGTATACTAATGTATCGTAAAAACTTACAGCAATTTTTCTTAGTCTTATTATGCCATGCAAATACATTCAATGTTTTATAACTTTCTTATAGAGAAAAAAAACTTTAGTCTATCAATGATGATTGTTAGAATGATGAATATAGGAGTTTAGAAAATGGAATGCATTGGTGTCGGGCCAGCATGTAAGATGAAGGATGCAAAAATAACTAAACCCTTGTGGCAAGTCATATCTTAGTATAACACTCAGCAACACATCCAAGCTAAATATGAAACCAGAATTTCATAGTCTATTTTTTATCACTTATGTGGGATCAGGCAGCACAGTTTCTTGAATGTTCTATGCCTTTAAAATGCAGATACTATTAAAAGGGAGCTATCAATTCCAATTGGCAAACACCCCAAGTATAGATTAACCATTTGAGTGCCAGAGAGGAGATCAAAACATGTTAAACATTAACTATCTGAGGTAGTATTCAAAGTGGGGAGAGTGGTAGATCCCCTAACAGGCAGCACAGCTTATTGAATGTTCTGTGTCTTTAAAATGCAGATACTATTAAAAGGGAGCTATCAAGTATAGTTTAATCATTTGAGTGCCACAGAAAAAAAACCCTATAATTCCCTCATATGCTTTAATATAGAATTGTGCAGCTGATTATAACTCGAAACAAAATTCTAGAATTTAGAACTTCCAAATAGCAAGTTGTCCTGTTTCCCTAACTTTAAATAGGAAATGCAAGCAATAGTAATAGACCCTGCAGCACGCCAACGCTAATAGCTGCATCCTACGACGGTCAACTCAATCCACACACAAAACTAAAGGTAATAGATGAATCTGCAAGCAAATTGCGTATTAAAATTTCCTGCCAGCTGCTAAACGAACACACTTCTTAAATGTATTAACACGTATAAAATATGAATTAGAGTATACAGAATTAAGGGATAATAAATGGAAAACCGGAAGGACAGGAGCCCAGCGCGTACGTACAATGACAGGCGGAACACAAAAGTCAAGTGCAACCAAAGACAGAGTAAAGCACACGCTCTTTCAAGACCCGCAACTACTTCCGGTTTGTGTCAACTCTATCGGCAGCACGTGACCCAGGAGAGGCTTCAGCTAGTCTTAACTCTCCTTGTCCTGGACAATTTCGAGTCGCAGTTAATTTACATCCTGCCCCCTGGCGGTAACTTCTAAGTTTTTCCCACAGGTAGTTATATATTTCATATTTTGGAAAGTGTATACATATACATACTGTAATACAATGTGCTAACAGGAAAGAGTTGCCTGATTCGTACAACATACAAGCTATACATGTTGACTTTAAAAGAAATCACGAACTGCGTGAGAGTTCTCTGGTCCACTCACACTTACACTGGCAATTTAGTCGAGCTATCCCTATACTTACTGAAAAGTCAAAGAATGCTTGCAGCTGAAACAGACATATAAGAATAATACATATTAATGTATTATTGGTGAATTAACTGAATTTAGTTGGGTTTTGCCATCAGTTTTGACCTGAACAGTTTAGATTATCTACGGGCTGTTCCAGCTTGTTTGGGGTTTTGCCTTTATGAAACTGAACAATAATCTGGAAAAATAACCAACTCTGATGTCAAAACTCTGCCCACGTGATGCACAAACACGTCCCCCAAATGTTGTAACCCCACTCCCTTGTTCTGTTTTTGCGGTCAAAAGTGGCAACCCTAGTTTATGGCAGCAGGTCAACGCCACAGCGTATGTTAGGGTGGAACTGCACGATGCGTTTGGTGCCGACACGTCGTCACACGACCAAACGCATGCGACATGTGGGATGTTGTGAAGAAACAAGAAGTGAAGGAGAATCGCATGTAAGAACTACATTTATCCGACTGTTGGATGAAAGGGCAGTGTTTTCATCCGACAGTCGGATAAATGTAGTTCTTATATGCGATTCTCCTTCACTTCCTGTTTCTTCACAACATCCAACACATCACATGTGTTTCGTCCTTCACTTCGCAAAGATTCTACTTCACTTCCTGTTTCTTCACAACATCCGACACATCACATGTGGTTCCGCATCGTGGAGTTTGTCCCTTAGACCGATCGCTGCCGATTTCTTTCTGTGTTTCATGTTCATATTGTAGCCAAATATTGCCTATATCTGCCATTCAGCCTTTAAAGTAGGGAATTACTTATAGATGTATGTTCATTGGCTGGGACTAAAAAGCTCCTTGCTTTTACACTATAGTCCCTGAATTAAGGGGATCCCTGAATGAAGTGCAGCATACCTCCCAAATGTCCCGTTTTCGGCAGGACAGTCCCGTTTGTACCCACAGTCTCACGTTTGTACTGAGAAGTCCCGACTTTCTCTGCACTGAACAGCCAGAAAAAGAAACAAAGTTTCTAACTTAATTGGCTTTTGGCAGAAATTAAGAGGTTACCTGTCTGTGTTAGGAACTACCGAAGGGGCTAGGGTGCTGGGAATTTGATATCCCAAAAGGGGAGGGTAAAAGGGGCTTAGTGAGAACTGTGGAAGCCAACCTGTATGATGAGAACCCCAGTGTGGGGAAAAGTCTTGAATGCGTGCTGTTAAAACTCTGATGAACTGTGTTCTTGTATGGCAGCAACTTGTGTTGTATTGGAAGAGTTTTCCTGAATAAACCTTTGTCTTTTGCCTGAAGAAGCTGTGTCCCTGTCTTTATGCTCCTGATCTTCTGCTTATCTGCCTGCTATAGTAAATTTTCTCCAAAAATTATGTGTATAGGCAGCCAGCTTGTACATTGATATATAATGATAGGAAGGTCATCAATATACAGTATACAGTATTCAAAGCAGGGTATATGGTCTCACAATTCTGTCTCCATCTCCTTTTTTCTCTCTTTGTCCTGCATGGAAGATTGTATTTATATACTTCCCACAGTGTGTCTGTCTAGTCATGTATACAATCATTTTACCAGTACCTAGCAGTGCCTGTGGCCCTGTTGCCGCACTCTATATATTCTTTTTTCAGGAGCAAGTAGGGGCAATCTTGCTATTAGATGAGAAACTTGCCTAAGGCAGCACTTGTAGGACAACGCAGCATGAATAGCTTTAAGAGGCAATATTCCTCATATTCCAACAGGAGGGTAGGCTTGCCTATGGTCAAAAGGGAAAGAGCGAAGGGAAAGAACGGAAGAGGCACCGACTAGAGATCAACTCTTCAAAATGTCCCAAATGTTTTGCTTTACTGCACATGTTTTCCTCCTTCATTACACTTTTTTACATCGTGTTTGATCCATCTGTTTTTTTCCTTGTCTGTGTGTTTGCTAAGCATGTGAAATTTAGAGACTAGACTGAGTGGTATAGCAGAATCGCAACTTTAAGGGGTTGTTCACCTTCCAAACACTTTTATCAGTTCAGTGGTTTTCAATTTGTTCTCCATAAACAAAGACTTTTTTCAATTACTTTCCATCTTTAATTTTTTACTGGTTTCCCAAAATTTGTGTCTCAGTCTGGAAGCTCAGTGAGCCAGGAACATCTGAACTGTTACAATTTGCTACATTTAGTTGATACGATTACTTAATATATTTCTCAATGGAATATTAGCAACTATTGTATCAATTCTAACAGCTGCCTTTAATGACACTCAGGGATTCTGCTCAGCAGGGACAAAGATAAGAAATGTATCAATTTAGAACAGTTCAAGAGTTGGCGACCCCCCCTCTCCTACAGCTGCTTTAGATTGTGAAAAATTAAACTTTACACTTCAATATTATCTATCTGAAACCAACTGAACTGAAAAAGTATTTGAAGTCAACCTCTTTAAAGGGGTTGTTCACCTTTAAATTAACTTTGTCCCACCATTTTTTGTTGCACTTCGCCACACTTCGCCAGGCGTAGTTTCGCCAGCGCTCCGCAAATTCACTAAAATCCGAAGTTGCGCTCAGGGGTAGCGTAAGGTTGCGAAGTTGCGCTAGCATTGATTCGCTAAGCGAAGCGAAGTTACGCTAGTGATGGTTAATTTGCATACGGCGCCAAATTCAAATTTCAATGGAGGAATACGTACAATCACTACAAATGCCTGGGAAACCTTCAAAACAGCAAATAAAAATTGTATTTTGCCCTACACATGTGCCCACTGTATAGTTAAGTTGCCATGAGTTAGGAAATGTAGGGGGGAAGGAGGGAAGCCCCAAAAATGTTTTCGATCTTTTTCAGCCTATCACCCATAATATAGAAAAAACACCAGCGTTTTTTGGGACTTAGAAAAAATTTGAACTTTTTTTGAAGCAATCCCTATCTACTCTATTGCGCTTCGCCTGGTCTGAGGTGGCGAAGGAAGTCTAGTGTAAAAGGTAGCGTTCGGTACAATGCCCGCGTTAGTGAATTTGTGTAGTTACGTCCGTTGCCAAAATTCGCCAGGCGTAAGGGTGCGAAGTAACACTAGCGAATTTACTCCAGCGTTCGTTAGTGAATTTGCGAAGTAATGAAAATGACCAATGCTAGCGAATTGACGCTAACGTTAGGCGCTTCGGCGCTTAGTGAATTTGCCCCTTACTATGAAGTAGAGAGTGATATTGTGAGACAATTTGCAATTGGTTTTTTATTTTTTAGGATTTGTGGTTTTTGAGTTATTTAGCTTCGAGTTTTTTTCAGAGGAAAGTTCGAATTCAGATAATTCGTATTCAATCTGAATAATATTAGAATTTTTGGGTCTTTAATATTCTATCTTATTTTAGACTTTCTATTTTTTTCATAAATAACCTCCCGTTCGAGTTGTGATTACATTCAAATTTAATAGAGTAAAATAAAATTCACATCAATTCAAAATTCGACCTTTGATAAATCTGCCCCTAAATGTGTAGCCTTACAAAGCATTTGTTTATAGATGGGGTTAGTGACTCCCCATTCAAAAGCTGGAAGACATCAGAAGAAGAATGGCAATTCAAAAACTATAAAAAGAAAAAATGAAGACCAGTTGATAAATGTCTTAGAATTGGCCATTCTATAACATTCTAAAAGTTAATTTAAAGGTGAACTACCCCTTTAAATAATCTTAAACTTTATTGATTCTAAAGAACCAGACAGCTGAAGCAACAACTTTATGCTCACAGAAGATGCTTACTGATTGAGCAGAAATCTGTCTATGCAAAACACTGTTATGATTTCAAATCTTCAAATCTTTGTGAAAATTGCTTATATTTGTCAAAGTTTAAGAATCATGGTTTCTGTGCTTAAATATAAAATGGTAACTGGACAATTTATATGACTGCAGAACAAAATATTGAAATATTGTAAAGCACTTCATAACTACAACTTGGAGCAATAAAAAAAATATATTTTCAAGAGTTCTGGTTTCTCTGCATTCTTACATATAACTGTAAACAAGGCAAATGATATGATCACAATAAAAAAATCTTAATTTAAATAAGACACAACTTGTTTACCCTATATACATAAATGATGATGAAAATATATTGCAGTGTACTCCATGGAGAAAGTTGGAAAAATGTGGGTGGTACTGTTGTGTACATATTGTACAACTTTACTTACAGTTTATCAGCCAGCACTTTCTACATATATTTATATGAATGTACCTCACGAGGGAAGCACTCCACTGCACATCTGTGCCTTACCTTTCATTCCATTCAGATTTACACTTTGTTTGCTCTTCCCTCATTGGCTATCAGTTCTTCCAGTAAAGTCTTGTCTATTGTGTCACACAGGATACCTCCTTCATAGCAGCTTACGTGCAGGGGAAGCTGTAGAGAAAGGTGTGTGAATATGGATACAAACAGGGATCGTTCTTAGAACATGACATGTTTTTATTACACTTGGATTACAAATGCTGATTTCTGTGTACAATTCTTTGGAGGGATTTGTGTATGATCCACAAAATCAGATGGCAACACAACTATGGATACATGTAAATGGCAGTAGTGCTTCAACAGTGGGGATATTGTAAAAAAAATCCTTGATTTTGTTGCAGATCAAAAACTTTCTAGTCAGATCATTCCAGAGGGATTGAAAAGGACAGCAGCTTAACGTAAGATAGTGTTGGCTGATACACCTGACTGAGAAAGGAAAACAGATGCTTTTCATCTGGTAACACAACACGCTTTGCGTGCGTCAACAGTGGAGATATTGGAAAAAAATCTTTGATTTTGTTGCAGATCAAAAACTTTCTAGTCAGACCATTCCAGAAGGATTGTAAAGGACAGCAGCTTAACGTAAGATAGTGTTGGCTGATACACCTGACTGAGAAAGGAAAACATACTGCTTTTCATCTGATAACACCATTTGCGTGGTCGAAAAGTCTGCAAAGTCACATACTGACAATTGGTAAGAATGTTCTCTGCAAGATTTGTGGCACACAGATTTTATTTTTGGTTGTATGTTTCAGCACTCTAGTACTGTGGAATAATAAGCACACGTGCAGTATCAGCATAAAATAAGTGAATTTCCAAAGGGTTTGCAGTCTGAGGAAATGTAACTTTTTAGGTTAGTGTACAACATTATATTTCTGCTGAGATTTGTAATGTAATCCTTTGGCTCTGTGTGTGTCTTTATATTCCCTTGGTTATAATATTTTGTGGTGCAGAGTACTTACTAATGCACATTTACTTTATACAGTTTGCTATAAAAGGGGTTATCTGTCAATTAACACCTATAATGATTTTTAGGTAAGATAGGTATAACAGTTTTCATTGAATAAACCAATATCGTAGTAGCGTAGGTATGCTATTATTGAGGTTTACTTTTAGAACATAGCCATAAAACATTGTTAGCATTTGTTTCATGAAAAATATTACTTATATATTGATTTATGAGAAAATGTATATTGCTATTTCTTATGTAATCTTAACATAATAACAAATGACTGAATGAAAGCATGAAACAGGAGGGTGATTTAGAAAAGCTGTTTGTTGACAGTGTCTTGAGACCTACTGATCACCAGCTAAAGGTCTATTGGTAGATCCTTATCTACCTTTTTGGCAGAAACATAACTAGAGGGGGCGGGCCCTGGCGCAGGACACTCAGCCGGGCCCCCCTCCGTACAGCCGGAACTGGCCGGGAATAAGCGGCGCACGAACTGCCGGGGGCCCTGAGGGGGTGCGGGCCTGGCCCGCTCGCACCCCCTGCTCCCCCGGTAGTTCTGCCACTGCTTTTGGGCATCCCTGCTGTATAACTATAATAAGCAAGTACTCACACGTACAGATTTAAAGTAGATAGCTCCTTTTTTTTTTACACGAGATAGGCTAGTAATGGCAGCCACTGCCATAAATACATTTTCCTGCTCTGGATTTTTGTAGATATTCCACTATTTTACCAGTATGTTCATTTGATTTGTATGTAATACATAAACTACAACCTACTATCTACCTTTATTTTTAATGATCATGCAACAAAACATTTTCTATGAATAGAAAACAGAAATACTGCTTTATTTTTGAAGTTGGTTACATTTTCCTGGGTCAGTAAAAATGTGTCTGTTTTTGGAAAAGAGGAGAAACCAGTGCTTGTCCTGGATTAAAATATAAAATAATAAAAGTAACTCTAGACAATATAAAGTAAAATAGTCAATGAGAAAACAGACTGAGCTTAAGAGTGTGCTCTGCCTTATCTTTCTTTTCGCCTACAACTTTCTTTTCTACTGCAAAATACGGTAGTATACATTACTAGCTCAGCCAACTTGTTGAAAACTGGCTGAAGCTCACTGGCACAAAGAAGCTCTATGGTCACCATGATGATGGGGAAGGGATAAGTAGGAAATATATTATCAAAAAATGCTCTGCTCGCTTGGTACAGGAAAAGGGTGCAACTTTCCTCAATCAGGTCACCGATATCCTGATATGTATAACTCAATTTACCACTTGATAAAGGGCATATAGGCCCGAAACACAAAAACGGAACTAGAGGGGGGCGGGCCCTGGCGCAGGACGCGCAGCCGGGCCCCCGCCCCCCTCCGTAAACCCGGAAGTGGCCGCCGAACATGCGGCGGGCGGACTGCCGGGGGCCCTGAGGGGGTGCGGGCCCTGGCCCGCTCGCACCCCCTGCTCCCCCGGTAGTTCCGCCCCTGCCGAAACATGTCGTCTACAAGTAGACGACTAATAAAAGGATAACACAGCATTAATTTGCTTGCAGAGTGCTCTCCTCATTTCCTTATAAATCGAGGTATGGGGATAAGCTGATACTTTTATTACTGGTATAGAGCTTCAACTTTAGGCATGCCTTCAAGGGTTTCATAGATAACAACTCTTGGACTAGTATTCAAGACAAATATACAGCCAGCACATATAATTGTACATGAAAGGTTTGAAAGGTTTATTGAGTCATAAAAATTAATGCAATAATTTGGGGGAGGGAGCATTCCTATCATGAAGTGTAGGTACTCTTCCAATAGAATGAAAAAAGGAAAGAGAGAAAGAATCTCTTGTATTAAAGGACCTACACCTGGACAAGGCAAGGAAAATTACTAAAGCCTTTCTTGAATCCTATTGCAAAAAACTAGAGATATACAGTATTATTTGGTCCGATATGATATTCAGCCATATTAAAATTACATATTTACCACCAAGCATAATATGCTGTACATATGTAATTTTATATATGTCTGAATATTGTTTGCTATCTTGGGCATATCTATTATGTACCAGGGTACATAGATAGTTTTCTGGCTATTAGGCATCACTATTGTGGTATTGTGACATTATTTGACGAATTATGGAGTCCGTGATTACCATACTATTAAATACATGACAGAATATTGGTAGTCATATTTTGTCGCAGAAAATAAAAGGAATACACAAGCAAAGATCACATTGCTCTACATATTTTCAGTGAGGCTGAAAATATTTTCATGAACTGGGGAACTAAAGAAATAAAAAGTTGTTAGAGATCATTTTCATTCACTTCTATAGAAGCTATTAGAGCTTTTTGCCTTTTTTCATTAAAGGAGAAGGAAAGTCCAAAGTGCCAAATGTATTTACTTACCTGAAACCTTGGGGCAGAGCTCCTATCAGCATAAAACTGCACCGACCCATAGTTATTCCAGTGAGCACCACGGATCGCTCCTCTTCCAGCTTCTTCTTTCTTCATGCGACTGCGCATGCGCATTAGAGTGAAAAGCCAATCTTTAACTAAACAGTCGTGTTTTTCATTCTAATGCGCATGCGTCTTCCCTGGGAAATTTGAAGAAAGAAGAAGCCGGTAGAGAATTGCTACGTGGTGCTCGCTTGAATAACCCTGGGCAGGTGCAGTTTTCTGCTGATAGGAGCACCGGCCCGAGGTTTCAGGAAAGTCAATACAATCACTTGGGGGTGCCTAACATTTGGCACCCCCAAGTGGCAAATAACTTGTTTTCTCTTTTAATAAGCCCTGATTCAAGGTCACAGAAAATATTCATGCAATATTCGCTTTCGAGTTTTTTCAAAATTTTCTATTTCTTGACTGAAAAAATACACTTTTTGATAAAACTGCCCCATTGCATCATGGGATATGCCACAAAATGCAAACACAAGAAAAGAACAGTGACATATACAGTAGCACGTCAATTATTGACACACAATATCAGAGATTTGGGGGCTTGCCAGCTTTTACACTACTGTGCCCATCACCACCAGTAGCTAAACATTAAGCTTGCTCCACAATAGCTCATTGAAAGAGCAAGTGACATCAGATTTTTTTTTGCCAGACCTAACCTGGTGCTTTAAAAAAGAGGAAACTGAAATCCCAGGGCTCATATAGAAGGCTTTGGAGTTTCATTTCATTTCATTCTGAGGCAGATATTGTGCAGTTTAGCTTCAAAGGGTGTTGTATGTCTAGTCAAGTTACGTGACCCTTATCCACATCTTTTAATCAGTAAACCAATAAAGATAAAAGGAGAACTATAGCTTTGAGCAGATAGCCTAATATGCAGATACTTATATCCGGGCCCCAGACTGGCAATCTGTGGGCAAATGCCAGAGGGGCTGCTGTAAGTTGCCATAGACAGTCACTATTTATTGGGCTGGTGGGGGGGGGGCTGCTTGGGCCTCTGTGTACTTGGAATGCCAGGTCCTAATGTGAATCCCAATACGGGCCTGCTTATATCTGTATCCTACTTATAGGTAGGAGAGTGGCAGGGGAGGGGGATGTCCCCCAGTCTGCCCCCTCCTTAAAATATAGAAAGTATATACTATTGCCTGCATAATTGTATTTATAAGTGTAGTCTTTATGCTGCCTATATTTGCAGAGGTATTCTCTAGACAGTAATTACAAAAGAACAACAATATTTCTATCAATAGTGCTGTATTTATTGCTTGTGGTCTACAAAAGATTAATCTAATGAGCAAAGCAGTGTAGCATTCCCAGATCCTAGAAGCCAATTTACATATTGTCTGCAGATTAGGTAATTTGAGGGTTTGCCCACAAAATTTTTATAAAATAAGATGGACAAATATTTCCTTAGTACAACAAGTACATTGATACTTCTAAGCAGCAACAGTCCTATTTCGTATTACAGAGGTCATGTAATAAGTTGCATAAACAACAAACAAATTAGACAAATAAATAGGCATAACATAGGCAACAAACAAATTTATTCCTCTGAAACCAGAACCGATTTGGCCAGTGGAAGTCTGCATATACTGTATATAGGAAACCTGCTCTCAGTGCCTCAGCTACTATTAGGACACATTATTCCATAAAAAAAATACAGATATTTAACTCATGTTCTTAAACTGAACAAGCTAGTCCCCACACTAACCGGTTCCTACTTCCTAGACAGAGAGCTCACTCACAGCCTCTTCTCTTTTTCCCTAGTGAAGACTCATTGGGGCAAATTCACTAAGCGCCGAAGCGCCGAACGCTAGCGTCAATTCGCTAGCGTTGGGCTTTTTCATTACTTCGCAAATTCACTAACGAACGCTGGCGTAGATTCGCTAGTGTTACTTCGCACCCTTACGCCTGGCGAATTTTCGCTACGGACATAACTACGCAAATTCACTAATGCGCGCAGTGTACTGAACGCTATTTTGTTCGCTAGACTTCCTTCGCCACCTCAGACCAGGCGAAGCGCAATAGAGTAGATAGGGATTGCTTCCAAAAAAGTTCAAATTTTTTCTAAGTCCCAAAAAACGCTGGCGTGTTTTCTATATTATGGGTGATAGGCTGAAAAAGATCGAGAATTTTTTTGGGGCTCCCCTCCTTCCCCCCTACATTTCCTAACTCATGGCAACTTAACTATACAGTGGGCACATGTGTAGGGCAAAAAAAAAAAATTATTTGATGTTTTGAAGGTTTCCCAGGCATTTGTAGTGATTCTATGTATATCTCCATTGAAATTTGAATTTTGCACGTATGCAAATTAACCTTCGCTAGCGTAACTTCGCTTCACTTAGCGAATCAGCGCTAGTGCAACTTCGCAACCTTACGCTACCCCTGTGCGCAACTTCGGATTTTAGTGAATTTGCGGAGCACTGGCGAAACTACGCCTGGCGAAGTGCGGCGAAGCGCGGCGAAGTTGCGCCTGGTGCAACTACGAATCTCAGTGAATTTGCCCCATTGATTCCAGCATCTTTGTTGGTTTCTTTAGCCTGAGTTTACACAGCCCCTGTAATTCTCTCCATGGGGCAGATTTATCAAAGTGTGAAATCAGAGCTGACCACAGAAAAACTCACCCACTGTTTTTTCCCATGGGAATTTTAGAAGCATATTTATCAATGGGTGAAAATTAGAGTTCAGCATTTGATAAATACACTTTGCACCGTGACATATCTGTTGACTTCACACATATGGGTGCTCAACGGTTTGATGCCTCGGGCAGCACTTGACCCAAATAAGCTAATATATATATATATCTCAATTAAAGGAATTGATCAGTGTGAAAATGAAAACTGGGTAAATAGACAGGCTGTGCAAAATAAAAAATGTTTCTAATATAGTTAGTTAGACAAAAATGTAATGTATAAAGGCTGGAGTGACTGGATGTATAACTTGTCAGTCAGAACCCAACTTCCTGCTTTTCAGCTCTCTTGGTTTACACTGACTGGTTACGCTGGCTACCAGACAGTAACCAATCAGAGACTTGAGGGGGGGCCATATGGGTCATTTCTGTTGCTTTTGAATCTGAGCTGAATGCTGAGGATCAATTACAAACTCACTGAACAGAAATGTACCATGTGGCCCCCCTTCAAGTCGCTGACTAACTCAGAGTTATAGAGCTGAAAAGCAGGAAGTTGGATTATGGCTGTTTTATTAGACATCTGTTCACTCCAGACTTTATATATTACATTTTTGGCTAACTAACTATATTAGAAACATTTTGTTATTTTGCACAGTCTATCTATTTATACAGTTTTTATTTTCACACTGAACTATTCCTTTAAGCTGCATGAATCCATATCTGTAGCAAAAAAGAAGGGTTTATTTAATGTTTAAGTGATTCTTTGCAGACTTACGGTATGGTGATCCAAATTAGCGCCAGGTCACAAGTGTTCTGGATAACAGATCTATACCTGTATATATATTTTTATTTATTTATATAGGTATGTTTTTAATTTCAATACATTTGGGCACATTACTTCTTTAAAAGTGTAATTCATTCCTAAAAGGAAATTGTTAACATTAGCATAATTGTATTAACATATTTTCAAACTGTCTTTTAAGGTGCATTGTAAAGTAGTAGCTAACATAATGTACAGTAAGTAACACTGTTTGTTTTTAAAATAAAAATAAACTAATTAATTAGTGATAATTAAATATTATTGGTGTATACTGGCACTTGTTGTGCTTATTCATCTGTATAATATTTAACTCATGCCTACTCTTATTTGCTTTTGAGGTGAAGAATAAATAATGCACGGATAAGTTGTTCTTTTCAAAACTAGAACATGCTTTAACTTGTAACTGAATGAGATGACTCAATGGAACCTTTTTGCTAACTTGTTAAAGACAATGACATTTCAGCTCTTACTGCCAGACATCATCAACAAATACTTGTTGGTACACTTGTTTTTAGGTTTACATGGATAATCAAAAAACATTTTAAAAAGACGTTTTCATTTAGCTAGATTTTTACTTTTCGTTTGGAGTGTGGCAAACGTATTTTCTTCCATATAGATTTACTTGGACGTATTCAGAATACATTTGTACACGACTGTATTATAACAAACAAAATAAAATCATACCTACGGGCATAACTAAAAGTTGCTGTGAGCCTAAATATATGCATAAATGTACTCTCCTCCATATACATTTACATGGACATATTCAGAATACATTTGTACAGTATTATAACAAACAAAATAAAATTATACCTACGGGCTGATGGTATTTTTAGTAGTACCATTTTGACCTCGTGTAAGACAAAACTCAGTAAAGGAAAACCTTTAGTAATAGTCAGGCAATTTATTCTTACATAATACAACATAACAGTTTTGTCTGGGTAAGCTGTTGGAGTAACACACAGCATGTCAGCCAAGGACTTACCAAAGACCCACCTCTTGGTCCAGGCATTATATAGCTTTCAGAAGGCATTTACAGTAATTGTGACAAGGGGTTCACGGAAATACCATACATGGTCTGGCGAGGAGACTTACTGGCATATATTTGTACATTCCTGTAAGATGTGCAGTTTTGCAACATAAGAGATTTCTGGTTCCAACTGTCCACAGCCTCATAGACATCTATTGGCTAAACATAGCCATTGTGGTACAGACAGCTATTGAGCAACACTTCTGCAAAAGGGGCAAACTAGACATGCTGACACTATGCTGACACTCTTCTAAGTAACAGTAACAGTGTGAGTGGAGATCATTTATTTGTATATTTGTATTTGCCTAGTATAAGTTATATGAGTGACCATTGTCCACAGTTGACCATTTAGCCCTTTTAGTCCATCCTGCCTTGGGCCCTATAGCGTTATGGCGTCATAGAGGGCGGGGGTGACAACTATCAACCCTCTGACACTAGCCATTCGTCCGTCTTAGGAATTAGACCGTTCCAGATATCAAATTTCACTGACATACCTCTCTTGAAACATTAAATATGTTTCATATTAGTAATTACAGGCACAGTAAGAGTGCTGAGAGGACCCCCAGGAACAAGGGAGGTCTATTATAAATGGGACAGTGGTGTGCACTACTGTGAGTTACAGTTCAACTGTCGTGGCAGCACCAATACAGAAGTGCAGCTGAAAGCTGAAATCAGTGAAAAGAAAAAACAGGAAGCTAGGGAGCTACAGATACATCCTGTTTCATGAAATAACTTGGTTAAGTGCAGTTGGGAACAGAAAACCCTATAAAAATGACAAAGAATATATAATATATATGTAACATGTTATCAGAGACAAATATAATACTGATTTCATTACTATTGAAAAGTAAAAAATTATTCTTTCTTTCTTTCTTTCAAACCTCCCCACATATGGCTGAGAAAAGATTTATGTTATAGATGTAAATCAAATGTGAGCAGAAGTTGGAAGGTACTTATAGCACAAATTCTAACAGAGAAATATAGACCAAGTATTAATGCTAGGATGACATGGATAGACTTAATGAAACTTCCAATGGAGTTGTTTAACCAGCTATAAAATTTTACCTAATCATTTGGAATAACTGAACTGTTCTATAAAAAGATTACACTTATTGTTGCAGCTCTAAAACTTTGACTATATGACATTCAACAAACATTTCAGAAACAATATGAGTACAACCTTCTTTTTCCTATCAAACCACATGCTAATCTAAAATCATACTATTTTGGTCAGCTACTCTATTTATTTGAACAATCTCTATGTTTATAGTTACATAGTTAAATTGGGTTGAAAAAAAGACAAAGTCCATCAAGTTCAACCCCTCCAAATGAAAACCCAGCCTCCATACACACACCCCTCCCTACTGTCACATAATTGATATATACCCATATCTATACTAACTATAGAGCTTAGTTTATGACGGTGATAGATTTATATTTTTTTATAGATTTAACATTATGGGCGGGACTAGTCTTGGAATGTAGACTCTACTCAATACTAATATTAGCACATGACAAAGTTCTATTATTATGGGGTTTATCATTTTTTCTCTATTTTAACTACGTCAGTGCTGTTTACACACAACCAGCTACATATAGAGCTGAGGACCTGGGGCAATAATACAATAATAAGTAATTACAGGAAACTTCCCTTCCAAAAACTTTTTTAACCAGATACAATTTCAGCTTTGTTGTTTTCATAACTAATCTAAAACTAAACATATAGAGAAAATGTTACATTATCACATTCCCATTGTTCTCATAAATTGCACACAATTTAACTATATCACATTCAATACTGTATGAATCTAAAACTTAAAATTAACCCGTTTCAATATCAGTCCATCAGTTCATTATAGGGGAAAGTCCAATCAGAGAGACATCATGGCGGTGGATGGACATATGAAGAAATATTCAACAGTCACTTGTATTCAGTCAATGCAGCAGTCTCTGTACAGTTTTTAAGAGTTCATAATCAGTCCATGGATTCGATATTAGGGTAGGCAAAAAAGTAAAAGCATCACAGATTCGAATGGCAAACTTTGAAATGACTCTTTGTATGCATGCAGAGTTTCTTTCAATGAGTGGTGTGATCAATGATAGCTGTTCTATTTGGAATGGATTGGAATAATCTCAACAGCTACTGATGGAATTTTGCTCAGATCACCAACCTGGAAATAAAGAGACAATGTGACAATATCTGGTGTTCTGGTAATACTGACTTATCTAGTACTAGCTAAAGAACTCTACTGAAACTACTGTATGAACTGTCAGTAATGAGAAGTGGTTGTACATGTATGATATGAGTGAAGGACTTTTGTTTTCTTGTGGTTAATTCATATGAAGAAAATCCACAACACCTGATAGGATTGTTGCAGAGAATTGACAGGACAGCTGGGAGTAAATCCAACCAAATGCTGCCAGTAATTGTGTTGTTGGAAGTGGGATGGTACAAAGACACAATTCCACTTAATATCAGTATAATTTGCAAATTTGTAACAGAATCGAAAATTGAATTGTTTAAACTATCAAATATAACCTGTACTGTTTCCTTCTTATAACAAAATAATATTGATTAATCATAACCAGGAAAAACATTTAACAAGTTCTCTCTTGTACCTTTATATATATTTATATTTATATTTTTAGCCTAAATGAGAATGACAGACCCATTTTAGTAGCATCATTTATTTCTACAAATTTGGTAGTGAAATTACTGATTATCAGATAAAATCAACAATAACTCTAAGTCACTTCTGCATTTTCTTACACTTGCAGACTTGTGATACAAGATACACAAGTGCAAAGGTTACGGAAGAATTTTTTTTTTTTTTTTAGCAGCGGCACAAGCACATAAGCTGCATTTTTATGAACTGAAACTTATTTAATTAGAAAAAATAGTAACAACAACATAACCCACAATATAATACTCCTCTCTTGTTGTACTGCAAATGCAGTACAATAATATGAAAGAATAGATTCACATCTGTCTAGAGAATAATGAAAGGAATTTAACCTGTACCAATGAGTGAATCGGGTATGGATCCACCTGCATCAGGTTTCTTACATGTTGGTGAAAAAGATCCAGATGCAGGAGATACAGAAAACAATACAGATGAGTATAAAACGGTAAAGTTAAAAATATTTGCTGTGGTTAAAAGTTCCTGAGCCAGCTGCCTGACAAAAGAGGAAGTTACAAAACAGTGAGAGAAGTTAAGCATCTGAAATATTGTGCAACGGAGGATTCTGGGAAGTGTAGTTTTTATGACAGTACCAGCAAATAGAATCCTTCTTGTTATTAATTGGACTATGAACTAGATTTCCTCTTAAAGGGTGCTGTAAGTCTAATGCACCATTAAGTATTTAGTGTGAAACAACTGACCATGATTTATTCGGTCGTCAAGTTTGTCTTCAGAATATTCAGGGGAAGTACTACTGTTAATAAGCTTAAACATTCTGAACCATTAGCTCAATAAGAATCTTCATTACTGGGGGCTGCACCGTCTGTGAAACCAAAAGTTCTGAGATTGTGTAACCCAGTGTCACTCTAAGGTTGCCAATAGGCATATTTAAATGGCATTTAATTGCTCCTGGGTATCCATATAAAGGACTGGATCTAAGTTTGCTGAGCAGGAACACAGCATAGGTGTAATGTCTCAGCTGAAGTATATGTGAGAAATATCACTTTCTATTGTTGGCAAAAGCCTGCTAGATCTAATAGCATGCAATTTGTATAATAAAATATTTACTCTTTCACATATCCTTTATCTGTCACAGTATAATTTCAAGTTGTGAGGGAAGAATACTATCGCCTTCTGGCCAGGAAAACGCAGTCTTGTCCCCTCCACTGTGACACTTAACAAAGGCTTTGAAACTTAAAATGTTTTGGGCACTCAACTAGCATATCTAGGAGGATTGTTAGATATTCTAAACTGATGGAGCATGTTTTTTTTCAGATCACAAGTAAAACATAATACACTTAGAAAAGAGTTATCAATCTGACACATAGAGATAAAAAAGAGAAGTAAGGTTTGTTTGAGACAAAAAACTTCAACAGAGAATATTTAAAGAGACAACACTAATATTTCTGTTAAAATAGAAAGACAAGTGGAGTGAATTAACCTTATTCACGAGTAACCCATTCACAAACAGAAATACACAAGAGAACTAATGTTACTATGAGAATAAGAACAAAGAAGACAATGTTAGGATAAAATAAGAATAGTGACATGATAGTCTAAGACAAAATTACAATATTTTAGTGACAGACACATAGAACAAATATCATATTTCAAGAGGTACCTATGAAAACATAGAAACATTAACGAGAACCAAAAACAGTTATGCAAACATATTCATTACAGACACATCAAAGTCATATAACCGTCAAGTCAAGTCAAGTCAAGTCCTTTTCTTTCTAACATACACACAAGTATTACATTCAAAATCTGCTCTAACAGACCTGTAGGATGCAAAAAAAGCTTAGCAGCAAGCAATTAACATTGGTTTATAAAACAAACAGGGAAACAAACATACATATAAACTGGAGTCACCTGCAGGAAAAAATTATGTTATACGTTTCTCTGTAATTTAGAAGAGGCTTACAATTGAGTGTAAAGGGAGAAAACAGGTTTGAAGTTGCAGATGGACAACACCTAAATGTTTGTAGGGCTCTCGTTTTTCATCTGACAATTCAAACGGACAGGAAAGTGATTCACACTTCACACTCTAAAGAAAAACCCCTAAACAGCAGGCAGACTCTGAGATAGAGCCACACATTCTCTCGTACACCATCATACACATGACAGTTACACTAAAGTTATTCACGCACTCAGCTAGGCAAACATTCAACATTCATGGATCCTTTTGCATACATCAAACAACATAGACGTGTAATTTCTATTTCAAGATGTTTTAGACTACACTTCATGATAAGGAATAAGAGACATACAAAATACAAAAACAGGAAGGAAACTACGGATTCCTATCATGAATGGCAGATAATTTCAGCTGATTAACACAACAATTAACAAAACAATAGGCAAAAAGAAGAAGTTAGAAAAAACATATATACCCCACCCAGAGGGGTACTTACGCGCGTGTATCCATCCGTAAAGTAAAGCTCGACGGGGAAACCTTCCTGGAAAAGAGATATCCACGGGTAAACTATCGACATCCGGGAGAAGAAAAACTCCACGGGTACACTCCAGTGGCCACAGCCTGGAGCCCTCCATTGCCTGAAAAAATGACTGGAAAAAAAAACTGGATCACAGTCGGCGGGTCACCATATGATGGTATTTTTAGTAGTACCATTTTGACCTCGTGTAAGACAAAACTCAGTAAAGGAAAACCTTTAGTAATAGTCAGGCAATTTATTCTTACATAATACAACATAACAGTTTTGTCTGGGTAAGCTGTTGGAGTAACACACAGCATGTCAGCCAAGGACTTACCAAAGACCCACCTCTTGGTCCAGGCATTATATAGCTTTCAGAAGGCATTTACAGTAATTGTGACAAGGGGTTCACGGAAATACCATACATGGTCTGGCGAGGAGACTTACTGGCATATATTTGTACATTCCTGTAAGATGTGCAGTTTTGCAACATAAGAGATTTCTGGTTCCAACTGTCCACAGCCTCATAGACATCTATTGGCTAAACATAGCCATTGTGGTACAGACAGCTATTGAGCAACACTTCTGCAAAAGGGGCAAACTAGACATGCTGACACTATGCTGACACTCTTCTAAGTAACAGAGTGGAGATCATTTATTTGTATATTTGTATTTGCCTAGTATAAGTTATATGAGTGACCATTGTCCACAGTTGACCATTTAGCCCTTTTAGTCCATCCTGCCTTGGGCCCTATAGGGTTATGGCGTCATAGAGGGCGGGGGTGACAACTATCAACCCTCTGACACTAGCCATTCGTCCGTCTTAGGAATTAGACCGTTCCAGATATCAAATTTCACTGACAGGGCATAACTAAAACATACCTTCCAACATTTTGGAAGTAAAAAGAGGGGCAAATTCACTAAGCAGTGAAAATGCGCTAGCGATGCCTTCGCCGCACTTCGCCAGGCGAAGTTTCGTCAGGACGCCGCTAATTCACTAAAATCCGAAGTTGCGCTGAGGGAGGCGAATGGTAGCGAATTTGCGCTAGCGTTAATTCGTCAAGCAAAGCGAAGTTACGCTAGCGATGCCTAATTTGCAAACGGCACCAAGTTAAAGTACAATGGACATATATGTAGCAGCAAATACATTACACTACACAAGCCTGGGAAACCTTCATAAAATAAATAGAGTTGTTATTTTGCCCTAAACATGTGCCCACTGTATAGTTTAGGTGCTATATGTTAGGAAATGTAGGGTGGAAGGAGGGTACCGCCAAAAAAATGTACGGTCTTTTTCAGCCTATCACCCTTAAAAAAGGAAAAGACGCCAGCATTTTTTGGGAATTAGAAAAAATCTCCCTAATAATGAATGAGATTATAAATTTTAATTGTATGCTAATTTTCTTATTAAGATCCAACTGCTAATATGAAAAATGTAGTCATGAAGGTGGATGTTTCTATTTTTAATAAGCCTTTATCATCACTGATTCATTTAATGGCGTTAACAGATTCATTGAAAGTCGAGGCCTTAGCACTTGCCCATTTGAACAATTTACAGTTATCTTCTTTATTCCTGCTTGGATGCATCTTTTACAAGCATGCAAACCTAGTCTATTGCGTCTTTTCCCCTCATTTTTACTCTTTTCTTCTGCTGTCAATTTGACTGATACAGTACTGATTTTATCGGTCAGCCTCTAAAGATCACCTTTCTTAATTCTTATTTATCTTGTTATAGATTTCATGTTGACGTGAAACCTCTGCATACGTCATGTCCATTAGAAGATTGACTAGAAAACAGCTGAAATTTTTCAGAGTCAAAGTTATGACGTTGGATTCTGAGATAGAATTAAACTGCAAGGTGAGTTTTTTAATATCTTTACTGGGAAGCAGATAAAAAACAGGCAACAAACAAATCAAGAGCAGAAAATAGCATGTATGGCTAACATTATCTCATGCTGCGAAGCCATAAACTGACCAACAAATTAAAGAAATGACTCTTATAAAGTTAAGTCGTGTAAAATAACAGTGTCAAATATGGCATTCAGAGAGCGCAAAATAAAGTACACACCTTGATAAATTTGCCATTTATTTTACATAGCTTTTTCTAAATTTTTCTGCCGTTGTTTCACACAGTATGATAAATAGGCCCCTATATGTAATTGGTAGTTGTAGCAGTGGTATGGCTGTTTGATTTAATAAGTTATATATATGAAAACAATATTTTGGTCCAAGACATTAAATGCATTAAGGTACAGTAATAATTAGTAATCTGTCCTTTCCTATTCAGCAGTGCCTTAACATAATTGAACAGGTGCAGAATACTATATAAGGATATAAATAGAACTATGATTGTCACCTTGAATGATGCACACAAAATCATTTACAATATAACATAAATTATGGTTCAATAAAAGCAGTTATTCACTCTGTACTTTGATCTTAAAAGCTACGATAACCTGTGTCTGTATGGAGAGGTTATGTTTTATTTAAAGCATTAAATCCATTATTGCTTTATCAAAAAGTACTTTTCTGGTCTGGTTGCAATCTGCACATTGTGCCAGATAAAAAAATACAGCAAGAGGTGCAGACCACAGCATCAGGTGTCACAGGCCTCTGTTGCAGCTTACATGTTTTGCTTCAGTTCCATAACTAAAGTCTGAATGGCCTACATGTTAGGGGATTGGTAGGAAATGTTAGGGGGTATGCCTATGTGCCACAAAACTCCCACCCCTCAATACAGTGCTGCCTAAGGCAGGCAGTTCTATATTAATTAGGGCAGACACAGGTCTCTGTGTTACTAAATGGAGAACAAAGAGCAGTGGCAATGCTGCAATAGCATGCATAAATGTACATGCACTTGTGTTGGCTGATGGCGGTGGGGTTGGGAAAAGATGTGCAGGCAGTAGGGGGACAAGGGCCAGGACTAGGGGTAGATGACAAAAGATATACTTCACTGTTCACCGTAGGAATGTGCCTCTTCTGTCTACCCCTAGTTCCAGCCCTGGTAGTGCGCAAAGTGCAAAGAATGGGTGCTTTGCCATAATTACCTATTAATAATTAGAACATCTGAAATTAATCTGGATGTTTAAAGTGTGTCTTTTTTATCTAATCACCAGGCACACACCCCCTTCATATTTTACTCCACAGTGGCCAGTATACCAATATTCAGGTTATATAACTGACTGTCTAGTTTTGACAGGCTACCCTTTGGCACCATTGGATTGCGTGAGTGAGATTTTGATTAAAGTAAGAAGAGTTTTAATGCTTTTTTTGTATCATAAATGTCTTTGATATTGAGGAAATTAATACTAATTTACCATGTCCAGTGACCAACTGAACAGGTGGACATAAAGTATAAAACATTTTGGTTGTGCAAAATATCCATATTTATCTATTGACTTTGACTCATAAATTGTTGCTTATCTTTAGAAAGATTGAGTTGATTTCAGAGCTACATCATGATGATGACACTTTATTTTAATTGGTAGCAAAATAGCTAAGTAAACCCTCTGACAGCCATGGCTTTAAGGGGTTTTTACCATTTTGGACATAATGTGCATTTTGATTTATGTTATTCTTTCGTCTATTTGCAGATGAACTGGAAAGGTTCAGTCCTGTTTGGTTCGGTATGTGAAACTTTGGGGTTAAAGGAATCTTGGTTCTTTGGCCTGCAGTTTACTTCAAATGGGATGGACACTTGGCTGAAGCTGGATAAGAAAGTAAGCAATGCAATGAACAACAATTATATTTTGATGCCTGGCAAAAGATTAATTAATTTCTTTAAACCGTTGAAGATTGTTTTACTTTACTTAACCAAATAAATGAGTAAAATGCAGTAAGTATTCAATTTTACTTACACAACCCTGCAATTCCAAGGACAGGCTGTATGGCCATGTTTGGATACTTCTTTGTCAGTTACAAAATGCAGGATGAACATGGCCAAGCAGCCTATTTACTTCAAAATCCACTTGTTACATAAGGATTCCACAAGCAAAAAACTGCATGTCCAAATTCAGGCCCAAAATTACATATGAGGACTACGCTCTGTGTTCCATGGACCTAAGAAGTCTGTGAAGACAAACTGCTCCAAGGTATTGTGGCTAATCTAGGGAGCAGTCAGAATGCTGAGAGGGCTGGTTTTATTGTTCTCTGGAGCCCTTGCAGCAATGCCATTTGCTAAGGATTTGATGCACTGTTTATTCATATAATAAAAAATGTCACTTAAAATAGTATGAAGTAAGAGTAAAAAAGTGATTGATTAATGTAATACCTTCATTAGTAGTGTGTCTTCTGTTGCACAATGTGCAATATTGTATACAGTTATGTTGTCTTGGTAAAATGGTAATTGTGGAAGCCATTTTGTGATACTCATTTGAGATTTTAGATACAGCAAATGGAGTCCTCAGAAATCAAACCCTGGTGCTGCTGACAAAACACTCAAAAGATCCTTTACATCGAAGACAATTGTAATTGCCATATGGATACCAACACAATGTTGAAGGAGTAATTTCCCTCAAATTTTCCCATTTGACCACGTTAGAGGCATTTTTGCATAAAGGACAATTCCCTGTCTGCTGTTATTATATGTATCAGAGCCACTGCCTAAAGCTAGATCACCAACCTGTTATCTAAAAGGCTCTTAACACTTACTACAATGCTGCTTTGAGTTGTCTGTGGTTGATTTTGATATAACAGTGAGTCAAAGGCATAGGAAATTGATCTCATGCAAAAAAAAAAAAAAATGAGAGAAGGCAATACAGTCACTGAATTGTATGCAGAGCTCAAGGTGCCTCCTATGTCAACGGAGCATTTTTTTTTTTAAAGAGATTTAGTAGCTATCATTCATTGTCTAGCAAGTAGGTGGTGGCTGTGAATAGTTTAAAAAAAATCATAGCGCAGCCCGCAATATTTTGGCAGGCTTCCCAGATATGGCTCAAAGGCATGGCAGAGATGTCTCTCGGTTTTAGAATTTCTCACACAATAGATTGTTTTATAAAACTGGTGTGTTTATGTATTCATAATCAATATTTTAGCTTGCTATGGAAATATCAGTGGCAACAAAAATGTAAGGCAGAACAGAGAACACACTTGAAAAAGGATACCGTGGGGTCCAAAAGATGTTGTGACTGATGCAATAATAGGGGCATTTTTGCTTTTCACTTTGCCTGTTCTGTACCCTATTGTTTTCAATGGCAAGGAATTGTAACTCCACCATCAGGGCTAAAGGCACAGAGTCTGAAGAAGGTAGCTCTGATTACCTTATGTATTAGATACATTTGTATTTCTTCTATGCATTTCCGAGGTCTCTGATAATTAACATACTTTTATTGTAAATAAAATATAAAAATAACTGATTTTTTTTACGTCTGCAAGGGCAATGAGAAAAGTGCAGTTGTGAGCGCAATCACAATAAATTCCAGCAGTCACTGCAGAAGTGGGACAGTCACTTGTTGCTATTGTGCTTTGCCTGATGCAATTGCATCAGATTCGCCAAAATTAATGCACAGTACAAAAGCATTTTTGAACACAATTGAGCAGAACTCCATCTGCCATAATTTTCATTGTTTTGTGCGTAGGTGATGTCTGCACCCAATTCTTTCGGCTTAAGTGTATCTTTCTATGGAGGTTGCTGTAACTCCAGGGTTCCCCTGTGTCAATAGTCACAGTAGCTCCTGATTTGGAATGGAAGGCTGGAAGGATTGAGGGTGGTGAATTCAACTATTCAGAAATGCAAAGAGCGCATTTTGACGCAAATAAAAGGGGTTTAATTCGCAACTCACTGTGTAGAGAATTGCAGGAATTGTATGAGCCATAGACATATATGAGCCCTCTGATTTCACTGGTGGTAATCAATCTTCAATAACAACATTAAGAACTATGATAGATAAATCTCTTTAGATTTAACATTTAAGCAATTTGTGTTTGAAAATCATTATCCAATCAATAACTAAAGAAATACAAACACAAAAAAAACAAACACAAATCACTATTGTAAGCATGTAACATGCCATATATGAAAAAAAGATAAGAATATATTAAGAAACAAAACAAATATTTTCAACAAACCAGGACATGTTGAAAATAGAATCAAGAACATACACAGCAGGGACAGGGTTATTTTTGTTCTTAACAAAGCAACACAACCGCCTCCACTCTTAGTTGATATAGTTTTTTTCAGTCCAGGGTAGCCACATGCAAATGCCTTATTTCTACAAAATCCTAAAGTTTTCTCCCTGTGGCCTTTAAATCAAGTGTAACTTACCAAATTTTACTGGATGTCAGAAAGTTACAGATAATAAGACAAAGTTAATAACATTTTAATATTGAGATCCACACATGCTTAGACCTTTAGAGGCCCCATATTTTTAAGGATCCTGCACAGGGGTCTTCCAGGGTTAATATGAACATAAAAACGTGGGGACAAAAAAAATTCAGAATTTGGGTAACCATCTAGCTACAGTTACAATACCATTTTAATAATCTTTGTATTACCGAGAGAGAGAGAGAGAGAGAGAGAGAGAGAGAGAGAGAGAGAGGGAGGGAAAGAATACCAGGATCGCCACTCACTACTTTAACGACTCTATCAAAAATCAATATTCATGCATCCCGAAAACACTCAAGTATAAACTTTAAAAGTTAAACACTGAATTGTTTAAAGTTTATCAGTACGTGCATACAGGCGCATAAGTATACAATTATATATTGTACTTGTGCTAAGGAAAAGTATTACAAGTATTGGATCTGTTATCCGAAAATCTGTTTTCCAAAAAGCTCCCAATTATGGGATGGCCATCTCCCATAAACTCCATTTTATCCAAATAGTCCAAATTGTTAAAAGTTATTTTCTTTTTCTCTGTAACTTGATCCTAACTACACATAAGATGCATTAATCCTTACTGGAAGCAAAACCAGCCTGTTGGGTTTATTTAATTTCTACATGATTTTCTAGTAGACTAAAGGCATGACCTAAATTACAAAAGATACAATATCTGGAAAACCCCAGGTCCCGTACATTCTGGATAACAGGTCCCATACCTGTATATCATGAAAAGTACAGATAAACAAAGTAATGCTTATTGCCCTAAGCTAGGTGTGGGTGAACACATAGAACTTTATTTAGAAGCACTTGGCTTAAAGTTGGTGATAATCTAAGTGCTGTCATCTAAAGCACAAGTGTTTGAAAGAATGGCTGCACCTTACAAATACCAAAATGTCTCCAGTGAAGCACATTAATGCATAAAGGCAATTACAATGTACCAACTTTGTTTACATACCTGTACCAATGGGAACATATTGGGTGTAATTGGGCATAATGGAGAGCTTGGTGGATCTGACAAAATAATAAATCCCCCTTTCCCACCCCCTTTCAAACCTCCCACATGTCCATTACAATTTACAAATTGTCCATTACAATTACAAATTGTACAAATATGTTTATATTAATAAACATATATCGTAATATAATATATTTTGTTATAAAATATATTGGGCCAGATATAGTTTGATAAGAAAATGGATTTTCTGGTTCCTTTCATAAAAACAATTAGAAAAAATAAAAGGGGACATTTTCAATTAAATTATGAGTTTTTTTTTACACTGAATTGATTCTAGCCCATTGTTGAAGGCCCTACTAATACAGCTCCTTACAGTTTTAATACAGGTGGGTCAAGCTAACTATGCAGCTGAGCAATAGTATCACATTTTCTGGGAAGGAGTAGCAAAAGATTAATTTGGTTTAACTGGGAGTGTGGAGCACAGTCCTCCGGAACTGTGGTTAGAACTGGAACAGCACAACTGGCTAGTTCTCTGCTGATTGTGCTAGCCGCTATGAAAGTCCCTGCAGGACATTTGCATCTAGTACATTGCTCATTGTGCAGCAACATTCAATCTTATGCATACTACGATTGGATATATTGCTAAATTATGATCTTCTATAGAAAACATTTGTAACTTTTGTTACTCTCTCTAATAGATATTACAGCAGGATCTACCCAAAGAAGAGCCCACAAAGTTCCGTTTTTTAGCCAAGTTTTACCCTGAAAATGTTGCTGAGGAGCTGGTGCAAGACATCACCCGTCATCTGTTCTTCCTACAGGTAAGACAAGGTGTGATTTGTCTCATCTAAGCTATCTGGAAGGCTTTGACTGTTACAAATTTCCATAAATTGTTGGTCTCTAATCTTCTGAAAAATTAATATTTTTTATCATTATACTGTTCAATGTAACTATGATAAATGTACAGATCTTCAGGCTTGTAATTATGGAGCAAATGCACATAACACATCATCCATAACTATTTTCAAAGCAAACATAACTAGGACACACATATGATCTATAATAACTGTTCCCATTTTATGTTTTCAAATGCCATTGTAACCTTTTTGCTAGCTCCCAGAAAGAGCGTTGATTACACTGGACACTTTACAGTAGGGGCTCTCGCAGTCTCACAATATAACAGAGGAAGTGTCTTACAGCACCAGTGGTTCTTAAAAATAAGGATTTATTTACAGGATCTGGCAAATACAGGTTCCACAGTAAAGGGAATATTAATATCAGTATCATAGATACACAGGGCAGATTCACTAAAGGGCGAAGTGGCTGACGATTTGCCAAAAATCCCATCCGTAAGGAACATCGCCAATTCACTAACAGGTGTAGAGAAAAAATTCTCTAGTGATTGAGCCTGTCGCTAGCGTTCATTCACACCCTATCACCAGCCAATTTTCGCTCTGGTGAACAGTCATTACTCCGCAAATTCACTAAGAATCGAATTTTACTGAATGTTACCTGTTTCGCCAGAGTTTACTTCGCCACCTCAGACCAGGCGAACTGATAAAAGGAAGCTACATCTTCCTCAATCTTATGCCAGTGACATCATATCCTGTATGCCGGAAAATGCTGGCGACTTTTACTTTTTTAAAGTGGGATTGCCTTCAAAAGTCCAAACTATTAAAGATTTTTCCAGACATTTGAGGGGCATGGCACATTTGTTTTATGGTGGGTTCATGTGTAGGCCAGTAGAGGATCTCTTCTGTCTTTATTATGGTTCCTTGGACATTTGTAATAATAAGTGGCCACTTCATGCATTTGTACCAATATCCCTAATAAAGATGTCAATGCGACTTTTATATATGCGCCCCATTCAAATTTACCTAAGCATAAGAGTACTAAATAAGTTTCGCTAGGCATAAATGAACGCTAGCGAAACTTCGCTATAAAAGTCTCGCACTGCCAGAATTAAGTAACACTACCGAAAATTCATCATTGTTCGGTTGCTGAGACGCAACTTCGCACTTGTGAATTAGCGTAGTGGTAACAAATTTGCGCCTGCCGAAGTAGTGCGAACTGTAGCGAATCAGTCACTGGTGAAAATTTGCCCTTTAGTAAATTTGCCCCACAGTGTATCAAAGCAACTCCAAGGTGGACTACACACTTGAGCCCCTGCTTGGCAAGATTACATCGAGAATACTAACTTACTCTGTCTGTCTATGGTCTAGAGCAGGGGTACCCAGCCACATTTAAATGTAATAAAAGTTGGAGAGCATCATAATTATGCAGAGGCTGTGAAATATGGGATGTTATTGGCAATTGGTAGCCCCTATGTAGACCTGCAGCCTACAGGGGGCTCTGTTTGGCAGTACATGTGGTTTTTATGCAACTTAAGCTTGCCTTCAAATCAGGAATTCAAAAAGAAGCACCTGCTTTGAGGCCATTGGCAGTAACATCCAAGGGGTGACAGTGCTCACAAGCCACTGGTTGGGGATCACTGAGCTGTAGGATCTACCCCTCCTCAATGTAATCCTCATTTATGGGATCCCTCACCTGGTCTTCCGCTGATGGCTTCTCTACCTCTGGATCTTTCCCTACTCTAGGCTCTGGATACACATCAACCTTCCTTTTTAGAGGATCCAAATGAAAATTCATCAACAGGAATTAAACATAGAGACGGAAAACAAACAAATTGCCTGCATTACAACCCTGCAATGTACATTTGTCATTGAGACAAAATGTTTATAGCTGTAGCACCCACACATGGTGAATACATTTACAGTTTAGAAACCCCCTTGTGAATAGCCATTGAATAAGTGGAAACCTGGCAGCTTATCTACACAACTGCATAAATCTTTCATTAGCAGCTGCTTCAGAGTGGCCATAACGATTCAGAGTAAATAATGAGAAATTGTAGGGACAAAATCTTCAGTGGTTTATGGTAATTGTATGCTTTGTTAAAATATCGTCTCTGTGCCTGATTGATAAAGGACCACAGACTACTTGCTGATTTTGTCAAGTAAAAAATATAGTTAGCCTGTTATGATGCTATTAGTGATGTCCTAGGCCAGGGGTAGGCAACCCAGCTCCGGAGCCTAATGCGGCTCTTCATCCTGCTTGCTCGGTCTTGCTGCTTTGCCTGACAGGTTTTGCCTGTCACGTTCTAATGGTTAGCTTACCGCGGTCGCACACTCAGGAAACCACGAGTAGGTGCTGTATAGACATCCCAGGAGTGACAGGCAAGACTGGGACGCTGCAAGATGATTCATCATGGTCCGTACCGCGGTCACACACTCAAGACAAGAGAAATAAGATCAGCATGGACTTTCAGAAACAGAAGTCACATTAAACAGATGAGAACACTAGCATTTAATAGGGCTATTTAGTGTTTAATTTATATCAAAGTAGGCCTACACATACACACTGCACTTCTGTTTGTATTGTGTTATGTGTGTTATGTTTTGCGGCTCCAGACTATTTTTCTTTAGTGAAAGAGGGGGCAAAATGGCTCTTTTGATAGTAAAGGTTGCTGATCCCTGTCCTAGGCCCTAGGGGCATCTTTGTCTAACTAGCTTCATTCCTGCTTGAAACCAGACCTCACCCTATAGAGTGAATAAATCATCACTAAGAAGCCATGATGTGCTGTACAATAACACAGGGTGATTAAGTTCCATTTTGTGACTGTATGGTTAGATATTCAGCTTGCATTTAAAAAGACAACACCACCATGGCAGTTATTGTTATATCTCGTTTGCCTTTGTGCAATGCACAAGAACTTATTCTCATTCCAGTGAAAACTAACAAACAGTTTAAGACTTGTTGTGAGTTGAAACATGTCATATAACTGCTGCAAGAGGAAAACATGTTCAGGCAAAGATGAATAGGAAGAGAAAAAGCTATAGCCTTACTAGACAATACACGTTTTTAACCTTCAGTTAGGTAATCTGTGAAGGTTCCAAGCATTTTTACCAGAAATGTCTACATATGTGTGGCTTTTATGCACTCATGCATTTTATTGAAAACACTGATGTTTTTACCATTTTTTTGTAAAATAATTTTCCAGTTGATAACCACCCTTTGTAAGGATACAGTGATGTGTCCTTCCTGCTTGCAAGTAGTCTCTTTAACCCTTACCACTTGTTTGAAATGTATTTTTCCAAATATATTGATCAGGAGACAAGGTGAAGCCATATCTTCAATATACTGCTTACACCAGGCATGTTCAAAGTCAAATTTACACTGGCCGGCAGCCTCAGTCATAAAATATTTCCGTAATACATAGTAAGTAAGGATGAAAAAAGACGCATGTCCATCGAGTTCAACCTTTTTTTTTTTTATTAACTACCTATCTGCCAGTTGATCCAGAGGAAGGCAAAAAAAACCCATCTGAAGCCTCTCCAATTGGCCTTAGAGGGGGAAAAATTCCTTCCTGACTCCAAAATGGCAATCGGACTAGTCCCTGGATCAACTTGGACTATGAGCTATTTCCCATAACCCTGTATTCCCTTACTTGCTAAAAAGCTATCCAACCCCTTCTTAAAGCTATCTAATGTATCAGCCTGTACAACTGATTCAGGGAGAGAATTCCACATCTTCACAGCTCTCACTGTAAAAAAACCCCTTCCGAATATTTAGGCGGAACCTCTTTTCTTCTAATCGGAATGGGTGACCTCGTGTCAGCTGGTAAGACCTACTGGTAAATAAAGCATTAGAGAGATTATTATATGATCCCCTTATATATTTATACATAGTTATCATATCACCCCTTAATCGCCTCTTCTCCAGTGTAATATTTGGACACATCAGTTTAATGATCTGCCACTTGGTCTATACTGCTGCCTGTGTACTGAAGGTGTTAGCAATCGACACATTAACTAATGTTAATAGTTCAAAGAATATCAGACTGATGGTTGGCCCCCACACATTTTCACCTCACCAAATCTGACCCTCATTGCAAAAAGTTTGGACAAAAAAGTTAGGATAAAAAATAAATAAATCCTATCTGTGCTCTCAGCTGCACATCATGGCTTAAAGCAGGGCCAGCCTTAGGCCTATTGGACCAATTGGGCCCAATAGGACCCCACACCTCTGGGGGCCCCGCACCACAGGGCAGCACAGATAATATTTCCCTCAGCACATGATGGCTTGCCCCCAACTTTGAGAGTCCAGCCCATCCCCAAATCCATAGGTCCAGCCCACCCCCAACTCTGATAAGCCAGCCTGCCCCCAACTCTCATAGGCCCAGCTTTCCTCCAACCTTGATAGGCCCTGCCTGCCCCCAATCCAACCAAGCCTGCTCCCAAGCTGAATCGGCCCAGCCTGCCCCAAACTAATTGGCCCTCCCTCTCTCTCTTACCCTGTGTGCCCCTATTATGTGCCCCTATTTCATCCCTCTCACTTTCTTACCTTGTCTGCCCCTTTCCTTTCTATTTTGTGCCTGTATGCACTTATTTTCCTAAATACTTGGTGTGTCAGTAGCCAGCAACACTTTGTCTAGGGGCCCCCCCAACATGGTCCCAATTGGGCCCCACATTTGATAGAATCAGCCCTGGCTTAAAGGAGTTCCTTTGTATAACACCATATTTTGGATAAAGAGGAGGAACCACTGGTGGTACTACGGTGGCTGAAAGCACCGCTGGTGAAAGTGCAGTGGATGAAAGGGAGGCATCACTGGTGGAATTGAGATGCCCCATACTTACTGCTGTTTCCTGAGGATGTGGTGCCTAGACTGAGGTGCATCGGTATTTGGTACCGAGGAAACTGCTGGTGGTGGTAGTATCATGTTTGTGAGTTGTTCCGAGGACCATCTGTAAAACCAAACAAGATAACTAAGACTATGTATTTTTTTACCTTAGCAAGTGATATCCCTGTATCCAGAATGCTTGGGACCTGGGGTTTTCTGCAATTTGGATCTTCATACCTCATGTAAACATTAAATAAACCCAATAGAACGGTTTTGATTCCATAACTATATCTTAGGTTGAATCAAGTACATGAAACTGTTTTATTATTACAGAGAAAAAGGAAATCATTTTTAAAAAATTGGATTAGTTGAATAAAATGAAGTCTATGGGAGATGGACTTTCCATAATTCGAACTTCTTGGATAATGGGTTTCCGGATAATGGATCCCACACCTGAAATATTTAGGAGCACATTAAGCACAATTCAGGTGATTAAGCAAAATTAAATGATTGATCAAGTGTGGGAAAGAAAAGTATGGATTATATACTGCACCTGAAATATTCTTAATCAGTATGGCCTTGTTGATCTTCTCTAGGTCTTTGTAGAGGTGTTTCAGGTGGGCCTTGATGTATCTGTAGTCCTGCCAGAACTCGTTCTTAAGGTGTAATTTCCACCATTTTGTAATCGTCACACAGTCCTTGGCCATCCACAGATCGTAGAGTGCAAACCCGATATCATTGGTGATCTTGTCCCTGATGCACTCGAGATAAGGGCCGGGGAGTGGATCCTCAAAATCCCTGATCTCAAAGATGTCCAGATCAGGCGCGATCCACCTTGAGTGCTAGAAAAATGTAAGAAGCAAGAAAACATTGAGGTCAGGGCACACACTATGCTAAACCCTGTCAAATTTCTGTTTCATTGTATTTATACAGAAGATATGTCATGTTTAGCATTGGGTTAGCCCGTCCTTTAACCCCTTGGATACCTTTCTCAGCAGTCAGACAATAAAATTAGGAAATTAGCTGTGAGCACCTTTATCTTTTCATAGCACCACTGGTAGTAAAGCCTGCTACTTGCACTCATGCCCATCTTTGATGTTCCTGTAATATAAAATAGAGATTTGGGAAGGTTAGAGTTAACGTAAAGATGTCAGATCCCCAAATAAACACAATAAAGAGCAGAGGTAAAAACAGCAGCATATTTATACCTTATTTAATAAGAGCCCTTTTTAGTCAGAAACTATGGTTTTAATATGGTTCCAATTAGAAACAAATGCTTACTTATGTGTATAGAATGCCCCTCCCCATCTGCTCCCCATGTCCCCATTTTAAGACAATCCCATTTTATTTGGTCCACAAATCAGCCCATTATTTCTGGATCAGCAGTTATACAAAAAGCTAGATCTTGATGGAGGTGTGTCTTTTTTCAGCCTCATCTATTGTGTAATACATATTACAGATGGAAACAAGGCCACCATTAGAAATCACGGGGCCCCATACAACAAAATTGCCCACACTTGCGCCCGAGCCCCACCCCAGATCCCACCCACTCAACATCACAGTTAAAAGACCACACAGACATCAGCGCTAAAAAAGTAACCCCCCCCACACACACAAGTTATAAAAAACTATTGATGGTGCCGGGCCCCCATAAAAGTTTTTTTTTAAAAAAAATATTGGTGGCAGGGGCCCCTTACAAGTAAAAAATTGGGGCCCCAAAGAATATTTTTAAAAAAAACATTGGTGGCAGGGGCCTATAGAATATTAAAATAATACATTGGTGGCCAGGGGATTAGAAAAACAAAACACAAATTGGTGTTCAGTAGAATTGAACTCATGGCTTCAGGACTTCAACTTTGCCTCCTTTTGTGACTTTGGGTCTTTTCGCCGCATCAGGACTTCGATTTCGGCTGTTCAAGGGGGCCTGGCTCTTTCAAAAGTGCAGCACTGCTGGGCCCCCCTTCATGCCCGGCCCAGGACACTTGTCCCCCCCTGTCCCCCCCTGATGGTGTCCCTGGATGGGAAAATGCAGGACCCTTACCTTCCTCCAAATAACCCACAATGGGTTGGGCAATTTGTTCTTCTGCTCCTGATGAAAGTTGATAGTCTTTAAAAAGACTTTTGTGTTTCTTCTTTATCTCCTTCTGCTCACTGAGAATCTCTAGGAATTGCTGAGAATCACTAGGAATCGCTCGTATTTCACTTTATTGGGAGAGAAAGAGAGAGAAGAGATTGTGAACTGAACCCTCTCTGGCATATATATCTGTTTATACTGGATTTCCCTAAATAGCTCAATACTGCACTACTGAATATGATTGTGCCTTATAAATAACCATTAACACCAATAAGCAGCAACTTTAATAGAATGAAGGAGCTGATTGGGAGAGACTGCATTTATTGGTGCAATCAAGGGCCCTAGACACCCCTGCTAACCAAAGATGGGTCCTGGTGACACAATGCATAAACTAATAGTTAAATGAACACTTGGAATCACCCTCATTCATTTATTTGCCAATTGCTTTCACCAGGGCTCAATTAAATTGAATTTAGAAATGAACGGGAGTGATCATTTGGGAGTGAGCATTTGGTTGGCCATACACTGAACTGGAAATCACATGGGAAAAGAACATCCCAAATCCCCCCCCGTGCCATTACTGTAAAGATGTATGTTACTGGCAGGGTGTTATAGGGGCAGGAGACACTGGTTCCCATTAGAGGCCTAGGTGAGTAATGGGCCCACTGGGGCTTTTCATAACCAGTCAAGCTCTGATCAATGCCCCTGCACCCATAACACAAGGCACCCTAATTCTAGACATGTAACTATTGTTCTGGTTTGTGCTACTTGTCTTTCTTCTCAGGTCCCCCCTTACCCATCATCTACTCTAATGCTGAGGCCACTAGGATGAGTAATGAATGGGACAGTTGGCCAATTGCAGTTGGAAAATGGCAGTTGACATTAACAGCTAAAGAGCAGCAGAGTAAATGGCCTAACACTTCAAAAGCTGTAACAAGTAAACAAGAAATACCAAATACACTATATTCTACTCGATTCATTAGAGAGATTTTGGTTTTTCCTGTGGAAAATTTGATCAATTCGAGCTTTCTGGTTGTTCAACTCGAATTCACTGATTTAAGTGTTTTCCATTCCAGTTTTTTCTTAAATCAGAAAAAAACTGAGTTCATTCGATATATAAAAAACCTCACAAAGCTTTAAAATTTGGCCTTTGATAAATAACCCCCTTAATAACAGTTAACACAGAGAGCACATATAAAAAGGGTGCACTGATACCGGCACACCCAATGCTTTACATTGTCTTAATATTGTCTTTACAATTCAAAATGGACAAACAATTGCAGCTACATCTCAGTAATTGGATAGGAATTGTGTTACCAGCACATTTCACACAGGGAATGTCTTTATTTTCCAATTCCACTATTACCTGCCAACATTCCAGTTTAGGATGTTTTAGGGTGTGTGCTAAATCTGTCAGACCACCCCCTATTCTGCCCAGATGTATAGCTTAAAAGCATATAATTCTTGAATGTGCCATTTGTATATGGTCGCCAGATTGGAAATTGATCAAACAAAATAGACAACTAGGACATACAGTATGAATTCTCAGCAAACAACAGGCAGTAAAAACGTATCTTTCATAGCTGTTTCATATACTCTTGTCATGGCCCTAAAAAGGTATGCCAAACTGAAAATCTCAATCTGTTTTTTCATCCTGTGACATTAGGTAAAGAAACAGATTTTGGATGAAGAGATCCATTGTTCACCTGAAGCATCTGTTTTATTGGCTTTATATGCCCTCCAAGCAAAGGTAACAATACAAAAAATGGGAGGGTTCTGGTCACGGCCGGACTGAGAATTAAAATAGGCCCTGGCATTTCAGGTACACAGAGGCCCAATCAGCCCACAAAGAGGCCCAAACAGCCCCCACCAGCCCACTAAATACTGACTTTCTATGGGACCTTATAGCAGCCCCTCTGTCATTTGCCAGAACCCACAGATTGCCAGTCCGGGCCTGGTTCTGGTTAACAATTAATAAACTAGAGAGTTCTCAGATCTATGGTTTAAAAATTGTGATGTGCAGATTGAACTAACCCACCAGCCCCCAAGACAATTCAGTGAGCAGCCAGCATATACCTGCTCCTCACCCACTTAGCCCGATGTCATTGAAGGAGACAGGGCAAAGCAGTTGTCAGTACATAAATACTGATTACCGGAGGTGGAACTGGGGCATAATAACGTTGTAGGTAGGGTGGACAGAATTCGTCCCACACCCACCTGTGACACACAAATGTGTTTGCTGGTCAAAAACCTGTACAACTTGTGTTTTTTTTTCTCACATCACTGTTCCAAAAGTTAGAAGTACTTGAGGTGTTTGTAGATGAACTCTCTTTCCTTCAGTTGAAACAATACTGAATATTTCTACCAAGTGGCATAACTAGGGACATATTGCCCTCAATACAAGTTTTAAACCTGGGTCCCAACAGCCCAGTTTCTAGTACGATTGTAGATCCTGTATCCTCGATATTTAAGACACAGTTGCCTCCAATATCCAAAATATGCCCAAAAGGTGGATTAGGATCTACCAGTAGAACTTTAGCTGGTGATCAGTAGATCTCAAGACACTGTCAACAAACAACTTGACTAAATCACCCTCCTATTTTATGCTTTTCATTCAGATATTTATTATGTTAAGGTTACATAAGAAATAGTTGTTTATTAAATATACCAATTTAAAGTCTCTCATAAATCAATTTAATATTTAAGTAATATTTTCCATGGAACAAAATGCTAACAATGATATTATGAAAGTAGATCATAGTAGGACAATATCACCAGAAGTAGACCTCACATTAGTAAAGTATCGGCACTCCTGCTTTACATCATCACCAGATCTTAATCCCATACCCTCTGTCTGCTTATATCCATTAGAAACAGTGGCTTGGCAACTTTATATTGCAGTTTACCTAAATGTTTAATCCACTATTTTGGATTCAACCGATCCCCCAAATCCTGTGCAAAAGATTCAGCTGAATACCGAATTGAATCTGAATCCTAATTTGCATATGCAAATTAGGGGTGGAAAGGGGGAAACATTTTTTACTTCCTTCTTTTGTGTCAAAAAGTCACCTAATTTCCCTCCCCGCTCCTAGTTTGCATATTAATTGCAAATTAGGATTCGGAAAACAAAGATGAACCGCAAGGGTCATGCAAAATAAAGTACAGTGGGGTACAAATACAGGGACAGCTTTTTCAGGAGACATAGCCATTGACACAATGTGGCATTCTGTATTTCGAAGTGTCTTTAATGATAACATTATGAATACCTTCCCAATTTTTATTTTAGTATGGAGACTACAACCCAAATATTCACCAGCCTGGTTTCCTCTCCAAAGATGAGCTTCTGCCACAACGAGTAGGTTTTCTTTTTGTTTTGTGAATTGGTTTTTAAGGTGAACTTTTAGAGTCTTGTAGCCTAAACATTTTAAAATCATATTTTGGTCTTTCTATCTTACCTCATCCTTCATCCTGGAAATGAATACTAATCCTGGAAATATGCTAATTGTTAGGGGCACATTTACTTAGCTCTAGTGAAGGATTAGAATGAAAAATACTTTGACTTTCGAAGGTTTTTTTGGCTACTTCGACTATTCGACCATTCGATAGTCGAAGTGCTGTCTATTTAAAAAAAACTTTGACTACCTACTTCGCTACCTAAAACCTACCAAGCACCAATGTTAGCCTATGGGGACCTTCCCCATAAGCTTTCTAAGCTTTTTTTGATTGAAGGAAAATCCTTTGATCGATGAAATAAAATCCTTTGAATCATTTGATCGAACGATTTTTCCTTTGATTGTTAGATGGAAGCATTTGCGGTAAATCCTTCAACTTCAATATTCGAAGTCGAAGGATTTTACTTCGAGGGTCGAATATCGAGGGTTAATTAAAATTCTATATTCGACCAATAGTAAATGTGCCCCTTAGTGTCCTTAGCCACAACAAGGCAATTCATTCATTTATTAATTTCATCTTTTAGCCTGTCATTTCTATTACTGACTGCGAAAAATCCTAAATTGGACATCAAAAATTATGAAAAAAACAACATAATAAATAACAGCTAACAAGTATCTCAGATTACTGCTGTTAGCCTAGACTCAAATACAATAGTGACGTTTTTTTTTGTCTTGAAGCATTAGTTACAGTTCTATTAAATAGATATCAACTTACCTTATAATGCACATGAAATAGATATTTTTCCTGCAAATTAATCATTTTAGCTTTAACTGACTGAGATGGGACAATCAGGTTGGCAAAAAAGTCAGGTTTAGAAACTTCAACTAACAATTACTTACAAAAACAAACCTCTCAGCAAAAAACAACCAATATGACCTATAGGTAACTTTTAATGTACATTCTTATTTTAAAAAAATAGTTTTTTTGTGTCAGTATCACTTTACGTTTTTCAGTCATGGTGTTGGGGCATGCAATACCTTCTACATCCGAAAACATGCTGCTCCCTTACAGAGTTTAAATGAACGTAGTAATATAACTAAAGTTATCTCTTTCTTGAAACAATTGATATGCTTTTACCTAATCCCTAGACTGTATAAAACATCTAAAGCTATCTGCTTTCTCTCCTGAATATTAAAAACATTTTTCTCATGCCCTTGGTACCATGTTTTATCTAAAGGGTACTACTATATACTTAAAGGGGTTATTCTCCTTCATTTTAACTTTTATTATGATATAGAGAGTGGTATTTTGGGACAATTTGCAATTGGTTTTAATTTTTTATTGTTTGTGGTTTCTGAGTTATTTAGCTTTTTATTTAACAGCTCTCCAGTTTGAATCTGGTTGCTAGTGTTCAAATTATCATAGCAAACATGCATTGATTTCAATAAGAGACTGTAATATGAATAGGAGAGGGCCTGAATAGAAAATAGCAATAACAATACATTTGTAGCCTTACAGAGCACTTTTTTAGGTGGGGTCAGTGACCCCCATTTGAAAGCTGGAAAGATTCAGAAGAAAAAGGCAAAAAATGACAAAACTTTACAAAATAAATAATGAAGGTCAATTGAAAATTGCTGTTCGATATTGCTTAGAATTGGCCATTCTATAACATACTAAAAATTACCTCAAAGGCGAACCGCTCCTTTAAAGGTCTACTTTCTAGATGTTAGGAGTATTTCAGATTATTTCTTATAAACCACATTTTCACCCTCACATTTCCTGAAAAATAACATTACCTAATACAGCATCACAGGTAATTTTAGAACCCACAGCAAAGCATTATTAACTTGCCTTTGAAATCAACATCAAACCCATGTTAGTATGTTAATACAGGTTCTGCAGCAGTATCAAATGACTTCAGAAATGTGGCAGGAAAAAATAACAGCATGGTATGCTGAACACAGAGGAACTGACAGGTATTTATAGTTATCCCTTTCATTCAATCAAATTGTGTCAGGATGAGAGGTACTACATGAAAAAGTGAATTAAGAAGACTCTTGTATTTTAATGTTAGAATATTATTGTCAAAACTTTTTACATAAATCACAGCATTAACAAACAGGGAACATTATTTTTTTTTACATTTAATATATTCTCATGTATTTTAGGGGCAGATTTATCAAAGGTCGAGGTGAATCTTCGAATGAAAAATTTTTTTAATTTCAAGCTATTTTTTGTGTACTTCGACTAGGGAATAGTCCAAATTTGATCTGAAGTTGAAAAAAATTCGGAAATTCGAATATCAAATATGTACTGTCTCTTTAAAAATTCAACTTCGACCATTTGCCATCTAAAACCTGCAGAATTGCTGTTTTAGCCTATGGGGGACCTCCTAGAACCCATTTTGAGTCAATTGGTGGACTTTGAAAAATCTGAATTTTTTGGGGAAAAACTTTGAATTGAATCTGATCGAATGCGATATTCCTTCAATTCATATGATTCAAATTCGGCCGAATACAGACCTATTCGATTGAAAACTGACTTATTCGACCAAAAAAAACTTTGACTTAATTCAGTTGGTCTATTTGAATTTGAATTCCGAAGTTATTTCAATTTGACCCTTGATAAATATGCCCCTAAGTGTTGCAACCCTTCCCATGGCCAGATCCCTAACTCCATCCTCTTTTTGACAAAATGCAATGTTTTATTGACTTGTTACCATTCTCCACATCTCACTGATTTTTAAGGGTTATTTATTAAAGGATGAGTTGTTTTTTACCCAAGGGTATTTTTCTGGGAAAACTCACATTTTCAGATTAAAAAAATTATTGAAAATTTAAATAAATAAATAAATAAATAAATAAATACATTTTTCAAGATGTATTATACACCGAAGCTGGAAATAACTCGTACTTGAGGTCATGTAGAAATCAATGGCCTTTTGAAAATATCTGTAACCTTCTTCATGTTTGGGTTTTTTTCTCTGGGTCTTGCTAGAAAATTCGAGTTTTTTTTGTTTTTTTTAACAGAAAACTCCATCAATTTGCGTATCCAAGTTTTTCACCCCAATTCGAGTTTTTTCATGGATCAGAAAACATTTGAGTAGTGAGTTTATTCGAGGTATAAAAAACCTCACAAACCTCTAAAACTCGACCTTTGATAAATAACCACCTTAGTGTTAGCTGTGTATGCAAGGTGGAGTTATGGAAAGTGACACCATAATTTGTTTGAAAAAAAGTGTTTTTGGGGGCCTGTGTTAAGTGTGGATGCATGAGGAAGGCTGAGAGAACAGTTTCAAGGGTCCAGTTGAACACTGCCTCTCTGTGGAGGCTCTTATATTGTTTCTATACACTCCTCAGAATAGGAACACACTTGTGTACTAACAAAGCACTTTAGCAAAGAGTTCATACAAAAGAAACAGCTGGCCAAAGAGCCCTGCCTGTAAGAACTTGCAAACTGAAGAGGTTGGAAACATGACTTTGCTTGTGAAAAGAGTTTACCCATAGTGTCCTCCGGGGTAAGGTAGTACAATATTAGTTTACCTGTAAATGTATTTAGAAAGTGATTTTTGAAAACTACGTGTGGAAAGCCTTTGCATCTGATAGCTAACACTGGTACTCAATTTCATTAAGGGAAGTGTATACCTTAATAAATAAAGAGCTGTGTAAAAGCAGTGCAGAAACTGTATTTCTGTAATGCTTTTTATACAGCTAAATATGCCCATTTAAATAGCAATTTTTGATAATATGTCTTTTTTTTTTTTTAGAAATGAAGCAGAAATGAACTACCTGAAAATTGCTCAAGACTTGGACATGTATGGCATGAATTACTTTCCCGTCTTAGTACGTGAAACTTTTTAGTGCATAATTAGAAAATGTTGCTGAAAACTTTTTAATAAGCCAGTATAAATGCTTTTACCTTGATCTTATTATATAAATGCCTTGTATATAAATATAATATTTTATATTAAATATAATAAATGGTGCTTAGTGATGTCATCAGTTATTCAGTAATGCAATTTGTGTCACATGACTCACTGAAACTTGTGCATAATAAAAAATAATGTACCCCCTGTTGTAAGATATTAGAAATATTAGTATATTAGAAGTCACCTCTGAATTCCATGACCTGTAGAAAAGCACTTCGGCCTTCAGCCTTGTATGGACAAATCATTATATGTTCACATACTTTCTCCGCCTTAGATTTTACTGTAATAGTAATCTCTCTCTCTCTCTCTCTCTCTCTCTCTCTCTCTCTCTCTCTCTCTCTCTCTCTCTATATATATATATGAGAATTATGATATACGCTATGTCAGTCATGTATCATGGACCTGGTGGTACCATGAAAATAATCTTGAATGACCAAAAATTATATAAAACATTCATGGACCTTTCAAAGTCGTCATTCGATGTTTCAGTCCATAAAGGGAGTATTCCTTAATTCAAAAAATTGCTACATTTTCTAATGTCTGTGTTTTGTAGATTTATTACCAGCAAGCCAATACAGACTCTGCAATCCTGCTTGGAGTTAATGCAAAGGGTATCCACATCTTTAGCAAAAATAATAAAATAATGCCATCAAAATCTTTCAAATGGGGGGACATCAGCAACATTTCCTACAATTATAAGAGGGTGAGTATCCATGCATGAAGGCAAGATGTGATAAGATTGTTTCTTAAACTTTGCCTTTGATTAAAAAAATTATTCCATTATGAATCTATCACGAGAGACCACAATGAAATTTTAAATTGGTTAATTAAAGAAGACAGTAATGAAATCATTTTACAAGTGCTGGTTCTGTATTTAGGCCCGGAGAATGAATTGTGAAAATAATGATGACATTTTTTTTTACAAAGGATTATAAAGCAGTGTTATATCTTTTTAATGAGTATTTTAAAAATTGTTTAATATACACATAAATAAATAGATAACAAGAACATGAGATACAGTATACAGTGGTGATGAAGGGTCAGATGAATCCTAAGATTATAGTTGTGGTTTGGTGTAGTTCATTCGTTTGAAACATAATGCATTGGCTTCCTTTTACAACAGCATAACATGTTACTGAGCTCATGCAATAAAAGGCACAAAGTTTGCACCAGATCAAGTGAACAGTAGCAGCTAATATTTGCATCTAAACAGGTGACCAGTAAATGCTAAGTGTTCTATTTAGAAGCTAAGGGTTGCAATAACTGGTGGAAATATGTTTTTTAGGGGCAAAACTAGGTTTCCATCCTAAGATTCCTGCTTTCTTGCATAAAAATGAGTAAAGGGTTTCTTCATTTTAAATCTGATGTGTTTGTGATCCCACTTATGTCCCACTGCTTAAGCTGTACTGGATTTTTATTTTAGCTGAAGATTGCACCCATTAACAGAAAGGATGGCGTTTTCAAGTTTTATTCTCCAGAAGATAAAGTCAATAGATTGGTGAGTTCATTTTGAAGACAACCCAACTTTGTTATTAAATTAGAACTACTTTAAAGGAATTGTTCAGTGTAAAAATAAAAACTGGGTAAATAGATAGGCTGTGCAATATAAAAAAATGTTTCTAATATAGTTAGTTAGCCTAAAATGTAATGTATAAAGGCTGGAGTGATTTCATGTATAACAAGTCAGTCAGATCACTACTTCCTGCTTTTCAACTCTCTTTGTTTACACTGACTGGTTGCCCTGGCTACCAGACAGTAACCAATCAGAGACTTGGGGGGGGGGCCACATGGGTCATTTCTGTTGCTTTTGAATCTGAGCTGAATGCTGAGGGTCAATTACAAACTCACTGAACAGAAATGTACCATGTGGCCCCCCTTCAAGTCGCTGACTAACTCAGAGTTATAGAGCTGAAAAGCAGGAAGTTGGATTCTGTCTGTTTTATTAGACATCTGTTCACTCCAGCCTTTATATATTACATTTTTGGCTAACTAACTATATTAGAAACATTTTGTTATTTTGCACAGCCTATCTATTTACACAGTTTTTATTTTCACACTGAACTATTCCTTTAAGGGTTTTAGAGGAACGTATTCTATGTAAGCATGTTTGGTTTATCATGTATATGCAGCATATACAAACTACTAAGTACTCTATATTCCCTTTTCTTGCTTCTTCATATCTCTTTAATTTTAACTTGTTCAGTTTCTGAAAACAATCTAAGAATTAACAGTGCTTACTGCAATTGACAGAAGTACTTTTGTTTATTCAGCCACCAACCTAGGCTTGGATTTCAGATAATAGTAAAAATGCTTAAAATAAAATATTTAGATGCTTCATAAAATTCTGTTGTTTGAAGTAAGAGACTGTTAATCTAAAAAGGTGATAAGGCAAAGGATAATTTTAATCTCTATTACCCATATAGCAAAAATAAAATGCTTGTGGTGTAATACAATAAAAGGTTCAAAGTTTCATACTAGTCTAGTCTATAGCAACCAATCAGCAGGAAGCAATTACTGGTTTTAGTGCCATTTATTACATATGGGGGAAGGAATCGATGCAGAACAATTTCCATTCACTGCAATGGGAGGTTGCACAAGTAGTGCATATTCTCTAATAAGCTCTTGGATCATACGATAGTCAGTTATGTCTTCAAGGAAAGGCAGATAGGAGTATTTTATTTCTGTTACATTTGTAGATAAAGTATTAACAACCAAAACAGGACACCCTCATGTGAGCAAACAGCAGCACATTTTTGTGTAAAGCCAAGTGTTTTGGGTGCCATTTTAACACAGCTGTGCAGTTTGAATTTTGAGTAGCTTATGAGGTAGACAGTGCTATTCAGAGACAATTTGCAATTTTGCTTGCATTTATTTTACTGTGTTTTTTAAATTATTTAGCTTTTTATTCATAAGCTCATAAGTTTGGAATTTCAGCAGATATCTGGTTGCTATGTTCTAACAATAATAATTACACTGTTGCCTTAAATTCTTTTTGGCTGCCGTGTTAGTGACCACATTTGAAAGCTGGAAAGAGACCGAATTATTATATTTGGTGCATCCCTAAAAAATAGACAGTTTTTTTTATTGGTCTTCTGTTTTTTTTTCTTTTTTACCTAATGGAAAAATTAAAACTATAATGTATAATCATTTTCTACTACTTTAACTTCTGTGTAGTTATTACAGGCACAGTTATCTCCTAAAGGCCCATGTTTAGTTTTAATCAGCTAGCAGGAGGTCAATGACTTGCATTAATATACTGTAATACTGTAAATATATAGGTTCATCCCTGTCAAGCATTATTTTGCAGATTCTGGATCTCTGTATTGGAAACCATAACTTGTTTATCACAAAAAGAAAAGTAGATTCAAAAGACATCCAACAGATGAAAAATCAAGCCAAACTAGAAAGGACAAGAAAAAAGGTAACTTTAACAACATCAGCATTATCAGTCGTAAAAAGAGCAGATACATGGGAGGGAATTCACTAAAGGGTGAATTTTCACCCTCGGAAGACTCTGCCACACTCAACTTCATCAGACGTTAATTTGCATCGCATATACTTATTCATCAAAATGTGAAGTTACACCTTGGCAGACGAACGCTGGTGAAGTTTCGCCAGTGAAAATGTGTCAGCGTGAGCATTTCATGGCGAACTTTCACTAGTGTTCATTTCTGCCTAGCGAAACTTTGTTAACACACTTATGCTTAGGTCAGTTTGAATAGGGCAGGTACATATAGGTCATATATATGTCTTTATTAGTGATGTTGGTGAAATTGCTTGAAGTGGCCAATTATTAAACATGTCCAAGGAAGCAAAATAAAGACAAAATAGATCCTCTATTGTCCTAGACATGAGCCCACCCTAAAATAAATGTGGCATGACCCTCAAATGGTTAATAAAATTGTTTAAAAAAAAAAAATTTAACAGTTACAACATTAAAAAACACAATCCCACTTTAAAATATGAAAAAACGCCAGAGTTTTGTCTTTTTTTTTATGACTTTTCGGCATACAGGATATGATGTCACTGACATAAGATTGAAGAGGATCTCACTTCATCTTATTAGTTTGCCAAGTATAACCAGTGAAGTAGACTCTGGTGAAAAGGGAAACGTACTGGAAAATCACTTTGGTGAATTTTAGGAGTAACGGTCGTTCATCTGAGAGAAAATCGCCTTGCGAAAGGGCAGATTTGTGTTGACGGGACAGTATACCCTTTTTTGCAACATTGGTTTAATGAATATGATGCCCAAACAGACGAATTGTGTTATCAAGGTGCCCATTATAAAAACTATGAGTAAGCTGGATGGGGGGGCCCTTGATATGGGAAACAGTAGGAGGACTTCCAGCTCACTGATCCCAGTACCCAGCGCTTACAGTTTGAAACCAATACAGGCACTAGCACTGAATGCAACCACAGACTAGAGATGTCGCGAACTGTTCGCCGGCGAACTTGTTCGCGCGAACATCGGGTGTTCGCGCTCGCCGGAAGTTCGCGAACGTCGCGCGACGTTCGCCATTTTGGGTTCGCCATTGTTGGCGCTTTTTTTTGCCCTCTCACCCCAGACCAGCAGGTACATGGCAGCCAATCAGGAAGCTCTCCCTTGGACCACTCCCCTTCCCTATAAAAACCGAAGCCCTGCAGCTTTTTTTCACTCTGCCTGTGTGTGCTGAAGAGATAGTGTAGGGAGAGAGCTGCTGCCTGTTAGTGATTTCAGGGACAGTTGAAAGTTTGCTGGCTAGTAATCGTTTTGATACTGCTCTGTTATTGGAGGGACAGAAGTCTGCAGGGGTTTGAGGGACATTTAAGCTTAGGTAGCTTTGCTGGCTAGTAATCTACCTTCTACTGCAGTGCTCTGTATGTAGCTGCAGTGGGCAGCTGTCCTGCTTCTGATCTCATCTGCTGACTGCTGCAATAGCAATAGTCCTTGTAAGGACTGCTTTTATTTATTTTTTTGTTGTTTTACTACTACTACTACTACTACTACTACTACTACTACTACTACTACTACTATAAGAGCCCAGTGCTATTAGTCTAGCAGTGTTGGGGAGTGGGACTGGTGTGCTAATCTGCTGCTCCTAGTAGTTCAGCAGCACCAACTTTAATTTTTTTTTTTTAATATTCATTCTTTTTTTATTTAACTTTTTTTTTATTTTACTACCGCTGTAGTAGTGTATAAGTTGACCTTTTAGGCATTATTTGCCCTGTAGGCATTTTTTGCCCAGTGTGTTATTCAACCAACTGCTATCTAGCTGTGTGCCCGTGTTCACATTCTGTCTAAATATCCATAATATTACCGTCTCCAGAAAAAACACCGGAGTGACTTTTTTCAAGCAGCCATAATAAATTTTACGTAATCCGTATCCATCGCTGTAGTAGTGTATAAGTTGACCTTTTAGGCATTATTTGCCCTGTAGGCATTTTTTGCCCAGTGTGTTATTCAACCAACTGCTATCTAGCTGTGTGCCCGTGTTCACATTCTGTCTAAATATCCATAATATTACCGTCTCCAGAAAAAACACCGGAGTGACTTTTTTCAAGCAGCCATAATAAATTTTACGTAATCCGTATCCCTCGCTGTAGTAGTGTATAAGTTGACCTTGTAGGCATTATTTGCCCTGTAGGCATTTTTTGCCCAGTGTGTTATTCAACCAACTGCTATCTAGCTGTGTGCCCGTGTTCACATTCTGTCTAAATATCCATAATATTACCGTCTCCAGAAAAAACACCGGAGTGACTTTTTTCAAGCAGCCATAATAAATTTTACGTAATCCGTATCCATCGCTGTAGTAGTGTATAAGTTGACCTTTTAGGCATTATTTGCCCTGTAGGCATTTTTTGCCCAGTGTGTTGACCTTGTAGACATTGTTTGCCCAGTTTTTTTGGACGCAGCCACTGAAGCACAGTTGCCAGAAAAAATATGCCATATAAATGCTGAAAATATAAATTTTTTTGGTTGCAGCCACTGAAGCACAGAGGCCAGAAAAATTATGCCATATAAATGCTGAAAATAGTCATTTTTCGCCATACGTTGACCTTGTAGACATTGTTTGCCCAGTTTTTTTGGTTGCAGCCACTGAAGCACAGAGGCCAGAAAAAATTAAACCAGTAGGGTTTGCACCCTAGTTTGTAACGGTGGCGGAGGGAGGAGGACGCTAAAGGACAGCTGTGTGTGGAGTCATGAGGCTTGAAGAGAAGGACAGCTGCATAGAAGTCAGAACAAGTCTTCCGGCGTGCAGTAACCCTCCGAGATCCACCCCTCATTCATTTTAATAAAGGTCAGGTAATCGACACTTTTGTGACCTAGGCGAGTTCTCTTCTCAGTTACAATCCCTCCTGCTGCACTGAAGGTCCTTTCTGAGAGCACACTTGAGGCTGGGCAAGACAAGAGGTTCATGGCAAATTGTGACAGCTCTGGCCACAGATCAAGCCTGCGCACCCAGTAGTCCAGGGGTTCATCGCTCCTCAGAGTGTCGATATCTGCAGTTAATGCCAGGTAGTCCGCTACCTGCCGGTCGAGGCGTTCTTTGAGGGTGGATCCAGAAGGGTTGTGGCGCTGCCTTGGACAGAAAAACATTTGCATGTCTGACGTTACAGACCGGCCAAAGGGCTTTGTCCTTGCAGGTGTGCTCGTGGCAGGATTACTGGCACCTCTGCCCCTGGAATGTTGATGAGTTCCTGAAGTGACATCACCCTTAAAAGCATTGTACAACATGTTTTGCAGGCTGGTTTGTAAATGCCGCATCTTTTCGGACTTGTGGTATGTTGGTAACATTTCTGACACTTTATGCTTGTACCGAGGGTCTAGTAGCGTTGCGACCCAGTACAGGTCCTTCTCCTTAAGCCTCTTGATACGGGGGTCCTTCAACAGGCATGCCAGCATGAAAGACCCCATTCTCACAAGGTTGGATGCAGAGCTATCCATCTCCGCTTCCTCATTATCAAGGACTGCATCATCCACGGTCTCCTCCCCCCAGCCACGTACAAGACCAGGGGTCCCCAAAAGGTCACCACTAGCCCCCTGGGAAGCCTGCTCCTGTTGGTCCTCCTCCTCCTCCTCCACAAAGCCACCTTCCTCCTCTGACTCCACTTCTGGCACCTCTCCCTGCGTTGCAGCAGGTGCCTGGGTTCGTTCTGGTGATTGCGACCATAAATCGTGCGCTTCCAGCTCCTCGTCACGCTGGTCTACAGCCTCATCTGTCACTCGTCGCACGGCACGCTCCAGGAAGAAAGCGAAGGGTATTAGGTCGCTGATGGTGCCTTCGGTGCGACTGACCATATTTGTCACCTCTTCAAAAGGTCGCATGAGCCTGCAGGCATCGCGCATAAGCACCCAGTAACGGGGGAAAAAAATCCCCAGCTCTGCAGATCCAGTCCTACCACCCAGTTCAAAAAGGTACTCGTTGACGGCCCTTTGTTGTTGCAGCAGACGTTCCAACATAAGGAGCGTTGAATTCCAGCGAGTCTGGCTGTCAGAAATCAAACGCCTGACTGGCATGTTGTAGCGCTGCTGAATGTCAGCAAGGCGTGCCATGGCTGTGTAGGAACGTCTGAAATGGGCCGACACCTTTCTGGACTGGGTGAGAACGTCCTGGAATCCTGGGTACTTGGAGACAAAACGTTGGACTATTAAATTTAACACATGTGCCATGCAGGGCACATGTGTTAAATTTCCCAGTCTCAACGCTGCCAACAGATTGCTTCCATTGTCACACACCACTTTTCCGATCTGCAGTTGGTGTGGGGTCAGCCACCGATCGGCCTGTGACTGCAGAGATGACAGGAGTACAGATCCGGTATGGTTTTTGCTTTCCAGGCACGTCATCCCCAAGACAGCGTGACAACGGCGTACCTGGCACGTCGAATAGCCTAGGGGGAGCTGGGGGTGCACAGGTGTGGAGGAGGAGAAGGAGGACCCAGCAGCAGAGTAAGAAGAAGAAGAGGAAGAAGACGAGGTAGAGAGCGATGGAGGAGTAGAGGTGGTGGCAGAACCGCGTGCAATCCGTGGCGGTGACACCAACTCCACTGTTGTTGTTGTTGTTGAGCTACCCATTCCCTGCTTCCCATTCCCAGCCATTACCAAGTTCACCCAGTGGGCAGTGTAGGTGACATACCTGCCCTGACCATGCTTGGAGGACCATGCGTCAGTAGTCATATGGACCTTTGGCCCAACACTAAGTGACAGAGATGCGGTAACTTGGCTCTGCACATGTTGGTACAGGTGTGGTATTCCCTTTTTAGAAAAAAAATTGCGGCTGGGTACCTTCCACTGCGGTGTCCCAATTGCTACAAATTTGCGGAAGGCCTCAGAGTCCACCAGCTGGTATGGTAAAAGCTGGCGGGCTAAGAGTGCAGACAAGCCAGCTGTCAGACGCCGGGCAAGGGGGTGACAGTCAGACATTGGCTTCTTACGCTCAAACATGGCCTTCACAGAAACTTGGCTGGTGGCAGATGACTGGGAATGGGAACAGGTGGTCAAGGTGGAAGGCGGAGTGGAGGGTGGTTCAGATGGGTCAAGGAGAGCAGAGGTAGAGCAGTAAGATGCTGGACCAGAAGGAGTGTGACTTTTAGTTTGCCTGTTGCCTTTGAGGTGTTGCTCCCAAAGTGCTTTGTGCTTGCCGCTCATGTGCCTTCGCATAGAAGTTGTACCTATGTGGCTGTTGGGCTTACCAAGGCTCAGTTTCTGACTGCACTCATTGCAAATTACAATGCTTTTGTCAGAGGCACACACATTAAAAAAATGCCACACTGCTGACTTTTTGGAAGTCTGCGATCTGGCGGTAACAGTAGAAGTTGGCGGCATTGGCGGCAATGGCGGGTGCGTTGGCCGGCTGAACACAGGTGCCGATACATGTTGTTGCCCTACTGATCCCTGCGGGCTGGCCTCCCTGCTTCTTCTAAGTCTTATTCTCCTACTGCCTCTCTGACTCTCCGTCTCTCCATCTGAACTACCCTCCTCTTGCTCTCTTCTACTAGGCACCCACAAAACATCAATCTCCTCATCATCATTCTCCTCAGATGCATCAATTTCTTCTGACACATCACAGAAGGAAGCAGCAGCGGGGACCTCCTCCTCCTCCTCATCACTCATCATTATGTCCATCTCTGTCGTGTTCTCTGCCAGAATTAAATCTGGTGTAACGTCCTCATCTCCTTCATCTTCTTCTGCCAATAATGGTTGCGCATTACTCAGTTCAAGAAACTCATGGGAAAATAACTCCTCTGACTCCAGTGAAGATGGGGCACCGGTGGTGGAGGAAGTGTTACGTGGGGTGGCCATAGCAGTGGAGGATGAGGAGGATGTTGTGGTAAAGTTAGAAACGGTAGAGGATGGGGTGTGCTGTGTAAGCCAGTCAACTACCTCTTCAGCATTTTGGGAGTTCAGGGTCATTGGCTTTTTAAAACTGGGCAATTTGCTAGGGCCACAGGATTGCATAGCAGCACGGCCCCTAGCACGGCCTCTGCGTGGCGGCCTGCCTTTGCCTGGCATTATTTTTAAAAAAACAACAACAACAAAAACTCAGTTGGTTTTTCTGGAAACGATAATACACACAGCTAGATGGCAGTTTGAAGAAAACAGTGTGCAAATAATGCCTACAAGATCAACGTATACACTACTACAGCGGTGGATACGGATTACGTAAAATATATGAATGCTGCTTGAAAAAAAGTAACTCAAGTGGTTTTTCTAGAGACGATAATATTATCAATATTTAGACAAAATGTGAACAAGCTCACACAGCTAGATGGCGGTTTGAAGAAAACACTGTGCAAATAATGCCTACAAGGTCAACGTATACACAGCGGTGGATACGGATTACGTAAAATATAAGAATGCTGCTTGAAAAAAAGTCACTCCGGTGTTTTTTCTGGAGACGGTAATATTATGGATATTTAGACAGAATGTGAACACGGTCACACAGCTAGATAGCAGTTGGTTGAATAACACACTGGGCAAAAAATGCCTACAGGGCAAATAATGCCTACAAGGTCAACGTATACACAGCGGTGGATACGGATTACGTAAAATATAAGAATGCTGCTTGAAAAAAAGTCACTCCGGTGTTTTTTCTGGAGACGGTAATATTATGGATATTTAGACAGAATGTGAACACGGGCACACAGCTAGATAGCAGTTGGTTGAATAACGTATGGCGAAAAATGACTATTTTCAGCATTTATATGGCATATTTTTTCTGGCAACTGTGCTTCAGTGGCTGCGTCCAAAAAAACTGGGCAAACAATGCCTACAAGGTCAACGTATGGCAGTTGTTTAAAGAGAACAGTAGATTACTAGCCAGCAAAGCTACCTAAGCTAAAATGTCCCTCAAATCCCTGCAGACTTCTGTCCCTCCAATACAGAGCAGTATCACGCAGATTACTAGCCAGCAAACTTACTATCATCTGTCCCTGAAATCACTAACAGCTCTCCCCCTACACTATCTCTTCCAAGCACACACAGGCAGATTTTTCAGATACATTTTTGCCCTTGATCCCCCTCTGGCATGCCACTGTCCAGGTCGTTGCACCCTTTAAACAACTTTAAAATCATTTTTCTGGCCAGAAATGTCTTTTGTAGATGTTAAAGTTCGCCTTCCCATTGAAGTCTATGGGGTTCGCGAACCGTTCGCGAACCGCTCGCAATTTTGCGCAAGTTCGCGAATATGTTCGCGAACTTTTTTTCCGACGTTCGCTACATCCCTACCACAGACGTGGTACCAGATAGTCTATTACTGGTACAGTACCAGGTGCAACCGTCAATGCAGTATATGTGTGTTTACTTTACTGCATCAAGAATTGACTTGCAGTGATGCTAATAGCCATACAAGTATTTGTCAATTATATAAACAGTGCAGAGGCTGCAGCACTATTTTAGAGAATGGAAATTAATTTCGTAGCTAGAGACCATAGCAATTCCTTTCATCACTAATGGGTTTGAATTTTTTCCAAGTAAACCTACCTACCTATCTATCTACCTAACTAACTACCTATCCTCCTCTAAACTATTTTTCCTACCCCCCTCTTATCACTACACTCCATGTAACAGGTGTCTGAATGTGACCATTACTTCTATATCAGCAATTGATACATATTTGCTACTTTGTTGCTATTTTTCTATGCCATAGTTATAAGTAGAGCTGTGTGATTTTGCTCTGCATAGAGATGCCTGACTGACTTTTACGCCTCTTACCATGCATTGTGAAGGTTTTCTACACATGCAGTGTGATGTTTTGTTTACTCACGTGTGATGACGTCATGTAAACACCTTTCCTGCCACTACATGTTTTTAATACAACTGTATGTATTGTTTTCTGCATTGTATTGTTTTCTGCAACTGTATTGTTTGTTTGACAAAGGCTAGAGGATTAGCTAAAACATTAGTCTCCATCCTATAAAGAACTTATTGTTTCACCTTAACTCCCTGACAGTTCAGATTTCTGCTTTGCTATGGATTTTTTCCTGAACTGCACTCAGGCCAGCAGGACTTCAGTGACGTGAGTGCTGGCTTTGTGAACTGTATGTATATATATATATATATGTATATATATATATATATATATATATTTCCAGAATGAACCAGCAACACAGGTTTTTTCAATAGAAGAGTGTATTCAGTATATTAGTAAAGCATGTTCCAGCCAACGTGATGTTTCGGTCCCCACTGGGACCTTTCTCAATATATATATATATAAAATGGTTGCTGGTGTCCGCACTCTTTTCTTATTAGAGCAGGGGTGCACGATCAATATTGTAGATAGTGGTGTGAAGGATCAGCACTCTCCCATTAGCTTAGTGAATGAAGTGTTATTTTATTGAATACACAACATTAGATCTGACGTTTCAGTCCCACTTGGGGGAAAAAGGTCCCAAGTGGGACCGAAACGTCGGATCTAATGTTGTGTATTCAATAAAACAACACTTCATTCACTAAGCTAATGGGAGAGTGCTGATCCTTCACACCACTATATATATATATATATATATATATATATATATATATATAGATATATATATATATATATATATACATAGTCCCAAAGGTGTAACCTCTGTCACTACCTGGGTGTCAGCAAACAAGATATGGATCACGGCACTCACAGGATTTAGTGTTAAATCAGCAGGATTTTATTATATCTCAATGAGAGCATACGGAACACACACCATAATCCTTGAACAAAGCCTGGGTGCCAGCCTGGAGAAAGGTAGACATCTGGAAAAGTAGATGGCACTCCAAGGATATATGAACAACAATTTTGCTGCCTCTGCATCCAGGCACATTTACAACAGTTATCGAGAGTGCCGGTATCAGAGTGAAATATATATATATTATGGGAATGCAATCTTTGAAATCTTTGGTGGTTCAGATTGTCACTGCTAATGGGCTATCGTCACCTAGGGCTTGTGAAGAAGCACAAAACAAATAGGAGTTCTAATCTATGTCTTTGTTAAGATTTAGTTCTCCTTTAATGCATGCTCTTTGTTTGGACACTTGCACTCATAAAAGTTGAATCAACCTAATTTTCGTAGATAGAGCACCAAAATTTAATAAGAGAAAAACAACTCCGTGAAGATGCAGAAAGAGCTAAAGATGATATAGAGAGAAGGCTCTTTCAGCTAGAAGATGAAGCAAGGCAAGCTAACGAAGCACTGGTAAGTGTCACAACTCAGGCTCAATTATGCAACCATCTACAGCAGCCCCTCATCTAGCAGGGTTGGATTTTTCCTGATGATGTAGTAAATGCAGCAGTGAATATTCCCATCCATGCAAATATCTCACTTAAAAATGAGAAGAAGAATTTGGCATATCCCTATTGCACATTATATTTTCGAGGGTCCATTAGAAAATGTAATAAAGAATCATTTTGGCTTCAATATATATGCAAATTGTTCCAAGATTCCTTTTTTCAGATCCTGAAATCTTGGGATCTTAAATAACACAGAGGGTAGGAAAGAATAGATGAATAAACAATGCAGAGAGATGCAACTAAAATTTCTTTAGAGGAGAACTAAACCCCAAATAAGCTTCTTCCTACTACCCTAGAGAGTCCCCCTCCCTGCTTCCCTCCACAGAGTTTATTACCCCTGAAAGTGTCCAGAATACATTGCTCACATATTGGTGCAGACCGAAGATCTGGAAGATGGCGCTCATGAGCTCCGTTGCGCTTACTCTGCACCAATATATGACCAATGTATTTGGGATACTTTCAGGGGTAATGAACTATGTGGAGGAGGGAAGCAGGGTGGAACTATCTGGGGTAGTAGAAAGGGGCTTTTTAAATTTGCGGGGGGTTTAGTTTTTCTTCAAGGGCAGTTTATCGTCTGGAGCCCAGTATAAGGTATATATTGGATCCCTTATGACATTCTTATTAGCATTAAATTTTAGGTTTAGACATTCATCTATGGCAGAATCCCCTGTCGTTGTATCCTCCTAACCCCTTAAAGGTGCCATTGTACCTTTAGTTGCCAGATGTGTGGCACAGGTAGCTGTACCACACATTATTAAATGAACCTGTAGCTCTTATTGCATGATATGGGTTTTACAGATTCATTCGAATGAAGCTACTGAACTAATGGCAGAGAAAGCACAAATCGCCGAGGAGGAGGCCAAGCTTCTTGCTCAAAATGCAGTTGAAGCAAGGCAGGAGATGCAACGCTTGGAGATAGCCGTACTCAGTAGTAAAGAAGAACTGCAACTGATGGAGCAAAAGATGAGAGAAGCTGATATGATAACAGTAAAACTTATGAAGGAATCAGACAGACGGTAAGCATTGTATTTTGCATTAAAACAAAACCTGCCTCTTCCATATATGTCTCAGTACATATGGACATAATAATAAAAATTGTAATGTTCAACTACACTAGAACCTTTGCGCTGGCAGGCTTACTCAGGGAGTAAGAAGGTGGCCACCTCGTATACATACAAACCTATCATCCAGTCTGCCTCTATCGGGTGCTTAAATGCAGACAACAGAACTATACAGGTTACAAGCGGTGACCAGTTTGCCTAATTAAAGAAAATATAATTCCATATAAATATATAAAACCATAATTCTACATAAACATTTCTATATGAAGAGAAGTAACTTTCCAATATACATTTATAAAACATTTTCAGTGCTTTTAAAGTTATTTGTAAAAACAATTGCAATTGAAAGCAGCATTTGTTTAACTCCTGGTTGATACTTTTAAACAAAGTTGCAGGTCTGCTAATCAGCTGCTTGTCTTGTTGTCTTGTTTCAAAAGTCTGAGCCATCAGGGCAGAGAATAGAAATGGACAAACACTGCTTTCAATAGCAATACATATACAAATAACGTAAAGGATAAGTAAACCTTTGAAATAAGTGAAGATACAATTGATGAGGGTGCTCTTCTAAGCAATGTACATTAATTATTATTTTTTTTAATTCCACGATATTAAAGGATACATGTACTGAATGCATTTTGTTACAACATCGAAACCTGATGGTCATTCTGACACCAAGTAATCAAGGAAGTTGTCAGGAGAAAGAAAGAGGGCGGGTCTGCAAAAGTTCTTAGAATAATACTCATCAATTTTACATTCACTTATTTTAAAGGTTTACTTTCCTTCCTTTAAAATACCATAGAACGTGTAATGAATGTATTTTGCAAAACTGCTTAGAATTATGTTATGTATGATTTATTAAAATGCTTTGAAATACAGCAAAGGCAGTAGTCCCATAAAGTAGTTCCATAAGTAATTCACCTCACTTCTGTATCCCTGTACAGAATAAAAAACACATGAATATTTCTATGGGCACTAAGAATTTTATTTGCAAAACTTAAAGGAATAGTTCAGGGTAAAAATAAAAACTGGGTAATTACATAGGCTGTAAAATGTTTCTAATATAGTTAGCCAAAAATGTAATATATAAAGTCTGGAGTGACTGGATTCTAACAGAACAGAACACAACTTCCTGCTTTTCAGCTCTCTAACTCAGTTAGTTAGTCAGCAACTTTAAGGGGGGTCACATGGGACATAGCTGTTCAGTGAGTTTACAATTGATCCTCAGCATGCAGCTCAGATTCAAAAGCAAACAGTTATGACCCATGTTGGCCTTCCTCAAGTCACTGATTGGTTACTGCCTGCCAAGAGAGCAAGTTGTGTTCTGTAATGTTAGACATCCAGTCACTACAGTCTTTATACATTACATTTTTGACTAAATAACTATATTGAAAACATTTTTTATTTTGCACAGTCTATTTATCCACTCACTGCTCATTATATTTGCACTAAACAGCTAATATACTTTACATCTATAGGTCCATCCTTTCTGACTCTTCTCAGACACTCCTTGGATGTTGGTGTTGTCTTTAATATAAGAATAATTATTTGACATTAAAACTATAAAATAAAAAATGAACTCTGTAATGATACTTAGATTTGTTGGTGACAACAGATTGTATGAAAGTATATAATGTGTATGCTGTCATCCTGTCAATTGCAAAAGTAATATTCACTCCTTTGCAGTGATCTTTGCTGTCAAATACATAAAAATGTTTACTATCTGTGTTTACAAAATTCATACGCTAAAATATGTGCTGCTTCATAAAGCTCATTGTCTTATTTAGAATATTTGTTGTTTTTTGTGGGGGGAACATTTGAAATATGAAATATTCAAAATATGATTTGTCAATAGAGTTTGAAAAATAGGTATGAACTGGATGTTGTATTAGGACTGGAGAGGTCTTATTACTGTGAGGAGACAGGGAGCATTTTCTGAAATACTAAAATCTTAAGTTATTTGATATTACAGAATATTTACATACAAAATGTATGTTTTCTTGGCAGAGCCAAAGAGGCTGAGAAGTTAGAGCAAGACCTTCACAAAGCAAGGGAAGCAGAACTCATTGCAAAGCAAAGACTGATGGACCTGAGTTCCCTTTGCGAACCTGTGAGTGTATTAATATTTTCTGTTACACTACAAGAAATAATATAGGTGTTTTGCATGACTCCACTTCTGTGCCTTTTGTAAAGCACTATTGAAATGCTCAGACATAAGCATAAACAATTCCAATTTCTAAAAAGCTCCTTCTAATTTCCTGTCCCAAATACTAATTATAAAATAGATAGTGTACAGAAATGTATTCCTAAATAAATCTAGTGCTGTGAGGCTGACTCCTACGCTGGTCCTACCTTGGCAATGGTGTGTGACAAAACTGAGATAACAGTTATGTAATAAAGGACACAGAGTTGTCCAGGTGCATTAACCAAAGCAACCAATCAATAGGTAGCATTTACTGATCACTTGTTTAAAAACACATTTCAAATAAATACATAAAGGAAAGGTGAAGGATTATTAGTAATAGTTATCTTTGTGACTACTGTAACTGAAGTTTTATATAAATTTCAAAGACACAGTGGGTCACTTATTAAAGAAATAAGGGAGCTGTAGAATACTACAGCTGCCTCTCAAGGACAAAAATAATCACAAGGCAATATGTCAGCGCTGCGCAATATGTTGGCACTCTATATATACATGTTAATAGTGATGGGCAAATTTATTCGCCAGGCGCGAATTTGTGGCGAATTTCCTCGTTTCACCACCAGCGTCAATTTATTACACGCCCATTGACTTTAATGCAGTTGGATAAAATAGGTGCATGTCAAATTGTCGCCGGCTTAGGGAAATTCGCACATTTTCGGTGAAACTAAACAGGACAAATTCGCCCATCACTACATGTTAATAATAATAATGTGTCTTAATAGATACATATAATCAATTTTTACCCACAGGTAAATGTAATGCACACTTGATTATTTAAACCTAGTGAAAGTAAATAGCCTCTTAATGTTTTATTAAAGTGCAGTATGCATTAATGTATTAATTGTGCTATACCAATCTTAGCTATTTAACCTACAATATAAATTAGGTTTTCTTCTAATAAAATACTTATTTTATATTATTTAACTCATCTGATTTTGTTCCTCTTTTAGCTGGTAGCAAAATGTTTTCCCCCAAATGTCACAGATGGAGTTACTGATAACAGAATAAGTCTTGATGCCTCTGACACAGATATTAAACGATTATCATTGGAGATAGAAAAAGAAAGGTATGTGTTCATGTAAAAGTTTTGGTACCTACAATGTTCTTGTCACAACCTACAAAAAAAAATTAAACCATAACTGAGTCAAATTATATTCTTTATTACATCTGTAGTGGGGGACAGGGCTTCCAATTTATGTATCCATGATGCCACTTTACAGAGCAACGTTTTATCTCCGTTCTCTCCACGTCTTAATTTTGGTACTGGATCAAAAAGTTCACTTTTGTATGAGACAGCACTGGTGGGCAAGTTGCTGTTACCTTTTCTTGGCACACACTCGTAGAACAGTGTTGGAGTGCTGTAGGTTGAAGAGAATCTGTATACCTATCTGTATATTTATGTAACATACATCCACATAATGATTTCATCCCTTTCACTTTTTCAGTTTTATTATACTAGCATATCCCTTAAAGTGGACCTGTCACCCAGACACAAAAATCTGTATAATAAAAGTCTCTTTCAAATTAAACATGAAATCCTATTTCTATTTTTTTATTAAAGCATTCATAGCTGTTGTAAACTCATTTAAAAATCTCAGCTGTCAATCAAATATTGTCTGATCCTCCATTATGCCCTGGGCATAGAGGCAGGGCAGACAATTACTTTCACTTTCCATTCAGCACTTCCTAGATGTCACTGCTCTCCCCACATTCCCCCATTCTCTTTACCATTTAATTGTGTAACCAGGGCATGGGAATGGACATCAGGTCCCCCATTCTGGTGCACAAACAAGATTCTGAGATGATGCAAGGCTTGCCTTAATAACAGTGTCCACAAAATGGCTCCTGTCTGCCTGCTATAATTATGAATTCCCAGACTAATGGAAACAAGATTCAAATAACTTATATAGTGTAATTAAAGTTCATTTTGCTTGACTAATGTGATAAAATAGGATTTTGAATAATTTTTTTGGGTGAAGGGTCCCCTTTAAATAGTGAATAAAAAAGTTGGTGTTAACAGATGTAAAGTAAGTGGCACTGCCTGATTCTGCATTCTCCACAGATTGGACTATCTTGAAAAGAGTAGGCAGCTTGAAAGTCAGCTGAATGAACTCAAAACTGAACTCCGGACTCTGAAACGGGAGGATCGTCAGCTGAGTCTCCAGTCTTTGTGGAATGGTACTTTTAGATCCAAAGATCACTTCCATGTAAGAGTGCCCACAGTTCATTAAAATCACAATTTTTTTAATCTGCTAATCACTTAATTCTGGTCAGTTTAAAGAGTAAGCTAGTATAAGTATATATAATATATATAAGTATATATAAGTATTATATATAATATATATAAGTATATATAGTATAAGTGTGAACACAAATCAGCTTCAAATGTTATCCATCCAATCACGTGATGTTCACTACAGAAGATAAAAAATATAACCTTTTTCAAGCTAATTTAAATATGACAATGTCATGTAAATGTACTGTACACATATGTTAAAGCACATGTTCAAAATGTACACAGAAATAGGAGTCAGAAGTAGGTCAGAAGACAAGCAGAAATCCCTTTAGTGAAACAGGAATAGGATATCATTTTGTCCTGGCCATCTGCACATAGGCTTTATTCTGTTTTGATATCCTGTGTTGTAGAGGCAACATTTAGTTCTGAAAAATTAATTCTACCTCAAAACATACACACATCAGTAGATTAGGAGAGAACACCAGCATCTTCAGTAAGCTTTTATATGTTCTGCAGATAGCATTTGGCAATAACTGGTCTAACATGGAAGCAGAAAAGAAACCATTATCACAGTGGCACAATTTCCCCTTTAAAGGAGAAACTTTTTTTGTGGACTTTTATCAAAATGTGTATTTTTGAGGTTTTAATTTATGTTGAAAAAACTCGAAAAACATTGTAAGTGATAAAAAAAACTGGAACTCAGTGAAATCATATTCTACCTTTCATTTTCAAAAATTCCTATTAATCGTAAAAGCCTGAATGGAAAAACAGCTTTAAATTTAATTCTACATAAACATACCAACTGGCAAAAAATAACTCACAAAAAAATACAAACATGGTAAAATCTTAAACACAGATTAATTGTTAGATTAGATGTGATTGTTGCATAAAAGCCATCAATTAAATGTTATTGTTCTTTGAAGGATACACTTTGGATGGAAACATATGGGGAACAATACAGAAGCCCTTTATTTACAACCCCATCTTTACAAACAATGAGTACAGTGTCTGGCAGCCCAGATTGGGGTAACAATGACATAAGAACTCAACCGTTGCTCACACAGTCAAGCTTCAGTCTTGGAAGAGCATCCAAAAGAAATATAAGACAGGTAAACATTGCCTAGCAATCTTTTTGCAGTGCCCATCGACAAACTAACATCTCTTTCCGCATTTCCTAAGAGACTTCCAGAGAGTGTAATTCTTCCCTTGTTATAAATTAACCACTTTTCAAAATATCCAGATATATTGACAAACCAGGCAACAAGGGTAAGCAATTCACAAACCCATTGATAACTCTTGATGATTTGTGGATTAATTACTTACAAGTAGGGTGTGGTCATTAGAGAAACAGAAAAGCAGTTGATCATCGTAAGTATCTTACTATTGTTTAAATGACCCTTTATCTCCATATTTGAAAATATGTTCTCAATTCATTCGGACAAGATGCTATCAATGGGGTAGTTTTTGTAGCCATGTAATAAAGGTTAAAACCACTCATTGTATGAACTTAAAACAATATAGCATCTCTTTTACTAGTTCTCTTTTTGCATACTAGTTATACTTTTGGTTTAGACACTCCAATCTTAGGAGCCGATTTATGAAAGTTCATAGAACCTTAGTTTCTCTGAATCGTACTTTTAGGGTATATAAACACATTTTTCATATAGTTACTCAATTGACAATTTTAGCATAATTTAAGGGGCCCATTTACTTAGCTCGAGTGAAGGAATAGAAGAAAAAAAACTTTGAATTTCGAATATTTTTTTTGGCTACTTCAACCATCGAATTGGCTACTTCAACCTTTGACTACGACTTTGAATCGAACGATTCGAACTAAAAATCGTTCCACTATTCGACCATTTCATAGTCAAAGTACTGTCTCTTTAAAAAAAAACTTCGACCCCCTAGTTCGCCACCTAAAACCTACCGAGGTGCCATGTTAGCCTGTGGGGAAGGTCCCCATAGGCTTTCTAACAATTTTTAGGTCGAAGAAAAAACGGTGGATTAAAATCCTTCGAATCGAACGATTCGAAGGATTCAATTGAACGTTTTTTTGTTCAATCGAACTATTTGCGGTAAATCATTTGACTTCGATATTCGAAGTATAAGGATTTACATTCGGCAGTCGAATATCGAGGGTTAATTAACCCTCGATATTCGACCCTATGTTAATCTGCCCCCTAGTGTAAAAACCATAAAATCTAAGTATACAAAAGTGCAGCAAGTAAAAGCTGTCAATGTCACAAAGAAGGTAATTTCCTTGAAAAGATCAGCCTTTCATTGGTGATTTTAGAGGTTTTCAGAGATCAAACCTCAAACCTCAAAATATTTGTCCGACAGCTATTTTGTTCTTACTTTTTTGTGTTTCGAATCTTTAATAAATTACAAGGCATTCATGGTTTTAGAGAAATCAAGTTTATTTGTAGTTAAAAAAAAACACTAAAATGAGAATGTTGACAAATCAGCCCCTAACCATTCTTTCTCTGAACTCTTACTGACATCTACCCAGAGAGTTTTAAGTTGTTGACTGTGTGGAATGGTTTTTCTGAGGAAAGTTATAGCAGATTCATCTTGAATTGCAAGATCTGTGGTTGCTTGCTTGTTTCAATGTTAGAGATTCTAGGTTGTAAAAATGGATGCTAGGTGGATGGAAACACAATCGCTACAGATAAAGACACCATTTTGGCGGTGTCTCTGCTAATTTATTTGGGCTGGAAATGAAGTTGGGAAGGCTTAAATGTCATCCAGCATCCATGTTCCAAATGTGTTGTTTACCTCGCTACCTGTACTTGCGGCACACAGTATGTAGGCAAGACCACACGACGTGCTGGAATCAGGTTTTTGGAACACCTGTCAGCAGTTGATAGAGGCGATAAAAAATCGGCTATTGCCAAACATATTATAGAATGTCATGATGGAGTTTCAGATATTACTTTTCAGATTATTGACAGTCCAAGATTTAACATTAGAAGAGGTGATAAGGATAAGACCCTGTCTAGGTTAGAGACTTATTGGATTTTTGAGTTGAGGACCATAAATACTTATGGAGGACTCAATCGAGAGTGGGAACTAACTTGCTTTTTTTGATTTCGTTCCTCCTCCTATGTTTTGATTGTCTATGGATTTCGGACAATGTTTGGCTTTTTGATGAACCTGTTAATTGATTATTGTTGGTCATTTATTTATGTTTCATTTATATTTAATTAATGATATACACTATATTAAGTAGATACAATATATAAATATATCTATGTTGGTATCTTTCAGTTAATGGAATCTCATTCTGCTCAACTAAGTCAGTTTTGGTTGTAATTACAAGTATAAGATATACTGTCCGTCTGATATGTAATATGCAATATTTTGTAACTATTTATTAATTAATATGCATGTCAGTGGCACACTTCCTTTGTTTCTGCATTAGATCGTGTGGTTGTACCCACGATAGGGTTAATGTTTTTAGGAGGGGTGTGGTATTGTGCTTTTAAATACTCACATGAGCTGATACAATTTAGCTTTTTGAGGAAGTGGGTTATCCACGAAACGCGTCAAAGCTATTGAGCTCACTACACTCTGTTCTTATATTTTAAATGCATTTCTAATAAATGGATGTTTTTAACACGCTGGTGCTCCGTGTTTGCAAAGATTTCGCTGGAGCATCCTCTGGGAGGTAGGTTTAGGTTAGCTCCACCAAGTACTAAGGGTCAGCCCTGTTGTAGGCTAGTTCATATGGCATATATGATGACGCCAGCAGGGGCTGGGGTTTTCTTGTGAAGGCCTGCAATAGTGTATAGATAGCACAGTTTATAGTAAATAGTGAAGGTAGGAAGGGCGGTAATAAGGTAATAGAGCAGAGTTCTGTGATAAGTGCTCTGGGAGCTCAAGACAGAGAGCACTAGTGAGCTGGGCAGAGGAGTGATAGATGGTTCAGTGCTCAACTATAACATAAGGGGTAAATGCTGGTAGGGAAGTCCACAAATTCTGTTGGTTCCCAAAGGCTGACTGTTCAGTTGGTTGTTGTATATTTATGTTTTGTTTAATAAGGAGGTTTGTGCAGCGCCTGCTAATCCTGCCAGTTGTTTCTGCAAATCATTTAATGTAATTTCATCAATTTTAGGCCAATAAGAATGAATTTGATGTAATATACATCTGAAGACAGAATGGCAGCTGATCAGTAGGTAAACTTTTTTTGTTGTTGTTAGAAAATGAGCAAAGCTGAATTACTGCAATGTTTCAGTTATACCTGTATAGATACCTATTATGTTTTTTTCTTTCTTCTTCAGCCATTTGGAAACAACTGTCACTGCTGGGATTATGATCTCACATTAATAAACCACAAGCACTGCTAAGCCATTCAATTTACCTGGACAAAATTACAGACAGGAAAAAGGAATCCCATGAATAAATAATAAACTGTTATATTTTAGGAGTCACCTGAAATAATCCAATAATCTAAACTTCATGATATTGTGGACTGACTATCACCAAGAGGAAAATATGTTATATTATATATCTCACAACCCCCTGAATGCCTATGAGTCTCATCTTCATCCTCACATTGTACAGCTAATATGTTTTGTTTATAAATGTTATTGCTGGGGATTTTTTTATTTCCTTGTTTTTTTTCCACAAAAATAAAGATTAAAAATGCAGTCTGGTCATTTATTTATGGCTGTATATCGATCTAATATTCTGTATTAATTCTCTGGACTGGTGGTTCTTTTAGGCTGGGTGCTAATTATAAGTAATTACCAACACAATTGTACATTACATAAATAATATATTTAATACAAAATGGAATTTGATTCAGTTCAAAGCACTTTTAAATGGGAAGTGGGGCAAGCTTCTGTTGTTACTGAAAATGGAGGGGCTCTATAAAAATGTAAATCAGTGCAGATATAAAGCATTAAAATGGCTATAACATGCACATATAAGTGAATCCTTGAGATTATCAGGAAAATATAAAGTTATTTTGCAATACTTAAAGTATCCATTACGAGGGCCTAGATGCTACAATACTGTGTAGAACTCAAAAGGGAACATTCAAGAATGCAAGTGTAGTGTGGAAAGTACTATTTCGGATGCAAATCACCATACTTCTTTTCTTGCTGTACTATCCCCCCATAACTACAATGTACTTGCGAACACACTTCAAGCTATGTCCAAAGCAATTACATCTGATGCGTCACATTAGACATAATTGCAATGCAACACATCTGATGCAAGTAGTGTCTAGAATTGGGTTGCATGACTTGCAGTGCCACGTTCAAAACAGCATTTACATCCAATTCGCTGGGTACAAATCTGGTGCACCTATTGATGGAGCCCTAAATCTATTGGCAGGTCTAGGGTGGTGTAAGCTACAGGGTTCTTTAGCTTTTTTTTTTCTCGATTGCTTTTTATGACTTAAGTTGGAAACTGACTTAGCAGAAAGAATCCAAAGGCACACAGGGTCAATGCAAGCAAGCTGCCTTGCGTGTTAATTGTGAAATGCAATGTTTTAGGGTCACGCCCCTTGGACGTGACCATGAAAAGTTGCATTTCGCAATTTGAAAGTTTGAAATTAAGGGCAAGGCCAGACATGGCGTTTTTAAAAAAGCTCCGCCAGGCGTAAATATACATAAACTACACTACCACTGAAACGAATGGAAAACACACTATGGCAATTCACACAGGGTGCTTGCAAGCCAAAATCTGCCACATGACGCCAGTATTGGCATTTTATCAGCAGAAACGCCAATACGTCAAGAAACTACCAAATCAGTACTCTATGGGATCTGCACGTTTGAAACCACACTTATTGTATTTTAAATATGGCGTCCAAATTCTCAATGAGAACAATGAGAAGAGCATTTTTGGAAAAGAAACCTACGTGCTGAAAAACGCATGTTGACGTCTGCATGTGGTTTCAGTGGCGTATTTACGCCTGGCGTTTTTTTTTTTTTAAAAAAACGCAACGTAAAAACGCCACGTCTGGCCTTGCCCTTAATGCTCCTGTCTTTGGCGTTTCAGTCTGGCTACTCAGTAATTCAGGCGCAGACTCTAAACTGCTACAATTTTGCAACATTTAGTTGATACATTTCTCAGGAGCATCTCTGGAGTATGAGCAACTATTGTATCAATTCTCACAGCTGCCTGTAATGAAACCCAATGATTCTGCTCAGCAGGGACAACGATAAGAAATGTATCAACTAAATGTACTAATTTATAACAGTTTAGAGCTGCTTTAGAAAGTAAAAAAATAAACTTTACACTTTAATAGCAGAAAAATCGTCACACAAAGAAAATACAAATTAATTGGAAAAAGTCTTTATTTCTGGTGAAACCAGCTGAACTGAATAAAGTGTTGAAAGGTGAACAACCCCTTTAATAGTAATGGAACTGGAAAAGTGTTCTAAGAGATGAGCAACAAGTTTCTGTATTGGATCCACTTTTATTCAGTTTGTTCATTAAAAACGTGGGGGAAGGCACTGTGTGTTTGCTGAGGACAATTCCATCTATAGCGTGGCAACCTTGTAACAGGACATAGAGAAACTGGTAGCCTGGGAAGCGAAGTGGCAGATGAGAGGTTATGCATTTGGGATACAAAAATATTCAAGCCACTTATTCTTGATGGAGATGTTGCTAGGGGTACTTGTGGATAATAAACTTGTAGCAAGCACTGGCAGTCAGCTTCATGAAGGGCCAGCAAGGTACTGTCTTATATTTAAAGGCTGTTTAGAATTGAAAAGCTTTATCCTGGATTGCAGGAATATATACACTAGTGATGTGCAGGTCGAGTATTTCTCAACCCACAACCGACCCTAACCTGCCCCCTCCCAAACCACACCTGGCATCACAAAAGGGGTGGGCGAAAGTTTATAAATTCCGGTGCTGTAAGGTAGAACTGCCCTGGCGACCCAAAGATTTTGTGCAGGAGTCAGCCTGAACCCGTCCGACCCACGAGTTTTGGGCCGGCCCGCACATCACTAATATACACCTTTTCTTAGGCTATGGACTCTAAGAGCCATTGCAGAGTTAACAAGCAGGAGGTGTGTGCTGGATGGCCAGGAATCAAGTAGCATGTGCAGATGTGGAAGCAGGAGTTGCATGTGGTTGCTACTTGTTTACCTGCTAAAGATCCATCATGCATACAGGATGCTGTATTGGCTGAAGTAAGCGGATACTTGTGTTGCTGACTTTCAAGACATTTTCTGTTGCTGCTGAAAAGCCTTCTTAGTTTAAAATAAACACTATTTTCTCTTTTATGTGGGGAGTGGCTGCATTTGTGGTGCAATCCTGGTGCCCCCTGGTGCCCCCCCCCCCCAAACTTCACAATTTGTACAAGTATACAAGCGGACTATACAATAAATTCTGTGATTCACCAGCAGGTTTTCCAGCAAGTCAAGACGTTGGGATCAGAAGTTAAGGTTGTTTTTTTTTTTTTAACAGTGAGAGTTATGAACGTGTTGAATTCTTCCATAAGGCTGTTGTACTGGCTGACACATTAGTTTCAACAAAGGGTTCAAATGATGGAAATTCAGCTGTTTGATGACATTTTCCCCCCAAACATGAATCAGTCAGTAATCCGTCTGGTTATCTGATGGCTCACTAGTCCCCTGGCCTACGATTGAGTAATATTTAGAACTGTTTTATGCAACCCTTCCCTGTAAAGATGATTCAAATGAGTACATAACTATCTTGTAGCCATAAAATTTGTTTAAAAATACCAGTACACATTTTGTCTAATGGCAATATTAAAAGCAGAGTACATTATTATTACCCTTGGTTTTGTTTCCAGTTTTGCATTACTATTACACTCAAAGTTTCTGCCTACAGCCTTGTTTGATAGAGACTTCATAACCCTCCTTTCAATAAAGAAGGAATAGGCGGGGAGATTTAAAAATTGGTTGGTAATTGAAAAGTAGAAGCATTGTGCTAGTAAGAAATCCCAAAGCTGCCAATTCTTATCCCTCATTGGTATGCCTGGCAAGTTTTTTTTTTAAATAAAGCTCTGAAAAAACACCATCCTACCAACAAACGTCTCTGTAAATGTATTTTTTGCCCAAGGATATAAAAACAAACACAGAGTATTTGCAAAGTATTATATTTATTTAAATATAAAGTCTTTTAAACAAGCAAAATATTTGCGTTATATGGATGTGTCATTTTCTATGAGGCTGCTTTAAGTGTATACTGTATGGCTATTTTAGTCAGCCAGTGCTTAAAGGATATGAAATTAGCTTTCTTTTACTTATGTTTTGCAAGATGTGCATGCATGCAAATATTCTGTGCTTGCTCGAGGAAGAGCTACCAGCTTGAAAATTGCACTTGAAACAATTCTTGCACCTGAATATTAGTCCTCTTGTATTAAACACTGTGTAAGTGTAGTCAAAGTATTTTAAGGGTGTTCCATCTAGAATATCAGGGTAGCTGTCAATGACATAGAATGTGTCTCTGGCAAAGAAGTTACAATTCCAGGTTTCTAGTTTCCATTCAAATAAATAGAAACAAAGTATTGTTGCTTACATCTGACGGAGAGGAAGTTAATAGCTTAAGAGAGATACAGCACTAAGATCCAACTTTTTAAACTAAACAAATCACACACATGACTTGGTTTGACCCATTGCTAACGAACTCATTGTTACACCCTTCATGACAAATCTCACTGACACTGGGAGTAGATCTGAGCATTGTAAATATAGGATATAACTTAGAGCAAAGAAGGTTATAATCACAATATGCATTTTGCAGCCAGTACATTGGTTTGTTTCCGACTATATATCGGACTACAGTAAGTATCACACACATGTAATAACGACAAATCACCTTTAAAAATCATGTCTTCGCCATGCTTGACCAGTAAGCATTTTTCAAGGTGTAATCAGAAGAAAGAGGGAATCATTAGGGTTCGTGAGATTGCACAAATGCATGGAAAAGTATTTAGGAGTATAAATGGATATAAACAAATCCTCTAAGGCTCCGGCGAGCATAGCAACAAAGGGTGGTTTCTCATCTTTAACTATTATAGAAATAAAAGTTTTCTAGGATTATAGTAGACAATTTCTATAGTTTTCAAAATCAAAATGAATGACATTCCTAAGAATTATATACAAACTAAAGCTGGCCATACATATGGAAATCCGCTTGTTTGGCAAATGAGCGCATGTCTCCACGTAATGCTCACCTTCAGATGGGCGATAGTGCGCTGATCTTATCATAGGCCTACGATTGGATCACAACAAGGAGAAAACTTTTGGCCTGATATCAAATGGGGAAGCCCGTCAGAGGGCCCTATACACTGGACAATAAACTGGCGACTTAATGTCGGCAGCTTATATCTGCCCAGGAATGGGGGCCTTAAAATCTTTATCCAGGTGATAACCCTTCTGCATCTACCTGATATTTATATTCTCCACAGACAGCTCCTATAGAAACTGGGGCCATCCTCTCTGCTATTCACTGGTGCTTGGACTACCTTCCTGTTGCTCATGTGCACAAAATGCCCTCTAACATCATGTGCACAATACTCACTTTGAAAATTGTAAGGGAAGTATCAGTAGTAACAGGGAAATGGGTATACACAATTCTTTCTATAGAAAAGTGCCTTCATGTCACTCCCAACCCAGCAGTACCTGAACTAGAAAGTGTTGCTTGAATGCTTCCTTTCATCACACAGAGTGGCAGGATACCTCCAAAGGTTTGATCAAAATAGATCACAGAAGCCCAGCCAATGGGATGATCACACCGCCTTCCGCCCATCGACTGATGCAACGGAGGTCAAGGGCCCTTGTTGGCCCATAAAGCCATTTCAAATTTGTAGGCTGCAATATTTACCCCTGGGCTGAGGGTGGCATGGGGCAACTTTTCTTTAAAAATAAGTTTGTGCGCCCAGCTTCCTAGTAATAGATGTTTCTACTATGAACCTGTATTACTTTAATTGGCTGGAGCACAGCTGGCAGACAAGGACAGCCTACAGTAAAGTTTGTCCTCCTTTTATCTTCAAACAGCACATCCATGAAACCCTTAATTAAGTACTATAAAAGTTACCGCACTTCTTTTTCCAAAATAGAAGTCGTCAATTACTCGGCCTGTGGAATTTTGTGCATGCATATACTGATACAACACTCTGGTGATATTATTTATCTAATATGGTGTATATTATCCCTTAAGTATTTCTAGACATGACAGTTAGCGATGTGATTTCTCTTCTACAGCAGAATGTTCCATGAAGCACTGATCATGGGTAGGCTTCAAAAGTCATTCTTCTAAAAAGAAGACCCATCGCTTTACTGACACATCTTTGATTACAACTTCCACATTTCTTGTCTTTTTGTTTAACACTATATCCATCATCTTTGCTATTTATGGTGCTTTTTCCTTCATAAACATGTTACATTTAGTGACATATAATGAACATACTTATGATGCTGGTTATGTGGACATGTGTGAAGCTTTAGAACATATAAACATAGTTTGTTTTCTGTATTATGGCCCCTTATAAAGGCTTTGTAACAGGGCAACTATAGTCTAACATAAATAACACCTGTAACTTAGCAAGTGTGTTAAGTGCACAACTAACATATTACATTGCCTTAGTATCCACAAAATATAATACTTTAAAATAGAAAGCAAAATCTGTTTAAGAGCTCAGAGTTATGGTAATTAATCTGAAATGTGTTCAGAGCAGCAGCACCAAATATATGTCCTCCTGGAAAATGAAGAGAGGATGCTAAAGAGAATGGGGATGACTGTCACAGGATTACGAATATTTGGAATAGATAAGTATACGTTAAGTGGGAGTAAAATTTCAAAAAAAGTTCCTCGGGCCCATAGTGGGATTGGCACTGGGCTCAGTAAAACCATAAATCTTAGGTTACCAAGAGATGTGACAATGAACCCAAAAATGAACAGTCATTTTAGAAAACTGGTAAGGTTGGTCAGTATTTTCAGTACCAATTAAAATAGTTTGCATAAAGGTATTAATCTCATGTGCTTTGTGTGTTGCTTAACTTATAAAGCAGAGATTCTCCATTCCCCATCTTTTTTTCCCATCCATGTGCATGTAAACAGACCATATGAAAGGAAAAAAAATTAAATAAAAAAAGATCATATTTCTATTTTTGGGTCTTTCTGCTTTGAAATGCAGAAACCAATAAACAAAATCTTGGTGAATCCAGATTTAACAAACGTATGACTGGAACACCACTCTAAGGAGTGGAATTCAAGACTTATTTTGTTAAAAGAGCTATTCTGAACACAATGTCTGACAAGTATAAGTGAGTTAAAAGTAGTCTTTTAAAGGAAAGCTAAAGCTCAGGAATAAATTAGGCTACAAATTCTACATCTTATCTTTTGTGCTTCTGTACTTGCCCTTACTGTGACTCTGAAGAAGCCCCCATTAGATCTCTATCAGTGTTATGGACACTCAAATGATGGTCTTACAGACTTACAAGATGGTAAGCTCCTCTGGACAAATTTGAACGCATGGGTAATTACAGTCATACACTGCTGATCCTCTGGGCTGGCACAGGAAGTTCAAAGTATAAAATATTACATTTCTAGCCATATTCATTTTAGACTTTAGTTGTAACAAATAATTTTTTGAGAATGCAAAAGCGTTGGTCTTCACTCAAACTTCTCATCGCCTTCTTCTACATCTTTCAGACTAAGGACTTCAAGAGTGCCCTTTCCCTTGGTCTCACAGCGTATTAACTCATCAATTTCTCTGAAGCAGCCAGGATCAATTAAGCAAACCTGAAATGCAGCATAAAAAGCACATTTTTATAAAAAGGTGAAAAAAAAAAAGTTTAAAAAGTGCTCACATCTATCATGGTGTAGTACAAGTATGAAAAGCATTGAACTGATCCAGAAAAGAAAAGACATGTGTTAAATCAATGAAATTAGGTTTTATTTTCATCATATTTTTAGGAGGATTCTTTTTTTTGATAATATTTCAAGTCCACAGGGCTAATGAAAAGAATGTTTTGCCCTATGGCCCCTTTTGCAGAGCTGGGCAATGATCAATGTTCACGCATGTCAAAGTTGATAGTGAGTATTCATCACTCAAAAAAAAGGTTGGCCTCAGGTTTATCAGATTTCTACTTTTCTAATGCTTACCTAATAGACAGTAGAGCCCACATGACAAATTATGACGTACATGTGAACCTTCTGACACAAGAGTGGAGGGCTTCCATATGCATGGTCAGGCTACTGCCCTTGAGAAACTGACACCATTGCTGGTGTTTTGTTCTTGCCAATTAAACACTTTAATATTAATATTTTAAATCTCCTCTCATCTCTTCCCGTAATTACTCACCTTCCTTCACTCTTTCTGATGTGTTCTCTAATTCTTCTACAATGAATCTCCCTTCATTCCTCTTCTGTTCACTATGTTTATCTCCATAAAATACACAAGTGCTGTGAATTTCCTGTAAATTATATCCTTATAAACGCTGACAGTGATGTCATCAGTTATAAACGGTGAGTAGTGATGTCATTTTTGTTGTCATATGACTCCTAAAACTTGTGTATTATAATAAATAAAGCACCCCTTGTTGGAAAATATGAGGACAGAAGTAACTTTGGAGTTCCATGACCTGTATAAAAGCACTCCGGGTGACTTATAATATCCTTATATTTTATAATAGGGGGTACTTTATTCACTATAACATGTACAAGTGCCGTGAATATCCTGTAAATGATATCCTTATAAAAGGTGCTTAGAAATTATATCACTAAACTCAGATTATAAATGATGACATCACTGTCCCATGACTCACTGAACTTGTGTATTATAATAAATAAAGTAATAAAGTACCCCCTGTTGCAAAATATGAGGATATTAGAAGGCACCTCGGAGTTCCATGACCTGTGTAAAAGCACCCAGCCTTCGGCCTTGTGCTTTTATTTGGTCATGAAACTTCTCTGTAACTTATAATATCCTGACATTTAACAAGAGGGGGTACTTTAATGGGCAGAATAAATAGTGTATAATCTGTGTATCCTCCTACCACCCTCTGCCTGTTGCTACTATACAGCAGACCTGCAAGGGGAAGATGGGCAGGGATGGGGAGCAAATTGTGAGCTGGTGACAAAATGACATGTCATAGCTAAATTCCATCCACAATGAAGTACTCCAAGTGATCTCTCTTAAACAATACTTTTGCACAATAACATATTCCTTCTGTGACTTCTTGCATGCTATAGCAACATGTGTGATATTCATCTGCAAAACTGACACTCATCTCCTTGTTCTACACAGACTTTGCTTTATGCATGATTTATTGTAGAATTTTTCCAAGTTTAGAATAAGAGTAAAAAGATAATATCTAGATATTGAAAATAAAATGTTATTTACAATTTCCAGCTCTTGATCAAAGTTTTCTGTCTCTGTGTGCTTTATTAGAGGCTTCAGTTTCTCTTTCAATTTCTTTCCGTCCTTAGCTGGTAAAATGAAGCGCAGTCTCATGTGGGCACGTTCAATCTGCATGGTCTCTTTCAGCTGCTTGATAACATCTAATGCCTGCAATGTACAACCATCAAAATGATACTATTAAATACATGCTGTTATGTGTACCTGTAATGGAAAAGTATGTTTATGTCACATATCTCATGTATCTCAGCATCAATGCAAATAAGGCATAGCAGAGATAACTACAGATCTTGATGTATTTCTACAGAATTTGTTATGATGATATTTTAGCCCATCTCTACAGTACATGTGTTTAACTAACTAAATGCAATTCTCATGATACTCAGTCTAGGGTTAAGAATATATGCATGGGCAAGGAATATTATAATACTGACATAATCCTGTCATTTCATGGTACAAAGATCCAGAGTTATAGTTGAACATATGTAAAACACTAATATATATATATATATATATATATATATATATATATATATATATATATATATATATATATATATATATATATATATACACACACACACATACATATATATAAGTCAAATATGCTTGTCGCACTGCCAGGTGTGAAGACGCCGAGACTAACATGGAGTATCATATTGATGGATAAAGTAAATCAGGATTATGCATTAGCAAATTTTAGCAGTTATGTTAAGGCCATGGCATATCAGAAAATAAAACCATTCACATTCAGCACAACACTTGCAGTCTGTTCCCCTGCCAAGATCTGGCCAGTATATATACAGGTATTAGGACAGAGGAAAACATATAGAGATGAAACAGAAAATGAAATGGGGTGCGGGTTTGGCTCAGTCATAATAGACCACTGTACTCTACTACTTTTAATCTTCCCTTTTTTTTTTATACACTGTATTTTATTATCCAGCTTTTTCCTCAAAGCTGTGCATTTTTAAAGTACAGGTATCGGATCTGTTATCTGGAAACCAGTAATCCAGAAAGCTTCAAAATACAGAAAGACCATCTCTCATAGACTCCACTTCATCCAAATAATTCAACTTCAATTTAAGAATTTCTCTGTAATAATAAAACAGTATCTTGTACTCGATCCAAACTAAGATATAATTAATCCTTATTGGTTTATCCTTATTAGTTTTTTCACCTTACAATGAGCTTACTTGGTGTTAAATGGTTGTGACAGAGATACAATATTTATCACCTTTAAAATTACAATCTTTCTAAGACTTTTATTTTGATGAACACAATTACATAAAAATGTTTGTTTTGCTTTAATAATTATTATTCTCTTTAATAATTGATATTATTGACAGTAATAATATGAGTATAACAGGTTTTTCTCCAAAGGATTAGCAGTAGTAAATGATTGTACCTGTTGCTTGGTGCTCTTGGCTGCTTTCACGGAGTAATGGATATCTTTCATGGCTCGTTCAATTAGGTTAACAGTGTAAGGTCTCTTTGTCTCTGGATTTACACACTTTTCAGCCACAATTGTTGCAATATCTCGAAACATCTGTTCTAACTGTGTGCTCCGCTCTTTTTCTGACACCTGCAGTTCTCCTTTAGATAAAATCTAAAAAGATATTTAAAGATATTTTTTAAAATCACAAAACAGGATATTTAGTAAATTCATTGTCTGCTGGTGGTTACCTTTCTAACTGATAAATTAGATAAGAAGGTCACATACATCAGAAATATCATTTTAAAGAAATAGATGCACCAGGAACCATTTTGCAAATTCACTTACCCTTGGTGTAAAGACTAATATATAGAAAGAAGTCACTCGGAGTCAGGTTATGTAATAAAAGTTACTAAGTTTGCCCAGGAGTGGTAACCCATAGCAATCAGCAGGTATAATTTACTGGTCACCTGTTTAAAAGCAAACATCTTATTGGTTGCTATGGTTAGTGCTCTTGGGCAAACTTAATGAATTTTATTACATATGGGGGATGTTTCGTTCTATTACGCTGTGAACAGTGATGCTATCATTTGGCTGTCTAAAATCTGTAATCACTTGTGAGGTTTTGTCTTCACCATACTGAGGTTTGTTAACGGTTATTATTTAATAAAAATGAGGATGAAACATTGAAATGCAGTATTTCAAACCTGTTTATTACATAACTGTTAATAATCAGATGTTAGAAAGAAAAAGTCTCAAAAGATGCTGGACGTGGTTGCCTTTTTGCTGAATGCTATTTATAATTGATGTGGAGGAAATCTGAACTAATAGTCTTCATAGTCTGGAGTAAAGTGCAAACAGAGCATTCAGTGCTTTACGTACAGCAGTATAAGATCTAGCAGACTTGAGTGCCAAACACATCCTGACCCAGTGCAAGCTATTAATTCTGCAAGTAATCTTAATTGTATAGGGCCAAATCAGATGACCACTGTAAACTGCAATGAAAAGAGACCAGAGAAAAAAGAATCTATTACACAGGCACATAGACATGAGGAACTTGGATAATGTTTACGTTCACCATTACTAACCTGCTTGCAGATTTCAGTCTGGTCTTCAGTGCCAAATGCTTTGAGAAGATCTTCTTTTTTAGCTACTTGGCCTTTAGATACATTCATAAAAACAGAGTGGGTTTGCAAGACTTCATCTAGATCTTTTTCGCTGCAAAAAAAAAAAAAAAAAAAAAAAAAAAAAATTATATATATATATATATATATATATATATATATATATATATATATATATATATATATATATAAACGTTGAGTAATTGTAATATTCATAATACTCCACTCAGTTTTTCTTGGTCAGGGCTTCATGCAAAAACTTTTACAGTGCTAAATCTTTCTATTTTTGTCTGTAAGTTACCCACCCACTTACTGGGGGAAGGGGCCTTCTCAACAATCCGCATTTTAATCTTTTATATTTACTCATATATGGTTATTATATTGTTTTCTGCCTGTTTTATTAAATTTTTATCCTGTTATGTAAAGCAACTCCCCATCATCTTCTCTCTTGCCAATGCATACCTCAGTGGGGGAGCACAGTGATTGTAGAAGGCTACCCTGTATTCAATGGCTTACACTTCAATAACATCATGGACTAACATTTAGTAAGAGAGGCTTAATGCCATAGACCAGTCCGTTTCACATCCTTCTGATGCAAAGGATTAAAATAGGTCTTTAATGGCTAATTTTTTTTTTTTTTTTTGAAACAAAAAAAAAGTTGTATATTGAAAAGTGATTTATATTTGCGATATCTAATATTACTCATATTTTTGTTTTTGGGTTAGGGAAGCCCTTAATTTTGTGTAAAAATTAAGAATGTACCAGTGCATTATACTTATTTAGATATAGAAGAATTTTGCTTAAAAAAGTAGTGTTTCATGCTGATTTATTGAATATTTCTGCATAAACCCTAATAATCCCGTCCTTCTCTTCCATTTCCTGAATTCCCAGGCTGTGCAGGGGAGCCAGCAGCTCTCAGCTCTCTGTACTGTAGGACAGGAACCAATCAGCAGCTAGGAGGACCTCATAGGGAACTGAAACCTGTGGCTTGTGTGACTGCAGCGCTGTGATTGGCAGTCCCCCTCCTACTGTGCTTCTGGCAGGGACCTTAATGACACCCCCAGCCCTCATTTGAAACACAAACAGGGACCAAAGAAGCTCCAATAAAGGGGCTATTTTTAAAGATAATATTACTTTTTAGCACTATGTAAAAGCAACACCATATATTACTAATTCCCTACAGAATTGGGGTTTTTTTCATTTATCCTATATGTCTCCTTTAATGAAGAATGTTATAATACAACAAATTACATACATTTTCAAACCCCCTCATCCTAAACCGTAACACTTTAGTTTAGCATTAAAACATTCGGGAAAAAAAACACAGAAATCATCAGACTTATTCACCGCACCACGTGATACCGTGTTTGCGTCCCATGCCTCACTGTAGGGTTCATATTACCGCCCACTAGTCATCAGCTAAAAATGTGATTGGCCTATAAGGTCTCTAAGCCACGCTAGGTTAGATTCAACACTCAGACAAGTAAAAGGAGCCAAATGCATTTACCGCCGTTACGCCAACTAGTAGCAAATACTCACGTTCCACTTCTCCAGCTCATGACTTTGTTTTTGTAGCAGGCAATCTCATATCTCTTCCCTCCTTTCTTCATTCGCACCACCGCCACATTGGTGAGGCGGATCTGGTTGGTTGGGGTGAAGATGGACATGTTGCCTGTAAACTTCTAACCCCCACGAATTGTATTTTTCAAACAAATGTAACAGGGAACACTCAAAACGCATAAACAACTTTTCCAGTTCCCCTCCACATTAGGCTGTGGCGCAGCAGGGACACGCACATGCGCAGAGAATATTTTCCCTACCGGAAGTGTTTTTCTGAGTCTGTGCGCACAATGAGCTTTGCAGCAAACTGCTGCTGCTAGATATTGTCAATAAAGTTTGTTTGCTACTACGGCAATGGAAAAAACACGCTGTATAAATCATGATACGTAAGGGAACAAATATGACTGCCCCCAGCCTGTCATGACGCATACCTCCCAACATTTTGGAAGTAAAAAGAGGGACAACATTTTTTTTGACCATACCCCTTTCTGTGGCCACACCCCCTAATTACCATGTTTGTTTTACAAAATTTGGCAGGTTATGAAAGTTTGAAAATATTTTTCCTTATCTAAACTGTGTTTTTGTGTCTCAAAATTGTTACAAAGTATCTTATTTGCAACTGTTCTGGGCTCTCTGCTAAAAGCCAATTAAGTGAGAAACTTTGTTTCTTTTTCTGGCTGTTCAGTGCAGAGAAAAGAGGGACTTTCCAGTACAAATGAGGGACTGCGGATTGAGCTGTCAAAAGAGGGACTGTCCCTCCGAAAAAGGGACAGTTGGGAGGTATGCATAAGTGTGTCAGTGGTTCTGTAAATTACTGTATGTCCTCCGTTCTTTAGCATGCTACCTTCCCTGATTTTGGTTATTGTGGCCCAAGCAGTTTTTGTGGCTGCACAACAAGAAGATATGGGTGAGTTGGAATATAATGGAGACTTCCGTGTCTCAGTTGTTGTAACTTGTCAAAATTTTTTGGTCACATTACTGTATTGCTAGTGGGGCGGCCGATATTGGACCTATTATACAAGGGACTTCATCAAAGCACTGGCGTTGCTGGAGAGTTGTAGTTTCTCTATAAAGCTATTTCTCTAGGAGTTGTTTAACAAAATGTCAGCATGTTCCACTGCGCTATGTAATGCCTGCTAGCATAATAAACAGTGTGATGCAAACAAACCAATAAAAGTGCAGGGGTTTCCAACCTTTTTTTTACCCATGAGACACAATTTAAATGGAAAAATAGTTGGGGAGCAACACAAACATGAAAAAGTCCCTTGGGGTGCCAAATAAGTGCTGTGATTGGGTATTGGTAGCCTATATGTGGATTGGCAGCCTACAGGAGGATCTGTCCGGTTTTGACCTGGACAGCCAGGCATTTTGAAGAGCTGCCCGGGTCAAAACTTCCTGCCCAGTTTTCCAGATAAGGAAAACAGGGCAGGATTCCCTTGATTGACACAGCAATTGGCCAATCGTCATGTCATAGCTCACCCCCTGACCTCACAACCACTCCCACCTATGTCATGACCCCACTCCCTGCCCCAAGTAGGGTTGGCATTAGTGATGTGCGGGTCAGGGTTTTCTTGACCCGCACCGACCTTTACTTGCCCTGCTCCAGTCCACGCCCGCACGCACCTGTGCTTCCGGGGTCCTTTTATAGACCCGCCTGCCGATGATGTCACAATGACGTCACAAAAGGGGCAGGGTGAGCAGGCGCAAGACTATAAAACCGTAAGCCGGCATTTGAAGGTGGCGGGCGGGGAGAGCAGGAAAAGAGCTCAATCCGCACCCGCCCACCACCCGCGAGGAGCAGTGAGAAGTCTACCCAATCCCTGATCGGGTCGGCCCGCCAAAACCTCACCAAAACCTGTCCGGTTTTGACCCAAACAGCCCGGTATTTTGAAGGGCTGCCCAGGTCAAAACTTCCTTCCCGGTTTTCCAAAGATTTTCCCATGATCGATCACTGTCATAGCCCCACCCCTCTAGGTCATTGCCTGCCTTCTGTGTCATGGGCCGCCTCTAGATGTCACAGCCCTGGCCGATCTCCACCGTGGGAAAAGGTAGCAACCCTACTTCCAAGCCTGGAATACAAAAATAAGTACCTGCTTTGAGGACACTGAGAGCAACATCCAAGGTGTTGGTGAGCAACATGTTGCTGACGAGCTACTGGTTGGGGATCACTAATCTAGTGTAAGGCAGCCAATTATTTTTAAATAACACTTTATACTGATTCACTTTCAGATCAGTAAGACTACATATTTTTTCAGGACACCATAAGATATCTAACTCCACTAGAGTATTTGTGTAATTCCTCATCTGTAACAAGATAGGATGTTTAAAATATAATTTAGAGAAATGTCAAACATGTTATTGCATGCTTGAAAATACAACTGGTTTCCAAAGTACCATAACTCCTGAGTTCCAGTACCATTTATGTGTAGATCTTTAAACACAGCAGTACAATACTGACTTTTATAATCAGCCCACCAAATACAGATATGGGACCTGAAACCCAGAATGCTCTGGACTTGGGACTTTCCGGGTTAATGGATCTTTCGGTAATTTGGATCTTCCTACCTTGTCTACTAGAGAATCATGAGAATCATGTAAACAGTAAATACACCCAATAATACACCCAACAAGCTACTGTGTTATTATTACAGAGAAAAAGGAAATCGTTTTTAAGCATTTAGATTATTTGGATAAAATGGTGTCTATGGGTGCCTTTCTGTAATTCAGAGCTTTCTGGATAACGGTTTCCAGATAACGGATCCCATACCTGTACATGCATACTATAAATTGGACGTTTAAAAAGGCCACTAACTGTAATTGTCCCCGCCTAGAAAACTATATATTTTTTATAATGTACACATTTTGGTTAATTCAGAATAGGCAAATGTCTTTCTGCTCCAAACTGCTTTGTTGAGGTTTTTTAAGTCAAATTTCTGAAAATGGACTTAGAACTTAAATTTGACTGAATTTTATCACCCACATGTACTTAACTATGAGATAAAGCATCATGAGTTTGAATACTGGGTATTTGTGATAATTTTGAGGCTACTTATGCATATAATTACCAATGTATGTGACATGTAGGGACCTCAAAATGAAAGCAGAGCATGCATTATTACAACACTGGCATTATTGCCATAGAGCAGATCTTGTGACTAGGGGCCCAAGGGAGAGGTCGGCTCAGACCACAGGATTTGCTATATGGTGCCATCTGGTTCCAGACTGGGATTCAAAATGTGCCCTGGTATTTTAAAGGAATTGTTCAGTGTAAAAATAAAAACTAGGTAAATAGATAGGCTGTGCAAAATAAAACATGTTTCTAATATAGTTAGTTAGCCAAAAATGTAATGTATAAAGACTGGAGTGATTTGATGTATAACAAGTCAGTCTGAACACTACTTCCTGCTTTTCAGCTCTCTTGGTTTACACTGACTGGTTACCCTGGTTACCAGGCAGTAACCAATCAGAGACTTGAGGGGGGGCACATGTGTCATATCTGTTGCTTTTGAATCTGAGCTGAATGCTGAGGATCAATTACAAACTCACTGAACAGAAATGTCCCATGTGGCCCCCCTTCAAGTCACTGACTAACTCAGAGTTATAGAGCTGAAAAGCAGCAAGTTGGATTCTGGCTGTTTTATTAGACATCTGTTCACTCCAGTCTTTATACATTACATTTTTGGCTAACTAACTATATTAGAAACATTTTTTATTTTGCACAGCCTATCTATTTACCCAGTTTTTATTTTCACACTCAACTGTTCCTTTAAGTGGACAGAGGCCCAAATAGCCTCACACCAGCCCAATATATGGTGACTGTTAATGGCATCTTACAACTACCACTCTGTAAGATTGCCTGTCTGGACCTGGTGTCACATATGGCTAATGACTCGCTCTTCCTTCTATATGTTTTCCAAAAGCTACTTAGCAACTACAGGCGCACGTGATGGTTACAATTCATCTGAGGTTGTTGGCGGTGCGGGGGTGTGCTGCAGTCTATTTAGTGGTCCAGCTTGTGACAAAGGGCAATAAATACTAGAAACAGATGCTGCTGCTATTTGCTTTGTGGTTATAGGTAATTTATTCAAACAAACAACGCACAACTTAAAATGCAGGAAGCACTGACCTAAAATACAGAAACGTCCTGACTCCACAGTCAATGCAAGGATGTTATAAACAAATATATATACAGATGGTTACAAGTATATACAAAGTGTCAAACTTAGCTGCATTTTCTTATTATATCTCTGTATCTCCATAGGTGAATTAGCTAGTCAGATGTTGTAAACAGATCTACATGTAGTAGGTAAAATTCAAATTGTAGCTTAACCCTTTAGGTTTGTGTGTGTGTGTGTTGATGTAAGTAGTGATCAAATTGGTTGCTTGGCTTTACATGGGAGCTTCTGCTATGAGGAGAGGTATAAACATCACGTCAGGTACCTGCAGAGGCTCCTTTTTAAAGGAACATGACCTTCTTTTATATATGTAAGTCGGTGAGCTGTGGCAGCCATATTTTAGGCTTTGCTAAATCTTAGGCTTTTCTCAGCAAGAAAACTTTTCTATAAAACACTTTTTCTAGATTTTTAATTGTCCAGTATAAACAAAATTCATATGACTACCTTGCAAAGTACATCCAGCTATAATGTACATGTTAAATGAGTTTCTTTTCTCTTGAAGATAAATCTACAGATGCATGGGATTTTGCCTATACAAATCTGATGTTTTTGTGGATGAACAGGTTTTACATCTACTCATGTGCTGCTATTGGTATCACTGTTTGGGTCTGCAGCCATTTTATTAGGGCTAGGAAAAAGCACCAGGTAAGTATAGAATGTGATTTGTCTGTACAACCTTGTGTCGTTTAGTCATGCAATTATTTTTAAGATAAGATCAAGATCAAACTATCCCTTGCCCTTTACCAATTCATTCACAGTGAAATCTCTGGTTAGCTTCACGGATCACCTTGAACCAACAATTGGTGGCCAAAAATGCCCCTTGTACTACATTCATGAATTAGAATTTTGTTGCTTAATAATTAAATTACACTTTCCTTGATTGCCAGGATCTCCTATTTATCCTACATTCACATCACTGATTGAAACTTACAAAAATAATATATTATATACATTTTTAAAAAATGAAGTACGACTGCATATTATCTTGTACTAAATTACATTTAACAGTGTACTAAAAGTTTATTTCTTTGAGATGTAAATGAGATGGAATTACTTGTGTGATAAAAGTCGAACATGTCCTATTCACAATTGGGAAGTGATTTGGGGGAAACTGCATAGATAAATAGCACCTATAGGTGATATTTATCTGAAGGTCAATTGAAAATAGTGAATTGATTATATTAAGCCTACACTGGTCTTTACAAAATTTGAGTCATTATTCATATTGCAGTGACTTGTGTGTCTGCTACCTTGTTATTCCCATTAACTATTTCTGTTCCATTTATAAACGTCCAGGCTATTGGTTGTGACTATATTCTGGTAGTTGTTTAAAGGAGAAATAAAGCCTAAATAAGTAGCTAGAAATGTTGTAAATTATATTTTTGGCTTCTGTATCAGCCCAAGGCAACCACAGCCCTTTAGCAGTAAAGATCTGTGCCTCCAAAGATGCCCCAGTAGCTCCCCATCTTCTTTTCTGCTGATTCACTGCACATGCTCTGTGCTGCTGTCACTTACTGAGCTTAGGGGTAATTAATACAGATACTGTAATTACTACATGGCAGCACAGACACCAGTGCAACTAGAATCAGAATTTAATAATCAGCCTTTTAGCATCAGCTTATATTACAGAAAAACTTAATTGTCTGCTTGACAATTTGTGACGACCCCTAAGCTTAGCTTCTAAACAGCTGCTCAGAGGCCACTGAGCATGTGAGTGTCGCAGACACTTTCCAAGATGGGGACCCCCTGTGACAAGTTTGAAGTCCTGGATCATTGTTGCTACTGAGAAGCTGAAACTTTAGGTTGGAGCAATAAATTCAGTATATAAATGTCATATTTAGCTATATTCATTTTTAGTGTTTAGTTCTCCTTTAAGGGAAACACATGCCACAAAAAGCCTTGTGTTTCAGTTAAGTCTTAGCCTGAATTGAATGTACTGATGAGCAAACCCACTGCAGTATCATACAGTTGATTGGTCTGTCCATAAATAAACTGAATTCTGGTAAATATGTTGGATTAAATAAGGCTTGTGGAGATTTATATTGTTTCCATAATATAATGATCAACTTTTTTCTTTAAAAGAATGAAAAGCTTCACAATGGTTCTCTACCATTGAAGACAAAGCTCTTAAAAAGTGACAGTCCAACATCTGACAAGGAACAAACAGTGTATGTTGCTGGTGTGAAGATTTTCTATGGCTCTCAGACTGGCACTGCCAAGGTAAGGAGGAATGTTTTGTTCTAAAAGTCATTCATAAAATGCACTGAAGTTTTATCAATTATCCTGATGTTTCCTACATTGTTTCTAGTGTCTGTTCTGGTTATAGGTTTATGTATTGTCTGTTTTTTTTCCAGGGTTTTGCTTTACTGGCTGAAGAAGTCACTCTTCTTGGGCTGCCAGTAGAAATTATTAATATGAAACAATATGATCCAGATGACAACTTAGTGGAAGAGGTGTGGCTTTGACCATTTTCCTAAAATATTATCCGTTATTCAGTTAAAGTGTTTTTATTTAGTTTAACAGGTACAGCTCAGTTACATTAACATAACAGGTATACTTCAATATCCTGACTTTACAGTTGTTTGACATGCCATGCTCAGGAAGTTAAAGTTAAATGGCTTAATGTTTTCAGGGAAGCATGGACATTGGCTATTCTGCAGAGAAAGTTTTTTTAATATGTCTGCAGGTTTATGTATGATGAAGCCGTTATGGATGGACGAAAACCTATTTTTGGAATTCGACTGAACCCTGAATTTTTCAGGGATGATTCATGTGAATCCCAAACTGAATCTGAACCGTAATTTGCCTATGCAAAAGGGATTACAATCTAAAATCAGTTAACTTAAAGGGGAACTATCATGAATGGATATTTGCTTAACTTGGCCCAGTACTGACAGGCAGCTTGTGTTCTGAGCAGAGAGGAGTGGGCGTGGTCCAAACATTCTTGACTGACCTCTAAAGTGCCACCCCACCTGCCCATCTTTCCTATATGATAGAAAATCTGGAAAAGAAGGTCTAAGGGCTCTTACAGACGAGCGTTTTTACCTGCGCTCCCCTGCGTTCCGTTTTTCTGCGTTCAGCTGCAGGGGAGCGCAGGAATAGAAGCATTACATTTTTTCCAATGGGGCTGTACTCACACAGGCGCGTGTAGGCGCCGAACGCAGGAAAAATGCAGCATGTTGCGTCTCAACCTGTGTTCGGCGCCTACACGCGCCTGTGTGAGTACAGCCCCATTGGAAAAAATGTAATGCGTCTATTCCTGCGCTCCCCTGCTGCTGAACGCAGAAAAACAGAACGCAGGGGAGCGCAGGTAAAATCGCTCGTCTGTAAGAGCCCTAAAAGTCTCAAGAAACAAACTTTATTTCTTGGATATTCATGACTATCCCTTGTTTGTTCTTTTCTGATCAGCAGCAGACGAGTTAAACAGCAACTTTAGGGCATCTACTTGCACATGCCTATAAAACTACAATTTGCATTCTGTAGTTATAAATTATATATAATTCAAATTGTAGTTTTATAGGATTGTGCAAGTGGATGCCCTAAGATTACTGTTTAACTACAACTTCCAGCATCCCCTGCCAGTTTACTTGTCAAGTATAAATATATGTTGTAGGAACTATAATTAGCTTTACTGTTTGTGCAATAGCACACTGTAGTCACCCTTTTTATATATTCAAGCAAATCTATAACAGGATATGAAGCTATTTCCTAAGAATACATGCACAAACTGAGTGGGGAACTATTTATTATAGTGAGAAAGGAAACTGTGAAACTGAGTGTCAGTTACTTTGCTAATGCAAGTCAGCATGTCTGGGAAGGAATATAGTATTTATGCAAAGTTTTCCCTTGTGTTGCTTCTGTACTGTCCAGCACAGTTCAGCCTCTCCCCAGGTCTAATGGACTGGGCACAAGTCCCTCCCTGCAGCAAAGTACATTCTACACACTGTCCAGCTGGGCCTAATTAGCCTACTCTGCCTAATCAACAAGCCTTAAAGCCTGGTTAGTCAGTCTACAAGAGAGCTTTGACTGACATAGAAAGGTGTCTGTGAACCCAACATACAGCAATCTATGTGCCTGCACAGAGATCTGTAATGTTGCTGCCATTGTGTTGCTGCTGAAACCTATTTTTTCTTCTGATCTGTTTATAGAAGAAACTGCCTTTTTCAACCTGTTGATATTGGCTGAAATAAAAGCTGTTGTATCTTTAAGGCTAAGGCCACACTAGGCGATAGCGCCGCGATTTGACTCGCGGCGACTTTTCGCCGCGACTTTTAAGCCGCAATCGCTGGGGAAACTTTTGCGCTGGCGTCTATGGGAAATCGCCAGCGTAAAAACACACTCTGCGATCTTTTTTCTATTGTCGCTCGAAATCGCCTCGCTAGGCGATTTCGAGCGACAATAGAAAAAAGATCGCCGCGTGTGTTTTTACGTTGGCGATTTTTCGCGATTCCCCAGACGCCAGCGCAAAAGTTTCCCCAGCGATTGCGGCTTAAAAGTCGCGGCGAAAAGTCGCCGCGAGTCAAATCGCGGCGCTATCGCCTAGTGTGGCCTTAGCCTAAGAGACATCTGCTGTCCTGACACTCTGTGGGAGTTGCCATACTACCTCAGAAATGTTGCTGCACCATGTTATTAATTTTTATATTCCTAGTTATAAGCAAGTGAGTTTTCAAAGATATAATACATCCTGTAATTGCTAAAATAAAAAACAAAAGTGTAAGCTGTCTTGGTCTTTTAGAAGGTGTTAGAATTGATGTGCATGAGACGTGTTACTGTCTTTGTGTTACGTCTTTGGTATTGAGCAAGTCTCTTTACTGTTCTATGTACAAGTGCAATTTAATCAGCACACAGTCCAGCCTGGCTCCATTCCTTTACTTCCCCCATGCACATGTTTGCTGTTGGGGGCGTGGCTTCACAATATGCCACACCAAATAAGCTTTCACTCTGCTCTGTCACTCAAACCTTTCTCAGTCACTGACACCAGTTAGGGAGCCAGTTATACTGGAGAGTGGGGTATGGGAGGCTGCTTCAATGATTTGCCATAACTTTGTAATGTCTAGACTTCATATTTTCAATAAAAAAAAATCAAGCTAGTCCCCCTTTAAAGGAAAACTATACCCCCAAAATGAATACTTAAGCAACAGATATAACACTAACTGTAACAGGAAGAAGTGAGTAAGCAAAAGGCAGAACTCTGTCTGTTAATTGGCTCATGTGACCTTACATATGGTTTGTATGTGTGCACAGTGAATCTTACAATTTCAGGGGGCGGCCCTTACTTTTTAAAATGGCAATTTTCTATTTATGATTACCCAATGGCACATACTACTAAAAAAGTATATTATTATGATAATGGTTCATTTACATGAAGCAGGGTTTTACACATGAGCTGTTTTACTCAGTATCTTTTAATAGAGACCTACATTGTTTGGGTGGTATAGTTTTCCTTTAAGGACATTTTGAGATTAATTGCAGTATATGTTGGTTGCATTTTTACTGTCAAACTAATTGTACACTGAAGTAATCTTATCCCTTTCTTTTGCAGACCACCAGTAAAAACATCTGTGTGTTTCGGGTAGCTACCTACACTGATGGACAGCCACCTGAAAGTGCAGAATGGTTCTGTAAGTGGCTTGATGAGGCATCAAATGACTTTAGATTTGGAAAAACCTATCTTAAAGGCATGAGATATGCTGTATTTGGACTGGGAAACTCGGTATACATCACACATTATAACACGGTATGCTTGTGTTGCCATTGGTGTTTTTTTTTAATGTCGAGACGAGAATGTGCTGTGTAGAAGCTCTGCCTGCAGAGCCCCTTCATTCTATTCTTCTAATCTGTGGTGCATATGGAGTGCATTTCCTTGGTGTTCAAAGGTACTAGTGTGCTTGCATCATCTGTGCAGCTTCAGACACCTAGGTGCTAGTTTATTTCAGAAGAAAACCTAATGAGTTTGTTTTATAATGGCATCACTTTGTCAGGCCTGGACTGAGAATTAAAATAGGCCCTGGCATTTCAGGTACACAGAGGCCCACTCAGCCAACACAGAGGCCCAACCACCCCACTAAATACTGACTTTCTATGGGACCTTATAGCAGTCCCTCTGGCATTTGCCAGAACCCACAGATTGCCAGTCCGGGCCTGCACTTTGTTTACTGTAGGTGGGAAAGAATATTGATAAATGGCTGTGGATGCTGAGCGCCAACCGTGTTATGACTCGAGCTGAAGGAGATTGCAATGTAGTAAAAAGTAAGCACGGCAGCATTGAATCCGACTTTGATGCATGGAAAGCAGAGTTCCTGAGCAGGTTAAAAGTACTGCTCCGTGGGGAGAAGAAGCCATGTAGTGGCAAGTGCAAGAAGAGCAAGTGCAAGTCTAAAAAGAAATCCAGCATAGAGGCTGTGGAAGAAGAGGAAAAGCACTCTGAACATGAGGACAGTGAGGTAAAACCTTGGGTTGCATTTTAATTTTTGAATAACTTAAAATCTATATGTATCAGTAAGTTACTTTCAGTATGTGATTTATTTATGGAAACAATGACTAGATTCAGGTCATAGGGCTGTATGGTAATCTCTATCTAAGGACAGAATTGCTGCTAAATCAAGTGCCAAGTGTATTCATGCTTTAGACAGAAAAATGTAGCAATGTACAGCTTTTTACTCTGTGTGATTGAGATATGGGTATGACATCCATTATCCGGAAACCCGTTATCCAGAAAGTTCTAAATTACGGAAAGGCCATCTCCCATAGACTTTGTTTTATTCAAATAAATAAAAAAAACAAAAAAAAAACAGTACAGGTATGTGACCTGTTATCGAAATGCTTGGGACCTGGTCTTTGCTTGGTAATGGATCTTTCCATAATTTGGATCTTCATGCCTTAAGTCTACTAGAAATTCATTTAGGGTGGTTAGGCCAATAGGCTGGTTCAGCTTCCAATAAAGGATTAATTATATCTTAGTTTGGATAAAGTTCAAGGTACTGTTTTATTATTACAGAGAAAAAGGAAATCATTTTTGAAAATTTGGATTATTTGGATAAAATGGAGTTTATGGGAAACAGTCTTTCTGTAATTCGGAGCTTTATGGATAACTGGTTTCCAGATAACAGATCCCATACCTGTAGCTTTTACTTGATCCAAACTAAGATAAAATGAATCCTTATGGGAAGCAAAAACAGCCTATTGGGTTTATTTAATGTTTACATGATTTTCTAGTAGACTTGAGGCATGAAGATCTAAATTAAGGAAAGAGCCGTTATCTGGAAAACCCCAGGTCTTGAGCATTCTGGGCAAGTGGTCTCATACCTGTACCATTAATTGGACTTCAGTCAGTAGCTACAACTAGTTACATCATAATAATGGCCGCTCCCACTAATTGTCGGAAGGAATAGAACATCCTGCATTTATCTGAAGTCTTAAAGGGATCATTTTACATTCTGTATATTTACAATACAGTAGTGGGAACATTATTCTGGTTAAATATGAGTGCATGTGTGCATATCCAGCATATTTTGTAGACAATAGTAAGATTAAATAACCCCATGTATAAAATATAATTTTTCATCTATTTTACTTTTTAATGTCTTGCATGCAGCGTAAATATGGTCAAAGGATCTTACGAAACCAGGTATGACAAGCCACTGAAAAAGTTTTTCAGTTTAAAAAAAAAAAATCCATTTCTTTGGCTTTTTTGAAAACTGTTATCTAACTTCTATATACTGTCTATATACCCTAGGGCAGAATTATTGGATTAACCCGATATCGCCCTGCCTTTGGTGGGCATATTGGGTTAAGAGCCGCTTTTCCCAATTGCCAAACGAGTGGATCCTATCGTCAGAGTTCACCATTTGCATAAATGCTTTTTAGGATGAAACGTTTGAGACAACAATTGATTCTGAGCCTGAGGAACATGAGCCAGGAAGTGGCCTCATTGATGTTGAAGATCTTGGAAAGGCAATGAGCAATATGAAGAAAGCTAAGGTAGAATTATACCTAACATTTTTTTCTTATGATCTAACTGTATGCCAGTATGTTAGGAACCAAGATGGTTAAACAAGGGGACAGAGAATACACATGTTCAGTGTACTCCATGCCATGCATTAAAAAACCGTGACCAATACATCACACATCACCATCAGATTGCCAGGCTCCGCTTTGTAAATGGCATATTTATCAAGCTGTATATGCATTTTCAGCCTAACATTTCAGTGTAAAAAACTGCAGTTGCTTAAAAATGCTGTGCAAAAAAACAGACCCTCCACTGAAAATAATAATTTTTTTTTTAATTGCAGAAATTTATCGACCCAAGTTTTCCCTTTGACTTGAATGGGTTAAGCCATAAATATAATAACGTAAACTAACCATTTACACTACTGCGATAAGGCGCTTTAAAAGAAATTATACAGCTTTATACATTTTTTATGTATACCCTTTTCCAGTGTAATTATTTTGCACAGCCCCCTAATGTGTATTTGTAATTACAAATATACATACAGGAATTTAATTCTTAGCACTAACTATCCTCTTAGTCCTATGGCACACAGTCAGTATTCTCCACTTGAATTTTTCTGCTTTTGGAGAAGTGCCCAGTTTCAGACATTTAGTCATTTACTTAAATGGAAACTGCCAGTCACTACCAGTGACAGGAGAATTACACACAGAAAATGCACATTTGAGCACTAGTGACCAATTAATTCCATTGAAGCAAAGGACTGGCTACATTTAGACATTTTTTTTCTAGCTACAAAAAAAGCTTTAAGGCACCATGCTCAAAATTATGGGGACAAAATGTATGTATTGCATTCCTGTTAACATATTCCATACTTGTATTTATGATGTTAGAAAAGTGTTTTTAAAAAATTATAAAAAGTAATGCCTGTATGTGCTAACTGAAAAGCAACATTACAGCATTATACTATTACTGTACTTCACTATAGGTACGGGTCACTGAAGAGCTGTCTTATTTGGGATGGTGGTACAAAACTGAAAAAAAAAAGTCTGCAGTTACCCAAAAATACACGAAAATGATTTACTTGACACCGAACTGTAGCCAGAGAACCTGGCTTTAGGTTATTGGCTAAGGAGATTTGTGACATTTATTTCTCCAAAAGAGCAAATTCAAATTAAATGGGATCCTCTATGATTGCGCGTTGTCCTGTCTAGTGCTGATCTTTTTTTGAGAAATATGTGCCTGTCTCTATAATATAAGGCACAATCAAGGTGTTTCATCCCCTAATTGCAAAACTGGCACATATACAATACCTAGAAGACTTAAACTGTTATTGCTATAAAACACGGCTCTACAAAATACTTTGTGTGATTTACCCCCCCCCCCCGTCATATGTACATAAACTGTATATAGCTGTTGAGTTGTTTTAATACCACTAGATGTCAGTAGAACTGGTGTAAACTCATCAGAATCATTAATCGTGAAATGCTTCACAATACGTTTATTCACTGCATTGCTCAGAAGTAATGGGAATTGCCAACCAAAAATATCTAGTTTTAACAACTGACCTCTTAAAATCTATGTATAACTTGTAATTATTTATAAAGAGCTGTAAGGAGATGCAGCGCTGTACAATCTTACAATGTATGAAAGTACACACATGAAGGACAAGTAACATAATAAACACAGTATAAAAACGTACAAGAGCTTAAAAAAGACTCGCAGAAGTTGCAGTGGGTGTTAAAATATGCTTTTTATGCTTTCTTTCCCAAACTGCTTTTTTCTGGGCTTCTTTCTAATAAGGAATGAACCTGTTTAAAAATGATAATAATAATTACACCATACATTTATTTACTTTTTGCATCTGTATAAAGAAATAAACAGCACAACAGAGTAGTGCTGGTTACCTCTGGCAACATAATTTTAGTAACCATTAACCTCAACAAAGAGACTTTCTGATCATATATATATAAGGAGTTTGTCCTGCTTCTTTGCAGTAGTCAGAAGCTGATGCTTGTATATCTATATTATGGCTTATTGACTACATTGTAACTCTCTCTCTTGAACCATAAAACGTTGAATGTACATATTGTCCCTTCAATTCTGTCAGGATTTGTCTGTTTGCAGCTGAACAGTACTTTGTGATTACAAAACAAAAAGGCCAGTCATATGAAAAATTTAATTTATTTTTCTGATATTCACCTGGTCTTTCCTAAATGCTGGTTCAAACCTGACACCATATTTTTTTCTTTTTTTAATGTCTACACTCTACAGGATAAATCAGATTAAAAAAAATTAGATTACACTAAACCTTCAGTTAATTAGATGGAACATACTCCTCCTCCTCTTTAAAGGACAAGGAAAGGCTATTTAAGATTTAATCTTCATTGAAAGCCATACCTCTCTTGTTCACATCTCTGCAATTCAATCCCCTCTTGTTTAAGGGGTTATCCAGTCCAAACATTATATTGTGGAAAAAAAAATGCTGACTTCAGGAAAAGAAACACCTCATTCACCTTGCCAAGACTGATTCGCATGTGCATTCCAGTTTTTCTGGGCAGCCCATGCGCATAATATTCACGAGCGTGCCTTGTGGAGCAGCATTCCCATAAGCACTGGCCCGGCAAATTCCTCCATTCCACAAGCGTGTACCAATTGTAACCAACTCTAATGGTTGCTATGGTGACGTGCGGATTTGGCCAAAGACAAATGCACTGGTTAGCAAGCATTTATTACTTGTGCTATACTGACCTGATCTGTTTGTGTTATTCCCTGCTGCCTCCATCTTACGGCTTGCAACGCTGCATACAGTATCATTATACTGTGCACACAAGATTGTGTGATGCGTTTGCGTCAAAGTACAGGTAGAATATCTGCATATGCGCATTTCTTTAACTAAGATGACACCTGCAATGGACATTTTCAAGCCAATACAAGAAGGGTCTCGTACAAGAAATAGGAATTAAAAAAAAAAAAAACCTTAGCGATCAGGTACACGGTAAAGGATACTTTAACATAATGATGATTTCAATTAAAGCCTTTCCTTATCCTTTAACCCTAAGCCATCTTAGAATGGGGAAGGTAGTTACTCCTACTCCTGGGTAGCGTTGCATTTTAAGTTACTCCTTGTGGATAGAGCTTGCTAAAAATTAGTTTGATATCTCAATGGAACATTTTTTTGTGCAACAAACATTGAAATTTCTTTATGTCTGACTTTTTGCGTTTTACTGAAGTAATTTGATGCCCGATATAATTTAAACACTGACACGTAGAGACACCAGAATGTACCTCCTTCATACAACATTTTGGCTACTTCAAATACAACACACTGCTTGAGTTTACCTGTATGTGGACCCGTATTAAAAAAAACCCATAATGCCATATGTATATATTTACAAATATATATAACTAAACAACCATAACTAGCCAACCATATTTCCTTACTAACGTTATGTTTTTTCCCCAAAATATCCAGAAATATACTCAAAGCTATCTGTTTACAGCATTACTTATCCCACACTTCATTGGAATAGAATACAAATTACTCTAACAATGAATGACATTTCCTATATAAATAAATGTTTGATTTGTAGGCATCTCTAGACACACATGGTCAGTATTAAAACCCCACAGTAACCGTTTTATACGCAGCATATTATAGTTTTCTGAAAATTGCATCAAAGCTGGTATTTCACAGCATCTGATCTTCCAGATCTTCTGAAAATGAATACCAGGGGACTTCTGAACAGTTTAATTTACAATACAGATATGTGATTGGTTAATCCAGAAAGCTCAAAATTACTGAAAACCCTTCTCCTATAGTCTCCATTTTATCCAAATAATCCAAATTTTTAATCATAATAAATTATAAAACTACTTTGTACTTGATCCAAACTAAGCTATAACTAAGCTATAATTAATCCTAATTGGAAGCAAAACCAGCTTATTGGAGTTATATATAGTTTACATAATTTTATAGTAGACTTAAGGTATAAAGATCCAAATTACAGAAAGATCCATTATCTGGAAAACACTAGGTCCCGAACCGAATCCTGGATTCGGTGCATCCCTAATATATACACATATAACTGTGTCACATGGAGACTCCAAAAAGAAAAGCTTTTTTTTTTTTTTTTGGCTTGAGCTTCAGGCACATTTTAGACATTGTTTAAATAGCACATGTGGAGATTTGTAACGTTATTGTGAAACACTACTATCCCTCCACCCCCATACAAAGTGACTGAAAATTGCTGTGATTGCACCTTATCCTGTCTAGTCACGAACTCCTATCACTCAAAAAAGATCAGCTGTATTTTTGAGGGACACATGTGTGACAGAATGAGGCACAATCACAGTAATCCCCTTTCAGCTCCCTCACAGCAAAAAAATTGCTGGGTTGTTGAAACACTACAATTTTCGTGTTTTTTTGTTGTTTTTTTTTACCTTAAAGGAAAACTATTTTTAAACTTAAGAAAAATATCATTTATATCCCAATGCATAATATATCAACAAAACATATCAAATTGGCATACATGTCAGTAAATATTTTTTTTTTATGCAGTATATTTTTAGAGACTTGCAATGATCGTGGGTATAGTTTCTGTGTTCCACAGTTTATGCTTGATATTATGTCAGTTGCTCAAGCACTGGAGCAAGACTAGAGCTCTATTGTGGCAATAATTGTAATTCACAAACCTAGACTAAAAATGGTAGCTCATAAGGTATGCATCATGAAAGGAAAGGAATACTTATTGAAAAAAACACAACAATTTGGGAAAAGCCTTTTTGTCTTCATTTTATTTCCCCCTTCAATTCTTTATCCTAAACAGAGAGAGCATGACTCTAATGAAGAACTGGACATCTGGGGAAATCTTTACAAGGTGATGAAGCCAAAGAGAAGGAAGAACCAAGAGAAATGATTACTCCTGCTCTCCAGGAGGCTCTTTCTAAACAAGGTATAGTAAGTATGGCAAGGACATAGATTATCTGTTCGTGACATAAGTGTTCTGTTATGCATTACAGTAACAGCCTAATGCTCTGTTTACTGAACAAAGGTATCGGTTCCCCACTTCATTAGATTGTTGTTGTGTCTGCACAATTTTCTTAACGCTTGTAGCATCTGACCATTTAAATGTAAGCTAGAAAGCTGTACATTTACTAGAATGGGATGCAATCTCTGCTGTATAAATTACTGCAAATATATATATATATATATATATATATATATATATATATAATTGATAAATTGGAAAATAAATTTACATGTTTTTATTCTTCTTCATAATATTCCTACCTGCTTTTTCTAGGGCTGCAGGAGGAATAAAATGACAAAATCAAACACACTTGACAACACTTGACCTGCAAAGTGCATACCAAAGAAATATAGCACATGAATTAATATCCCCCATTTTTTTTAATCACAGAGAAGGAACTTAATTGTTCTAAATATGTCTTAAGTAGAATTTTCATCACCTAAATCTAACATCTAAAATAAATATATGATAATATATAATACCATAATTGGTTAAGTATTGCTTATTCAGGTTTAAAATGGCTTGCTTATCCCACTGGGTCACAGATAAGTGATCTTCATTTAATATAGTATAGTATAGTATTGGGTAATACTAATTGGAAAAACTGACACTAAGGGGGTTATTTGCTAAACTTCAAATGCAAAAATCACGAACAATCCGAGATTTTTTTTTATAAAATCCTGACTTTTAAAAAATCCAGACTTTTAAAAAATCCAGAATTTTTCAGAATTTATTAAACCCAGAGGATGGAAAATCTGAATCTGAATATCTGGCATCTCAGACCTGTCGAGGTTGCATATAAGTCAATGGGAGATGTCCCAATGATTTTTTGATGTGTGCTGGGTTTCAGGCAATTACGAATACATCTTGAAAATCAGATGAAAAAGTCCAAAAAAATTTGTGAAAATATGATTTTTTTTTCCTGCAAAGCAAATTTTCGGGAAAATGTTATAATAAGCGTAAAAAACCAGAGCGGATTTGATTGGAGTTTGTAGCAGAAAATATTGAGATGAATTCGGACTTTGATTAATAACCCCCTAAGTCAGGGGTGTCCAAACTTTTTGCAACGAGGGCCAGATTTGGTGAGGTGAAAATGTGTGGGGGCCTACCATTCAGCCTGACATCCATTCTGAGGTAGCTAGCTTGCGATCAGGATCATTCACTACTGGAAATGGACACGTACACGTCTTTAGGAAGTGGAGAAGTGGAGTCTGTTTGGACTTTTTCTCCACGCCTCATTTAAACAAGAAATTGCGTAGCCGTAATATTTGGGCACATGATTAGTGAAATGATCTGCCACTTGGTCTATACTGTTGCCTGTGTGCTGAAGGTATCCGTAATAGACACGTACTGGCACACAGTGAATCACCGCTCTTGCATATTTCTTTAGGGCTGAAGGTGTCAATAGACATACTGACGTGCCAGTACAGTGAACTAAAGATGTATGCAAGAGTGGTGCATCACTATGTGACAGTACGTGTCTATGGCAGATCATTTCACTAATGTGCCCAAATATTACTGCTACAGCTATGCAATTCCTGATCACAGTGTGCTGGTGGGCCACAATATTATTAATTTCATGATGGAGGCTGAGGGCCGGTTTAAATTTGAAAACGGGCCGCAATTGGCCCCCGGGCCTGACCTTGGACATGCCTGCCCTAACTACTAAGGCTCATATGATTCACTGTACACACATGCATGCTATGAAAAAATGGTGTAAGCTCTATTTTTTACTTCCACAGTTCTTTGTTACAGTGAGAGCTGCTTTATGTCAGGTGATCTGAGAGGGAGCACACAGACCACCACGAAATGGTAGCTCAAAGTAAAAGATCTAAAAGGGCAATATTTACGTATATTTATCTAAGAAGTCAATATTAAGTTAACAAGCTTGCCTGGATGCAGCCCATGTTTGTCTATAGATAAATACCACTGTAGAATGTATTTGAGAGGAAACTTAACGTTTTGGCTGGATCCCCTGCCTTTGTTAAAATGCTAGTGTCCAATAAACAAATAGAGAATGGGCAGTGCTTAAAACCTGCTGTCGCGATCGCCGCCCGGAGCAGGTCCAGGAGCTCCGGGCGGCGCGTCCTCTCCTGCCAGGGTCGCTCCCAAAATGGCGGCGCCCATGGCCGCCACGTGGGTAAGCGGCGCCGGCGCGATGACGTCAGTGCGCCGACGTCGGCGCAAGGGCGTCAATGACGTCACATGGCGCCAAATTTGAAATAAAAACCCATTTTAGACGCCAAAATGGCGCCCACGTATATGAAACCTTGCTATAAGTATTTCCTGGGTTCCCTGTGTTCTTATATTCCTAAACTTGTTCCTGATTAATATCCTTGACCCCTGCCTGGACTTTGGACTTGTTGTTATCCGCCTGCCTTGAACTCTTGCCTGGATTCTGACCACTCTTCTTGATTAACCCCTTGGACGCCGCAACCTTGTTCCCTCAAGAGGGCTTCCTCCTTGATCCTGACAACCTCCCTGGAGGGAGCTCCCGGCTCCCTGACATTATACTTGGGCCATGGATCCTACTGAGGAAGCTACGCCTGATGTCGGACGAGCGCTCCGCGGACTGGCATCCCGCATGGAGGATTATGAAGCCCAGCAGTACCGCATTGGGCAGGCACTTGATACCCTCCTCTCTCGGATGCCTCCAGCACCCCCTGCACCCCAAGATAAATACCACTGTAGAATGTATTTGAGAGGAAACTTAACGTTTTGGCTGGATCCCCTGCCTTTGTTAAAATGCTAGTGTCCAATAAACAAATAGAGAATGGGCAGTGCTTAAAACCTGCTGTCGCGATCGCCGCCCGGAGCAGGTCCAGGAGCTCCGGGCGGCGCGTCCTCTCCTGCCGGCGTCGCTCCCAAAATGGCGGCGCCCATGGCCGCCACGTGGGTAAGCGGCGCCGGCGCGATGACGTCAGTGCGCCGACGTTGGCGCAAGGGCGTCAATGATGTCACATGGCGCCAAATTTGAAATAAAAACCCATTTTAGACGCCAAAATGGCGCCCAAGTATAGGAAACCTTGCTATAAGTATTTCCTGGGTTCCCTGTGTTCTTATATTCCTAAACTTGTTCCTGATTAATATCCTTGACCCCTGCCTGGACTTTGGACTTGTTGTTATCCGCCTGCCTTGAACTCTTGCCTGGATTCTGACCACTCTTCTTGATTAACCCCTTGGACGCCGCGACCTTGTTCCCTCAAGAGGGCTTCCTCCTTGATCCTGACAACCTCCCTGGAGGGAGCTCCCGGCTCCCTGACATTATACTTGGGCCATGGATCCTACTGAGGAAGCTACGCCTGATGTCGGACGAGCGCTCCGCGGACTGGCATCCCGCATGGAGGATTATGAAGCCCAGCAGTACCGCATTGGGCAGGCACTTGATACCCTCCTCTCTCGGATGCCTCCAGCACCCCCTGCACCCCAAGCTGCGGTAAATCCTTCCTTGGCGGCCGCTTCGTCCACCGCAGGTTCCTCGTCAAGTGAGCCTCGCATTCCGCCTCCTCCTCGCTTCAGTGGGGACCCACAAGCCTGCAGAGGTTTCTCTACACAGTGCCAGATCCAGTTCGAGTTCCAACCCTCGCACTTCCCCAATGAACGTTCCAAGGTGGGGTATGTGATGTCTCGTTTGGTGGGCAAACCGCTTGAGTGGGCAACATCTCTTTGGGAGAAGAATTCTCCACTGACTTTTGATGCCAAGGCCTTTCTTCAAGCATTTCGTACTGTGTTTGATGCCCCGGGTCGGGTCACTAATGCTCCTTCTCGTCTTCTGCAACTCCGGCAGGGAAACCGCAGTGTCAGTGACTATGCTATTGACTTTAGAACTTTAATGGCTGAGACTTCCTGGAATGACGATGCCTATAAGGCCGTATTCTATCAAGGTCTGTCTATTCGCATTAAAGATGATCTTGTCTCCAGGGAGTCCCCTGACCTGCTGGAGGATCTGATCGCACTTTCTATCAAGGTGGACACTCGGCTCAGAGAGCATCAAGTAGAGAGGGAGCGCTGTAAAAGATTTCAACCCTTGTTGGCTCCTCGCTTCCAGAGACCTCTCCTGCAGACTCCGGCTACTCTAGCCTCTCCTTCTCCTCCGGAGGAACCAATGCAAGTTGGAAGGGCTCGTCTATCCGAACAAGAAAGACTTCGTAGACGAATGGCCGGCTTATGTCTGTATTGTGGCGGACAGTCTCATTTTGCGAACTCTTGTCCGGTGAAGCCCATGAGTTCTGTTCCCCGAGGTATATCTAGGGTAACGCATGTAGGGGGCACTACTCCAAAGTCTCAAGAAAACTCTCACAGGTTTCTCCTTCCATTACAGATCCGCTTAGCCTCTAAGACTATCGTTGGCTCTGCTTTCATTGACTCTGGAGCTGCTGGGAACTTCATGGACGCTCAATTCGCTAAACACATGGAAGTTCCCTTATTCCCATTGTCTACTCCTCTCCGTGTCATTGCCATTGACGACAGACCCCTGGAGGTTGAAGTTGTCTCCATGACGACTGGGGAATTGCCTGTGCAGGTTGGGACGCTGCATAAAGAAAGACTTTCGTTCCTAATTATTTCCTGCCCATCCGTTCCAGTTGTGTTGGGTCTCCCTTGGCTACACCTGCATAATCCCTCCATTGATTGGACCGCAGGACAGATTATCCGGTGGAGTCCATTTTGCCAGCAACACTGTCTTCCTGCTGAACCCCTCCGGAGGGTGAATATCTCTTTGTCGGATCTGAAGTCTCTACCTCCCTTTTACAAGGAATTCGCTGATGTGTTCTGTAAGAAGTCTGCGGAATTCCTTCCTCCACATCGCTCCTACGACTGTCCTGTCGAACTCCTGCCAGGAGCCATGCCCCCCAGAGGCCGCACTTACCCTCTCTCTCCTGCAGAGACTACCGCAATGAAGGAATACATCCAAGAAAATCTCCAGCGGGGGTTTATCCGCCCTTCTACCTCTCCTGCAGGGGCTGGGTTCTTCTTCGTGGAGAAGAAGGACGGAGGCCTTCGGCCATGTATAGACTACCGGGGCCTGAATAAAATCACTGTAAAAAACAGGTACCCACTACCCTTGATTGCAGAGCTCTTCGACCAGCTGAAGGGGGCGAAGATTTTCTCTAAGTTAGATCTCCGGGGGGCGTACAACCTCATTCGCATCCGTGAGGGTGACGAATGGAAGACGGCTTTCAACACTCGTGACGGGCACTATGAATATCTCGTTATGCCCTTCGGCCTTTGCAATGCCCCTGCCGTCTTCCAGGAGTTTGTTAACGATGTGTTCCGGGATCTCCTAGGAAGGTTCGTAGTCGTGTACCTGGACGACATCCTGATCTTTTCTAAAGACCTAGAAAGCCATCGCTCCCAGGTGAAGGAGGTACTCTCTCGTCTGAGGAAGAACTCTCTCTTCGCCAAGTTGGAGAAGTGCGTCTTCGAGGTGTCCAAGATCCCCTTCCTAGGATACATTATCTCTCCTGAGGGATTTGAGATGGACCCCGTGAAAGTGTCTGCCATCCAGGAGTGGCCTCTCCCACTGAGTACCAAGGCAATCCAGAGATTTATCGGATTTGCTAACTACTATCGGCAGTTCATCCGGGGGTTCTCTTCTCGCATTGTACCTATCCTGGCCCTCATCCGGAAAGGGGGTAAACCCAGCTTGTGGCCTCCATCTGCTATTGAAGCTTTTCAGTCCTTGAAAGAGGCCTTCACGTCTGCTTCTGTCCTCCGACACCCCAATCCTGAACTACCCTTCTGCATCGAAGTTGATGCTTCTGAAGTCGGAGCCGGAGCCATCCTGTCTCAGAGACACCCCGCTGATGGGAAGTTGCACCCCTGTGCTTATTTCTCCAAGAAGTTCTCGTCCGCAGAGCAGAACTACGATGTCGGGAACCGAGAACTCTTGGCTGTTAAACTTGCCCTTGAAGAGTGGCGTCACCTCCTGGAGGGTTCTCTGATTCCTGTTCAGATTTACACCGATCATAAGAATCTCGAGTTCATCCAGTCCCTCAAGAGGCTAAACCCCAGACAAGCAAGGTGGGCTCTCTTCTTCTCTCGATTTAATTTTATCTTGACTTATCGCCCAGGCTCCAAGAATCGGAAGGCCGATGCCTTGTCTCGTAGCTTCACTCCGGTGGACCGCTCTCCTGAGAGACAAGAGCCAATCATTCCTCCAGTCAAGATTATTGCCTCCCTGTATCCACAGTTTGCCTACCAAATCCTGGCTGGTCAGTCTTCTGCTCCTTCAGATACTCCCATTGGAATGGCATTTGTTCCTCCTGAGCTGCGTCTGCCTATCCTGCAACAGACCCATTGCTCCAGGCAAGCCGGACATCCTGGCCCAGCTAAGACTCTTGAACTCTTACGACGCCTGGTCTGGTGGCCTGATATCCGCAAAGATGTGAAGGACTTTGTTGCTGCGTGTAATGTTTGTGCCACATCTAAGTCTAGCCACTCCCGCCCCAGTGGGTTACTACAGCCCTTGCCGGTTCCTTCCCGTCCTTGGACCCACCTGTACATGGACTTCATTGTCGCACTTCCTCCCTCCTGTGGGAACACTGTGATCTGGGTTGTTATTGATCGTTTCTCCAAAATGGCCCATTTCATCCCTCTGAAGAAGTTGCCCTCTGCGGTGGAGTTGTCCCAACTATTTATCCAGTACATCTTCCGCCTGCATGGTTTTCCGGTGGAGATCGTCTCCGATAGAGGCACCCAGTTTACCGCCAAGTTCTGGCGTTCCCTATGCAAAGACCTGGGAATTGTTCTTCAGTTTTCATCTGCATACCACCCGCAGACGAATGGGGCAGCTGAACGTGTCAACCAAGCCCTGGAACAGTTCCTGAGGAACCATGTATCCCTCTGCAAGGATGACTGGTCTGATCTCCTCCCGTGGGCAGAATTTGCTCATAACAACGCCTGCCACACTTCCACTGGGAGGTCCCCATTTATGTCGGTGTATGGCCAACATCCTCAAGCCTTCCCACAAGACTTTGTGTTGTCCGATGTTCCGGCCGCTGATGACCATGCAGCCCACATGTCTGCTATCTGGGCTGCAACCAAGTCCAACCTGGAGAAGAGTGCTCTGGTTCATAAGACGTTTGCAGATCGTAGACGTAGACCCTCTCCTCCCTACAAGGTCGGTGATAAAGTCTGGTTGTCTTCCAGGAACATTCGGCTGAAGGTACCATCTCCCAAGTTGGGTCCAAGGTTTGTAGGTCCTTTTTCCATCTTGGAGGTGATCAATCCTGTGGCTGTCAGACTTCAGCTTCCCCCTGAGATGCGAATTCCCAACGTGTTTCATGTCTCCTTGGTGAAACCCGCTACCTCCAACCGCTTTTCTGTTGTCCAGCCTCCTCCTCCTACTATCTCTGTGGAGGGTCAACAAGAATATGAAGTGGAGAAGATCCTTGACTCCAGAATCTCCAGGGGATCTCTTCAGTACCTCATCAAGTGGAAGGGCTTTGGCCCTGAAGAATGTTCCTGGGAGGGACGCTCTGATGTCCATGCTCCTCGTCTGGTGAGGGAGTTCCACTCCAAATTTCCCCAGAAACCAAATCCTGGTGGTCCGGAGGCCCCCCGTGAGGGGGGGGTACTGTCGCGATCGCCGCCCGGAGCAGGTCCAGGAGCTCCGGGCGGCGCGTCCTCTCCTGCCGGCGTCGCTCCCAAAATGGCGGCGCCCATGGCCGCCACGTGGGTAAGCGGCGCCGGCGCGATGACGTCAGTGCGCCGACGTCGGCGCAAGGGCGTCAATGACGTCACATGGCGCCAAATTTGAAATAAAAACCCATTTTAGACGCCAAAATGGCGCCCAAGTATAGGAAACCTTGCTATAAGTATTTCCTGGGTTCCCTGTGTTCTTATATTCCTAAACTTGTTCCTGATTAATATCCTTGACCCCTGCCTGGACTTTGGACTTGTTGTTATCCGCCTGCCTTGAACTCTTGCCTGGATTCTGACCACTCTTCTTGATTAACCCCTTGGACGCCGCGACCTTGTTCCCTCAAGAGGGCTTCCTCCTTGATCCTGACAACCTCCCTGGAGGGAGCTCCCGGCTCCCTGACACCTGCAAACTGAAAAATGGTAAAGTAAATTAATGGCATCACCTTCATAATTCATATATATGAAGTGAAGTCGAGAGAAATCTCAGTGTCCACCCCAGTCCGAGGGTGCATGTCAGTAACGGAAAAGAAAAATAGTTGTGGGATTCCCCAAAAACTCAAAACAAAAATTAGTAAAGATAAAAAATTATTCATTAGAACAGGAAACGAGGGGCCTAATGTGTTTTGTGCCTGTTGATGTTACTCATATGGGTAAGTGCCCCAAGAGGCATAAAATACATTAGACCTCTCTTTTCATGTCCTAAATTTTTGATCTTTATTAATTTTTGTTTTGAGATTTTGGATAATCCCACTACTATTTTCCTTTTCTGCAACAAACAAATCCCTTAGATGCAATGATTGGCTAAACTGCAAATAAATCAACAAGTAAGTGACCATCTCAGAGTGACACTCCCCACAACACATGCAAGTGGATGACATCACAGTGAGACACCAATCATAAACCGTAATCAAAAGCACTGAATAGAAAATTTAGAATAATAATCTCATTAAAATGTTGTAACTCAAATGTGCACCATAGAACTCAGATGTTACACAAGACTGTATACTAGAGACATTTGAATATAATATAGATGTAGTATCACAATTCTAAACTATATCATATGAATAATCAGTGGCTGAGATTTCTGTGCATGGACTATAAAAGGACATCTAAAATGCAACATAAAACTCAAATATTATTAATATGGTGGTGACACAGTCAAGGGAAAAGTATGAATAGGCAGATTTATGAGGATTTATTTATAACATTTGCCAGTATAATTTACTGGAAGTTCATTCTGATAAAGTATAGGATTCTCTTGTGTATACAGTAGTGGCATATCTTCGATTTAGAATATAAGGAAGATTAACAGTGTCCTGCGGAGACGTTGCTGCTATATGTATTTCTTGAAGTGAATTCACTGTACATCAGAAAATTAAATGTTGTCAGTTCCCTAGTCAGATTCAGAAGCAATGCACTTTTGTTCAATGGCCTTTACCTGAGAATGTGTAATGGAAGACCTCTTTGCATTAAAATGCACACTGGAATATGACCTTCAGGCTGAATTGATTTCAAATATGTAATCATTGTTTTTTTTTTTTTTTACCAAATACAGTATAAATTGCATCAGGGTGTATTTTGGTGTGTGTTAGAAAAATTACTTGATTTATAAGCTGTAGGAGGTCATATATGACTGCAAATCCATTGCCATGTTTTTTTTTTCCATACAATGCAGTGTTTTCCCACCCCCAGAATTCCAATGTCATTGAGGTCACCAATGGGAGTTCCCTCTACCATAACAGCTATGATGCTTTAAAATGAACTCAATTTTATAAGTCCAGTTAACATCATATACACCTTGTGGGGAGAGTGACTTGCATTCTATCTTTTGGTGGTGATAGAAGGTGGTAGGTCCAGGGTTCCCTTGTGTTGATAGAGACAACTGCGCTCAATTCAGAAGAGAAAGCAAGAAGGTCCAAGTGGCGCCAAGTGAAACTATACAGAAGTTGAATTAGAAATAATAAATGGAATGAACATTTTGATGTTTTCCCATTCATTTAATAAGTCTGCTCAAAAGACAGATACTCCCAGCTAACATTGTTAGAATGCTGCTCCATCTGCCACACCGAAAACTGCACTGCATGTAAAGATGTCCATGTTTTTCAGGACAGTGTTTTAGTGCTTGTTTTTGCATGTTCTTCTGTTATTTTCAGAAAAGATCTTTGACCCTTCTGGTCATAAAATAATATGCTTTATAGAGTCTTTTGAAAACTTTTTTGTTTTTTAAATAACATTGGATAAGCAACTAAACTCCACATTTTGGTTGTTTACAGTAGGGGTTTAATTATACAGAAGTGCTGTAGAACAGCTTTTTGTCATGTTGAGATGATTATATTATAATCAAATCTTTGGTTAATTTCTCCTTTTAGATTTAATTCTTCTCTTTTAACTGTCACTGTTTTTTCTGTAGAAATCACCTGCTTATGTGATTTAAATGATTCAACATCAATCACGTTCTTCTAGAGCAGCTGCTCTGTGGCCAGAGGGAATTGTTGAACACATCATGTTCTTAAACTTATAGTTGCTTTACTGAAAAAGTATCATTTAAAATATTAGAACTTTTAACTGACTTCTGTGTTCTGCATTTTTTTTAAATGTTTTATTTATGCTTTAACATTATAAGATTGACAGAAACGGAAGAAAGAAACCTTGTGTCATATACTGTACATTAGAGCAGAGAATATTTGCGTTTGACAATACAAAGTGACCCTTATCAAGTATAGTCCAGCAGAGTTATTTAAGGGGATAGTGTGTTGGAACCTCATTGATGTGACCCCTACTAGGTCTTTCAGGTGTCTGGCTAGTAATCTATCTGTGCTTCAGGGTTAGTTTCGAGCCAGGGTGTCCAAACTTTCTCAAACTTCTTGGGTGAGTTCTGCATTTTTAACAGTATTTTTACGCTGTGTATTAAAAAAAAAAAAGCCTCTACCCAATAGGGATATATTTTTGAAAGGGTATTGTATTCGTAACAACAAATTAGATTTTGCTTTCTGGATTTTCAATGGGAAAGTGTAAGTGCCACAGAATGTAGAATCTACGTTCCATGGATAAAAGTACTGAGGTGCCACAGAATGTAGATTCTACGTTCTGCTGCAGGTCCAGGTCTGCGAGCTAAGAAGCTGCTGTTAAAGCCGCTGCCTCCCGACTCGCTCATTCCACTGCTCCATGGCAACGAGCAGAGCGATGGAACAAGTGGCTCCAGGGGTGCGATGCCCAGGGACGACTAGGCTGCAGCAGGCATGTGAAATCTACGTGTCTGATGTTGTCTCTACTTCTGGACCTCCCCAGTGCCACCCCTGACCCAATCCTGTCTGATCTTGCCCTCCTCTTCTTCCTGGATGCCTTCTCCGTGGACCAGCCGGATATCCATATTTACATACACACACACATTTTTGGGGGATTGGGGGTTCCACACATTCACAGCACTCACACATACTTGCACACAACACACATTTTACCATGTACACACACACTTATACACACACTTATACATATACACACAGTTTTGTGACTGGAAAAACTGTTTTATTGCCATTGCGAATGGCGTATAATTCATTAACCGCACTGTGCCCACTGTGCAATGCCTTTTGTATGTTGTATAATCTCGATGATTATATTACAATTTTGGTGCATTTCTAGCCATTTTATTGCATTTGTAGCCAGGGGCGCTCCACCAATGAGGCGAGCTGAGCCGCTCGCCTCAGGCGGCAGTGCCAGAGAGGATTCCAGGGGCGGCAAAAAGCCGCTCCTGCACCTTTACAGGTAAGTCAGCGAGGGGGGTGGCATTGCAGGAGCCACCTCAGACGGCTCCTTTGTCAGAAACGGCGCTGTTTGTAGCCATTTTATTGTATTTTCAGCTCTGTGTAGGTGTTGTACACTTGTTTCTGTCTGTAAAAATGACAATTATTTGGCCAATCCAAAAAAATCGGACTGTGATTCTGACAGCTGATTAGCCGTGAGAAAAACATTAGTTTTAGTGGTTTTATTGGATGTTATCTATTTATTTTGGAGTCTCTAAGTGCCAGATACTTTGGTAATACTATACACAATGGACGTAAAACGGTTCAGTGGGCCATTGGCATTCATATTTAGGATGTTTTTCTTGGTTATCTAATGCTTTGTGGGATATACTAAACTTGCAAAGGGAAAGTTTTGAGAATTTTCATACACTTTTATAAATACTGTTCAGAAAAGCTTTGATGTTTGTTAATTAGGAGTAAAAAGACATGGGTTACCCATTTGGATTAGGCAGAACGTGTACTTTTTAAAAACGTGTACTTTTTAAAAATTGGGCTAAATCCACTATTTTCCCCATAGATCCAGTGAGTTACACTGGTCCACTAGCAGACACCCGATTACAATATGTGGAGTCCTTCAAATACCTAGGCATTCAAATTCATTGTGAGTCTGACCAATTCATACCTATGAATGTTACCCCTATCACTCAAAAACTTAAATTGGCCCTCTCGGTTTGGGCATCACTGCCACTGACATTGTGGGGGAGGGTCAATTTGATTAAAATGGTTTACTTACCCAAATATCTCTATGTGTTCCATAACAGTCCAATCCCATTACCCAGGGAGATCTGTAAAGGAATCCAGTCCTTGATTACTCCATTTTTGTGGAACAATAAGGTGCCACAGGTATCCTCTAAGGCTCTGAACGTGCCCTATGAAAAGGGAGGCCTTGGGTTACCTAACTTCCTTTACTATTACCTAGCATCGCAAATAGACTATATTCATTGGTGGCTCACGCAAGATCTAGATAATCCTAATGTCTTACTTCAGGCTCATTGGGCAGGCTCACTAGAGGCATTACGGAACTGTCCCCTTCGAAAATTGAAAGACTACCCAACTCTGCCCCCTTGTATGCTGGCACCTTACCAAGCTTGGCAAAAGTCTATGAAATTGATTGGTGTTAAGTCCCCACTCGAGTCCCCATATCTCCCATTATGGAATAACTCCTATTTTCCACATTTCCACAGGGCTGAAGCTGTCGACTACTGGGCCCCAATTTAGGATACTTAATGGTGGACAGTCTTTTTGTGGACAAACTCAAATTAGAACAGAATTTAGCCATCCCTACGATTCCCATGTTTCGTTATCTCCAACTGAGACATATGTTCCACTCACAATTCAAGGGAATTTTAGGGAACCTATCAGAACCGGCAATACTTACCTATTTACGTCGGCCTCACCCTCCTAAAATGATCTCGTATGTATACACTAACCTTCTGCTTAACAATACCTCCCCCATTTGGGAGAGCATATGACACATGGAGAATAGATCTGCCAACCCTTACTAGCGACCAATGGGAGGAAGGGACAGGGCACTTATATAGCTTTTTGATCTCAGCCAGGGATAGGTTAATCCAGCACAAGTTTCTACTATGTACCTACCTTACTCCTAACAGATTAGCTCAATGGGTTGGTTGGCAGAGCCACGATGCCCAAGATGTCGTATGATGGATGGTTCCTTCTCACACATGGTATGGACCTGTCAGATAATAGTAACCTACTGGAAGGAAGTGTGTATATATATTTCAGAGGTCCTAGAGGTGCATAACGTATATAGCTCTGAAAGCTGCCTGTTAGGGATAGTTGAGGATATACTGCCAGCTGCCCATGTTAGACTAACTGTGAGGACATTACTGTTCTATGCAAAAAAAAATGCTGGTGATGCACTGGATCTCCCCAGACCCTCCGGTTAAGAAAGAGTGGATAAATTATGTTAATAACATGCTTCCGTTAATAAAACTCACTTATGAAGCTCGGGGGTGTCCGGGTAAATTTCAGAAGATGTGGTACTTGTGGTGTGATATTCACTTAGGTGCTACTTTGCATTGATGTACTGTAATTTACTGTACATTTGATTGTATGCTATTTATGATATGATGTTATTATACCTTCTTTTCTTTGACTTTTCCCCCCCATCCTTTTTGCTTTCTGTATCCCTACATTTTTTGAAACTTAATAAAAAGGAAACCTGTTAAAAAAAAAAAAAAAATTCTACATAAAACTATACATATCTGGTATGACATGTTTGAGAGACTTGAGACTTTCCAAATCAGTCAAATTTTTGTGCATAAAATAAAATATTTTTAAGGTTTTACACAGGAGCTTTTTTTATGTGTTTGATGCAGGTTTGAGTGTACCTAAACACATTAGCTAATTTATTATATTCTGATTAGTGATGGGCGAATTTATTCGCCAGGCGCGAATTCGCGGCGAATTTGCGTGATTCGCCTGCAGCGAATAAATTCGCGAAACGGGCGCGAAAATTCGCGGAAAAAATTCACCGGCGTCAAAATTTTTTTTTCGAAAAACCAGGCGCCGGCGTCAAAAACGAGACGCCGGCGCAGTTTCGCGAATTTTTCGCCGTTTCGCTAATTTTTCGGCGAAGCGAAACTGCACAAATTCGCCCATCACTAATTCTGATGTTGTTGTAATGGTTCAGAGCTGAATTTGATTGGATTTGCATTTCATTGTGCTGTTAAAGACGCAACATGCTGTGTTTTCTTGCGTGTTTGATGTGTGTTCAAGAGATAGTAGAATAGAGGGGTTCGTTTGGACCAAAACTCACTTAGTATGTCTAAAAAAACAAACAAACCATAAGTGCATGCCTTTTTATGCTCTCTGTATGCTTTTGTAAATTCTCATAAGTGTTTTATAGCTGTGTAAAATCGTCACTGTTGTGTAGAGTACTTAATAAATAGATTACAATTTAGACCTAAACGTTGTATACTTTCAGGCTACAGACTGATTGGAAGCCACTCTGGTGTTAAACTGTGCCGATGGACAAAGGTATATTTTGTATTTTACATTTCAGTTTTTTGAATGAATGTAGTTTCTTTATTAATTGTGGTCTTTTAATTAATTTTTTATTTATTTATTTTTAGCAGCACTTCAGTTTGAAATTTCAGCAGCTGTCATCTGTTTACTAGGGTCCAATTTGTCCTAGTGATCAGGCAGTGGTTTGAATGACTAACTGGAAGATGGAAGATAAATAAGAAAGGGCCTGTAGAGAAACATAAGTAATACAAATAACAATTAATTGTTGCCTCGCAGGCCAATAATTTTTTGGATCCAGGGGTCAGTAGCGAATAATAACCTATAGCATTTTAAGCTGCAAGCTGGAAATAGAAGGTGGGAAAGGTGGGAAATAATTAAAACTATAGATAATTAAGGCCAGTTGAACAATTGATAAGAATAGGAAATCCTCTAACATACTAATGATAACTTAAAAGTGAACTGCCTATGATTAAGGGGTGTTCCCGAAACACTTTAGGCATCCATTACACAGCAGCCGCCTGTTTTTTAATGTTCTAATAAACAGTGGGTTTTACTTTGAGGCGGTGTGCAATTTTTTTCTCTTGGCTTTCAAAATTATGGCAGAGCTTTTGCTATGCAGTACCTATTGTATAGATTATGACTGTTCTGTTTTCTGCAGAAGTACAGTGGATTTTTGTACTGGCCATATAGTTTCAAACTTAAAGGGAATATACACCCCCCAAAACCCGAAAAAAAAAAATTGTATTATTTAATTATGTAATTTAATTTGTTTCAGAGATACAGTATAGTAGTTTGATCATTTTAGAGTCTATGCACCTATCCTAAACCTGTATTCTGTTAAACCTAGGGTTGCTGTCGTTTTTGGCAAAAGCCTGCTATTAGCAATCTAAAAAAATGCAAATATCTCACACATTGCGAATTATAGATATAAATGGCAAAATTGCTCAGAGAAGCACCCTGATTAAAGGAGAATTTAACCCTAAAGTTAAAAAACCCTACCCCCTACCCTAAATAGACCCCTCCCCCCAGCCTAAGTGTTACCCCGGGCAAATGCCCCTAACTTTTATTTACCCCTCGGAGCAGATTCAGGAGTTCACAGGCACTGCCTTCTACTCCTCGGAAATCTCCGGAATGAGACCCACGTGGCGGCTCATGCGCAGTTAGAGCAATTGCCAGTCTCATTACAAAGATTACCAATGCAGCTGAAGATGGCGCCAGTGAACTACGATGCCTGAATCTGCACCGAGGAGTAAGTAAAACATTAGGGGCATTTGCCTGGGGTAACACTTAGGTTGGGGGGAGGGGTTATGTAGGGTAGGTGGGTAGGGTTTTTTTTTAACCTTTTAGGGTTTAGTTCTCCTTTAAGTTTAGCTGAATACATTTTTTGGGATTTTTTTTTTTTGCAAGAAATACCTAATTCAAGGCGGTCTCCATCCAAGTTGTTTTTTTTTAGTGTAGTGAAAGGAAATGTTCAGAGCAACTGGTTTGTTTTCATTGTTTTAATGTTAACCTAACCATTCTTGTTGCCATGGCCACAGAGACCGGTAGCTATTATTTCTTTGCCAGCAGAAGGGCAGAATATGAAACCAATTTAAAGGAATCTCCACCCAAGACATTTCTAGCATTATAAAATATTTTATGAATGCAGTTGTAAGCAAAATTGTTAGTGGTTTTAAAATTATTTGTAATTTACAAATCCCTTTTTGTTATCCAAACTCACTTCTGAGTGTCTGCCATTGTGTTGCTATTTAGTTTTTGTTACAGATTTTTAGTTATAACATCAGTGTATAAAAAATCTATTCCACATATACTGCATGTGGTAGAGGATGAATTCATCTTGTATACAGTTTTATGTTCTCTCTTATTTTCTCAGTCTATGCTGCGTGGAAGAGGAGGCTGCTACAAACATACATTCTATGGCATTGAAAGTCATCGTTGCATGGAAACAACACCAAGCCTTGCATGTGCTAATTAATGTGTCTTCTGCTGGAGGTGTGCATCTTTTATATAATATTATGAACCATTGTAAAATGTCACCTGTTTGTCCTTATACTTCTTGGAGAAGCTATAAAAACACTACAGTATCCTTGATTAATATAAGTCTAGGAAAAGTCCTATTTTATGACATGAACAATCTACGACACCTTCGTCTTTCTCTTTATACTGCCTATGGCTATAACCTCACACACATACAGCTCATAAATTAACATATTACCCACAAAACACCAGCTAAACACAATCAGCCTTCTGGGTTTAGCAGCTTATTATTTAAACCCCAAAGATAAATTCACTTAAACTTACTTTGTTTTTCTCTGAGCTCTCTACCTCTTAAAACTGCTTAAACGTTGGGACTGAGAAGTGATTTTTTAAAGCACAGTGTAAATGCATTACTTTTAAGAATTTTAAATAAAAGGTTTTTTTACACTATGGGCGATGCACCTCTGTTTTAATCTATTGATAGATTGCTGCTAAGGATCCATGTGGGAAGCAGTTAATTTATTGATACGCATCTGAAAAAGTATAATTTTGTGAGTAGGAAATTCGGGTGATGGGATCTGCTTTGGCCAAATAGAATATTGCATGATTGAAATCTTAACACTACAGCCCCTCCCTGGCCTCTCTTAAGGGTTTAAAGGGTAACTTCATCCAAACTTTTTAAGACACACACATTTGATCTGATTTGATCTTTTTTAAATTTGTAATTTTTTTCAACACTGCACAAACTGATAGGAATATATCTATACTAACGTTTCAACCCTGTCACTGATGAGGAAGTCTCAAAGCTTTTGGCCTCTTCTCACCTTACCACCTGCCCGCTTGATCCAATTCCCTCAAAACTTCTCCGCAATACCAATCCTTGTCTAATCAAAGCCTTAACTCACCTATTTAATCTTTTGCTCTCAACTGGACTGTTTCCTTCTCAACTAAAACATGTTCTTGTCACTTTTTTTTCTGAAAAAAACCCTCTCTTGATCCATCCAATCTTGACAACCTCCGACCTATCTCTCTGCTACCTTTCATCTCTAAACTACTTGAGCGCCTAGTCTACATCCGCCTAATAGGGATGTCGCGGACTGTTCGCCCGCGAACTAGTTCACGCGAACATCGGCTGTTCGCGTCCGCCGAATGTTCGCGAACGTCGCGCGACGTTTGCCAATTTGGGTTTGCCTTAGCTGGCGCTTATTTTTGCCATTTCTCCCCCAGACCAGCAGATACATGGCAGCCAATCAGGAAGCTCTCCCTCCTGGACCACCCCCACACCCCCTGGACCACTCCCCTTCCATATATAAACTGAAGCCCTGCAGCGTTTTTTCATTCTGCCTGTGTGTGCTTGGAAGAGCTAGTGTAGGAAGAGAGCTGTTTAGTGATTTGAGGGACAGTTGATAGTAACTTTGCTGGCTAGTAATCTACTTGATACTGCTCTGTATTGTAGGGACAGAACTCTGCAGGGATTTGAGGGACAGTGAGTTTAGGTTAGTTAGCCTTGCTGACTAGTAATCTACCTTCTACTGCAGTGCTCTGTATGTAGCTGCTGTGGGCAGCTGTCCTGCTGCTGATCTCTCATCTGCTGACTGCTGCCTGTAACCCAATAGTCCTTGTAAGGACTGCTTTTATTTTCTTTTTTGTTTTTTTTTACTTTGCTACTGTAAGAGCCCAGTGCTATTAGTCTAGCTGTGTTGGGGAGTGGGACTGGTGTGCTGCTCCTCCTAGTAGTTCACCACTACCAGCACCAACCAGAGTCAAAATTGTTACAAAGTATCTTATTTGCACCTGTTAGCTGTTCTGAGCTCTCTGCCAAAAGCCAATTAAGTTAGAAACTGCTTTTTTTCTGGCTGTTCAGTGCAGAGAAAAGAGGGACTTTCCAGTACAAAAGAGGGACAGGGGGTTGAGTGGTCAAAAGAGGGACAGTTGGGAGGTATGCAAGTGCCACCTAGCTGTGTGAGCTTTTTCACATTCTGTCTAAATAACAATAATAATTCCGTGTCCGTAAACATCACCTGAGTGATGTTTTTACAGCAGCAATAATATATTCCGTATCCACTACTGTATACGTTGCCCTTGCAGGCATTGTTTGCCCAGTCTTTAACCAAGTGCCACCTAGCTGTGTGAGCTTTTTCACATTCCGTGTCCAGAAACATCACCTGAGTGACGTAGTGTGATTTCTGCCCTTTACAGCACAAAACGCAGCGCTGTGTCAACAATGTATTTTTCAGATACATTTTTGCCCTTGATCCCCCTCTGGCATGCCACTGTCCAGGTCGTTGCACCCTTTAAACAACTTTAAAATCATTTTTCTGGCCAGAAATGTCTTTTCTAGCTTTTAAAATTCGCCTTCCCATTGAAGTCTATGGGGTTCGCGACGTTCGTGAACCGTTCGCATTTTTGGACGCAAGTTCGCAAATATGTTTGCGAACATTTTTTCTGCCGTTCGCTACATCCCTACCGACTAACCTCATTCCTCTCTGACAATAACCTGCTGGACCCCCTACAATCTGATTTTAAGCCATAACACTCCACGGAAACTGCCCTGACTCGACTAACTAATGATCTTTTAACCGCTAAAGCCAACAATCATTTCTCACTACTAATACTGCTTGATCTCTCAGCTGCATTTAACACTGTAGATCACCCTCTCCTCCTCCAGTCCCTCCATTCGCTTGGCCTTTGTGACACAGCCCTGTCCTGGTTCTCTTCTTACATCACCAATCGTTCCTTCAGTGTCTCCTACAACGGAGTAGCATCTTCTCCCCTACCGCTTTCTGTTGGGGTTCCTCAAGGCTCTGTCCTGTGACCATTACTATTCTCCCTCTATACTTCCTCCCTCGGCAAATTAATAAACTCGTACGGTTTCCACTACCACCTCTATGCTGACGATACTCAGATCTATCTCTCATCTCCTGATCTCAACCCAGAACTCCCTAACTCGCATCTCCTCCTGCGTGTCCCCTATCGCTACCTGGATGTCGCAACGCTACCTTAAATTAAACCTCTCTAAAACTGAAATGGTTCTCTTTCCTCCTACTAACACCAGTAACATCCCGGAAGTATCCATCATAGCTAACAATTCCACTATCACCCCCTCTCCCCAGGCCCGGTGCCTTGGGGTTATCCTAGATTCTGCCCTGTCATTCACTCCTCATATCCAGTCACTTATTAAATCATGTCACTTCCACCCGAGGAACATATCCAAAATACGATCATTTATCACCCAAGATGCTGCCAAAAATTCTCATTCACTCTCGTCATTTCACGTCTAGACTACTGTAACTCTCTTTTAATTGGCCTTCCCCTCCAGAGACTGTCACCTCTCCAGTCCATAATGAACACTGCTGCGAGGCTCATACACCTCAGAAACCGCTCATCCTCTTCCTCGCCATTCTGTCAATCCCTGCACTGGCTTCTGCTACCTTTCAGAATCAAATTCAAATGAATGACCCTGACATTCAAAGCACTTCATAACTCTGCCCCACCCTACATCTCTGAACTCATCTCTATATACTCAACCAACCGCTTACTACGCTCCTCTACTGACCTGCTACTCAACTCTTCTCTCATTCAAGACTTTGCAGGGCTGCACCCCTCCTCTGGAACTCTCTGTCTGACTTTCTCCCAAATTTTCTGCTTTCAAGAAATCTCTTAAAACGCACTTCTTTCGAGAAGCTTACCCTCACTCTGCTTAACTACTAAATGCAACATCACATACAGTGCCACATTTCTCACCCACTTAATTTGATCTTGCCCACTCCCACACCTTGTGTATTACTCCCTTTCCTTTAGAGTGTATGCTCTTTTGCATAGGGCCTTCCTCTCCTTTTGTACCGGTATTGCTTGTGATGTATGTAACTCCATATGTTCTATGTATAGAATTCATGTGATTTAGTTGTATAATCACATTTACTTTACAGTGCTACGCAATATGTTGGTGCTATATAAATACATGTTAATAATAATAAAGTTTTATTAAACTACACCATTCACTGATTGCTGCAAACAGGCAGGCAGGTGAGCAAGCATGTGGGATAGAAAGGGAGAAATGGGCAGGTAAGGGTAATGGTTTGGGGCCTGATCTGACAACAATCTGCCACTGAGATATTTTTCCTTTTTAGTTGTATTAAGAGCATGTTTACCATACAGTGCTGTAGGTAGGATAATAGATACCGTATACCTGTCTCCAAAATTGTATTATGTGTTAGTTTGGAGAGGGTTTAAAATGAACAGTAATAATAACTGAATTACTATATAATTACATGTGATAAAACAACTTTGCAATAGTCTGAATGCTGATTGCAAATGGACATTGAAATTCTATAGCCCCATATAATCACATCAGAGCTTAATCCAGTTATAGGGCTATGAGAGGGAACTGAATGCCTGCTAAAACTAAGTATTCAGGTATTAAGGGGCAAGCAAAATACTGCTATGGATAATTGGCCATAAAGGCATACAGGGATGTTATAAGAGCGCTGACAGTTCAGTTGCAGGGGACACTGATTATTCTAGTAATTGCTAAAGCAAAAGGAACAATGCCTCTTTGTTTTAAGAACGCATCTATCAGCATCATTTCATTCTAAAGCATGGCATAGATCCAAAACAATACAGTTTGTCAATGAAATACCTAGATATTGAGCCAAAACCTCTTTCAGAATAATAGGTCTTTTTGTTGCAGAATGCAGTAGCATACAATTTATTCTTAATAACCTCATCAGTTGCAATTATGTAAAAACAAGCTGAAATGATTGCATTCGATTTTCTTCCTTTTTGGTATAGCTGCCTTTTTCTGTGATCAGCACACTATTTTTACTTAAGGGAGAAGCAAAACCTGTTTAATGTATAATTCAGATCATAAGCCATTTAATGGTGTGTGTTGTATGTACACCTCACTCTGCTGAGGTGTTATGGGGCTTTCAACAAAAAGACTGCAGGGAGAGGCAACCTCCAGATGTTGAACTACATATAAAATGGGAAAGTTTTTTTCTGTGCCTGTTTAAAGACAGCCCATAATCTTTGACTATTAATCTTTTCTATCCTATTTAAGTCCCCTCTGATGGAATCTTGGTCTATTATTTGGCACAGTTAGACCATTCAGTGTTATATTTTTTGAAAAACCAAAACCCCTTTTTGTAAGCTATCCAGTAAATGTGTGTGTGCATGTTTTTGCTATGTTAATTTGTCTGCAAGTGACTTGACCCTTCTAGTGCCAGCAACTTTGATTGGCATCTTTTCACAGTTTGCAAAGGTAATGTGCAATGTAAGATATGTGTTTATCATTCTCAACATGCGTGTGTTTCAGGCATCATACCAACCCTGTAGGAACTGAATGGAGGTGGAAGATGGACCAGCCTGAGATGATTTTGGAAGAAGCTGTTGTGAATCACCAAAACATGATCAAGCAATTTAAAGGTAATATGACTCCACTGTAGAATTAAAAACTTTTTTAAGGGGACTTTGGTCACCCATGATTAATCTTGGCTACAACAGGAGACTAAACATCCATTGTTTCCTCTCTATTGGCTAGCATGTAAATCACCAGTGGGGGAAATACTTTGTGCTGCTACTTTCATGAGGAAACTACTGGTAACTTTGCACTTTGTATGTTTTCCCTAACAGTGATTTTCATTTTAAACTGTGAAAAGGAAACATGGGATGTTTTGTCTCTTGCTGTAGCCAAGATTAATTGTTAGTAACCAAAGTCCTGTGCCATTACCCTTAGGGATCTGGTTAAAGTTTGTAACCAAAGTCCTGTGCCATTACCCTTAGGGATCTGGTTAAAGTTTGTATGCTGGTTTAACAGATAAGGTGAGTTTTAAGGGAGAATTCTAATCTCTGCAGGGTGGGGAATGTCTGAGGTTGTGTGTTAAGGAATTCCCAGGACTGGAAGCTGCTGTAGTAAAGTCCTGTAACCATGCATGTAAGTAACTTATGCTGACCATACATTTAAATATTTGCACATTTAACAATTTCGCGGAATAATGGATTGTTGCAAAATGCCATTGACACCTGTAAGCCATTCAAAGGGTAATTTTACAACATTTCTAGCCTACTTCTTTTGTAAAGTTTTAGTTCTCCTTTAATGCTCGATATAGGTATAAATGTTTGTAATCGCATGGGGAAGTTTAAGTTGGAGATATAGCTGGATGGCCATTAGGGTGATGGTACACGTGGGAAATCTCCTGAAAATGCACTTCCCTTTTCTTACATTTGAATTTCAGGTTTTCACAGAAGTTAAGATTTGTACAAGTATAAGATTTATCACCCAGATAGCTTGGGAGGTTTCTGTTTTCAGATCTCTCTGTAATTTGGATTATTGTTCCTTAAGTCTGCTAAAAATTATTTAAATAAACCCAATATAGATTCATGCAGCTTGGTTACCATCAAGTACCATTTCGTGTTTTTTTAAAAAAACATTTATGATACCCCGAACCTGGAAATAGCTTGAATCCGAAAATACACCCTCCACAATCTGTTGGTCATGTATGAGTCCCTTGAACCATTTGAAGATGTTAATAACCTTCTTGGTGTTAGAGTTTTTTTTTCAAAGGGTTTAGCTCACAAAATCTATCAATTAGAGCGATTTGAGTTTTTTTTCACTGAAAACTCCATCAATTCAAGTTTTCAGGACGTTAACGCCAAACTTGCTCAAGTTTTTACTTAAAGGAAAACTATACCCCCGAACAATGTAGGTCTGTATAAAAATATATTGCATAACTGCTCATGTGTAAAACCCTGCTTCATGCAAATCAACCACTTTCATAATAATATACTTTTTTAGTAGTATGTGCCATTGGGTAATCATAAATAGAAAATTGCCATTTTAAAAAATAAGTGCCACCCCCTGGGATCGTAGGATTCATGGTGCACACAAACAAACCATACATGTTAGGTCACATGAGCCAATTAACAGACTGAATTCTGTCTTTTGCTTCCACACTTCTTCCTGTTTCTGGTCAGGTGATCTCTGAGGCATACGTTAGAAAAATAGGATGGCACACACATTTGCAAACGTGCTTAAATTAAAGTGCTTTTATTGTGATCTCAAACAAAACGTTTCGGAGGCACAACCTCCTTTATCAAGTGTTCTTGAGGTTGTGCCTCCGAAACGTTGTGTTTGAGATCACAATAAAAGCACTTTAATTTAAGCACGTGCACATTTGCAAATGTGTTTGCCATCCTATTTTTCTAACGTATGGATATTGGAACTCAGTCGAGCAGCAAGGTTCCTGGATAGAGCACCACAGTGATCTCTGAGGCAGCACAGAGATGTAAAAAAGGGCCACTTAATTTAAAATAAACTATCTGTTGCTTAAGTATTAATTTTATAGTTTTCCTTTATTAGAAGCCATTAGAAACCATTCTAGTTGTGAGTTAATACGAGGTATAATCGACCTTTGATAAATAAATCCATAAGTAATGAGAGTTCAGCTTACAAGGCGTTGAAATATTTAAAACTGATTTATTATTTTTAGGGTTTCTTCATGGAATGCGTTTGGGCTGTTTTATTTATTCATTTTTCTTTGAAAACCCAAATGGATGCTTATATAAGAATATGCAGATGCAGTCATGTTGACAGATGTGATGGTGCTAACTAATTGCAAAGTTAATTTGTCTTCACTGTGGTGGAAGGGTGCACTGTAGGGGGCTTAAACAGAAATTCTGTGCAGCATGTGCCCTCTGTGTCCATCTGATTTTACTGTCCACCTGTCAGATGATTTGCTGTAGCTCTCTCTTGTTTTAGATAATAATCAAAGCTGTTGGGGAAATATTTAATAATGGAGAAAGGAGGGTAAGGGTGTATATTTACTATATTGTTTTCTGTGATTTCAGATCTTGCTTTTAGTTTTCTGTCAAATATGTGGACCTGTTTTTTGACATGATGAGCTGTAGGGTCATAGCACATTCTTGATCACTGTATACTACTTCAATTAGATATATTTATGAATTAGTTAATGACCACTATATTTTTATTGATAATAGTGCATATTTACGAAATGCCAACATATTCTGCAGCCTTGTACAATAAATAGGTGTGTGTGTGTGTATGTAAACATCCAAGAATGCATAAACGACCAATAGCTAAAACAAACAGTAAAGAGGGCCCTGAATGCTCATTTTATTTTAGAGACGCCCAAACCACTTTTTTTGGGATTCACTCAAATCCTGAATCTTATGTGAAGGATTCAGCCAAATCCTGAAATTAATTTGATCCTTAATTAGCATATGCAAATGAGAGCAAAGGAGAGAATTTTTGAGGGGATTTTCTTAATCATGTGACCTAAAGTCACATGATTTTAAAGGAGAAGGAAAGGTTAAAACGAAGTAAGCCTTATCAGAAAGGTCCACCTAAATACACCAGTAAACCCTCAAGTAGTGCTGCTCTGAGTCCCCTCTCAAAAGAATCACTGCATTTCTTTCCTTCTATTGTGTATACATGGGCTTCTGTATCAGACTTCCTGTTTTCAGCATAAACCTCCAGGGCTAGGGCTTGTGCATGCTCAGTTTGCTCCTCACCCCCTCCCTTCTGACCACCCTGCTGTAATCTGAGCCCAGAGCTCAGTGAAAGACAGGCAGGAAGTGATGTCACACCAAGCGAATATGGCAGCTGCTATCCTAAACAAACTGAGAGCTTCTAGAGCTCTTTACTCAGGTATGGTAAAACATGCTAGAGAATAAAAATTGCATTCTAGCTTGCATTATTGCAGCTAATCTATTGGCAATAAAATGCCTCCATAGCTTTCCTTCTTTAATGCTTCTGGTTCTGTTCAGCCAGACATTTGAATCTGACCAAATTCTAAAGAGGGCCCCCCCCCCAATGCCATGTCTGTTTAACAAAAATGCCACTTTTACATGGTTGCAGGATCTGGTTCATCTACTCTTACTCCACCTGTGCAGGCACTCTTGTTATCCCAAACCTAATCCTCTTCTTTCTCCACGATTGTCCTTCTTGAAAGGAGTGGGAAAATGTTTTATTGTAAATACAGGTATGGGATCCATTATGCGGAAACCCTTTTTCCAGAATGCTCTGAATTGTGGAAAGGCCATCTACCATAGACTCCACTTTATCCAAATATTCCAGATTGTTATTTAAAAATGATCTCCTTCTTTCGCTCTAATAATAAAACAGTACCTTTTACTTGATGCAAACTAAGATATAAGTAACCCTCCTTGGAAGCAAAACCAGCCAATTGTGTTTATTTAATGTTTGCATGATTTTCTAGTAGAATTAATGTATGAAGATCCAAATTACGGAAAGATCCATTATCTGGAAAACCCCAGGTCCCGATCATTCTGGATAACAGGTCCCATACCTGTACTGTTATATTAGGTTCAGCCAGTAAGTGGCACTGTTATGAAGGGCAATGCCCCAGGATAGGATATATATGGGGGGAGTATAGCTAGCTGTGTCCTCTTTAGCCAATGAGGAAAATAATTGTAGAGCTCTTTGATTTGATTAAAATAAGTGGTCTGTCGTTTTATGGACATGCTTCTGTCAAAAATGATTGGACTTTTACTGTAAACTAAGTTAAAAGAATAGTTGTTCTTTTAACCTATTGAATTTTACAGCAGGAATCATTTATCTCATTAAGCCCATATATGTCAGATACTGAAATTTGATTTAATTCTAATATAATGAATTAGTGCAGCACCACTTTTGTAGCAAGCTGTAGTGTTTTTTCTATAGAGCTGCAACTAGATAAAGCCAAAGTCAGATTTTAGCCTTTTTCAATTTTTAGGGGCTATAGCACATGGGGCATTCTCTAGCATGATTTAGCCAGCAGAAAAATGTGCAGAACTGCTCATGGCATCTCCAAATGACTGCCTGAATCTGCTAGAACCTGCAATAGCCTTCAGTTTAAAGAGAAACATCAGGAAATTTTAAGCTAAAATAAACCAGTGGAGAAATGGGGTTGCTTCAGATGTTTTAAGCACTGCAGTTTTGTAGCCACAAAACATGTTGTCTAAAGTTCCCATAGCAGCCCTCAACAGACTTAAATGTAAATTGCTTGAGTTATTTGTCTGCTCTTGTGAGGTGACATTAGTCTATAAATGGATCAGTTTGCATTTCCAGGCTTCTGTCACCTAACAAATGGCAAAATGATCATAGGCAGTTATTTTATTTTCAAGACTAGGCTGGCTGCTTCGTTCACTTTGCCTCCACATAGAACTACTTAAAAACTGAAAGCACCTGAACTAGCCCATTGTGCCATTACCCTAAAAAGGAACAACTTTGTCTAAATCTGTGTAACCTGAACTGTGAGACCAGCCATTAACATGCACCATGTCTTTATTTTTTATTATCTTCTTGCCCCTATGTTCTCCTTCTGAACATTCCATGTATAATATAGCTGCAGTGCCTATAAAACAAGTACAACCTGCAACAGCAGCATTTCAATTTGCATACATTTTTAAAATAACTAATGGAGGTGATACAAAACTACAAACAGGAAAAAATATTTTTTGCGATGTCAGTGAAGCATCATTGGATTTATTGATTTGGATCAAACCAAAGAAGAATGCAGGCGTGTAAGAAGTTTAAATGGCAACTTTGTGTCCCAGTTTTTATTATCATTATCCCTATCGCAAACAAAAGTGTTACTGAACTTTTAACCAATCCTCACATTAATGGATATTTGTGGCATATTGTTTATAATATTATTTCTACTTAATATTAGATTGCAGTGGTTGTCTTTTGGACTACATAAATTCAGCGTTGTGGCACTTACCCATAAGGGTCTAAGGGGAAAATTTACTTAACTCCGAAATTGCGACAGCGACGGCTTCGCTGACATCGCAACACTTCACCAGGCGTAGATTCGACAGGACAATGCTAATTCACTAAAATCCAAAGTTGAGTCCAGTGTACCGAACGCTTTCGAAGTTGCGCCAGCGATAATACGAAAAGCAGTTCGAAGTTGCGCTAGCGACGCCTAATTAGCATATGGCATGAAGTTAAAGTACAATGGATATATATTTTGCAGCAACTACATTACACTACACAAGGCCAGGGAACCTTAATAAAATAAAATAGAATTGTTATATTGCCCTACACATGAGCCCACTAGTTTAGGTGCCATATTTTAGGAAATTTAGGGGGGAAGGAGGGTACCCCAAAAAAAATTCCAATCTTTTTTAGCCTATTACCCTGTAAAAAATTTCAACTATTTTTTGATCAAGTTTTATCTACTCTATTGCACTTCGCCTGGTCTGAGCTGGCGAAGGCAAGTCTGGCGCAAGAGGTAACGTTCAGTCATATCTCAATCTTAGAGAATTAGCTTAGTTACGTTCATTCGCCAGAGCACAACTTCGCCTGGGGTGGGGGTGCGAAGTACCACTAGAGTCTATCTCCTTCGCTAGTGAATTTTCACCAGCGTTAGTCACTTCGCCCTTTAGTAAATTTCCCCCTAAATTCTTTACTCGGTAGCAGATTTTATTTATAAAAGATGAAAAGATTCAATCTGAGGCTTTTCAATTGACACTTGTTAAAAAAAACAAACAAAAATAAGCCGCTATATTTGCTTTGTTTCATAAGAACATTTTTTATCTTTGTGTACTTAATTATTGTAACAGTCTTAAAAAAGAAAATCAGATGATGATGAAGTAATTAGTGCACCCTAGCAGATGAGTGCTGCTATTTGCTGTGTTCTGCCTCCCCTTTATAATGTTCATAGTCATTTTATTCTGCCTCATTGTTTGAGCACTTGGCTTCTCCATTTTCTGTCTAACTCTGAGTGACAATTCATAATTCCTTAACTGTTTATCAGAGTTGCTGGCTTTGTCTGAGAACGTGTGTCTGAGGAGTTGCCCTCCATATGTTTGGATTGATTTGTCTGCTCTACGCTTCCATCGATCTCAAGAAACTTGATAGAGTGGTGTGCTTACAAATGTAAGCTTTTGGAAAAGGAATATTTATTGTGGTAAAATGGTTCCAGCAGTATCTTCTTATCTTTTAAATAAGAATTTACAATGCTAAATATTAGTATAACTGCAATGTCCAAAAGAATAGTGGCTAGAACACCAGAAAGGATGGCTTTTCTTTGCCCGCTTATTTACATTTCTTAGCAAATCTTTGCAATCTTTAAAGAGAGGAATCTTTACAATACATAACTGTATAAAGTTCTTGGAAAGCTATTGTTCTTGCCATAAATATTAAACGTTTTTCAATCAGTCTGTAAGATCTTGGCACACCAGCAATCACTGAGCAGAATTTGCATAATATACTCTAATTTTTGAGATCGCTCTTTCTTTATGAAATAGTATTTTGTATTCTACCCTTCTGTTCAGCAAAATGCAAAGTAATTGGGACTTGAGCGCTCTCTATTTTTTTTGCAGCGTTACTAGTTTTTTAGTAAAATTGGAGAGTGATCAACCCTAGTTCTCTAGATCTCTATAAATGGTAAAATTTTAACATTGTGCAAAAATTCAAATTGCATATAAAGCAATAGAAACAGAATTGTGGCACAATCTAACACTGCCAAATATAAATTTCACTATGCTATAAGGAAAGTGCAATCAATCATATTCTATCTCTTAAAGGGGAAGGAAACCTAGTTGGCGCAAAAACCCTCCCCCACCCTCCCTCCCCCCCCGGCCTACCCGTCCCGCTGGGCAAATGCCCCTAACTTGTTACTTACCCTTCTGCGCAGGTCCAGTCCAGGGAGTTCACAGATGACATCTTCTTCCACGCGATCTTCTTCCTGCTTTGACTGCTCCTACTGCGCATGCGCCGGTCAAAGCAGGAAGAAGATCGTGTGGAAGAAGATGTCATCTGTGAACTCCCTGGACTGGACCTGCGCAGAAGGGTAAGTAACAAGTTAGGGGCATTTGCCCAGCGAGACGGGTAGGCCAGGGGGGAGGAGGGAGTGTGGACAACACACGGGAGGGGGGAGGGTTTTTGCGCCAACTAGGTTTCCTTCCCCTTTAAATCGACTGAGTATAACACTGATTTGTGTCTTAACACAAACAATATGCTCCAAACTCTCTACTGCATATAATTGTCTAGTTCCAGAAATGGATCGTTGGTTCCAGGCCTGGACTGATATTCTTTGAATTCTGGGATGCTACAGTATACAATGCCATATTTAGTGGGCTGGTGGGGGGCTGTTTGGGCCTCTTTGTACATGAAATTTCAGGGCCTATTTCATATCCCAGTCCAGACCTGGTTAGTTAATTGATATTTCTGGGGGAATGTATTGGTTGGCTATGTATGCATTGATCAATGTTACATATAGTTTGCATTGCTCCATAGGCAGCAGAAGATATTTTTGCTCAAGGTTGCTTGGGTAAGAGACTGCACAGTGTGTGTACCACATCATAACAAAATGTGCATGAGTGTTTGGAACTGGGGGGTAGCCATTTTGTGGGCCACTAGCTCCCCCCTGTTTCTGGAGCTTGTAGATTGATTTGAAGGATTTTTTTAGTCATTTAATAATGCACCAAGGGGAGAAAAATATAGTGGTGCTGTTTAGTGCTGATCCCTTCTTGCATATAAATAAAAATATGCATACGCAGTGAAAAATATATTCCATGGGATATAGACATTTGTCACTAGATTAAGATAAAGGCCACATTATTATTATTATTAGTAATAACATGTATTATTATATAACGCCAGCCAGCATATTCCGCAGCGCTGTCACAATGTCAGCAATTCATACTTTATTAAAGTTGCTAGTCTTCAGAATGCTGTGACTTTAGTATTTTTAGTGTTTGTCTTCACTGACTGAGGACTCCTATTCAGTATGGTCTGATTCACTAGGCTTTATAGACCTATGGGTAATTCTTTGTTCCCATCAGCTTTTCACACCTTCCTCCATTTGCTGGACTGATTTGTTCTTCCTACTTAAAAAAAAACAAAAAACAGGAATGTATAAGTAAGCTTTTGAATAAGAAATCAGATTGAATAACCAATGATTAAATTGATACCTACATGGTTTTTATACAGGAAATCAAGTATGCCAAGTATAATATAACTGTTGCGATAATAGCAAATCCAACAGCTGCCATAGCAGAAAGGATGATGACCTTTCTTTTAATTTCCTTTTCCATGTTGGTATATGTTTTTCGGATAATCTCTAAAGAATAAAATCGTATAACAAGCTGTTAGAAAAATAAATTCTTACTAAACACGTTAATCCCTTAGGGAATCTATTTTGATACCATATAAATATTAAGCATTTTCATTGCTACTTTTACCAAGTAGCATGTGCACAATATTTTTTTCTAGACAAAAATGACCCTGAAGTGGAGGGCAAACTGTGTCAACCATGCTGGGCTGCAGTACAGAGAACCATTTTCATTTGTGCTCCAGCCTACAGAAGGATGATTCCAACACCGGCTGGCATGACCTAAGGGAGCAGGAAGAGTTACACTTCTCTTATACAGCCATTAATATAAATACTACTGGGCTGTTGGCTACTTGGAATGCACCCATATTTTTTCACTACTATTGATGCATTACTAGGCATCTTATAGGAAGGATTCCATATAACTTTAAAGGGGTGGTTCACCTTTAAGTTAAAGGGGTTGTTCACCTTTCAACACTTTTTTCAGTTCAGTTGGTTTGACAGTTCACCAGAAGTAGACTTTTTCCAATGGCTTTCTATTTTCTATGTGTAAATGTTTTTCTAATATTGAAGTGTAAAATTTAATTTTTCACTTTCTAAAGCAGCTCTGGGGGGGACGGTCGTTGACCCTGTAAACTTCTAAATTGATACATTTAGATCGATTTATCAAAGTCTGAGAATAGAACTCCACAGAAAACCACAGAAAAACTCACCCATGTTCTATTCATTACTATGGGATTGAAAAGCATATTTATCAAATGGTGTACTCCAATAATAAATATGATTCTAAAAATCCCATAGGAATGAATAGAACATGTTTGAGTTTTTCTGTGGGGAGTTCTATTCTCACATTTTGATAAATCTGCCCCTTAGTTGATACATTTCTTATCTTTGTCCCTGCTGAGCAGAGTCCCTGAGTTTCAACAAAAACGGAACTAGAGGGGGGCGGGCCCTGGCGCAGGACGCGCAGCCGGGCCCCCGCCCCCCTCCGTAAACCCGGAAGTGGCCGCCGAACATGCGGCGGGCGGACTGCCGGGGGGCCCTGAGGGGGTGCGGGCCCTGGCCCGCTCGCACCCCCTGCTCCCCCGGTAGTTCCGCCCCTGAGTTTCAATAAAGGCAGGTGTTAGAATTGATACAATAGTTACTAATACCCCAGAGATGCTGCTGAAAAATGTTTGAACTAAATGTTGCAGAATTGTAACAGTATAGAGTCAGTACCTAAATTATTTACTTACTGAGCTGCCAGACTGAAACACCAGAGACATGAACATTAAACTAGAGTCCTGCGCGGGTCCATTTTTTGGAACCCGTACCCGCAACCTGCAATCCGCAACCCGGACCCGCATTCTTACCCACTTGGACCCCCGGCCGCAAGTACCTTATCCGCAACTCGGACCCGCGACCCGCTGACCATCAAAAATCAGGAAGTGCTCTCATTGTAAACCAGAAGTGACATCATCGGAAGTAGGCGTGACCAGGAAAAAAGGCTTAAAACAGGAAGTGCTGTCATTGTAACCTGGAAGTGGCATCATCGGAAGTAGGCGTGATCAGAAAAAAGGAATAAAAATCACTAATGAGAAGACCCGCGGCCTGACCCGCAGAACCGCCGACACACGTCTATACCTGCACCCGGAAATTCTACCCGCAACCCACAGGGTACCCGACCCGCTGCAGGACTCTACATTAAACTTTAAATTTCGATTTTGGAAAAACTGTAAAAAAGAAAATTGAATGGAAAGATTGAAAAAAGTCTTCTGGTGAACCATCTGAAAACAACGTAACTGAAATAAAGTATTTGGAAGGTGAACAGCTCCTTTAACTTTTAGTGTGTTATAGAATGGCTAATTGTAAGCAACTTTTCAATTGTTCTGCATTATTTTCTTTTTTTTATATAGTTTTTGAATTATCTAAAAAAAACAAATGTTCTGTAAGGCTACACATGTATTGTTATTGCTAGTTTTTATGGCTCATCTTTCTATTGAGGCCCTCTTCTATTCATATTCTAGTCTCTTATTCAAATTAATGCATGGTTACTAGGGTCATTTGGACCCTAGTGACCAGATTGCAGAAATTGCAAACCAGCTAGCTGAGCGCAAATAATGAAAGCCAATTGCAAATTGTCTCAGAATATCACTCTCTACATCATACTAAAAGTTAATCTAAAGGTGACAGCCCCCTATGTGTCTTACCAACTAATAAAAGAAAGATAACCATCAGCTCATGAAAGTGACCATGAGCATAATCTGCAGCACTAGATTTAGGGCATAATAATGCTAAATTTTTGTTATATTATTTTTAGTTGTTATCTGGCTCAAGCAGCAGTATTAATTAATTAAGTATAAACTGGCCCGGCACAGACAGCTGGCTGGATCAGTAGGTTAAGCTTTCTACTCTCTGTTATAGGTTGATAGTGGTCTTGTGACTGTCTAAAGATGTGCAAAATATGATCACATTAAGCAGAATATGCCTAAATAGTTTAGTATATTTATATATAGAGTTTATAGTATATTTTAATATTTAATGCTACACCTATGTTCAACAAAGCACAATAATTAGTACTTGCATACTCTAAAATAAGTACTTTACCTCGTATTGGAACAGCTGTACTTGAATCTGTTTTGTTTGATCCTCTGTGGACTGGTTTTATCATGAGGAAAAAATAAAAAATATATCTGTCAAGTGCATGTATATCATAAAGGAGAATTCAACCCTAAAGTTAAAAATCCCCTATCCCCCTACACTACATAGACCCCCCTCCCCCCAGCCTACCCCTCGGTGCAGATTCAGGCATCAGAGTTCACGGGCACCATCTTCTTCTCTTTGGAAATCTTCCGAAATGAGACCTGCATGGTGGCGCATGCGCCAAAACTTGCGAAAAGTTGCAGAAGGGCCGGTCTCATTTTGAAGGTTACTGAAGCGGCTGAAGATGGCACCCTTGAACTCCGCTGCCTGAATCTGCACTAAGTAAAACATTTGGGCCATTTGCACGGCGTAACACTAAGTCTGGGGGGAGGAGGGAGGGGGGTCTATGTAGGGTAGGGAGTAGGGGTTTTTAACTTTAGGGTTGAATTCTCATTTAAGAATGGAATAAATGACATTTCTATCATGATTAGTTTATCCATAATTCAGATATATTCTATTGTGATTATAAATATGGCTTTAACATAATATTGTTACAGTTTCACATTGTTGTTGGTGACACAGGCTATAGATGCAATTTAATAGTAATGACTGCTAAAGTTTTACTTTAGTTTTACTTAATTAAATCTCACGTGTCAGACTCCTGCTGTTATCGTCACTATTTTCGTTGTCTTTGGCATATTCAGTTGTGACTGTATGTTGGGAGGGAAAAAAACCTGTTCCTATACCTGGGGCATATATCAAGCATCCAAACACTTTCTCATACATATGCATGGCATTTAAATCATTACATGTTAGCTCTGCAAGAAAGGGAAATATACAAATGACACCTTAAGCAGCACACCCCACCTGTCAATAATACTTTTTTTTTTGTTTTGGCAACTACATTATTTTGTTAATCATACATGTTTCTGTGTTCCCTTATGCAGTTACTTTTACTACCTGAAAGATATGTTCTCAATAACCGATCTTATTACCTGCACTTCCTGAATGTACTTTTTTTTTTCTTTCTTTAACTAGAATACTTTTTGGGAGCTGAACAGGGAAACTTGAAGCTACTCCATGTTTGCTCCTGGCACGATAAATAATTATATTACCAGTATACAACTCCCTCCCCCCCCATGCTTGTGACACATTTGTTAAGCAGGAATCCATAATGCGTGGGAGATTATCTGTGGATAGGTAATCTAAATAATCAGCCTTTCAAGGACCAAACATGGAGTAGCTTCAGTTTCAAGAAGAATATTTTTTTGTGATTAAAACTATAGGCAGAAAGTATACACAAGTCTTATTCATTGATCTAATGTTGAAAAAAGTGTATACATCCCCTTTAAATTGTGGATGGGTAGATTCAGAGAGAGCAAGCTTTTTTTATTATTTTCTTTTTTTTTTGCAACTACATTACCTTCCAAATCTATGTCATAACTCTGTGTAGAAACATAAGTGTAATCGTCCTCATCCAGTCCATAATCTTTGTCAAATATGGACATTCTTGGTCCTGGATTGGGAATAAAGAGATTTCAATTTAGCTCAAGGGGGGCATGTTTGAATTATTTCTGTACACATTTTCATGGAAGAGTTGGGGCAATGGCAGGGCTGTAGTGTCGGTACATATATCGTTCGACTCTAACTCCTCCTCTGACTCCTTTTTTTTTTTTTTTAAAGGAACAGTAACACCAAAAACTGAAAGTTTATCAAAGTTAATAAAATATAATGTACTGCCACTCTGCACTGGTAAAACTGCCCCCAAGACTACAGCGCATCTTATTTATATAAATTATAGTAGTATTTTTGAAGCAAACACACAGCTTTTACCAGTGCACACTAACAGTATATAATATAGTAGGGATGCACCGAATCCAGGATTCGGTTCGGGATTCGGCCAGGATTCGGCCTTTTTCAGCAGGATTCGGATTCGGCCGAATCCTTCTGCCCAGCCAAACCGAATCCGAACCCTAATTTGCATATGCAAATTAGGGGCGGGGAGGGAAATCACGTGACTTTTTGTCAGAAAACAAGGAAGTAAACACTGTTTTCCCCTTCCCACCCCTAGTTCGGATTCGGTTCGGTATTCGGCCGAATCTTTAGCGAAGGATTCGGGGGTTCGGCCGAATCCAAAAAAGTGGATTCGGTGCATCCCTATAATATAGTAAATAAATGACCCCCTCTTGTAAAATATAAGGATAATACAAGTTACAGAGGAGTTCCATGACCATCTAAAAACATGAGGCCGAAGGCCAAGGTGGCTTCTAATATCCTCATATTTTGCAACAGGGGTTACTTTATTTTTTATTATAAAGAAGTTTCAGTGAGTCATGTGACAGAAATGACATCTCTAAACTCTGATTATAACGATGACTTCGCTGACTGACGTTACTGTTCCTTTAATATACTAATGTTAATTGAAAGAAGTTATTAACCACATCCTAATTCTAAACCAAAATCTAAGTTAAACTACATAAACCAAAGACAACTGGAAAACCTTAAACAACATATATTAATTGAACCTGGCATAGAGCTGTAGAATATCTGTTAAATACAACCCAAAAAGTATTGTTCTTAGAAACAGAATTGCTTCTGCCATATCCATGCTTCTGCCATTTTTAGTTCTTGTATTTAAAGTTTAGGAATAAAGGTGGCCATACACGGGCAGATAATGCTGCCAGATATCGGTCGTTTAGACCAATTTGACAGCTAATCTGCCCGTGTATGGAGGTTTCCGACGGGTCTTTCCGATCGATATCTTTTTTTTTTTTATTTATTGAGTGCTCTCCTCTTACTATATGATACAAAAGTATTGATGCCGGGTTAGCTATAATCTGGAAGAGGATTGATGCTTTCTTCTTAGGCTAAGTGCAGAGAACTTTTTGTATTTTCATGAAGGGTAAAAAGTTAAGGATGCAAAGATTTACAGTAATCATGTAATGGAGAGAAACCATAAAAAATTTACAATTCTAAACTAATGCTGTGTATAGATTGCAAAAATAAAGTTGTATTTGCTTTTCTGAAGTAGATTTGAGACAAGCTTATAGAGGAACAAAAGCATGTTTTTGGTTTTACTGTCATATGTTGCAATAGGAAATGGCAACTCTAGATCATATTCTGACCTGAGCTTTCAAATTATTTGATACAAGTAAGTTGATATGGTGTGATGTGTCATTAGCAGTATTCAATAGCACATAGCTTCACTTTTTTAGTGAGTTTGTTTTTACTTGTTTTTAGTCTACGGCTTCTGTATCTGGTTATCTGGTGGTTTCCTGGATACAAAGTAATATTATCCTAATATGTTGAAAGTAGTCAACAGAACAGCTATGAGCTAGGTACTATCTTGCAGTAATACACACTACTGTAAGAAGTTATTGATTTCATGTCTCTGTTGATTTTGGTTTTTGTACTGTTTATTGATAATCTTTTGTTTGGGTTTATTGTTTATACTTTAAATAGTGACGTAGTATGACATCCCTGCATATGTTACTATCATGTGTATATCCTGGAGTTTGCCAGTATCTAGTAACTTATAGCAATGAAACATCTGTTTTCAAAACAGGTAACTAGTAAATGCTAACCACTAATTCTCATTATGAGGCACTAGGCAAGTAGAATCCGTTATAAAAAATAATATATATAAATATATAAAAAAATATATATTCACCCCTTATGTGATTAAAAGGCACTATAAGGTCACAAGTAAATGCTGTCTCCTGAATTGAACTTTTGTGGAACAAGTGGGTATACTGCGGCTTTTAACAGTCTATTAACAGTCTATTTGTATGCTGCTTTAAAAACCATTACCTGCTCTTCCGTAGTTTAAAGCTGCAGACAAGATTAACAATAAAAATAAAAAATCAGTTGTCACGTTAAACTGCATTACAAGTTTCGACAGTATTGTGCAAACATCTGGATGATTTCTTTACATGAACCACTAGTGAGTTTTTGTTTTTTTAAATTTGACCTTGATCATCTGATCCGTTAGTTCTAACCAATAACATTCTCTTTACATTGCTTTTATCCCACAAATCATTCGATTTCAATTTCACTGTTTGTTTTATATTTATATATCCTTATGACACACTTTTGCACTTTACTTTCATTATTTTAACAGTTTTGTTTACATTCCTGTCACTTAGCAACAATCCTTAGCGTTTTGGCACCATTTTGTCTGGTTACTGTTCACTTAACTCACTTGACAAAGGTCTCTGAGGGGACCAAAACATTGGTAACCAAATACGTTTTTATTTTCCTCTTCCACTGCGCAGTGCTGTTTATCTTTAGAAAAACCTGTATATTAAGGTATTTGTTTTTTTTTTTAATTGCATTCATTAGTTTCTGAAAGCATACTATTCTTCTTTCATTTAGGTGTTCCTGGTGTGAAACCTGAACTATTTGAAGAAGGTCTAGCTGTCAAACACTGTGCACTGTCCTTGGTTGGGGAACCAATTATGTACCCGGAAATCAACAAATTTCTTAGGCTTCTTCATAATCAGCATATATCTAGTTTTTTAGTTACAAATGCTCAGTTCCCTGAAGAAATACGGTAAGAAGCAACAAACTTGGAAAGTTGTTTTATTGCACATAAACAGCTACTTTACACCACAAGTATTTTTGTGTACTTCACTTGTTTCCAGTTTTGACTAAAGCAAACTTCATGCTAAATTTTGCAATATATGTTATTATTCTTGCTCCCTAAGCTTTGCTGTTTAATTACACTTATCCAAATTCTTGACTTTCTGTATGGGAGGAAATAAACCTTGTTCTTGAACTTATAATGGGGTATGATATACCAGCAAATGGTCAGAATTCAAGGTGGAACAGAGGTATGGGAGCATAACTGGGTGGTGGCGGAGGCAGCAACATTTATAGAAACAGGAAATAAAAGTAAATGTGTAGGTGATACAGTTTGTCCCTTTTTTAAAAGCATGTGGATAAACAGTAGCAGTTTTTATTTTTTTTTTTACCAATTATTTGATGATAGAGCTGGAAGCAGCAGGCAAATAATTATAAGTAATTATTAGGTTTACCTAGAGTTACAACACTTTCTGCTCTGTTATATTTCTGCCCAGTTTGCATTAAGCCTCATTTTCCCCTAGCAACTGGTAACTACCAATCAGCTCTCGATCAGCTCTCAACCCTGTACATGTTCTAGTGCTGCATGCTGGGAGCCAGGTACTCTTGCAAGTGGTTTAAATGTATTTTTGCCACAAGCACTATGCAATTTGCCTTCAACTGTGTTTTAATCTAGATCTACTGTCCCTATTTTACTTCTACTCTCTTGTCTAGAATGCTTTCTTTTAATAGGGAAGTAAGTTGATCTGGAACAAAAAGAGGGACAATACGGCTATGGGCCTTGTGTTAATAATTAAATAATAATAATTGACATTCATGTAAAATCAATGCATGGTTGCTGAAATTGCAAACTGGGGAGCTGCTGAATAAAAAGCTAAATAATTAAAAAACAAACTGTACATAATAAATAGTCAAAAGAAGTTGCAAATTGTCTCAGAATATCACTCTCTACAACTTACTAAAAGTTAAGATAAAGGTGAAAAACTCCTTTAAAGCCAGGGACTAAAATTAGGGAAAGCTGGGTGAGTATGTAATGATAAGGTTATAATTAATGTTTCTGTGTGTGTATAATATGTTTCATATAGGTTCTTCATTAATTATAATCTGAATATGAAGTAAAATGGTTTATGTTCTCTAGTGAAAATGCATTATTTTGTTTTCTAGGTCTCTTGAGCCTGTTACACAGTTGTATGTCAGTGTGGATGCAAGCACCAAAGACAGCCTGAAGAAAATTGATCGCCCACTGTTCAAGGATTTCTGGCAACGATTTCTCGACAGCTTGAAGGCCTTGGCAGAAAAGGTAAAAAATGTGTTTTTTTTAAATAATATTCTGCAATCTACGAAATGCTTGGGCATATGCAAGGGCAGACCTTTTAAAGTCAATTCACGTTTCTTTTTAGCCTTCACAATAATGGAGCTCTGTAAAGGGGCATATAAATGTTGTTTTTATACAGTTTTCTTCCAATTATAATTTTTTTGTAAATTCTGCCAAGCTCCAATTAATGGAGCATGCTCTTCATGTTTTTGGTGAACTTATGCCTTTACTTAAAGGGATACTGTCATGGGAAAAATGTTTTTTTTCAAAATGCCCCAGGAGTCCATCAGCAGAACAATGGGAAGGTAATCAGATAGCAGCTCCCTGACACAAGTTAACAGCTGCCTGGTAGATCTAAGAGCAGTTCACTCGGAAATCATCATACTAGGCAGGCATCAATCCGGAACACCAAGGAGTAGAGATCAGCAAAAGGTTTTAAATAGTAAAAAACTTTTTATTTCACATTATGTTAGAAAACAGAAAGCCTTACACTTTTTGTGTCACCAAGGGACACTTAATCATAGGCTAAATTAATATAAAATCAACCAATAACAGTCTACACATATTCACCTCTTTTGGCTTTTGAAATGTATCCTAATGAGACAGTGTAGACATACAAAGTGCTTAATACATAACACAATGCAAAAATGATATAATGCAAAAATTATATGAATAAACAGTTGTAATAAAGGTTTCATTAAGTTAAACTGTCTGGTCCCTAAATGAAAAATCCATCTAGCTTCTTTTTTTTAATAATTCTGAAGTTTTATTTCCTCCTCTGATATTACAAACTATTTTATCTATCCCTATTACACTCAAAAGGGATACTGTCCTGTTATTACATTCTGCAAAGTGTTTTGCAGCTGGAGTAAAACAGTTATCCATAGTGATATTTAACATATGTTCTCTTAATTCTATCTTTAAGTTTCTGACCTGTTTGACCTACATATTTCTTCATACACTTTACAAGTTAGTATATAAATAAAAAAAAATTGTATTACAGTTAATATATCATTTTATGTGTCTTATTTGTAGTGGAAGAAATAAAAAATTGTGTTTTTTCCATATATCTGCAAGTAATGCACCTATTAGAACCACATTGAAAGTTAAATTTTATATGTAGCCAAATGTCCTGTTTTTCTTTAAACTGAATAAAAATAGGTGTAAGTTTGTTTCAAAGCATTTCAGTTCTCTTAGAAACAACCTACAACCTTTATTGAGGATAGTTTTTAAAAAGGATCTGTTTCCAAGATGACTAAATTCTTATTGATAATACTTTTTATTTGATTAAACTGAGGACTAAATGTTAATATACAAGATAAGATATCTGTGTCATCCTTTTCAGTGGGGCCTTACTCTCTTTTTGCTTAAAGTTAAACTATACCCCCAAAAGAATACTTGAGCAACAGATAGTTTATATCATATGAAGTGGCATATTAAAGAATCTTAACAAACTGGAATATATATAAGTAAATATTGTAAATATTGTCCTTTTACATCTCTTGCCTTGAACCACCATTTTGTGATGGTCTCTGTGCTGCCTCAGAGATTACGTGACCAGGGGTGCATCGCCAATGAGGCAAGTTGAGGCTGTCGCCTCTGGCGGCAGCGCCCCACTAGGTACCAGGGGCAGCAAAAATGCTGCTCCTGGTACTTTAAGAGCGAATTTCTGGGGGAGGGGGGGCCTCAGGCGGCAGAGGGGCGAGAATCGTCCCTGCACGTGACCAGAATTACTACAACTCTAACTGTAACAGGAAGAACATTGTTTGTTTGAGGGTTATAGTTATTGTTATTGTTATAGGGTTATAGTTTTCCTTTAACATCATTCATATTGGAGTTAATGTGATCAAGATTATTGAACAAATATCCTCTATCTTGCCTTACAACCCACTCAAATGCTCTATTCAAAGTACTGACATCCCCTCTGTAGAAATCTTTTATGAAGATCCTTGGATTGTTTTTTGGGTTTGTGTTTAGGGTGACATGATTTGGCATTGAGGATTGTATTAACTGTAGTATATCGTATTGACAATTGAATTATTTTCAGTGTAAAAGGTGTTATCAAGAAAATTGATGGAAAGTGCGTCCATTTCGTGAGTGAATCTTAAATTAAGATAATTTTGATTTAAACGGGCAAAAAAATCATTGAATAATACCTAATAGAGTACCTAACCAAATAATTAAAATTTCATCAATGTAACAGCCATAATATTGTATACATTCAGAAAATGTATTATTGTCTTGAAAAATATGAAGCTCCTTCCACCAACCTAAAAAAAAAAGGTTTGCATATGAAGGTGTGAATTTGGCTCCCATCTCTGTCCCATAGCATTGTAACTAATATTTGTCATTGAATAGAAACCAATTGTGTGTAAGCAAAAAGTGCATGACTAGCAAATAAAAGAAACGATATTGGAATTATAAGTGCTGTAATGTACACAATGATGTTCAATAGCCTGTGAACCAAGATTATGTGGAATGCATGAATACAAGGAAACAACATCAATAAATGGCCATTTAAAGTCGGTATGACAATGAAATGTACTTAAAGCATGTATGACATGACCGCTGTCTTTAAGGTAACTAGGTAATCTCATTACCAACAATTGAAAAAAATGATCTATATATTCACATAGATTTTCTTCTAGTGAACCAATGCCCTCTATAATAGGACAACCTACAGGTGGTCTAAGTTACATAGTTACATAGTTAAATTGGGTTGAAAAAAGACAAAGTCCATCAAGTTCAACCCCTCCAAATGAAAACCCAGTATCCATACACATACCCCTCCCTACGTTCACATACATTATATACTGTATACTCATATCTATACTAACTATAGAGTTTAGTTTAGCCGTTGATATTATGTCTGGCCAAGAAATCATCCAAGCCATTCTTAAAGGCATTAACTGAATCATCCATCACAACATCACCCGGCAGTGAATTCCACAACCTCACTGTCCTCACTGTGAAGAACCACCTACGCTGCTTCAAATGAAAGTTCTTTTCTTCTAGTCTGAAGGGGTGGCCTCTGGTACGTTGATCTCTTTATGGGTAAAAAGGTCCCCTGCTATTTGTCTATAATGTCCTCTAATGTACTTGTAAAGTATAATCATGTCCCCTCGCAAGCAACTTTTTTTCCCAAAGAAAACAACCCCAACCTTGACAGTCTACTCTCCTAGTTTGTCTTCCATCCCTCTAACCAGTTTAGTTGCACGTCTCTGTACTTTCTCCAGCTCATTTATATTCCTCTTAAGGACTGGAGTCCAAAACTGCACTGCATACTCCAGATGAGGCCTTACCAGGGACCTATAAAGAGGCATAATTATGTTTTCATCCTTTGAGTTAATGCCCTTTATGTTTTTTTTGGAAGATAGTGAAAAATTGCTGTTTTTGAAATTTTCTACTTTTAGAAAGGTTGCTCTGGTTTCGTCTATAACATCATGTTGAAGTGCTTCCAATATTACGTTTTCTAATTGTACTTTGAACTTTTCTGCATGGTTTTTGGATAATAGTTTATATGAGGAAGAATCTGACAGCTGCCTATTAGCCTCTTTCAAATAGTCTTCTTTATTCAAAATAACAATCTGTCCACCGTTATCAGCCTTTCTAATAACAATGGTTTCATCTTTACTAAGATTCCTCAATGCCTGTTTCTCTTTAAATTTAAGATGTTTGTGTGTTAAAAACTTGGTAGTATCAAGTTCATTACGTAATTTAGTAAGTTCTATCTCTATATTCTTCTCAAACATATTAATTGTTTGTTCTCTTAGATGAACTGGATAGAAGTTAGATTTGGGGGGGCGGAGTTAGCCGCGCATGGCAGCGGTCGCATTTGTGTGAGCTCCGAGCTTCTCTTGTGGCTTGGATGATTCCTACCTGTCGGAGATAGCCAGTGGACGCCGCAATACCGCATAGGAGGTCACCTGCAGTTTGGAGGGTCCGTGTAGAGGTCCAATTTGTTCCGCTTCGGACATTGCGGATGACATTGCTGTTGGGGCCTGTGGAAACCTGCATGTGGGGATCTGCGCTGCTCACTTGTGCTGTCTCTATCCCGAGTTGCGGCGCGGAAGGTGAGCCCGGCTACTCTTTTTAATACCTGACTGCTTCTGGTTGTTGGCACGGGCGGCTTGCCTGCATAATTCATCGCCAATCGTGGTTCTTTTCCATTTGGGGGAACTGCGTCATGGAGACCTAAGCTGCCCTACGCATTTATAATACATGTGATCTGGAGCTCCAGACTCTCTTATTTGCCTCACCATAGTGCAACAAATACGTTCTGTGACACTGGATAGCATTCTCATCGTTTACTTGTCTATATGTTATTGATGACCCTCTCCTTTGCGGGACTGTTCTCCACATATAAGTCTACTCTAATTCCGCTCCCTCCATGTTTAATCCTGACAACATCTTGTTTACTTTTAGTGCTAACACCTATTACTTGCACTGTTGTACCGATGCTACATTTTGACTGAACTGTACAGATATTTGACTTGCCTTACGGCCCATGGCCCTATATTGAAGGATACGGCATTGTCTTCGGAGCCATAATACTACCATAATTGCCTACAACGTTTTTTTTGGAAGAAGCAACTGAACTACTGCATCAACTACAGCTTAAACAGCGATCCGCTACTCCTGCATCATCTCGGGAAGGTGATTGACAACAGCAACTCTATACACTGGTAACATTTACAGAGGAACTCTAAATGTTTATACTACTCATGCCTATTTTACATGTTCTTCAATGCTTACAATGGTTTGAATAATTCTAATTTACAAATGCATAATTAGGTGTTATGTATGATTATCTTGAAAATATGGGATGCTCCGAAGCTAAGCCTATGGTCCTACTTATTTCAGGATTAAACTACAGGACGTCACATAATTGTGGCGTGCGAAACACATATTGTTTTGAATCTTATGTTTTGGTTACTTAATTGTTTAATTATGTTCTTAGCTATAATGCTGAGTTTTTTCTATTCAATCCGTTTCCGTATCCAATTTAGCCTTGCTCCTTTTAGTGCACAAACTTTGATGAGATATGTTGATCTGTTATTATGTCTAACTTAAAAATTATTACGCATAATGTTCAAGGTTTCAACTCCCCGCAGAAGAGGTCGCAGGCTTTTAAATATTATCGCTCTATTCATGCGGATATTTTGTTTCTGCAAGAAACGCACTTCTCCTTAGATTCAACACCCTCCTTCTTATCGTCCTATTTTCCAATGTATTATTTGGCAACGGGTCCTGAAAAAAAGAATGGTGTGGTAATATGCTTTAGTAGAGGCTTGCAATTTACTCTTCACACTGTTACTAGGGATCCAAATGGTAGATATGTGTTGCTTGTGGGAGAAATACAGGATACTGAGGTAACTCTGCTTAATTACTATGCTCCGAATGTAGGGCAGGATGTTTTTTTTTTGATAAATTAAGGGAGGTAATACAATTACACCGTAAATGATTTGATACTTGGGGGGGACTCCAATACCTGCTTTCATGTCACATTGGATAAAACTTATAAAAGTCCTTCACATCCGGCTACATGCTAAACGGATATTGGGTATATTGCAAACAATATTGGTGATAGATGCCTGGAGGGAAATATGGCCTACAACTACAAAGATTATACTTTTTTTTTCCAATCCGCATAGAATATATTCCCGTATAGACCACATTTTTTTATCGCAAATGCTATTACCGAATATTGATACGGCTAGGATTGTCCCGGCTACCTGGTCTGATCACTCATTGTTATTGGTGAAATTGAAGTCGTTGATATGTAAACCTACGCAATTTCGATGGCGGCTCAATAATGCCATATTGAAGACACCACAGACTAGATCACACATTGAGGGCAGTATTCAACAATATTTTACTATGAATCAGGGCACATTAGCTTCTCCAATCACGTTATGGGATGCACACAAGTCTGTTATAAGAGGGGAAATTATTAGTATAACAATGGCCCGTAGGAAGCAGAAGCGTGACAAAATACAACACTTACAAAATAAACTCAGCAAAATAAAGCACATTTTTCTCCTAAAATCCAAGCTACTATACTAGATGTTAGAAGGGAATTAAATTTGCAATACATGCAGGATATAGAAACTGTGCACCAATGGCAACTCAATAGACGATATAGTAAAGGGAACAAATCAGACACCCTCTTGGCCCGAACATTGCATTCAGTAATGACCCCACACCGTCCCCTACATAAAATCCGAACCAAATCTGGATCTATTACAGGCAATCCAAAGAAACCTTTGCAAGAATTTACTGATTTCTACTCTAATATCTATAAAGCCCCCTCTGCATTTAATGAATCTCAAGCGGACAACCTCTTTGTAACAGTGCGATTGCCTGCCCTGACTCCTGAACAAAAGCAAATAATGGATAATGATATCACAATAGAGGAAACTTCATTAGCAATTTAATTACTTCCGACTTCTAAAATACCTGGCCCAGATGGCTTTTCCATATTGTACTATAAGAAATTTGCTCCATTATTGTCACCACACCTTACAAATATGTTCAATAATTTGATGCGCGGAGGTAAAATGCACTCGGACTCTATCTTGGCACAAATAGCATTAATACCCAAGCCTAATAAAGATTTATTAGAATGTGGTAATTACCGACCTATCTCACTCCTTAATAATGATGTTAAAATTTTAGGAAAAATAATGACCACTTGTTTGAATTCATTTTTAGCAACCCTCATTCACCCTGATCAAGTGGGATTTGTCCCCAATAGAGATGGTGGAGAAAATATAAGGCGCTTGATACAATTGATATATACTCTCAATTCCTCTCAAACTTCAGCATTAGTATTGGCTTTAGATATTCAAAAAGTGTTTGATTCGGTCACCTGGGACTACCTATATTATGTGTTAAAAAAAATGGAATTTTGGAGACAAATTCCTCCTATCTATCCAAGCTTTATATAATACTCCACAAGCTTTTCTAAAATGGGGTCATTTTGCCTCTGAGACAATTACCTTACATAGGGGGACAAGACAGGGGTGCCCCCTCTTGCCATTGTTATTTATTCTAGCGATTGAGCCTTTAGCACTGTTGATTAGGCAAGACCCAAATATACATGGGATAACAATAGGTCAACAGACTCACAAACAAATGTTATTTGCTGATGATATCTTGTTGACGGTAACAAAACCGCTCACATCTTTACCACACTTGTTTAATAACCTTTATCAATTTGGGCTCATATCTGGCCTGCAAATAAACCCTACGAAATCTGAAGCCCTACCTCTGAACCTTGCCCAATCTCAGAAAAAATTGATTCAACTTAATTTCGACTTACAATGGAGGGATAAATACTTACAATATCTGGGGGTAGCAATAACGCCAACTCTTGAAGGTCTATACCAAGCCAACTATCCTGCACTATGGGCAGAAATTGAGAAATTGCTTAGGGCGTGGTCTAAACTGCGTATATCTTGGTTTGGTAGGGTAAATGCAATTAAAATGATACTGTTGCCTAAAATATTGTACTTTTTTCGAGTCTTACCGGTAGAAATAGCAAGAATTCATCTACATAAAATGCAATCAAAACTTATTAATTTTATTTGGGGTGATAAAAAAGCTAGGCTGTCCCAGAAATCGATAATGCTACCCAGACACAAAGGCTGTTCCCAACCTACTTTACTATTATCAGGCTGCGCAAATTATGCCGATAATCCACTTTTATAGACCCAATCTCCCGTTATGGGCTCAAATTGAGGTTGCGTATTTGAAACCAATAAATCCTGCAGCGTTGCCATAGATTCCTAAACAGGAAAGACCTACTGCTTCCACTCCTGTGCTCAAAATGGCATTATCTGTTTGGGACCAAACTTTACAAAGAACTCCTTTGATGTCTCCCCATTGCCCAGCTATGCCTGTATTTGGTAATCCTATTTTTGAACCAGGGCTTCAGGCCAGGGACTTTTGTTGGTGGGAGTCCCACAATATGACATGTGTCGCTCATTTTTTAGGTTTGCAAGGCCTTAAAAAATGGTCTACTGTTGTTGAGCAACATAGTCCCCCAAGATCTGAATGTTTTCGGTATATCCAAATTCAGCATTTTCTTAATATAATGATTAAAGGGTGTACTGACATTTTGACCTCTTCTGCCTGGGAGCAAATGTGTGTTAAATTCCCTTGTAGTAGAGGAATAATATCCATTCAGTATAAAGAAATTTTGAATTCCGTGATTTCTTCCCTTCCAACTTACTCTAAGCAATGGGGAAGAGAATTGGGTACTATGGTAGACGACTATACATGGCAACAAATTTGGACAAATACGTTTAAGATTTCATGAATGTTTTGGCTCAAGAAACATTATATAAAGTAATATCTGGATGGTATATGATCCCCACGAAATTGCATAAATGTTATCCTAATTCCAGCCCACTTTGCTTTCGTAATTGCGGCATGGACGGTACTATGCTACACATTTGGTGGACTGTAGACAGGCGTTCAGATTTTGGTCCAGAATATTTACATTGATTGATTCCATTATGGGGGTCAAACTTCAAAAAGATCCCATGATGGTGTTACTTAACACGACTTTTCCAGCTCCGAATAAATATCATTGCAAACTCATACAATTTATCTTTACAGCAGCGAAACAGACTATTGCTACGTCCTGGAAAAGGTGTTCAATTCCTATAATTATGTTCAGGCTCAAAATGAACTGGATTATGGTAAATGAGAGAATGTTAAGTATTACTGCAGATAAATATACTGTTTACACCAAAATCTGGACGCCTTGGATATCATACACTAGGTTATAATAAATATGCTGGATGCAAACTTTCTGGTTTAATTTTCTATAATTGTATAAGTGTAGCAAATGGTAAGATTGGATGGAGATGGCACCTATGGGATGATACTTTGCGTGGTTTTATGTACTGTATTAGGAGCACTACTGTAACTTCATATTAAACACGGACACGGAAATGGTTGTTTAAGTTCATTGGTATAATTTTTGTTAATAAGCAATTTCCAATACTACAATGTTCTGATTTATGCTGTATAACTGTGACAAATGATGGAAACAAGTTTTTTCTTTCTTCACCCTCAGGGTATTTGAATCTGATGGGAATGTCCTCCTCTGCGTAGGAGAGTATCCATTATCTGAAAGTAAAAATGTACAAAAAACAGCTATGACGAAAATGAATGCTGTAATGTTGTCTACTAAAAAAAGTTTTACAAGAAGTTAGATTTGGTCTTGAACTGTTTTCTTATTGGTTTGAAACCTATTTTCCCTAGATCTAAGAATAGCACTCAAAATCCAGGTCCCACTGCAAAACATTCAGTTACATTGAGTAGGAGGAACAACAGCCTGCCATAAAGCAGTTCCATCTTAAAGTGCTGGCTCTTTCTTAATAGATAAAAAGCAACTAATATATTCAGTTAATTTATAATCACTACATTTATCACATGGGTTCTTGATTATTGATGGTACTTGGTAGCAGTAACCAATGTGACCCGTCTAATTTGGTAGCTGGAGAAATAAATTGTTTTATCACTGCTGTTGATATCTTTAATTTACAGATAATGCTTTTATCTCACCTTTGTGTTAAGATATGATATTGTAAACATTTAATTGCCACTTCTGAGCTGCATTAGCTTGTCAACTTGGCCACCTTCATTGTATACCCTGTCAGTACATACACGCATACTAGTATAGTGAGATTAGACTGTGTTATTAATTATGTGTATAGAATTACTGAATGATTCTCAGATAATTGCACCAAGCATTTTGGATCCCAAACTGTCAAATCTTAAATGAACCTTGTTACTCTGAATTAATGGACTAAGTGGCCCTCTTTAGTATTCTTATGGAGTTTACCATTTTCCCAGTGAGCAGTAAACAAGGCAGTGGTCCGTTTCTTGAGCAGGTGAATAACTTGAACTAATATAGACATAAAGGGGGTTTCCAGAGCCTGGATTATATGCTTCCCATGTTAAAATTTTTCCCCCCACTACATTGGTTTAACTGCCTGAGAGTCTTATTTAAAGGAAAACTATACCCCCAAACAATGTAGGTCTCTATTAAAATATACTGAGTAAAACAGCTCATGTGTAAAACCCTGCTTCATGTAAATGAACCATTATCATAATAATATACTTTTTTAGTAGTATGTGCCATTGGGTAATCATATATAGAAAATTGCCATTTTAAAAAATAAGGGCCGTCCCCTGAGATCGTAAGATTCACTGTGCACACATACAAACCACATGTAAGGTCACATGAGCCAATTAACAGACATAGTTCTGCCTTTTGCTTCCTCACTTCTTCCTGTTACAGTTAGGGGCCGATTCACGAAATTCGGGTGAAGGGTTCGAATAAAAAAAAATTCGAATTTCGAAGTATTTTTTGGGTACTTCGACCATCGAATTGGTTAAATTTGATCGAATTCGATCGAATTCGAACGATTCGAACTATTAGAATTAAAAATCGTTCGACTATTCGACCATTCGATAGTCGAAGTACTGTCCCTTTAAGAAAAACTTCGACCCCCTACTTCGGCAGCTAAAAGCTACCGAAGTCAATGTTAGCCTATGGGGAAGGTCCCCATAGGCTTGCCTGTGATTTTTTGATCGAAGGATTTTCGTTCGATCGTTGGATTAAAATCCTTCGAATCGTTCGAATCGAAGGATTTAATCGTTCGATCGAACGAAAAATCCTTCGATCGATCGCAGGATTTGCACAAAATCGTTCGACTTCGATATTCTAAGTCGAACGATTTTAGTTCCCAGTCGAATATCGAGGGTTAATTAACCCTCGATATTCGACCCTTCGTGAATCGGCCCCTAAGTGTTGTAGTATTTCTGGTCAGGTGATCGCTGAGGCAGCACAGATAGAGTCACAAAATGGTGGTTCAAGGCAAGAGATGTAAAAGGGCAATATTTATGTAAATATATATTCCAGTTTGGTAAGATTCTTTAATATCCTATCCAAAATTGCGGAAAGAAACCAGCGCTCATCCAGCACGAGGTATAGATAAACAGAGGAGCAAGAAAATAATTCCCATATAGTGTAGTATTTTCACATGAATTTGGTACACCACTTGTGAGATTAGAGTACTTCTAATAAAGTGCCCTTTTCAACTTATACTATTTGCCGTGTCACTTATTGAAATCCACACAGTGAAGTGAATCTTATGTGAGGGTACTCACGAACGTTTAAATGCAGTTTAGGCGTTTAAAAGATGATTTAGCGATCACCTTCCCAATTTTCTCCAGACTCTGTAGCTTCAAAACAATGCGCTGACATAGTGTAAAACCATTACTTTTTTAATCCAAAAAATAACATTAAAATCACACTCACAACATTGTTGTTAAAATTTTCGCATAAAAGTAAGTCACCACTTAGCCGTCTATTGGAATCACCAGGCAGTCAGTATAGATGGTTCAGCCGGCGTCTTGACTGCCTCGTGTATCCCCGTGCGCTTGTGGATGACGTCACAGCCCGACGCGTTTCATCTTCTGACTTCCTCAAGGGCTTGAGGGAAGGGAAGCCCTGACTGCTTGGTGATTCCAATAGACGGCTAAGTGGTGACTTACTTTTATTCGAAAATTTTAACAACAACATTGTGAGTGTGATTTTAATGTTATTTTTTGGATTAAAAAAGTAATGGTTTTACACTATGTCAGCGCATTGTTTTGAAGCTACAGAGTCTGGAGAAAATTGGGAAGGTGATCGCTAAATCATCTTTTAAACGCCTAAACTGCATTTAAACGTTCGTGAGTACCCTCACATAAGATTCACTTCACTGTGTGGATTTCAATAAGTGACACGGCAAATAGTATAAGTTGAAAAGGGCACTTTATTAGAAGTACTCTAATCTCACGAGTGGTGTACCAAATTCATGTGAAAATACTACACTATATGGGAATTATTTTCTTGCTCCTCTGTTTGTCTATACCTCGTGCTGGATGAGCGCTGGTTTCTTTCCGCAATTTTGGATAGGATTTCTGTACAAGTCGGAGGGAGAACAGACTCTTCTGGGAACCGGCAGAGGGAGTGGACTACCGGAACCTTCGATATCCTTTATTATTGTGTATATAAAGATTCTTTAATATGTCATTCAATTTGATATAAACTATCTGTTGCTTAAGTATTCATTTTGGGGGTATAGTTTTCCTTTAACACAAAGCAGAGAGGAGGAAATCATGTTACCAGACAAGACGGTAGGGATATTTTTGTAACTTTGTGAAATGAAATATGTACAGTCTGTAGAAATGTTTTAGACATTTGTAAATTAAAAAACGTTATACTTCAGAAAAAAATCATGATGTGCCTCCACAGCTAAGCTCTGCTGGGAGCATGGCAAATTAAATAATATAGCGCCTGAATAATTTAGTCCATGGTGATATGTCTATAGTTTAGCACACTGTAATAACACAGAGAGTTGCATATAGTAGAATTTTAAACCCAGAAATATGAAAGTGCAGCAAGATATAGGACCCTTTTTACTTTTTGGCAAGGACCGTTGCAACCTGCCTGCCACTCATTTGAACCATTTATGGGAAATATAGAGGATCTATGTTTGCCTACAAGATTTGGGGAATTTTGAGTTATGCTATACATCTGTAAGGACCGTCTGGTATTTGAACACTTGGGACTGGGGTTGCTGGACTTTAAGTGCACAGTCGGTGCACTTACCAAGTGAGCCACTGGAGGCTCTTGGGGTTGGTCCTGATCCTGTTATAGTGATCCTGTATCTTGTTATGTTTCCAGTTTGTCTACTCCCTGGTCTCCTCCCTTCTTGTTACCCTCATGTGTTTTGTGTTTTCTAGTCAATTGCCCTTCTGTCTGTTCCTGACCTAAACCTTGAATCTGTTTGAATCTGTATCTGTTTGGTTTTGTTCCTGAATCTGTTCCTGCATATTCCAAGTTCCAAGTTCCAAGTCCTGAATCTGGTTCCTGTGTTTTTGTTCCAGCTTTTCACTGCCTGCCTGGTAAAGACTTTATTTTTTAACCTGTTCCTGTTTTGCTTCAGTTTCATTAAACCCTGTATATTTCAACATGCCTGCTTCAAGTATTTGTGGCTTTTTCCCTGGGCTTCCACCACACGCACTACCAAGTGTGAATTTAACTCCTGTTGCAGCGGTTTCCCGCTGTGAACGTTACAACATCCCATTTAAAGGAATTGTTCAGTGTAAAAGTGAAAACTGGGTAAATAGTTATACTGTGCAAAATAAAAAATGTTTCTAATATAGTTAGTTAGCCAAAAGTTTAATGTATAAAGGCTGGATTGACTGGCTGTCTAACATACTACCCATAACTCCACTTCCTGCTTTGCAGCTCTCTTGGTTTCCACTGATCAGTGACTTGAGGGGGGGCACATGGGTCAAAACTGTTTGCTTCTGAGTATGAGCTGCATGCCAACTCGCTGAACACTTATGTCCCATGTGCCCCCCCCCCTTCAAGTCACTGACTAACTCAGGGGCGTGTTTATTAATACAGGAGATACATATCTGTAGAGTTTTCTGGAGATGTTGCCCATAGCAACCAATAAGATCTTTGCCTTTGTTTTCTAACTTATAGGTGGCTGTTGAAATCTAATTGCTGATTGGTTGCCATGGGCAACATCTCCAGAAATCTAGCCAGATATTTATCTTCAATGTTAGCAAACATGCCCCTCGGAGTTTTTTGTGTAACCATCTGCTAGTTAACCAAAACAACACACATGGACATTGTAAAATGAATAAAAAATTTAGATTAAAATAGTTAACACCTAAAAGGAATGACCCCTGCAGGGTGGCATTAAGTGCATATGTATATAAAGCAGTGAAAATAAGTATTGAACACGTCAATGTTTTTCTCAGTAAATATATTTCTAATGGGGCTATTGACATTAAATTTACACCAGCTATCAGTAACAACCCAAGTTATCCACTTGTACAAAGAAATCAAAACAAAAAAGTCCATAAATTAAGTTATGTGTAATAAAGTGGAATGACAAAGAGAATAAATATTGAACACATGAAGAAAAGGAGGTGCAAAGAGCCATAGAAAGCCAAGAAACCTGCTGAAATCTGTCAGTATTAGAAAACAATCCTGCTCCCTAATCAGTGCAAATTAATATCAAGTGGTGTCGTTGATTAGTTTAATCCAGAAGCTGAGCGTGGGGGGTTCGGAGCCTTCCAGATCAGTAGGATGGCTTTCCTGGTGTAATGCAGGAGTTGTTGTAGGCACAGTCTATCACTGGAGGTCAAGGTAAGTCCTTCAAAATATCCCAGTAGGCAGAACTCCGGAATCCTTATATTGGGTAGTCCTAAAAAGTTATTTATGTACCCGAGTATTGTGACCCAGTATTGCTGGATCTTGGGGCAGCCCCAGAAGACATGGAGGTCCATACCACAGTCCAAGTTACATTTAAGACACAGATCTGGGTGACCCTGGTACATTCGTGCCAGCCTGTGTGGGGTTAAGTACAATATTTAAAAATTTGGGATGAACAAAGCAATCTTTAACACAAACATTGGTTTCTGGAACTTTATTCAAGTATGTCTCCCCAGGCTTCCTCATCTAGGGATGGGAAGTCATTGATCAATTTTTGTCTTCTTTGTCTTATGGGATCAAACTGCTCTTGTAACAAAATGGCGTAGAACCATCTGAGTGGTTTGGTCAACTCTGGTCTGTGAAGGAAGCGCCCTAGAGTTGATTCAACCAACTGTGGGACCCCATTAGGGATTTGGTACTGGTATGCATGCCTTAACTGGAGGAATCTAAAAAACATCTTGTTTTGTAGGCTAAATTCCTCCTTCAACTGAGCAAATGGTTTGAGTTCCCCTGGCCCAACAATGTCTCCCAGGTACTTTATTTTGGCATTGACCTAGGATCTAACCTCCAGTATGGCTCCGAGTTCCCCCAGAGAATTATTTCCCCAAAGTGGTGTCCATTTGGACCAAGTTTTGGATTTTTTGTAGTCTGACACAACAGTTCTCGGAAACACCTGGATCACTGTTTTCATAGGGGGTGTTATTGGGTACACTGACGGGAGTCCTCTATACAATTGGTTAGCAAGGGTTTAAAGGAAGAAATCACCGCAGTTTACTCTAATGTGGCCTGTTTTTTAGGGTCTGGGTGAAGCCACCACCATGCATAAACCAGTTGACTGGCGTAGTAGTACTCTAGGATATTAGGAAGAGCTAGTCCCCCCTTTTTCACTGTGGCCTGTAGCATTTGTAGGCTTATCCTAGGTCTTTCCCCTACCCAAATAACGTCTCTAATGCATGTTTCTGGCTGCTTAAACCATGATTTGGTAAGTGTAATTGGTGCATTGTGAAAATCATATAGGAACTTTGGCAAGAATATAATTTTAAAGATATTGACCTGCCCATGTATGGATTGAGGTAACTTTGCCCAGTGCTGCAGTTTGGTTCTCAGGGATCTAACTTTTGGGGCCAAGTTTAGCTCTATATACTTCGTGGGGTCCTTGTGAACTATAATGGGCAGATAAGTGAATGAGGACACCCATTGTAGTTGCGTATCATGCTGTGGGTCCCTTGTGGCACCTGAGTCTATTTGGAATTTGACTGATTTTGCCCAGTTATCCCTTGGGCCTGAGAACCCTCTCTTTAGAGTGGTTGTTTCTTATTCTAATGGCTATGGGTTCTATGGCTAGTGCAAAGGCGAAAGTGGACACCCCTATCTTGAACCCCTTGCTAGTGTGAACTCCTGCGACAGTTCTGCAGTTACCAGTATTTTGGCTCTAGGGGAGTCATATAGGGCTTTCACCCAAGTAACAAACTTGTCCCCCAGCCCATATCATGCTCAAAGGAGTCCAAAGGTACGGCCACTCTACAGTGTCATAGGCTTTCTCTGTGTCCAGCAACACCACCACTCTTTCCCCAGTGACATTGTGCTTGGCCCATATGTTTGTGAATAGGCGCCTAATATTGACATCAGTGGCTCTGTTTGGCATAAATCCTGTTCGATCTTGGTGTATTAGGTTTACCCCTTTAAGCCTATTGGCAATAGGGTTGCCACCCGGCCGGTATTTTATTGGCCTAGCCGCCCCCCACCGTGGCCGGTAATTTTTTTTATTTAAAAGGTGGCAACCCTAATTGGCAAGTAGTTTAGCTAGAATTTCAATATCCGATTTAAGGAGGGAGATGGGTCTATATGATGCACATCTCTCTGCAGATTTGCCTGCTTTGAGTATAAGAGTTATAGTAGCTATCTTGGAACTGTCATGTAGTTTTGCCCCTTGTGGGATTGCATTAAAGAGGGAACAGAGCTTGGGCACTATGCAGTCTTTGCTTGCTTTGTACCACTCAATTGGAAGCCAATCCGGAAAGGGGACTTGTCATTAGGGAACATATATACCGCTTCTGCGATTTCCTCATGAGTAATCTGCACATTGAGATTATCTGAGTCCTCTAACACAACCTATTGATAGGGGTGTTATTTAGGTATTGGCTAAGGGCTTCTAGTGAGCTTTGACTCTTTCAGCTATATAGATTAGTGTAAAAATTTACAAATTCAGTAAGGATCTGGTCCTGTGTATGGAGTTCTTGGCCCCCTGCAGAGGGCAACATAGGAATAGATGTTTTTTGCTTAGGGTCCTTAGTTAGAATGGCCAGAAGTTTACCACTTTTGTTCCCCTTATTGTACAAAAAGGCAGCTTTCTGGAGTTTTTTTGTATTCTTGAAAAACGGTCCGCACACACCAATGTTGCAGTCGGGGATAGTGCCCCTTTTATTAATGCCACCAACAATAAATATTCATGAATATTCATTGAATATTTATTGTTGGTGGCATTAATAAAAGGGGCACTATCCCCGACTGCAACATTGGTGTGTGCGGACCGTTTTTCAAGAATACAAAGTGTTAAGGTGACCAGGCAAGGTCAACGGTGGACCAGCACCACTACGCAGAAAAAGTGGAAGGAGGTGTGCGGTAGTACAAAGTTTTATTGAGCTTTCTGGAGTTCCCATTGCTTTTGGACGCATGCCTCTGGGCTGCCGCTAGGGCTGTTCTCAGTGGTTCACTCAGGTTGCTCGCGAACGCTGCTTCGGCCACACCTAGTTTCCCACAGAGGGAATCTAGTTCAGCATCTTGCTTGATTGTAGCCTCTTTTATTAAGAAGATATATATTCCTCTTGCATAGGCCTTGCCTGCGTCTCAGACTATTTGTTCTTGGTTAGATCCATGATTTAGTTCCTAGTATTGGTTATATTGTATCCTGAAAGCCTCATTAACTGGCCGTTCTTGAACCACTTTGGGGGTAGCCGCCATTGCTGCATCTTGTTTCTGCCTTCCATGTACAATTCTACTTGGAGAAGAGCATGATCAGAACATATTCTCGGGAAGAAGGAGATGGATTTAATTTTGGGTAAGGCCCGCGGGGAAGCAAGGACCAGGTCTATCCGGAACAGGGCAGAGGTAGATGTTGAGTAACATGAGTATTGGTTTACTGCTGGGTAGGACCACCTCCACACATCCGTCACATTTGTGGCTTTGATCCAATCTCCCAGGGTCCCAGATTCCCCTTTAATCGGTCTGAGCCTATCCAGTGATGGGTCCGGGACTGCATTAAAGTCCCCCATCTAAATGGTGGGATGGTCACCCATGTCTGCTACTTTTAGGAGTATTGTCTGAAGGAGTGACAGCTTACCTGGCGGGGGGCGGGGAATACACATTGACCAGTATCAGAGTCTGAAGTACAATGGTGAATTTCAGAATCATGAACCTTTGGCTTTATTGTTAATGGACACTTAAAGGAGAAGGAAAGGTGAAATTACTAGAGGGATGCTAAAAGTTAGGTACCCCAGTGATTGTATTCACTTTCCTGATAACCCAGACCAGTGCTCCTTTCAGCAGAAATACTGTATGCACTGGCTGGGGTTCTTCTTAGTGAACACCAAGGAGATATCCTCTTCTTCCGCTTCTTCTTTCTTCAAATTTCCAGGGGTAATGCAAGTGCTGTAAAGTGAAAAGGACGGCTTTTTTGCTAAAGTTCACCTTTTCACTATGCTGCACATGTGCACCTGCATGAAGAAAGGTGTTGCAGGAAAAGGATTACCGTGTCGTGCTCATTGAGAAGAATCCCGGGCCGGTGCAGTTTCCGGGAATACAATCATTGGGGGTGGCTAACTTTTGGCACCCCCGGTGATTTTCCTCTCGATTAAAGAAAAATATAACATTCTTCTAAAATATCTTTTAGACATGGGATTTTTAACCTGTGTGTTCTCTTCTGATAATAACACCATAATGCTAGTAACATGGGGAAAGCCCAGTATGTATATTCATTTCCTTGCATTTTAAAGAAGCTGGGGCTAAAAAGGTAATGTCAATTTTCGATCTTTGCCCTGGAAATCCTTTTATGTTTGTTTCTTTGGAGAGCAGCTTTTTCTTTAAAGCTCCATTTATTGGAGTAGTATCAATAGGAATCTACCTTGTGTAGATCACAATGTCTCTTGATCACAGGATCACAATTTTTTACTTTTGATTAGCTTGTAAAGTAATGATCTAAGCATACATATGCATCTTTTCATGGAAAGAGAATGAAGAGGCAGTAAGCACTGGACATACTGTGGACAGAGCAGCAGTAATGGAACAGTCATGGACTTGCACAGCTTTTAGATTTCTGGCAGAAGGAGTGGGCTTATTGACTTCAGTGCTGCAATGTGTTAAATAAAATCACACGTTTAGCAGTCTACTGAGCAAGCTGCTCAGGTATTGCTTAATTAAAGATGTGTGAAATTGCTGGGCTCCCAATCTCATGTAAATGAATGCAATTGTTATGCTGAGCAGCAGATACCCTGTTAGTGGCTGCTTACAAACAGGTTATTGGCTGACCATAGCTGCATTCACTAGTTTGTTTATGTATATGTGTGTGTATATGTATGTATGTATGTATGTATGTATGTATGTATGTATATATATATATATATATATACACATATATATTATTTTTTTCTTTTAAGGGCTGTACAATCAAAATAGCATCATGATAGCATCATGATAGCAGCTTTGTTTTCTGCTTGCTCTACATAATGTGTACTGTCATTCAGAGATAGAGAACATTGAGCGCGATTGTTCTAAAGTCTGCGCAGTGCAAGAGATGGATTATTGGTCCAACACTTTTTGACTGCTTTTCTATTTCTCAAAACAAAAATTAGTGAGACTTTACATTTTACCATGGCATGAAAGTTTTTATTATACAGTAGAACCTCAAAGTTTTTCAGAGGACCGGAAAAATGGTGCAAAATCTGCAAAAGTGTAGGTAAATGCTTTATATTTTAGTCTGACCATAGAAAAAAAAATAGGAAAACTTAAAATCAGGGTATGTAAAAGTTGAGGTTTACTGTATTAAAGTTTAGCTTACTACTAACCCCACTCAATTTACCTGTACTACAGTCCTCTATGTAAAATTTGCATCTTTATTCTTTTAATTTGTTACCTTACTTTCCAGAATTATACTCCTGATTTTCTCAACTTCTGTCTTTCAATGTATCGTACACTGTTCATTTTTGTGAGCTATCTTGTTAATGTTACAATAGTTAGTGCTTAGTAGCTGCTGTATATTATACTCCAAAGCAGACATGTACCTTTCGAGTTTTAATAAATAATAAATAAAACTGTGTCTCCGTAACTGTAAAAGCTTCAAACCATGCAGTCCTTGTTTGTACTATATCTTCAGATATGCTTGATTTGTAGGACAGTGAATCAATATCAGCAACAAACTATTCCTCCCTTAAAGATTCTGTCATTCTTTCAGGCTGGATTTCATAGTTTATGCTTTCCATTAGTTTTATAGGTTTAATCAATGCATCTGAAAAGTTTCATGTATTGGGTTTATTTTTGCTGATATTTTTTTCAAACATTATTGGCTCCCTATAGATTTGGAGCATCCAGCTGTTGCAGTATTTAACTGTCTAGGGAGTAGGAGCACAGTGAATGTCAATTATGTTATATATTAAAATGAGTGACATACGATATGTGTACTATCGTTCTGTTTAAAAAATAACATCTGTTTTGTTTTATTGGCTCTTTTTAAAAGCTCAAACTTGTATAAGCACACATATGGGGGAATGTAATAAACATCCGTAATGGAAAAAATATATGCAATGCAAAAAGTTATGCCTCTGTGCAAACAAATTTTCCTTTTCACAAATGTAATTCAGCTTTTGAGAACATGGAAACTGTTTAGTGACCACTTCCAACAGTGGAAGGTTTGGACATTTTATAGTTTGCGCCAGTGCACAGTGAATGTAATAAAACTTCTTACTGAAAAAGTTAAGTTTTCTCCAAAAGATTACAATGCCTTCAAGTACTTCTTAAAAGTGAACAATGCACAATGAAAATTTGCAATGCAAAATGCACATTTTTATTCTTATTTGTGTAAATTGTTTTGCTCTTTGCGACTTTTCTTTCATTCCCCCAATAGACTTCTATTTCGCAATAGCATCTGACTCTGAAAGTAGGGTTCCCCCTGTTATGTAAACAGGTGTCCTACACTACTAGATATCTAGATAATATGGCCTAAAAGCCATTGCATTGGAGCTGTGAGGCAACCTGTCAGGGCAATTACATTTGAGGGCCACATGTAAAGCTAGGAATTCCAGCCTGAAACAGCTACAGTTGTAGTTAACTCTAGTTAATAAATTACAAAGAGTTAATGAACAGTTTTAAAGGAAAAGTAAAGGTATAGTTACTAGGGGTAACACGTTTGTAGTCCCTGGCTCGAGATACTATTCACGGTGTTCCCTGCCACCATTTAGGAATGAGTTTGTTACTGTGCACGTGCTTGCCCAAGCCTGAGAGGGACACCTGGAGGATGAGAAGAGGATTGTGAACAGTACCCAGGTCTGGTTTCATGAAGAGGAGCACCAGCCTAGCGTAAAAGGCAGGTAAATGATTACAATAACCCCACTACATGAAACTTGTATGCATTGATTAAACTTGTAAAAATAATGGCACTCATAAACCATCAAATCCAGCCTGAAAGAATGACATAATCTTAAAGGAGAAGGAAAGGTTAAATCGCTGGTGGATCCCAAGCTTTGGGCACCCCCTGCCCCCCAGTGCAAGCTATTCATTTAATTTTTCTGATTTTATTCTCTGCACCTAACATTTAAACAGGAGAAAATGTTGATACTGTAGTAGATGTGCAAACCAAGTGTGTGACCATTTAAATCTAACACTGTAGCAGTCTTCTTATGGGTGGTCAAGCCAGCATTAAAGGAAGTTTAAAGGCCTCTGTCATCATTTTAAAGGTTAAATTTCATTGCTAAATAATTTTCCATGAAAGGCAAACCACCGCTGGCTTGGGTTTGCAAGCCTCCACTAAATGAACAACACCATTGTATAAACACTTTTTAAAAAGCATCAAAAAAAATTAAACATTGTTGTGTAAGGATCCTTGCAATCATATAGTCCACATAACGGATCGGTCAGATAAAGCTTTTCTGAAAGTTAATTTTGCAACAGGACATTGATATGAAAACCAGAAAATGTACAATGCAACAACTAATAAGGAAAGCATGATGGTAAAATCGTGGTCCAGATTTTGACTTGAGATGCTGTGGTGGGATTTGAAAATAGGTGTACATAAATATACAGTAAAAAGCTGAACAACCAAGACAGTGTTGTAAGGATTCACATTCCAGAACTACTCCAAAGCATTTGCAAGAGACTGATACACTGTGTTCTTCACTTTAGCTAATTTTTATTGGCTCCATAAATTAAGAGGGCAGAATGGTGTTCCAACCTGAAAAACCTACAGATTTTGAATTCTCTCACATAGTGAAATTGTGATTCCTACACATTTTTAATGATAATGCAGGGGAGTAAATGAAATTGTGACTGAATAATTCAAGTAAGCAAATATGGACACTGTGAACACATTAACAAAGCTGGAATAGTTTTTAATTGATGCATCTGGTGTACAATACTGTTTAGTACGGGGGGGGGGGCTTGCTGTGTCTGCTAAATGCTATATATATTTATATATAAATATATATATATATATATATATATATATATATATATATATATATATATATATAACAGTCGAAGATGCACTCCAATTTAATCAAACAATAGTGTTTTTATTCCTGGATGCACAGTGATGTTTGAATAAAAACACTATTGTTTGATTAAATTGGAGTGCTGGTCCATCTTTCACTGTTGTATAACACCCTTTTGACCATGCACCCACAAAGACAATGGAGTGGACAGAGTGCAGGTACCTTTGGACATATACAGTATATATATGTATATATATATATATATATATATATATATATTGTGTGTGTAATATATAAATTGCTTCTGTAACTTCAAAAACCAGAGAGGAAAATGTATGTAATTAGCTGAGAACCTTTGGTAATGGATATTTATGTATTTAACTAGGAGATAATACATTTAATTGAACTAGTATAATACCATTTATAGATGTAATAAACAGCGTTTAAAAGCATTTTTTTTCCATATGAAAGTATGTCAAAAGGTCTTTAAGCTCTGTTCTCCGTGAAACTTGTGGTAAGAAGTAGCTGACATTAGGTCTCATAGCTGAAATGTGGGCAAACACACTAAGTAGACTATTCAGGGAATTCCCATATTACAGAGCAAATAATTGCCCTGTTTTATTCAAATGCCAGTATATAAAAATCAGTGTGGTCTGAAATACATTTTAGTTCCAGTAACGTGCAGTAAAAAACAGAGATGATAAAAAGTCTAGTAATAAATGCAAATCAGATACAATTCTCTTTAATGATTAATGACGCAACCACCAAACTTCCATGCACACATCATTCATATAGATGAGGCCCATTTATAAACATGCACTGTTAATTTGACACCAACAAAGCACAAAAAGTTATGTAAAATGATATTTGTTCTGTACAGCAATTGCATTTACAGTATGTATTTTTTGTTTTAGTAACAATTCTTCCATCCTTTATTATATATAAAGGAATTACTCTATAATTTGCTTGATAAAGATGGCAGGCTCGTGTGACCTTCAGGAGTACTTTCATCTCTATAGCCATCAGGCACAAAAAACATTAGCTTTAAGCCCTTCAAAGCAAAGTTTGAGTTTGGTTTTTTTCTTTAATGCTTCATAGGAATAGGATAAGAATGATTTACCCACGTAATTTCATTTTTATCTCAATTTTTTTAATGCACATGTCACATTTTTATCATTGGGGATGGATTGGGCCGATGAATCTGACTCTACTTTTTGCATTGTTGCTCTGTGTATAAGACCCAGCGCTGAGTTATGAATCTACCTATTCCATTTGTTGCATTTAACTGCTCTGTGCTTGGTTGAATGAAATATTACCATACCAATGAATCTGTAGATGCGGAATTAAAACAATTTTTGCTGTCCTCATGTCCTTGCATGTGTGCTTTTTACTGTGCAGTTGCAGACCTCTTGAATGGTATGAAACCTGCTGAGTTACAGCAGTTAATAGTTTGATTGATACTGTTTATTATGGACGGGGGATTGTCTATACAAGTAAACATGAAATAAATGCCCCTTAATGTCTGAGGTTTTCTCAGGTTTTGTTCAATAAAACCCTCTAACTGCAGTGCAATTTGAGAATTCACGTTTTTGTTTTGCAGCAGGACACTTTTATTTTTGCACTTCTTTGCCGGGAGTTTATAATCTCTTATGTTTGTACAATGTTAAAATAGATGCTTTATTAATAATTATGTTGCACTTGTACAAAACAAAGATATTATCATGCACACCAAAGTAGTTTACATAGTACACAGCAAGTTTGATTGAGACATCCATCAAGTTAAATCTTTTAAGTTTATAAAAGACCTGTCTAACTGCTAGTTGATCAAGAGGAAGGCAAAAAAAAAAAGCCATTCAATCCCCTCTTAAAGTTTCTAGTTGTAAGGATATTATTTTATCATGGTGATAGTTTTTAAACTGCAGGCAAAATATTCTTCAGCTTTATATTCACAGTTTATAATACAAATTAAGCTTATAACAATGCCCTGAAGACCAAAGTCTATCACTTTATCTAGTAAACAACCACCTCCATCCGTACTATCCGCTATGAAGATGAAAGACTTAGAAACGTCACAGGCTGAGCCTATAAAAATGGAATGATTTTACGTGAGCTGTGTAGTGGTGACCTCTATTGTTATTTTTATTTTGCCAAGTGTACCTATGCTCAAGCTTTGCAACTCTATTTGACTTTAGTTTAAATAACACATTGCATGAGGCCAGTGCCCTCTTAAAGAGTATCCTTCCTCTTTCGAAGCTTGGGAAAAGCTATATTCTTTTAGGGGCAGATTAATAAAAAGTCGAAGTGAATTTTCGAATTAAAAAACGTTGACTTTCAAAGTAATTTTTGGATACTTCGACCATCAAATTCGACTTCGATTCAAATTGAGAAACCTTCGAAAATTCGACCACTCGAAAATCGAAGTACTCTCTCTTTAAAAAAACTTCGACTTCGCCACCTTAAACCTGCCGAATTGCTGTTTAGCCTATGGGGGAACTCCTAGAATCTGAGGCTTTTGGGCAAGTTTTGAGAAGTCGAAGTTCTTTTTTGAAAAATCCTTTGAATTGTTAGATTTTACGATTTTACTTTGATCGAATACGGCCATTTTCACTGAAAAAAATACTTTGACTATTGAAGTACTCAAATTTGATGGTCGAATTTTGACGTTTTTTTTACTTCGAAGTTCGATCCTTGATAAATATGCCCCTTAATGTCTGAGGTTTTCTCAGGTGTTCTAGCTGCCTCTCAAACTCCATAAACATACAGGCTTGTTGGCTTATTATAAAATTACATCCAGTGTTTGCATGGTTGGGACTAGGCCAGCAATGAGTGATAATAAATCTCTGTTAAATGAGTGGTAAACACAAGTTCATGTTCTTCCTAATGTTAAACCTATTATATTCCTAATTAAGAAAGATTCTTGAATCTCCGTGTAACCACTAATTGCACTGCATATTTTACATTTTAAAACAGTTTGCACTGCAAGCCCTTAGAATGTAATTTAGATGACTGGAAAACTGCATCCAAGACGAAGGCAAATAACTGGCCCAATCCTGTAATTGGTGGTCATTTATGTTTGCAATGATCTGCTAGCTCAGTATTGTTGATACAACATCTACAATACCACCAAAACCACCTATTTTAATTTAACTGAATGTTGTTGGCTGTTGAAAACTTCTCCTTAACAGCTTTACTGTATTGTTCATGTCTCATTTGGCATTTCAATTTGGCTCAGGTGTTAAGCTTGTCTGTCCATTACTGTGTAATTCCAGTGACAGCTTTGCAAGAAGTGTTTAGGGACTTTTTGAACTGCTCAAAATTTGGGCTGAATAATGTCTGTCTTTTTTTCCCCCAAAGGTAAGTGACTCAAAATCAAGTGCGAAATTCCCACTTAAGGCTTAAGTAAAACATTTATATACAAACATATGCTGATTAAACAACAAAGAGATCAAAACTCTTTATTTCTGAAATGATTCATATAATTCTCAGTTGTACGTTGGCAGCTATATTCTAAAGTGCCATTATCCAGTAATTTTTTTTTAAATTATAAATTTCTCTGTTGCATTTCATTTGAATTTAGATCACATTCAAATATTAAAAGAGTATCTGTAGGGACCTAGAAACATGGACACGCTAAATTACAATTTTCTTTTACAAATGTGTTGATTAGTGCTGTGAAAAGTCATGTCTTCTGGAGGTATTGGTTACATGGGAAATAATTGGTTTTATATTATCCCTGGTTCCCAACCATTTCACCCAGTCTAAATGCCAATGTTTATATTTCGTGTGCAGAAAAACATCAGAAGCCACACCAACAGGTATGAAGGAAAAGATTCAAATAGACTGAGCTGAGATAAGTTTCCCATCTCCCTTAAATGTTCTATTGACACAGCACAGCACCCCTACATTCCTGTTTGCCATGTCACCTTGACAAAAACTAGTGATTCTTCTAATCTTTCTCCCACTGAGATAGATACTGCGTTGTGTAAGTATTCAAATTAATGTAGGGTCTTTGTAACCGTTTGCCTATTTTGGTCAGAATTGAACTTCATAGGTCTTATTTAGATGGCAGCCCATATCACTGTTTCCAGCATTGGCTTTCATTTTTGAAAACCAATGGATTGTCCTTTCTCCCTATGATCCAATTTCTTGATTGTAGAATGGCCTTTAATTTCCTTACAATTTTTTGTCTAGTCTTAAGTTCCAATCGAAGAGTGACGTCTTAATTTTTCTGGTGTTTACCAAAATGCCCAGAAATATCAAGGCTGGCACAATTACAATTGGGTCATGTGTAATCAGCTGGGTCTTGAATTACCAGCCATGGTCTCAGAGAATGTTTGACTACAATCTGAGTATTCTAATTTCCTTTAAAGGATAAGAGTAAATCTCTATCTGTGTGACCCTTAGGTATGCTGAAGGCACACCAGAACCTTTGGAAAAGTAATAGGAGGGTTTGTCTGATCAAAGAGGATGGCTGCATACTAGTAAGACCCTGCCAGGACTGCAACCCTTGCAACTGTGATGTTTTGGCAGAATTGGTACATGTAGCTAAGCATATTCATGCTTCATCATCCAATACCCCTTCTGGAATTCTGGCACTCTTTGCTTAAAGGTACTCTCAAAGAATTTCTGAGGGCAGGATGAATAATTTCCTTCTCTTTCTTCCACCCTTGGGACTTTTCTTATTGAAAGCTTTTTAAGGTGTCTCCTAATCCTAATACAGAATGATAAGGAATCAACTTGTGTCCAGAAATGAACAGTGTTTAATAGACTGAGCCCACATCACTAGGTTCTTAAATAGATTTCTACCTTAAGCTATGGAGCTTTGCTTTTGGAATTTCTTTGGTTGCCTAAACACAAGGTTTCATGAAAAACTTGCACAGCTGTTGCAATTGTGAATCCTAGGTGACATGCATGTGCATAATGAGTGAACTGGGGCACTTGCTCTTTATAAAAATAATTGTGCCCCAACATGGCCACCTGTGTAAGGAGCTCCCTCCCAGTGTTGCGAGCATATCCAGTATGGGCAATGTTATTCTGCCTCTTAAGTGGGGAAACAGTTTGAATATGATAGGTGCACTTACATTTCTAAAAGCTGCTTAAATAAATAACACATTTGTAACAAAACTGTACCACACATCTTGACAAAAGAAATGTACTGTAAACTTATTTCTTTAGTCCCCCCCCATGCTGTAGGTTTTTCTTTTTAGAATTTTATACTGTAATTTAGAAGGCTCCCCTGTACAGCTTTATATGTCTTGTTCAGTGCTGTATTTCTTGTTCCACATGCAATATGGCTTCAGTTTTTATTGAGTCACACGCAGCTTGTACTAAAGCATTTACAAACTACCTTTATATCCCACGTCAGAAATGTCTGATTGCCTCCTACATACTCTGCCAGCATAGGGTGATTATTTCATGAAAAAACCTTTAGAAATGTTACCAGTTTCCTATGGTAAAAGAAGTGACTCACATGCACTGCCCATAACAACTGTTCTAGCATTTATAAATGCATTAACTGTGTTGGATGTTTTAAATCCATTTTTGTTTCTTTTTTATATTCTCCCAAATGTACTTTCATAAAGCTTCAAACCCAGTAGTTATATAACAGAAACATATGATCTTGCATTTCTAGCTATAAAAAGAACCGTGCTTGCCATGAAAAGAATGAACTGCAAAAGGATGTATTATATACCATCTAAAAGAATTCTACTTTGTCAGATGTATGGCATGACAGGAATATGGAACATGTGTGCAGGCTTTGTCACACTATTAATTCTATTCCCAGGAGTCTTATGCCACTGGTTCACTGAAGGAGGATTCCTTGCATGACATTGTCTAAGGTTATTGACAAAGCACAGTTAATCTTGTTGTTTTCCCCCTTTTGTTTGAAAAATATATATTTTTTACCCTTAAGTCCATTTACCTGATTTATGTATATTGGTTAAGAAAAGGCTTTGGGTGGTTACCGAATCTAAAGTTTAGATTATTAATATTTTGCAGAATAATGCATCTGAAAGGCATTCTTATAGTAACAATGACTAATAGATTATTTTTTTTTCTTTTATTTTAGATTATACAAACTGAACATGATAAAAAGGTGGCCATTGGCCTTTTTCTTTTCCCTTGTTGTTGAATACCCTTTTAGTTACTTTTTTTTTATTAAAAAGTCTCATAATGAGTTTCTGCAGCCCCGCAACAATTCTTTCTTGCAGCACACCATTTAATTATCTCTATAGGGTGCATTCACTTGCCAAACCTCTTCCAGGGTAAACGTAGCACCCAAGCTTTGAATGGGGAAGAAGCACATCAACTTGTACTAGCAAAGCTGAAGCACAAGCTTTCAGGGACCAACCCCTTCCTCAGATGCAATACAAATAAACCCCTTTAAAAACCATACAAATCATGTGATACTAACATGTGATCCTTTTAAACCCATCCCAGCTGCATATCAGTGAAAGTCCCATGGGGCTTCACACAAATCCATGATATATTGATATTAAAGGAAAACTATACCCCCAAAACACTTAAGCAACAGATAGTTTATATCATATTAAGTGACATATTACAGAATCTTAGCAAACTGGAATATATATTTAAGTAAATGTTGCCCTTTTACATCTCTTGCCTTGAGCCATCATTTCGTGATGGTCTCTGTGCTGTCTCAGAGATCACCTGTCTGTTAATTGGCTCATGTGACCTAACATATATGGTTTGTTGGTATGTTTGTGAGTACAGTGAATCCTACGATCCCAGGGGGCGGCCCTTATTTTTTAAGATGGCAATTTTCTATTTATGATTACCCAATGGCACATACTACTAGAAAAGTATATTATTATGAAAATGGTTTATTTACATGAAGCAGTGTTTTACATATGAGTTGTTTTATGCAATATCTTTTTATAGAGACCTACATTGTTTGGGGGGTATAGTTTTCCTTTAACTTGTTCCAGTATTGCCCATCGCACTCAAGCTGCTGTATGTTTTGCATAATAAAACTGTTTAGCAACAGATAAATATTTCCTTATTTCCTCATGCACCATCTTTTACTTCCCTGGAGTGTAATTGTGTATATTACTTTTGTGTTAATTAATAGAGTCTTAATATTCCTAGATGTTTGTACCAAGTAAGGCAGGCCACATGGTAGAGTCCTGCGCGGGTCCATTTTTTGGAACCCGTAACCGCAATCCGCAACACGCTTGGACCCGCTACCGGACCCGCAAGTACCCTATCCACAACCCGGACCCGCTGACCATCAAGAATCAGGAAGTGCTGTCATTGTAAACCGGAAGTGACATAATCGGAAGTAGGCGTGATCAGAAAAAAATAGTAAAAATCACTATGGAGAAGACCCGCAGCCTGACCCGCAGGAACCGTCGAACCGTGTCTGTACCCGCACCTGGAACTTCTACCCGCAACCAGCAGGGTACCGCAGGTTTTTGTGTGTAACCCGCGGGTACCCGACCTGCTGCAGGACTCTACCACATGGGCATTTTATCAAATAAATTATGCTGAAGCTGTTACCCTGTAGCTATTACAAGTAAAATGTCCTTTAATATCAATTGGTGTACCTTTAGTGTGGTGAGCTGTACAAACTTAACTATCCCCTCAGCCTAAAGTTTGTATAGATTGTCACTCTGATTAATTGACAATGGGGGAGGGTTTTAAGCACAATCCGTAGGTTTATTATGCATTGTAGTTACTAATGTATTATCCTCAATTTTTACATTAAAGGGATCCTGTCATTGGAAAACATTTTTTTTTCAAAACGCATCAGTCAATAGTGCTACTCCAGTAGAATTCTGCACTGAAATACATTTCTCAAAAGAGCAAACCAATTTTTTTACAGTCAATTTTGAAATCTGACATGGGGCTAGACATTTTGTCAATTCCCCAGCTGCCCCTGGTCATGTGACTTGTGCCTGCACTTTAGGAGAGAAATGCTTTATGGCAGGCTGCTGTTTTTCCTTCTCAATGTAACTGAATGTGTCTCAGTGGGACATGGGTTTTTACTATTGAGTGTTGTTCTTAGATCTACCAGGCAGCTGTTATCTTGTGTTAGGGAGCTGTTATCTGGTTACCTTCCCATTGTTCTTTTGTTTGGCTGTTGGGGGGGAAAGGGAAGGGGTGATATCACTCCAACTTGCAGTACAGCAGTAAAGAGTGATTGAAGTTTATCAGAGCACAAGTCACATGACTTGGGGCAGCTGGGAAATTGACAATATGTCTAGCCCCATGTCAGATTTCAAAATTGAATATAAAAAAATCTGTTTGCTCTTTTGAGAAATGGATTTCAGTGCAGAATTCTGCTGGAGTAGCACTATTAACCGATTCATTTTGAAAAAAATGTTTTTTCCCATGACAGTATCCCTTTAACGTCCAAAAAAGCCAATTCATATTCGGATTATTCAATGTGAATTTGATGATTTTGTGGACCTTATTAAATTGTTCTATAGTGCCATCCCAGAGGATGAAGATGTCAATAATGCATAATACGTTTGTTCCAAGCTGTATTGTGTAACACTGATTATGCGTCTGGGATGGGGTTAAAAGGATAACATGTTAGTATAACATGATTTGTATGGTATTTAGGAAGCCCAATACACTGACAATTCTTCCATGTTTTATGAAAGAATTATAATACAAGTATGGTACCTGGAGTTTTCCCGAATAGCAGATCTTTCAGTAATTTGGATCTTCATGGCTTCAGTCTATAAAATCATATAAACAATAAATAAATCCAATAGGCTGGTTTTGCTTCCAATAAAGTTTCATTATATCTTAGTTGGCACCAAGTACAAGGTACTGTTTTATTATAAGAGAGAAAAAATTGAGTCTGTGGGAGACGGCCTTCCCATTATTCTGAGCTTTCTGGATAACAGGTTTCCGGAAAACGGATCCCATATCTGTATTTTAAAGTTTTCTTTTTTTTGTTGTTGTTCTTTGTTAGCAATAATTATCTTTCATCTCCACTAAATTTCTCACAGAAAACGTGGTTTATAATGCTTTTTATGGGGGAGGGGTATAATAAGATGTAGTATCTCCACTTTAAATAATGGGTTACAAACACTATTTTAAAAAACAGTAGTTAGTCTTCCCTAGTATCCAATTTCTTGTTAATTACACTTTTCAATATGCATTGTTTTTGATACAGCTTCACAAACCTCTAATCTCCAACTAAATAAGAGCACTGGCACATGGAGAGCATTTTCCCTAATATCAGATTCGTGGGGGTATAATATTAATTCAAGCATGCATCAACACTGATTTCTGAGTTGGGTCAGGAATTTGCGTTTGTACTTAAAGGTACTGTACTGTCATGATTTTTATGATGTAATTTTTATTTCTAAATTACACTTTACACTGCAAATAATTAACTCTACCATGTAAAATTTCATTCATGAACCAGCAAGTTTATTTTTTTTAGTTGTAATAGTGGTGTGTAGGCAGCCATCTCTGGTAATTTTGCCTGGCTATGTACTTTTAGAAAGAGCCAACACTTTCTGGCAGGCTGTTGTTTCTGGCAGGCTGTTGTTTCTCCTACTCAAGGTAACTGAATGTGTCACAGTGGGACCTGGATTTTACTATTTAGTGCTGTTCTTAAATTTACCAGGCAGCTGTTATCTTGTGTTAGGGCACTACTATCTGGTTACATTCTACCAACTTGCAGTAAAGAGTGATTGAAGTTTATCAGAGCACAAGTCACATGACTGGAGGCAGCTGGGGAACGGACAATAAGTCCAGCCCCATGTCAGATTTCAAAATGAAATATAAAAAAATCAGTTTGAGAAACGGATTTCAGTGCAGAATTCTGCTGGAGCAGCACTATTAACTGATGTGTTTTGGAAAAAAAATTCCCATGACAGTATCCCTTTAATAAAATCAGGTGGGTTAAAGAATTTGTGTAATTTTTTTATCTATACTCAAAAAAGCATAAATAATGGATTTTACACAGGTCAGCATCCTACTGCCATTTTTACTCATTCTGGTGGTGGGTAGTTATAAATACTGTATTTGTGTGAGGCACTGGAACACTGTTTTAATTCTGATCATGACCCTTTAACTGCTGGGGTGTGATTGGGAGTTATAAAATAACTTAATCCCCCAAAATGACAGGATGGTGTCCATGCCAGATTGCTGTCAGGATGCAAAAGAAAATAGAAGTAGAAAGCTGTGCTATGAAGTTAAGGGCAACAGGCTTTTTTCTCTAGCAGTTAGTACTATAAACAAAATTCCAAGGCACAGAGAAGCTACCTGAATATTGAAATTACCTGACACCTGTTGACATGGAAAGAGCTGTTGTGGTCCTATATATAAGGTTTATATAAGATCTTTAAATATAACATTTAAAACAAAAGGGACTCAGAAAATGATGAAGTTGGATGTTTTGTGGTAGTAAATGAGAGGCATTAAAGTGAGGGGATATTATAATAGACCATATGGTAATAGTGCAAATAACACTGATATGGATGAAGCAATAGAATTAAGGTTACTCGGGAAACTAAAACTCCAAAAAGGATTTCTACATATTTTTCATTTTAGCATAAACTTTCTTCCTTTTATACTGTATTTTGTTCATATTTAATACACTGATAAGGAATGGTTAATAAGTACATTTCAGTATAATTGATTGCATTATATTTTTATTTAGACCTAGTCTAATTAGAGGTATCCAGATAATACAACATGAATATAAAGTGATTTGCTCTCCTTTTAGACTGCTTTATTAATAAAACAAATAGATTATCGCTATGGCACTCACTCATCACTAAACATTTCAGTATTATACTTCTACCTCCATCAGGACATACATTGTGTATAAAATGTGCTTTAGAAGCGTTGCAGTAGTGCTTCTCTATTTTGGTGTACAACATTTTTCTTTAAAGGTGTTTCTATGTTAAAATATATATACTCTAGCCTAAGAAGCCATTCATGCATTCATATCAGTAGCATAAACCTGCCTAATATGTTTCTCGAAAGCTACTGTTCTTCCTAGTTTTCAAGTGTATTTTTTTGTGAAGGAATTGATTGGCTACACATAGCCTCCAGCAGTTTTTTTTCTGACAGCTACTAAGCGCTTAAACCCAACTGTAATCTCACCCTGCTGCCGACTATCCCATGTTTAGTTGAGAAATGGAAAACCTTCCAGCCAGTCCAGCACGTTGTACCTTACATGTTTCCCAGGCAAACAAATTTGTAGAAATCCATTTGCTATTATTTGCCTATTTAATATTAAGAACAAAGCACATAGTGCTATGTAAGTTTAAATGACAACTTTGCCTTTTTGGCTGTGCAGCTATTAGAAAAAACAGGCTATAATGTATTCTACTGTGATGTTATAATCTCATGAATTAAATATTGTTTAGTGTATGCTCTGGCAGATTGAGGTAATAAAAAATAATTATTTCTGCCATCTCTACTACCAAAGGGGAATTTGAGAGTGCTTGTTTTGCAGCATGTACTTACTGGTAAAGATGTTACTGTGTAACCACGATTATAATTCTGTTTCTCAGTTTAGCAGCACCTGTGGAGCCTGCTGAAGGCATTTAAGAATGATTATACAGGGCACTTCTCCCACAGTGAAACCAAACTGTTTGCCATGGCCAGGGTTAATTATTTGGTAGATTATCTCTAGGAAGTCACAGTTATGATTCACGTTGTTGCAGAAGCCAAGATAGTAGTCTGCACTGGAATGTGTTTTTTATTATTTTCTGTTCTCTAAATTATAAATGTTGCACAAGATTTTCTCTTCTAAAATATTGGTAAGGATTCCAGTGTGGCAACATGCTTTATATACAGGAATGTTTCATTGTCTACAGTTACTCACCTTTTTGATATAGAATCTCTTATTTCTCTTATGCAGAGTTCCTCAAATATTTGCTCCCATAATTTTTCATGTAAAAAGAATACAGTATTAACCTAATACTGTTAAACCTTTTTTCAGTGGTGGTTTTAGTTTTGAAAATGTGTAGATGTTAATGATCACTGGCAGCTTAACTACCTTCTGCTCAAAGCTGTATAACACCACCTGCCACCTAAATGATCCACTCAGTTGCCTTCTGAAATGTTATTTTGTTGGAGTGACATTTTGTGCTAATTGATCGAAGGACATCAAAAAGTTTGTCTTTAAGTTAACATCCAGGACTGAATGCCATAGGCAAGATCTGAATCTCTTTTGACAACAGCAATTTGATATAGTTTGTCATTTAGAGACAGGCATGTTGATGTTGCCATTTTTCCTTCTAATTGTACTTTGGGTAGGTTGTATCGCTACAAAATAAACAAGAGTCTGCCCTTGAAGGGAGGCTAATGATAACGCAGAACCAATTTATACATGCATGCACATGTTTTACATAACAAATGGCTATAATTTATTTAAGTTTTCATCACCGCTCTTTTTCTAATTGTGGTATCTAGGAATGTGAAAGTGACATTTTTGTTTGTGTTTTTATCAACCTAGCCTCAGAATGTTGATTTTGTCATAACACTCTATGCTATTGTAACTAATCCATTCCATGTTTTACTAGTCCAAAATGGTGCTGTACTCTTTTCTATTACGTAACAAGTGGTTGTTTATTGTAAGTTTAGTATTTCATTTACTTTCTAAACCTGCTTTTTCCCCTTTTACAATATATACACAACTTGTGTTTGTCATGTCGTCAATGTCTCCTCAGTGCCGTGCGCCATAGTGTTCATTCTTGATATTTTAATTCCCACTTTAGGAACAGAGGACTGTATACAGATCGACCCTAGTAAAAGCTTGGAATGTGGATGAGCTGAGAGCTTATGCAGACCTGGTTGCTCTTGGACGGCCAGATTTCATTGAGGTGAAGGTAAGATATCTTCTGACAATGCATGGCCACTGCAAGTTTATTGAGTTTAATTTTTCTTTATAGATATTGGGTTTTTTACCCCTCCCCAAAAGAAAACTCTTGTTACTTGCCATTGGTTATAACTAAATATTAAATATTACATACATGTATAAAGTCACAATTGTTTTGATACAAAATAACACAATATATTCCCATTTCACTTGGATTGTTTACTGATTTATCCCCCTACCTATTTAGCAATACAGTACAAGCCCCAATACTGCCACACCATTGTACTAAAATAGCTGAGAAATTAGTTTTGTGATTATTATGCTAAAATATGAAAAATAGAACAGACCCTTAATTTTTAATGATATATGAAAATGACATATTGAACACAAATAGAACATCAATATAGACATCTAATGTCTTTTGTACTTAATGATATATGAAAATGACATGTTAAATACAAACAGAACAGCATCATAGACATCTAATGTCTTTTGTACTAAATGATGCATGAAATTGATGGAGAGATAGCAATATATCGTATATTTCCTTTTTCTGACAAACAAAAATAGGTTTCTTACAAGCACCATTTTCTTTGTACCAATAACACCAATAATGCAATGTTTATTAAATTTGAATACATATCTGTCTAATCAGGACCAAAAATTTGCTACATTCATCACTATTGAATGTAAATACATTTTACACGTTTTCACCAAACGTATACACAAACTTCATGGGCTAAATACTATAATAAATGGTTGCATTGAAGTTAGTATTTTATTACCAACGCCATAGAGTGTATACAGTATGTTTGTCTTTTTTTTTTTTTTAAAACTTTCATCAGGATCTGTTGAGTTTATAATCTGTTGAAGTCCTGATGAGTGCTAGTGCCTTTATGTTCTAACATCTAGACATTTGATTTTTATCAAGTACAGAAGAAAATATATAGGTTTGTAACAGAATTGTGAAAAATCCTGAATGGAAGTTATGAAAAGACATATTAAGGCATAGCGCTCAGAATTGTAAGAACTACATTTTGATGCCCTTATACAACAATGTATAAGGCAATTTAAAAGGGCTTTTGAAGTCTTATCTGCCCCAGTGTATATTCCACTATGAACTTTATAAGCCACCTTACCAGCATTATTATTTTTAATTATAAGCTATTCATTTCTGCATCTTTCTAGGCTATAATTGTAAAATGCTTGTCAGAGTCCTTGACCCAGGGTCTGACAATCAGGATTCAGTTTTAACAGTGTTATTGCTGCTCATTAGGGATGGACAAAAAAAAAATTTGGCTCCGGCGAAATGTCGCAGACGCCAATTAAAGTCTATGGGGCAAATTCACTGAGATTCGTAGTTGCGCCAGGCGTAACTTCACCGCACTTCACCACACTTTGCCATGTGTGTGCCATTTTGCATACGGCGCCAAATTCAAATTTCAATGGAGGAATACGTAGAATCACTACAAATGCCTGGGGAACCTTCAAAACATCAAATAATTTATTTTTTTTTGCCCTACAAATGTGCCCACTGTATAGTTAAGTTGCCATGAGTTAGGAAATGTAGGGGGAAGGAGGGGAGCCCCAAAAAATGTTTCGATCTTTTTCAGCCTATCACCCATAATATAGAAAAAACGCCAGCGTTTTTTGGAACTTAGAAAAAATTTGAACTTTTTTTGAAGCAATCCCTATCTACTCTATTGCGCTTCGCCTGGTCTGAGGTGGCGAAGGAAGTCTAACGTAAAAGGTAGCGTTCAGTACACTGCACGTTAGTGAATTTGGTTAGTTACGTCCGTAGCAAAAATTCGCCAGGCGTAAGGGTGCGAAGTAACACTAGCGAATTTACGCCAGCGTTCGTTAGTGAATTTGCGAAGTAATGAAAACGCCAACGCTAGCGAATTGACGCTAGTGTTAGGCGCTTCGGCGCTTATTGACTTTGCCCCTATGGGCGTCGCACGCCTTTTTTTTTTTTGACGCCATACAAGTCTATGGACATCATTTTCGCGGTGAAACAAGGTGAAAAAATGTGCCCATCCCTACTGCTCATATTTTTTTTTTTTATTGCAATAAACTGTTTCCCAGACTGCTGGTTTGCCTGCATGAATGAGCCCTAACAACCAGATAGTAGTTACAAATTAACCTGTGTACTTTTAATTTAGCCCACTTCCACCGCTTCTGTCCATGCTTCGACCAGGAGCTCTTTTTCAAATGTGACACTTGAAAAAGAGTTCCTGCTCTAAACATGTTGTGTTAATAAAATCACTTAAACTTCCTTTTTTGTGGGCAGCGTATCTCCTCCAAACTTTTTCCCGCCGGCGATAAAGTGAATCACCAGTGGTACAACATATACTTTCTGAAGTTACCTCAAGAGGAAATTTTGAGCAACTTCTGAAAGCCGGAGAGACACGTGTTTTACCACTGGTGATTGACTATAGCCAGTGGGAAAGCCTTTGGAAGATATTAGTTGCCACAGAAAAGGACATTTGTTGTGGGCGACTAATCTCCTCCTTTACCATTGCCCAAAGGAAAAATGTTCGCTGTCCTAGAATTCTAATGTATCCACCATACTAGAAGTAAATGTTTAGGACTTTTAAGACTATGTTTGGGACATCAGTACTCCTTAGTGTGATTTTTTCCCCCTCTTTTGAGTTCCTGCTAATGCTCAACTCTGATGTTCCCTACCCCTTTTTAAGTTAATAAATACTCTCTGCTTTATACATGTTTTTCTATTCTTGTCTATTTAGAAAAACTGAAGTGAAGTAAGGCTTCTGAGTTGTGATATGCCACAGACGCCTTTGAAAAAATAAATTTAAACCCAATACCTTTTTTTAGATGTATGGGCAATTGGATATCGAAAATGTGCTTGATGAGAAGATGTTCTGCCAAGTATAATATTTATCGAAGGCACCCGGCTATTAAATTCTCAGAGACAGATTTCAAAATCGGTGTTGTAAATCTTAGTGACAAAATATTGCCAACACATTTTTATTAAACATGTAAACTGTTGCTTGATGAGATTCTGGTGAGCACCAGGTATGGATATGTCTCTTTGATCAATTGGATTTTTATAATGTACTGTTCACTATTCACTCATAGCAGAATATCTCTTGATATAACCTTTACATATCTGTAAAGGTTGAAAAGAATTGCAATGCCTCTCCTCAGTCCCAATCATCAGGATCTTCTTGAACATTTTGGTTTGCATTACTTTGTTGATCAACATAATCATTACAGTTACTTTTTGGTTGTTCCAACAACTTGCACCAAATAATATACGTTCTACATTTCTCTCTGGTCTTTTGACAGGGTGTTACCTACTGTGGGGAGAGCTCTGCCAGTAATCTAACAATGGCAAATGTTCCATGGCATGAAGAAGTGATTCGCTTTGTTGAAGAGTTGGCAAACCTCCTTCCTGATTATGAAGTTGCATGTGAACATGAACATTCCAATTGCATGCTCATTGCTCATAAAAAGGTAGGTTATGAGTAATTTGTATTATGTATACTAATAAACTTTCTATATTTACAGTTTGTAAACTTTTTGAAGCCTCTTTTATACAAATACCATGTAAAAAAATTTAAAAAGTAGATGAAAATGTACATCATTTTAGTAAAACTTAAAAGGCCATTAACTTCATGGTGAAAATTATTTTATTTACATTTAAAGAATTTATATGTATAGTGCCTGTATATAAATATATATGCCATCTTTGCTCAGCTACTAAATCCCTACTATAATAAAAAATTACCCCAATGACTACATCGTAACTTTTTAGTCAAGCGTTGTCTAATCATTTGCCATTAGAATCCAGGGGCTACAGTGTAGATGAGGTGGTCATGTTCACCAGTTATTGTTTTAACATCTTGAATTAATCACTTGTGTGTAGGGATGCACCGAATCCACTTTTTTGGATTCGGCCGAACCCCCGAATCCTTCGCTAAAGATTCGGCCGAATACCGAACCGAATCCGAACCCTAATTTGCATATGCAAATTAGGGGTGGGAAGGGGAAAACAGTTTTTACTTCCTTGTTTTCTGACAAAAAGTCACGTGATTTCCCTCCCGCCCCTAATTTGCATATGCAAATTAGGGTTCGGATTCGGTTCGGCTGGGCAGAAGGATTCGGCTGAATCCGAATCCTGCTGAAAAAGGCCGAATCCTGGCCGAATCCCGAACCGAATCCTGGATTCGGTGCATCCCTACTTGTGTGTCTCTCATGTAGCCTGTCCTCCAAAATAGCAGTGATATGCAAATATCTAATTGCCACTAAGCAAAAAATTATGAGATCCTAAGGAAACTACTGCATAGCCTACAGTACTGCTCACTAATTGGACTACTTTCTCAAGTTCAGCGTGAAGAGAAGAAAAATCACTGGCACAACATGGGTTATTTCTAGCAGGGAAAACCCCGAAACGTTGCATCCGCAATAAATGAGCAAGGGTTTTCCCTGCTGGAAATAACCCATGTTGGTTTGAGTTTTGTTTTCCATGAAACATTTGAGTTTTCAAGGTAATTTTTAAGTCAAAAATTGATTTTTCAGGTTAAAAAAAGTTCAAGTTCTTTTTAAAAAAAAACTAAAAAAAAATTCGAGTTTTATTATACCCCGACCCTGGAAATAGTTTGAATCCAAAAATACACCATATCAAACCTTTGTAGGTCATGTAGAAGTCAATGGCAGAGATCCTTTGAACTATCTGAAGATGTTAATAGCTTTCATGATGTTTGAGTTTTTTTCCACTGAAAATTTGATCAGTTAGAGTCTCAGTTTGTTAACCGACTTCACAGATTAAAGTTTTTTTTACATTCAAATTTTTCCTTAAATTCAAAACCATTTGTTCATTCTAAGTCTAAAAAATAACTTGCATAGCTCTAAAATTCGACCTTTGATAAATTACCCGTCATATGCAGACGTGGTACAAATGTTTGATTTTGTTTAATAAATGGTTATTTTTATTTATATTTCCAAGATCCTAATTTGAATACAACGCTATTTTCATATTTAATCTGCTTCATTTATGTAAACACTTTTGTTAGTGTGAAAAATCTTTTTTATGTTTTTACTGCGCTTGCTGCCATTTTGGAAAAGGCTGCTTCTGGTAAATTTAAGATTTTTCTACCAGTTGGTATATTGAATTTAAGCTCCACAGCTAAAAATATTAAAGAAAACATTCATTGGTTGAACTAATTTGCTAATGCATTACACATAGCTGTAAAATGACTGGCTGTACTGAATAAATATGTACTCTTTAATTAGTGTCTTAAAAAGCCAGAAATTGTGTAGCTACATGGATCCAAAGAACTGTGTAGTTTGCAGTACAGCATTTTTAAGACGGACCTTGTTTGCTATTAAAATATTTCACTATTTTCAGTGAACAGTGTCATTTGAATACCTGTTACTATACCTCGTCTGGTACAGGTATGTCTGTGGCTATTTTGATATGTAATGAAACAACTGGAGGGCTATTAATAGGAAAGCAAAAAAAAAAATCATTGAGTAGGTTTTTATTGCTTTATAAGGCAGACATTCTTGATGGCTGTTTCCTAAAAATAGGGTTCCTTTAAGGAACTCTGCTGTAAGGTGAGGCAACCAAGTCATTTGGGTAGATTACTCTAATGAGTAGGAAACCACAAGTTCGTCATTGTGTGGGTCTAGTGTAACTTACTGGTTTGTCTATAGGTAAGTGGCGGCTGAATGGAACATACACAGAGTTTCCAGTTAATTATTCTTTTGGACCAAGCTTAACCTTTCAACAGTTCAGCTCTGATGATGTTGATTGAATTTACATTTGCATTTACATACATTTATATTCTTTATATAAGAAAATCAAATGTCTTATACTACACTTCCTGTAACATGCCTTTTAAAATCGGCACTTTGATCTTGATAATGATTTGATAACTTTTTATAATCCATTCTTTTCTAGATTTTCTTAGATTCAACCATTTAATTATGTTTTTTACTCAAAATATCTGTTAAACATTAACAAATGAGTAATTTAGCAGAAGATTTGTGTATGTTTATAAATAGCCAGGAAGCAAAGATAGAAGTGGTCCCAAGCTTTCTTTTTCATTAAAATGAGTTTCTCTTCTAATCCGTTCTTTTATATGTTAGAATTACTTGGTAGTGTTCACGGCAGGGATTGCTCATCCCACTATCTTTTCCTTTCCTAGATATAATACCTGTGAAATTTTAAATATCCGTTTAATGTAATACTTCTTTAGCCATACAGATGCAGCCACTTTGGTTTGTCTGTTTGACACAGAATAACTAAACACAGATATCCCATTTATCTCATTTAACACAGAAAACTGCGTCACAACATCCCATCTAATTAAAGCATTCACCATTGTGAACAATGGAGCTTTGGTATGCTAATGAAAAGGTTAAATGCATTAAATGAGTTAAGATGACTTAAGATAACACAGTTTCTTCAATTACCCCTGAGTCATGACGCATTTAACTCACAACTGGCTTCATCTGTATATAATAAACTTTTGTATAGCAAGCAGTACTAAGCAAAAATGGCCCTAACGATTCTGGCACAGTTTTTGATATTTTTCTCTACACACTATGAGCAAGTTTAAGGGGTTGTTCTGCTGCTGCTAAGCCATGTGTTTTCCTTCATTGAACTCTTTGGTTTACCAGGCCCTCACTGAAATTGGGCCATACCCCTTATAATCCCCATTAAATAATCCAGTTTGGCCTTCCAAGGTAGAGAATTTTGCTGTTCACTCTGTTTAGAAGCTTTTCTACCACATACAGCAGATTTTTGTTTCCAATATCTATAATTGCTGTAAGCCGTATTAGTCCTACTTTTTCAACTTGACTTGTATGCGTGTTTTTATAAATTAATATACACACATGAGAAATATAATTTTAATTTGTGTCCTCTGTACAGGTTTAATCACATTTTAAATTTCATGGTGATTTTATCAGTACAGAACAATGGATTCTTGACTTTTTATGTCTGGCATAGTAAGGCTGCTATAGGAACTAAAGGTTGTTCACTTGGCTAAAATGATTTTAAATTAAGGAGACGTAGGCATTCCAGTAAAGGAATTTCACCTTTCATCGTGAAAGTCACAGCCACTCTGCTGATGAGATTCTGTTCCATTATTTCTGACGTGCTTTGCACAATGGTTCTAATGGAAAGAGCCAAGATGCTGCCAACCCTTCTTAACATTTGGAAGCAGGTATCAATGTGTATTATTGGAGACCTTTGATATCTATGTTGTTGCAAAGTAAGCACGTTGTCTATATCTTTGGCCACAATGTTCTTCTTGTGTAAAGCCTGAATTTATCAGAGCACTAATCCTTACTCTGTTTTCAAAATGAAATTCAATTTAGCATTTCTGGATTAGGTTTAAACCCTTTGCTTATAAGAGTCTGGAAGAATAACAATTACTGCTTTCATTTGCTATGTAGTCTGGTATGTTGTAAATTATTATTTACCTTGCTTGGGTGTATTTACTGTATCTATTTTTTTCCAGTGTGTGTGTGTGTGTGTGTGTGTGTGTGTGTGTGTGTGTGTGTGTGTGTGTGTGTCCCAGGCAGTTGCCCAATTTTTTATGTGAGTGCTCCAGTTTGCTTGTTATATATATAATGTATATATAATGTGTATATATATATATATATATATATATATATATATATATACACACAAAGCGTTGAAATAAGCGGTGTGGAGATATGTTATATTTCTACTTTCTCATAATCTGTATTGTATTGACTTCTCTACAAATTTCAGGCAATGCTTATATATGTTGAAATCTGCATATATGTTTGATGGCATTTTGATGTTGATTTGGTGTTTAGGAGTAAGAGTAGGAAGAAGAGGCATGTGACTAGGGCGCAACAGTGAAGGCTATGGACCATAGGTACATACCTGTCCTGCCTAGTGCCTACCCTCATCCCAGGACTGTGATTGGCTTTTACCTGTGCATACTGGGGATGGTGTAGAACAGTGCTGTCCAAATTCTGTGGTATCGAGGGCCAAAATTTTACTGGCCTATGTGGAGGAGGGCCGATAATGGAAGTCAGTGTTGGCCACTCCCCCATTTAAACTACACCCACTGTAAACCACACCCATATTAGCACAAGAATTTTTAAGATCATATCCACATTAATGGTGGTAGCACACCAAAAAAACAAATGATTGGTGCTCACTGCAGGGAAATCCCTCATCACTCATATGTGAAAATTTGAAGTCATGTTGAAAACATATCCTTAAATCCATATGCCTCATCCTCCCCTGTGGATAATACAACAACCCCCCAACACATGATTAAACACCTTAGGGGCCCTTAACAACAATTTCCAAATGCTAACAAACCCCAAGAACAAACCGGGCTTACATTCCACAGGTAGCATGGGGCAAGCAGAGAATGGCACACTCAAGCAGCACTGGGTAAGCAGATAATGGCACACACAAGGAGGCAGTGCCGGGCCAAGGTATTTTTGTACCCTAGGCAAAGGCTTCAATCAGTGCCCCCCCACCCAGTCCTGCATTACCATTTCCCACCTTACCAGTCATATAGCCCCCTGTACCTGTGCCAGCACCTAACATATTGCCTCCATTTGTACCTATACCAATGGCGGTCAATCCCTCAGATTGCCCCCAGGCCCCAATCTGTACCTGTGCCAGCATAAGCCAAAACATCCATCATATTTTTAACCCCAATCTGTACCTATGACAGCGGCAACCAAAAGAATCCATTATATTGCCCCAATTTGTATCTCTTCCAGCAGTAGCCAAAATCCATCATATTGCCCTCAAACATCTGTATACCTGTGCCAGCAGCCACCATATTGCCCCATGTACCTGAGCCAGCAGCAGCCAATCCCTTATATTGCCCCCAATCTGTACCTGTTCCAGCATCAACCAATAAATACACACTATTGCCTCCATATATGTACTTGTGCCAGCAGCAGCCAAATATCCATCATATCATCTGTTTACCTGTGCAAGTAGCAGCCAAGATATTGCCCACAAATATGTACCTGGGCCAGCAGCTGCCAAAAGGGAGCTGGGAGTGATTCTGTCTGGAACAGGGGGTTTATAAAGTTGAAAAACTATTAAAGGCCAAGCAAATCAGGGTTTAAAAAAGAAAGAAAGGAAATTCTCCTTAAAAGTGTGCCCCGTCCCCATGATTACGCCCTAGGTGGGCGCCTACTCTGCCTGCCCCTAGTTCCAGCCCTGCAGGGAGGGAAGGCAGAACAGAGCAGGAGACAAAGAAAATTATCATTCTAATATGTACTACATACAGTGACACAGTGCTGGTGCCCCATTAACATTTTGAATAAAGTGTGAACAGGTGAACAATGTGTCAGTTTCAGTCTGGGTCTCAGGTGTGAACAGTACAGGCCTTTAGGATATAAACCAGGGATCAGCAACCTTTACTATCAAAAGAGCCATTTTGCCCCCTCTTTCACTAAAGAAAAATAGTCTGGAGCCGCAAAACATAACACACATAACACAATACAAACAGAAGTGCAGTGTGTATGTGTAGGCCTACTTTGAAATAAATTAAACACTAAATAGCCCTATTAAATGCTAGTGTTCTCATCTGTTTAATGTGACTTCTGTTTCTGAAAGTCCATGCTGATCTTATTTCTCTTGTCTTGAGTGTGTGACCGCGGTAAGGACCATGATGAATCATCTTGCATCATCTCAGTCTTGCCTGTCACTCCTGGGATGTCTATACAGCACCTACTGGTGGCTTCCTGAGTGTGCGACCGCGGTAAGCTAACCATTAGCTTACCGCGGTCGCACACTCAAGAACGTGGCAAAACGTGGCAAAACCTGTCAGGCAAAGCAGCAAGACCGAGCCGCAGCAAGCAGGATGAAGAGCCGCATTAGGCTCCGGAGCCGCGGGTTGCCTACCCCTGATATAAACAATAGAGGTGTCACAAGTGTGAACAATACAGGGGCTTAGAGTCTGAATTTGAGGTTTAAACAATGCAGGGTGCAGTTTATCTCTACAGTGATACCTTTTAAACTTTATATATGGTAAACAGACACAGCATCTGGGGGGCCAAAGAAGGGGGGCCGCCAGTTGGACAGCCCTGGTGTAGAATATCCTATACTCTGGAAGCAGTGATGAGTGTATGGGAGTGCATGGCAATTTCTGTTTCTGGCTAAATATCTTGGAAGCAGCATTGGAGGGAAGACAGGACCACCAGGAAGCAGAGCTGGATATTGAAGGAAATGAGTGGGCCATGTAGTATTGCCTGGGGTACAGATACTACTTGGCCTATGTGAAGAGTTAGTCACTGTTGGTTTAATCAGGTTTCATAATGTAAGAACAATATATAATATAGTTCATAAACTTATTATATATACAGTCAGTGTGACGTCAGTCGGGCTGCATTTTGGCTGCAAATAATGGCCAGGTGTTCTAGGTAAAATGCATTCACTTACTGTAACCTTGAAGGTCTTGATGAAGGCTTTTTAAATATACAGTTATTCATTTTCTTATTCATGTTGTGTTTTCTTTATCTCTGGTAAAGCTTAAACCAGTGTCACACTGCATTTTGTCTACCGACATACAGTATACATACCAGCAGTGCACATACAGGGTGGATTACAGTTTGAATGTAGTTTGATGTTAGTTTTGTTTTTTTGGTAGGGGGAAAAGATATGGTATATTTTATTTATGCAGAAAAAATAAAGCTAAAGAGAGTATGACTTGTGCTCATTTTCCATTTTTCTTCCTTGTAGTTCAAAATTAATGGCGAATGGTGGACTTGGATTGATTATGAAAGGTTTCAGGAGCTTATTCAGACATTCAACGAGACCAAGGATTCCCAAAGATTTACTACTATTGACTATGTTGCAAAAACTCCAGAATGGGCGCTATTTGGTTCCAGGGAGAGGGGCTTCGATCCTTTAGACAAACGGTTCCAAAGAAAGAGTAAAACAAAGGACATTTCTGGGTGTTAAATGGGAAAATAAAGCTGCTCCTTTTGCCATAATTTCAATTCTGAATACTTGCGGGTGATGTATTAAATATGACTAGTTCTAGTTATTTTAACCCATAGCAATCAGTTGGGTATCTAGCACATTCTAGGTACTGATTAGCTGATATGGGTACTAGATGTGTTGCAAATGTGATTATTACACTTAGCATTTTGGTGCCATGGTACCATATATACTCGAGTATAAGCCGACCCGAGTATAAGCCGAGGTACCTAATTTTAACTACGAAAACTGGGAAAACTTATTGACTCTAGTATAAGCCTAGACACAACTACAGCCCTGTCTCCCAGCAGCGCACATTCTGCCAAAGCGACCTCCCCAGCGATCAACCGGACTTCTTTGCAAAGTTGATGGTGACAGAGAATTGCCAAACGGATTACTGTGTGCATTGTCCCACTGTCCCACTACCAGAGGGTGCTGTTTGATATTGCCATCACTGTTAATCTTTCGTATAACCAACAGAGGGTGCTGTGTGATATTGCAGTCACTGTTATTCTTTCATATAACCAACAGAGGGCGCTGTGTGATATTGCAGTCACTGTTAATCTTTCATATAACCAACAGAGGGCACTGTGTGATATTGCAGTCACTGTTATTCTTCCATATAACCAACAGATGGCGCTGTGTGATATTGCAATCACTGTTATTCTTTCATATAACCAACAGAGGGTGCTGTGTGATATTGCAGTCACTGTTATTCTTTCATATAACCAACAGAGGGCGCACTGTTATTCTTTCATAAAACCAAAAGAGGGTGCTGTGTGATATTGCAGTCACTGTTATTCTTTAATATAACCAACAGAGGGCGGTGTGTGATATTGTAGTCACTGTTAATCTTTCATATAACCAACAGAGGGCGCACTGTTATTCTTTCATACAACCAACAGATGGCGCTGTGTGATATTGCAGTCACTGTTATTCTTTCATATAACTAACAGATGGCGCTGTGGGATATTGCAGTCATTGTTATTCTTTCATATAACCAACAGAGGGCATTGTGGGATATTGCAGTCTCTCCCCAAGTGTACTGTTGGTATAGGAATGATTAAAAGTGACTGCAATCTCAGCTACTTGGGTCAGGTACCGCTGACCTGAGTATAAGCCGAGGTAGACTTTCTCAGCACATTTTGGATGCTGAAAAACTTGGCTTATACTTGGGTATATATATGGTATGTAAAATTAAGAACTTGAAAGAAACCATTGGTCTAGGCAAAAGAGCAGAAACACAAAATATAAAAATGGTTTAATTGTTGGGTCTGTTGTACTAGTAATCTTCTTTCTGTTATCTGGTGTTTTTTCTAACATATTGCTGTATTATATTAGAAAAGGCAAAAGCAACCAACAGCCTGAAATCTGGAATGGGGTTCAGTGACTTTTAGTTCAACAACATCTAAAAACCTGTGGGTTAGGATTTGAGAACCAAATGTTCTTGCCTGGAATTTGCTAATCTGCAGAATTTTAAACGTATATGTTTTAATGCACATATAAAGATCAACACTTAGGGGGTTATTTATCAAAGTCCGAATTTATCTCAACATGTTCTGCCAAAAACTCAGATTACATCCGTACAGGTTTTTCCACTTATTTATTAGATTTTCGCGAACATGTGGTGTGTGAAAAAAAAAAATCTGAACTTGGATAGTTTTTTCGCATTTTTCACCTGAAAACTCAGATTTTGTATGCTTTTTTCCCTGAAAACTCTGAAATCCTCGGAGTATTGAACGAAACACAGCGCACAACAAAAAATGATTGGGACTTCTCCCATTGACTTATATACAACCTCGATAGGTCTGAGATGCTGGATTTTCTGATTCAGACTTTTCCATCCTCGAGGTATAAATAAATTCTGAAAAATTTGTGATTTTTTAAAAGTCCGAATTTATACTAAAAAAAACACATTTTTTTGGGATTTTTGCAATCGGAGTTTAGTAAATAACCCCCATAATGTATTTGCCTTAAAAAACAAAAATGTAGCACTATAGATTTTTGTCATTTTGAGTTTTTAAAAAAGAGGCAAAAATGTCTGCATAAACTTGTGTACTACATTCTTTCCATTATTTTGGTAAAATGTATACTTTTCCAACCCCATATCATTAAATTCCTATGCTTTATTTTTCTTGATGAAATCTCTGTATGCATCTATAGGTCACAATAATATTATTAGTAATATTTTTTGTTTTTTTGTGTTTTTTTTTTTAAAGAGGGTTCTGAGGGTTAACTCATTTAAAGCTTTTAGTTCTTTTTAACACACAGACACGCACACACGCAATAGCATCTGCTGAATTTTGCTAACTTAAGCATTCTTTCCCTGAGCATTTTTGTTTTGAATGTTCTCACTGATATGGCAAATGATCATTTAAAGCTATACATTTAAATTAATCAGGCAAATTATAATTGTGTTATTTTTATTGTATTTATACACATACAGTAAAAAACTTATCTCAGGCGGAAGGAGGGGATGCTGTGTGTCATAACATTTTTATGTTATACCATACCTATATGCAATAAGAACAAAGTCGCGGTAATGTTTGCATTTCGGAATTATCTTTAGGCAGTGTTTGCTACACATGTACAGTATTTTAGACAAGACTTCTCAAAAAATAAAAGGCATTAAGCAACACAGACAAGTGCTTAGCAATCAGTTTGGTCTAGATGTACAGAAGAGCATTACAGGTAGTGAGATGGCTCTGTACCAAGGAAACACAAGGCAGGTTGTTAATTGGTCAGCTTCAGCTTCGATTTCCGTGAAAGTGATACTTTTGTTTTTAAGAAAAACATACATTTTTTAAAACAAGCTAAATAACACAGAATGCTGTCACAGCACAACTCTAATATAGCTTAACATTAATAGCTTATTGGGGGAAAAGTTAAATGTTTTAAACTTGACTTGAATTTGTTGAACATTTGTGGTTTTTTTTCGCAATTTGGAAGTTCAAGCTTCCATTTGAGGTCCATAGTTTAGTCAGGGCCCTCTCTACCCTATAACAAGGTTAACAAATTTTTCATTCTAAAACTGACCATCAGGCTTAGCTTGTAAGATTATCTATGATTGTGAATAAGCAATCACCTTAAATCTTAACCTATACTAGTCATCAGGTCGGGGCGGCCCTCAGTTTAGTAACCTATGATCAAGGCACTGAATGCGCCCAACCCAGCTCCAGTGCCATAAGCCTCTTTAGATTGATTTGGTTTTGCAAAGCTTTGCAGTTGGTGGTCCGTTAGATCAGTGGTAGGGGTTGTGGCCTGAAAAGTTCATTTGCATTGCCCCTACAACAGAGAGCTACAGTTTTACTCTGTTAGTTTGCTGAAACTGAAAATTCACATAAGGATTTTGAAACATTAATCTACCTCCAAAATATTAAAAACATTCATAACAGCTTTGTTTTATAATAATGTAATAGTGAGCATTGGGATTTGCATTGCATGTTGATGCATAATGCTTGCTATTTTTCTTGTTTATTGCTATCTTTTTTTCTGCACAAAGAAATATAAAGCACAGAAGTGAATGCATTTAGTTTTATGAAGAGATTAGAAAAATGCCCAGGGATATATCTGTGAGCTCTAACCTTGCAATGCAAAGCTTGTATAACAATCACAGTTATGTAGAAGTCCATTGTGATATGAGTTTTACAAATCATAGCAATACCCACATTTCTTCCTTGCTAATGTTTGTTATATTTTCTTTTGAATTCCCCAAAATCTATCAAATTTTATTTCCTTCTATAAGGAGGGGAGCAGAAGCCTAGACATTGGGGTGGCAGTGGATGTGATATACTTAGATGTTGGTAAGGTATTTGATACAGTACCATTCAGAGGGTAATAAGCCATTTTGGCCTGGAACAAAATAATTGTACTTGGATAGAGAATTGACTATGAGATATTACAAAGAGCTTTTTAACTTATTAATGACCTGGAGGTGGGCATTGTAAATACTGTCTCTATTTTTGTTGATACTAAATTGTGCAAAAATAAGTTCCATGCAGGATGTTGCCACTTTACAGATACGTTTCACTTAACTGGAGCAGTGTTGATAAGTGTTAAACTAAAGTAAATACTGTAGAGCATGGCATTGAAACATATTTTTTCTTCTATTATAGGTCCCTGTTAAGGCCTCATCTTGAGTATACAGTGCAGGTTACATACTATAGTTATGTTGGGTTATATATACTAATATCTATACTTAGAGAGTTATTTGTCGAAAGTCAAATGTTAGAGTTTGGAGTTTTTGGGCATAGGGGGTTCAACTGTACCAGGCCCAGTAAGGCTGCTCTTTTCAAAAGAGTCAGGCCCCCCTTGACAGGGCCGAAGCCGCGCCGCCCTTCTGAAGTCCTGAAAAGCCAAGGTCTGGAAGCGGTGAAAATATCTGAAGTCACGAAAACAGCCGAAATTGTAGTCCTGAAGCGGCGTAAAGACCCGAAGACACGAAAGGAGGTGAAGTTAAAGTCCTGAAGCCACAAGTTCAATTCTACTGAACGCCAATGTGTTTTATCCCTGCTATTAATGATTTTTCAAAAAAATATTCTTTGGTGCCCCAATTTCTTTTTAACTTGTAAGGGGGCCCTGGCCAATGTTTTTTGTTTTGTTTTTTTAAAAAAAAACATATGGGGGCCCTGGCACCAATGTGTTTGTTTTTTTTACTTATAGCGGGCCCTAGTCACCAATTATTTTTTTTAACTTGTAGGGGAGCCCTGACCACCAATTTTTTTTAAAAAAAACCTTAATGGGAGGCCCTGTCCACCAATTTTTTTTAAAAAAAAACTTTTATGGGGAGCCATGGCGCCACAGTTTTTTTTTTACTTATAAGGGGGCCCAGACCATCAGTGTTCTGTCCTCGCTACGTATTACCCTGGGGCAGTGTGTAGTTCGACATGCAGCTAAACCTTCCCACAATCCAATAAAGAGACTAAGCTTGGAGTCTGTAGATTTTACTGAATAGGCAAGTGGAATAGAGATGAAACTGTAATACAAACAGCAGAAAATATAATAAGTATGCTTGCAATGATCTATATAAAAACATGCAAATGAACATATAACTGCAGCATAAACTATATACTGGCATAAATGTCTCTGTAGCAATGTCTCTGGGGTTTCTGGCAGCTGTGGAGGTGTTTTGGTGTAACTATTTCCTTACCAGCGATTCTATCATAAGGGAGATGCAGAACTGTGTGCTTCTTCCAGCAGCATGGTCTGTAAAATGGAGTCCTGGCTCCCACAAGGCATTGCTCTAGGTCACATGGTGGGCGTACGGTAGCCTGAATAGTCCAAATTCTGCCATAAGCCTTATGGAGGTAAAACATGGATATAGGAAGTGACGTTGTACACTTACAAGTGTCCAGAGGAGGGAGCTCCGAGCAAATGAATAGGAAAATCCCAAATATGGTAAAAGCGTATGCTGGAGACATGACACTCCCCGTCTGGCATCCATGGATGGCACCATTATTCCTCAGGAGACAATAATAAAGTTAGTTCTGTTACTGGTCTGAAGAACAATTTTGTTTCTCCTTGTTTGCTCCAACAAAGTTAGTACCTCTGTCAGAACGAATGTGCTTCACGGGACCTCGTATTGCAATGAAGCGTCTCAGAGCGTTTATGAAGCTTGAAGTGTCCATTGACTCAATGACTTCTATATGGACAGCTCGGATGGTCATACAAGTGAATATTACTGCCCAACGTTTGCTGTTGGCATGACTTCCTCTCGTGTGACGTGTGGAGACAGACCAAGGGCCGAACACATCTAATCCAACATTGGTAAAAGGTGGGTCTAAGCTGAGTCTGTCAGCTGGAAGATTGGCCATCTTTTGTGTTTGCAGCTTCCCACGGAGTTTACGACAAAGAATGCAATTGAAAATGATACTGTTAACACATCTTTTTGCTCCAATTATCCACAATCCAGCCGTTCGCACGGCTCCCTCTGTAAATAGACGACCCTGATGTTTGACTTGATCGTGGTAGTGGCACACAAGCAAACTTGCAATGTGGTGGTGACCAGGGATGATTAGAGGATGTTTCTCTTCAAACTCTAATTTCATGTTTTTGAGACGACCACCTACCCTCAATAGGCCAGTCTGGTCAAGGAATGGGTCCAGCTTCCTTAGAGTGCTATCTTTGGGAACAAGCTTGTTTCCTCTGATACAGTCGATCTCTTTGGAAAAGGTCTCTTGTTGTACAGTGCGGATGATGACATGTTTTGCTTTCTGAAATTCTGCCGCTGTGTAGACCTTCTGGCAGTGATGCCATCCTTTGCAGGTACTTACATTTGTAGATGCAGTATGTTTAAAGGAGTGAGCTATGTGGGTTAAGCAAGTGACAGCTCGGATGAGTGATTTCCAGGTTGAGAATCTGTTAAATCTGTTGGACTTAAGTTGGTTGTCAGTGGTCGTTGTATGACATGTAGACACTTGTGGACGAATTTCACCATCTGAGTTGACATCTACTAGTTCAAATGTCTCGCTTTCAGGATTAGTTTGCCCTGTGTTGTACAAGAATGTTGGTCCTGTGAGCCAAGACGTGTCTTTAAGATGACTTGCGGCAACAGCTCTGGTTGCATGATCTGCAGGGTTGCAGTCCGTGGGTACATAGTTCCACTGTCCTGGATGAGTGGATCGTCTGATTCTGAGCACCCTGTTGCTGACAAAAACATAAAACCTTCTGGTTTCGTTATAGACGTAGCCTAGTACTACTTTGCTGTCTGTGTAGAACACAGTCTCTTTGAGTTCTATGCCTGTCTCTGTTGTGATGAGCTCTGCTAGCTCTACGGCTAGGACTGCAGCACAGAGTTCTAGTCTGGGTATAGTGTGTTCTGGGATTGGCGCCAGTTTTGCCTTGCCCATAACAAACCCAATGTGACATTGTCCATATATATCCACAGTTTTAAGGTATGCTACAGCAGCTATGGCCTTAACCGAAGCATCAGAGAACACACAAAGTCTTTGGCTTTGTACCTCTGTAGAAGGTATATGGACGTGTATCACAAAGGTTGTCGAGAGCCTTTAGGGAACTTCTCCATTCTCTCCACGAATTACCTTTGTCAGGAGCCAGTGGGGTGTCCCAATCAGATGTTTCCAGGGTTAAGTCTCTTAAAAGTGCTTTACCTTGTATGGTGACGGGAGCAGCAAATCCTAGGGGATCATACAGGCTATTTATTGTGGACAGAACACCTCTGCGAGTGAAGGGTTTTTCTTCTCTGTTTACTTGAAAGGCAAAGGTATCAGATTTTAAGTCCCACAGAAGCCCCAGGCTCCGTTGCACGGGTAAGGAATCAGCTCCCAAGTCTAAGTCTCTTAGATCATTTGAATGGTCTTGGGAAGGGAAGGCTTCCATCACTGCTTTGCTATTAGAAGCTATTTTGTGGAGCCTAAGGTTGGAGCAGGCAAGTGCTTCTTTGCTCTTTTGAGAAGGCTGACTGCGGCTTCACTTGAAGGTGAGGACTTTAAGCAGTCATCTACGTAGAAGTCTCTTTCTACCAATTGTGCAACATCTGACCCGTACCTTACCTCACATTCCTGAGCAGAGCGCCTGAGCCCGTAAATTGCGACTGCAGGTGAAGGACTGTTGCCGAAGATGTGCACCCTCATGCGGTACTCTGTTATGTCTTTAGAAGGATCGTTATCTCTGAACCAAAGGAATCTCAGGAAATTTCTGTCTTCCTCTCTGACAAGAAAACAATGAAACATTTGTTGAATGTCAGCAATAAAGGCAATAGAGTCTTTGCGGAAACGAAGTAGAACTCCCAAAAGTTTGTTATTGAGGTCAGGGCCTGTGAGGAGAACATCATTTAGGGAAACACCTTTGAATTTGGCACTAGAATCAAAGACCACTCTAATCTGTCCTGGTTTCTTTGGGTGGTATACCCCAAATATTGGTAGGTACCAGCATTCCTCTGAGTCTTTGAGGGTGGGTGCTATCTCTGCATGGTTATTCTCAAATGTTTTTGCCATGAAAGAAAAGAAGTGATCTCTCATCTCTGGTTTTCTTTGAAAGTTGCGTTTGAGAGAAGAGAAACGTCTAAGGGCTTCCTCTCTGTTATTAGGCCTAAAGGGTAGAGGGGCGACCCAACTGTTTGAATTGTTTTTAACTAGTTCTTGTTCCATTATTTTTAGAAAGAGTTTATCCTCAATAGACATCGCTAATTGGTTGTCTTCTCTTGTTCTCTGGAACACTGTGCATCCTAAATGATCCTGATCACTGTCATGGGTGAAACTATCATCAGAAAGGTGGAGGGGTGTGTGTCCCAGGCTAGTGCTGTAAGGTTTTTCCTTTATTAGGAACTGGTTTTGGCATGGTGGGAAAATGGAGGGGCGTCCATTTTCTAATGTATTTGTGAGCATGTTGTTTATGCAGGCTGGTTTGTGTACACTTCCAAGGCAAGCGTCTCCAATTATGACCCATCCAAGGTCTAGCTTCTGGGCGTAAGGTGCATTGTGAGGGCCGTTTATCTGGTCCCTTGCTTTGTGGACTTGCAGGATATCCCTTCCAAGGAGAAGCATTATCTGAGCCTTAGGGTCGAGTTCGGGGATTAAGTGCATTATGCGCTTCAGGTGTACATGATGCTTAGCTATGTCTGGTGTAGGGATTTCAGATCTATTATCTGGGATCTGGATGCATTCTATTATAGTTGGTAAGGGTAGGCATACCTTTCCGTCTATGGACTCTACTTGATATCCAGATGCCCTTCTTCCTGCTGTCTCAACAACTCCTGAGCATGTCTTTAGAGAGTAAGGAGCGTTTGGGCCCTTGATTTTAAATGCATCAAAGAAGGCTGGGCAGGCTAAAGATCTGTTGCTCTGGTCATCCAGGATTGCATAGAGCTTAATGCTTTTATCTGTTTGGCCTGTCGGGTATACTCTGACCAGGCAAATTTTGGAGCAGGATCTGCCTCCTACGGCACCATTGCAGATTTCTGTGCATTGGGAAGTGATTTCTTGTGTGTTTGTGACAGTGCTATCTTCCTCCCCGCCATGCTTGCTGGCGCTCTTGGTATAAGATACAGTCCATGGGGCTGACCCAGGGTGTAAAGCTGTGTTGTGATGCGTGCTGTCACATTCTGTGCATTTTACACTGACCTTACAGTCCTTGGCAAGATGAGATGTTGATGAACAGCACCTGTAGCAGATGTTGTTTTCCTTGAGGAAAGCTTTGCGGTCCTCTATGGACTTCTCTCTGAAGGCTCTGCATTTCAGAAGGGGGTGAGGCTTCTGGTGTAAAGGACACTGCTTACCAGGGTCTTTATTCCTTGTCTCCTCATGAGAAGGTTCTGCCGATCTGTGAAAGGAATCTAAAGAGGAAGCATTAGTTTTGTGCACTGTTACTGCTGCTTTGCGAGTATTAGGTACTGAAGGGGTGGTATGTGGCAAAGTGAAATCAAAGCTGGGGTCATTTCTCATCTTGGCTTGTTGGTATACAAAGTCCATGAATACAGTGAAAGGAGGAAATGGAACATTGTGCATTTCTTTGAATTTTGACCCGTGTGCCATCCACCGCTCTTGTAAGTTATAGGGCAATTTTTGTACTATGGGGTTAACACCTCTGGCTGTGTCTAGGAATGCAAGCCCCTGTAAGTCTCCTTCAGCTTTGGCTACTTGTAGTTCCATTAACAAGTCGCTTAATTCCCTAAGTTTTTGGTAACTTTTATTGGTTATTTTAGGGAAGTCTTCAATTCTCTTAAAGAGTGCATTTTCTACAACCTCTGCTGAGCCATAGCACTCATTAAGTCTGTGCCAGATCATTCTGAGACCAGTCTCTGGGTGATTTATGTTAATGACTCTGATCCTTTTGGCATGCTCTGCAGACTCAGTTCCTAGGTATTTGATAAGGAGGTCGATTTCCTCACTGTATGAAAGGTCTAAATCTCTGATAGTGTTCCGAAAGGAGGATCGCCAGGCTCTGAAGCCTTCTGGGCAGTCGTTAAACTTTACAAGTCCTTTTGTGACTAGCTCACGTCTTGCAAAGAACTTGGCAAAGTCCATTGTTACCTGGTTACTACCAGGATAAGAGGGTGGCTGAGTGTAATAGTGAGAAGGTGTTGTATAGTCATACCTGTCTGGAGGTTCTCTTTTAGGCTGGACTGTGACATACTGTTGTGACACAGCTGAAGAGGTAGGTGCAGGGTTAACCCTAGGCTTGGGTACCTAGTTGAAGTGGGTGTTGTAGGCAGGATCACTTTGCTCAGCATGGTTTCTGTGATACAATTGCAGCTTGCTGATGGCCTTTGATGGTGTATGGCATCCTTGGCTTGGTTCAGGAGCAGCATGTTGGCTTGGTTGCTGTGCTGAAAGAGAATCTGTGTCTTGTCTGGAGTGCTGGTAGACATACTCTCTAGTGCGTTGTAGTGGGTCGTGGGGTTCAGTCTCAAGATTAGGTACCTCGCTGTGTCCTTCGCTGCTAGAGTACACAATCATCTCTAGAGCTTTTGCTTCTGCCAAAGTTGCTGCAGCTTCTCTCTCTATGGCCAGTTTTTCTAGGGATGCTTCTAAGCGTGCACTCTCTGCTTCCCTTTCTGTTTCTAAGTGTGCACTCTCTTTTTTCCTTTCTGCTTCTAAGCGTGCACTCTCTTTTTTCCTTTCTGCTTCTAAGCGTGCACTCTCTGCTTCCAAGCGTGCACTTTCTGCTTCCCTCTCTGCTCCTAAGTGTGCACTCTCTTTTTTCCTTTCTGCTTCTAAGAGTGCACTCTTTACCTTTATCTCCATTTCCCTCTCTGCGAAGGCGGCACGGGCCTTTGCGGCTTCTGCCTTTGCGCGGGCAATGGCGGCTGCATTGGTAACAGATGAGCGATGAGAGGAGCCTGAAACTTGGGACCTGGTCACTAGTGAAGATGACTTCTTCTGTGACATTATGAGATGTTGGATAAGCCTTTGCCTGTTTTAGCTATAATGGCTCTTTGTGCTGTAATAACTTAACAGCAGTGTCTGAATCCAGATCACTGTAATATACTGTTGTCTGAGCTTGCAGCGTAGCTGGTTTAATCACTTGTGTGTCAGCTGCTGTTTTACTGCACATGCAGTGAGTTATAGTTCAATCCCACCTTTGTGGTAGCGCTGTTTCACTGGTCTGTCCTCGCTACGTATTACCCTGGGGCAGTGTGTAGTTCGACATGCAGCTAAACCTTCCCACAATCCAATAAAGAGACTAAGCTTGGAGTCTGTAGATTTTACTGAATAGGCAAGTGGAATAGAGATGAAACTGTAATACAAACAGCAGAAAATATAATAAGTATGCTTGCAATGATCTATATAAAAACATGCAAATGAACATATAACTGCAGCATAAACTATATACTGGCATAAATGTCTCTGTAGCAATGTCTCTGGGGTTTCTGGCAGCTGTGGAGGTGTTTTGGTGTAACTATTTCCTTACCAGCGATTCTATCATAAGGGAGATGCAGAACTGTGTGCTTCTTCCAGCAGCATGGTCTGTAAAATGGAGTCCTGGCTCCCACAAGGCATTGCTCTAGGTCACATGGTGGGCGTACGGTAGCCTGATTAGTCCAAATTCTGCCATAAGCCTTATGGAGGTAAAAAATGGATATAGGAAGTGACGTTGTACACTTACAACAAGTGTCCAGAGGAGGGAGCTCCGAGCAAATGAATAGGAAAATCCCAAATATGGTAAAAGCGTATGCTGGAGACATGACAATCAGTATCTTTTTATAACTTGTGTGTGTGTGTGTATGTGGGGGGGGGGTTGCAGAAAAAAAATTGAAACACTCAAATCATTTCAGTTTTTGAGCAAAACTCAAACATCGTGCAGGCATTCCCATGTGATAGGATCTATTATCTGGGACAGACAGTGTTAGTGATTAGTCTTCTTGTATAGCTAAAGCTTTCTTGTTTGTGTAATTAATCTTGTATTAAACTGCCTCTGAGAAAGAATGATATTTGCACAAACTTTCATGCTTCAGATAAAACGTACATGATCGCATTAACATTTTTGGGAAAAGAACATTTGTTTGAAGGATATAGTGACATTTTCATTTAGGCTTAACTTTGTAATCTTAGCACAAGTGCCACTATAGCCATATAATTGGGAGCTGATCCATTATACTTGTGTTGCTGTGACTTACACATCGAGCAGAAAGTGTTACTGCTGTCTGGTTAAAATGTCAGGCTGATCTAGCTGTACCCTTGACTTCAGACCTCAAGTAAGATGTAATGAGAAACAGCAGCCAGTCAACAATGTTTTTATATGTGAGTGAAACTCCAGTGACCCGTTTTGACATTGTTTCATAAGGGAAATGTTTCATGTCAGCAGTTTGACCATTGCAATGTGCTTATGCAGCCAAAACTGAATGTGTCTGAGATTGTATTTATTTAGAATGTATTTATTAAATAATAAATAGAGGTTGCAAAATGTATAGTTGGTGTCACAATCCACATAGAAACAGAAGTTATTTTAAAATAATAAAATTAGACATTTTTTAGAATAGTCATTCTGTAGATAACTAGCATCTAGAGAAGCCAATGGTTGTCATTCATTTAATGCCAAGGGCAGTTGGTTGGCCAGTTCGGGCAGTACAGTAAAACATTAGACTATTTAGTATAAAAGAATTAATAAACATATCTTCATAAGATGGCACACTGGTTCAAAACGTTTTTATCCAGGTGCATGATAATGCAGTATAGACCATAAAACGGTATATATGTCAACATGTACATGTATACAGACTGTTTGGGACCTGGATAATGGATCTTTCCATAATTTGTTTCTTTGTACCTTAAGTCTACTAAATCATGTAAATATTAAATAATCCCAATAGGCTGGTTTTTACCTCCAATAAAGATAATATATATCTTAGTTTGGATCAAGTACAAGGTATTGTTTTATTATTACAGAGGAAAAAGGAAATCATTTTTACAAATTTGGATTATTTGGATAAAATGGAATCTATGGTAGATGGCCTGTCTGTAATTAGGCGCATTCTAGATAACCGATTTCTGCATAATGGATTCCATCCCTGTATTCGTATTGAAATGTAATGTAGATTATTATTTGTTAGTCAATTTTTGCAAAGATTACCAATGTACTATTCACTGGTGCTGGTGGCGTCACTTCCTCAATTAGTAGTTTATGATTGCCTATTTATACTTGATTGTGTTTGGTGTGGGGTTGCCTGAGAAAAGTTCCAAAATGATCACTTAATACTATTGTTTTGATTTCTACAAATTCTCTGTGTTTCTGTTTTTTACGAAGTATACTGTATGTATCTATCAGTATTGCTTTTTAAATACTCTTGCCTTTTATCATTTCAAGAGTTCTTGGGGATTATACATCAAGGATATTAATAGTTCCAATAGATCTGATTAATATAATTGAGTGATGAATCTCACAAAATAGGACAGGGGGTCCAGGTGTACATGCCCCAGACCATTAGCTTAAGGGAGGTTCCAGAAACTTTGCACAATTTGTAGATAGTCTGGCACAAACAGGACCAACATGTTCAAAATAGTGCAGATAAAAAAAGTCATTTATTTGAAGAAAAACATCTCAAAACAAAGCAAGCCTTACACTTTCTTGCACTTAATCATAGGCTGCTGGATCACATACAAAGTACAGTATATAAAGATAAAAACACCAATCACAAAACACAACTAATTGTCCAATCTTACTTTTATTCTTTCTTTTTGGGTGTGACCAGTTTGTCTCACATATTGTGTAAGGCATTTTTTTTACAGTAATCAAATATATAACATTTTTAGATTTACAGTTTATATAGTGAATAAAGTACCCCTTTTGTGAAATATATGGATATTATAAGTTACCGAGGAGTTTCATGACCATATAAAAACACAAGGCCTGAAGGCCTTAAAATATGCTCTTTCAAATGTAGTTATTAGATTTTTCATAACCCTTTTCTAACAACTGATCCCTTAATTGACAAGACTTAGAAACATAGTCTCATCACAAGCATTTCTTTTTTGAAGAGACTCGCCACGTAAACGAGGAGGCCCAGGTGCTCTGCCTCAGGCCTTCAGCATAAGGGAGTGGACATCACCATATTGTTTGTAGCGTCGGCACTCAAAGAGCAATCCTCCAGGCAGTAGTGGTAAAAGAAGGTCTTTATTGCAGTACAAACCTTTTGCGTTTAGTGTTATCACAACACTTAAAGGACCAGTAACACCATTTTTTATTTTTAGAAAAAAAAATGCAAATACATTACTTACCTCCAATATGCTGATCTTTCCTGCTGTTTGGGTAAGACATCAGAAAAAACTAAAACTGGCACTGTCCCATGACGTCCACAGGGTCCCCGCCATCTTCTTGCTTGTTCTCTTCTTCTCCCTTACCTGCTCGCTGCTGTGTCTCTCTTCCGGCACCCGACTTCCTGGTTTGTGATGTCACTTCCGGTTTTGTGACAGTCTTTAGCCCCCAGTGTTGTACTCCACACAGCCCTCATTGGTTTTGTCTCTTTCTCCCACCATTTCTATCTTCTCTTGCTGTTCTGTTCGATTCCCTGCATTTCTCTCTCTCCCTGCTCCTTTACCCAGCCGTTCCTTTAGATTGCCTGCCTCCCCGTGCATCTCGCTCTCTCTCTCTCTCTCCCTGCTCCTTTACCCAGCCGTTCCTTTAGATTGCCTGCCTCCCCGTGCATCTCGCTCTCTCTCTCTCTCTGCCTGCTCGTTTACCCAGCCGTTCCGTTAGATTCCCTGCCTCCCCCTGCATTTCTCTCTCTCCCCGCTCCTTTACCCAGCCGTTCCTTTAGATTGCCTGCCTCCCGGTGCATCTCGCTCTCTCTCTCCCTGCTCCTTTACCCTGCCATTCCTTTAGATTGCCTGCCTCCCCGTGCATCTCTCTCTCTCTCTCTGCCTGCTCATTTACCCAGCCGTTCCGTTAGATTCCCTGCCTCCCCCTGCATTTCTCTCTCTCCCCGCTCCTTTACCCAGCCATTCCTTTCGATTGCCTGCCTCCCCGTGCATCTCGCTCTCTCTCTGCCTGCTCATTTACCCAGCCGTTCCGTTAGATTCCCTGCCTCCCCCTGCATTTCTCTCTCTCCCCGCTCCTTTACCCAGCCATTCCTTTCGATTGCCTGCCTCCCCGTGCATCTCGCTCTCTCTCTGCCTGCTCATTTACCCAGCTGTTCCGTTAGATTCCCTGCCTCCCTCTGCATTTCTCTCCCCGCTCCTTTACACAGCCGTTCCTTTAGATTGCCTGCCTCCCCCTGCATGCGCTCTCTCTCTCTCTGGAGCCTCAGCCTTTCTCTCCAGCGGCAATTTCACTCATCACTGCTCTGGCTCCCACGCTGTATTTTGACTTCCGGTTACTGACTTCCGGTACTGTGTGGCAGAACAGCGGCGGAGACGCGCACAAAGTGGTCGCCTTTTCGCCGTTTTCCATGGCAATGGAGAATAGGTATTCTAACAATTTTTTTAAAAAAAATGCTAGGTATATTATATTAATGTAGTAGGGCATGACCATTATTTTTAACATGTAGAATGGATTTCTTAAATAAAATTTTTTGATGTTACTGGTCCTTTAACCATAGGCCTATGATTAAGTGTTGTGATAACACAAACCACGTAAGGATGTAATCCACACTTGTTCTTCAGTAAAGATCTTGTTTTACTACTACTCTTTGAGTGCCTACCCTACAAACAATACAGTTAGAAACATAGTCCTCAAAGTCTGAACAAATGTGTTGTAACCTCAGTAATTGGCTGTATGCTTCTAACCAAGTGTTGAGAATTGGCTGATTGGCATGTAAGGTAGTATTTCCTGCACACTCTTTTCTGTACAAGCAGGGCCGCCATCAGGGGGGGACAGGGGGGACAAGCGTACCGGGCCCGGGCATGAAGGGGGGCCCGGCAGCGCTGCATTTTTTGAAGATCCGGGCCCCCCTTACGAGCGCCCGAGCCGTACGTCTTCCCTCTGTGCTGCCGAATGCGGAAGTGCCGAAAAGCCGAAGCCGATGCGCCGAAAAGACCCGAAGTCACGGAAAAAGCCGAAGTCACGAAGCGCCGAAAACAGCCGAAGTCCTGAATCAGCGCAAAGACCCGAAGTCACGAAAACAGCCGAAGCCGAAGTCCTGAAGCAGTGAAAAGACCCGAAGTCACGAAAGGAGGTGAAGTTGAAGTACTGAAGCCGTGAGTTCAATTCTACTGAACACCAGTTTGTGTATTTTTTTTTTTTTAATCTCCTGGCCACCAATGTATTATTTTAATATTCTATAGGCCCCTGCAACCAATCTTTTTTTTTAAAACATGTTTTTTTGGGGCCCCAATTTTTTTTTTAACTCGTAAGGGGCCCCTGACGCCAATGGTTTTTTTTTTTTTCAAAAAATTTTTTTTTTTTTTTTAATTTTTTTTTGGGGCCCCAATTTGTTTTTAACTTGTAAGGGGGCCCCTGCCGCCAATGTTTTTTTTTTTTTTTTTCAAAAAAATTTTTTTTTTTTTTTTCAAATTTTTTTTTGGGGCCCCAATTTGTTTTTAACTTATAAGGGGGCCCCTGCCGCCAATGTTTTTTTTTTTTCAAAAAATTTTTTTTTTTTTTTTTAATTTTTTTTGGGGCCCCAATTTGTTTTTAACTTATAAGGGGGCCCCTGACGCCAATGTTTTTTTTTTTTTTTTCAAAAAATTTTTTTTTTTTTTTAAATTTTTTTTTGGGGCCCCAATTTGTTTTTAACTTGTAAGGGGGCCCCTGCCACCAATGTTTTTTTTTTTTTTCAAAACAATTTTTTTTTTTTTCAAATTTTTTTTTGGGGCCCCAATTTGTTTTTAACTTATAAGGGGGCCCCTGCCGCCAATATTTTTTTTTTTTTTCAAATTTTTTTTGGGGCCCCAATTTGTTTTTAACTTATAAGGGGGCCCCTGCCACCAATTTTTAAAAAAAAAAAAATTTTAATTTTTTTTTTTTGGGGCCCCAATGTATATAAGGGGGCCCTGACCATCAATAGCTTTTTACAACTTGTGTGGGGGGGGGTTACTTTTTTAGCGCTGATGTCTGTGTGGTCTTTTAACTGCGATGTGGAGTGGGCGGGAAATGGGGTGGAGCTTGGTCGTCAGTGTGGGCGGGGCCCAGGGGGCCCCAAAAATTTTGTTGTACGGGGCCCCGTGATTTCTAATGGCGGCCCTGTGTACAAGGTAGTAGCTGCTCTATCATCAAGTGACATTAAAATATATCTAAAAAATGAATTACATGTTCATGAAACGCTTATGTAAATTTTGAATTTAAATGATTATCAATAATATATTGTAAAAAGCTATCAAAATGTGGAGTAGTGACTGACCAGTAGGGATGGCGCGAACTGTTCGCCGGCGAACTTGTTCGCGCGAACATCGGGTGTTCGCGCTCGCCGGAAGTTCGCGAACGTCGCGCGACGTTCGCCATTTTGGGTTCGCCATTGTTGGCGCTTTTTTCTGCCCTCTCACCCCAGACCAGCAGGTACATGGCGGCCAATCAGGAAGCTCTCCCCTGGACCACTCCCCTTCCCTATAAAAACCGAAGCCCTGCAGCGTTTTTTCACTCTGCCTGTGTGTGCTGAAGAGATAGTGTAGGGAGAGAGCTGCTGCCTGTTAGTGATTTCAGGGACAGTTGAAAGTTTGCTGGCTAGTAATCATTTTGATACTGCTCTGTTATTGGAGGGACAGAAGTCTGCAGGGGTTTGAGGGACATTTAAGCTTAGGTAGCTTTGCTGGCTAGTAATCTACCTTCTACTGCAGTGCTCTGTATGTAGCTGCAGTGGGCAGCTGTCCTGCTTCTGATCTCATCTGCTGACTGCTGCAATAACAGTAGTCCTTGTAAGGACTGCTTTTATTTATTTTTTTGTTCCAATACAGAGCAGTATCAAGCAGATTACTAGCCAGCAAACTTACTATCATCTGTCCCTGAAATCACTAACAGCTCTCCCCCTACACTATCTCTTCCAAGCACACACAGGCAGATTTTTCAGATACATTTTTGCCCTTGATCCCCCTCTGGCATGCCACTGTCCAGGTCGTTGCACCCTTTAAACAACTTTAAAATCATTTTTCTGGCCAGAAATGTCTTTTTTAGATGTTAAAGTTCGCCTTCCCATTGAAGTCTATGGGGTTCGCGAACCGTTCGCGAACCGCTCGCATTTTTGCGCAAGTTCGCGAATATGTTCGCGAACTTTTTTTCCGACGTTCGCTACATCCCTACTGACCAGATAACTAGTAGATCGTCAATGAATTTACCATAAATATATATAAAACCGTCTCTGAAAGGATTGGTGTTGTTTAAGATAAACTTATCTTCCCACCATCCCAAGTACAAATTTGCAAAAGAAGGAGCAAATTTTGCTCCCATGGTTGTACCACAGATTTGTAGATAGTATTTCTGGTCAAAGAGGAAATAGTTATGTGTCAAAAGGAAATAGAATTCAAAATGATTAAGCCTTTCAGGCACGAAACACATAAGGCTTGCTTTGTTTTGAGATGTTTTTCTTTAAATAAATTACTTTTTTTAGCTACACCATTTTGAACATGTCGCCTCGATTTGTGCCAGCCTATCTACAAACTGTGCAAAATTTCTTGGGGATTATATAATAAAAGGCACTACGTTTGCCCAGGAGCAGAAACACATGGCAACCAATCAGCCGTTTGGATTTACTGGTCACCTGTTTAAAAACAAACATCTTATTTGTTGCTATGGGTTATTGCTACTGGGCAAACTTAGTGCCTTTTATTACATATGGGGATTGTCTTTTATTTGTACAGTAGGTTATTAGCAGATTCTTTTGGCAAAGTCAACTGCACCATAAATACTCTTGCCTGTCTGTACATGTTTAATATGGCTTTCTTTAAGGTTCACTATTTCTAGGCCAAGGCATAAAGGTACAGCAATCAGGTAGGTATAAAACTGAATTACCACAAACACTGTCATTTTCCTGCAGGGAAATAGAGAAATATTGTGGCTTCTTAATGACTGTGATGATGATATTAACTTGGCACACAGCATGAGGTTGTCAGCTGCCTATGCCAGGCTGCCAATTGCTGGCTTCCGGAATTTGCTGAACATTTACATCCCAGAAATATGCCACTTGCTTGCACTGTATCTTTTGCCTCTTTCATTTTTCCAGATTGGGAGTTAACGTCTATCACAGAACACTGTATTTCTGGAAATTAACACATATCCTGTTAACACTATGGTAAGGCCCCACTTAGAATATGCAGTGCAGTCCAAAGAAGTGACTAAGCTGATAAAGATTATGGAAGTTTCATTATGAAGAGAGGCTGGCCAAGTTGAACTGGTTTTCTGACAGATAAATGAGATAACTCCAAGAAAGGGGTGTATACCTTTTTAAGAACAAATTTTTTTCGCCTCTGGAGCAAATATGAGAGGTTGCAGATGGAGGTATTTCTAATTTCTCTGACTCAACTAGCAGGCAGGTTTCACTTAGAAAAACAAGTGAAATTATATCATTTTTAAACACACACAGATGCAGATTTTACATTTTTTTTGAGTTGTTAGAATCATTTTGGGTGAAATGTATTATTTGAGTTTTCTTTTCTAGAAAATAAATCTTGTTTGTGAGAACCCTGAAGCTCAGTACAACCATATCAAATCAGAATGACATGCCGTTATCCAACTTTCTTGTCCAGCAGACGCTCCAAAAATAACACACAAATAAGGGCATTGCTTGTTAACTTGGCATAACAATCACAACCCCTTCAATTACAAGTTTAGAAGATACTGTAATACCAAGTATCAGCATTTTGTTCTCTTGTTGAGTTGTTTCTAAACATAAATGCAGACACAAGATTATGGGGCAGATTTATTAAGGGTCGAAGTGAAAATTCTCATTTGAATTTTTTTTTTGGGTCAAATTCGAATTGTGAATTATCCAAAATCAATTTGAGTTTTATGAACTCGAATTCGACTATTTGTCACCTTAAACCTGCCGAATTCCTTTATAAGTCAATGGGAGTGGTCCAGGGATCAATTTGTTTGCAGCCTCCATGACATTTTTCGAATAAAATCGAGTTTTTCTTCTAATTTGATTTGAGTTTCTGGGTCGATTCAATTCGTCCAAGCTGAGAAAATTCTATTTGATTAATACATTTGGCTAAGTCCAATTTCGAATTTATGGGAGATTTGAAAAAAGAATTCAAAATTCGACCCTTGATAAATTTGCCTCTATATGTACATTTTCCAGAAAAAAAACTTTTAGGAATATTAAAGCAAAAGTGCACCTTCTCCTGAACAATACCCTGTCCCTACATAGCTTTCTAAAAAATAAATAAAAGAAGCATTTAAAGGAGGTAGCAACTTCAGCACAGAATGATAACCTACATTATTGCTTATTTTATCTCTTCACTCATTTAGTTCACTGACCAGGAAACTCATAATAATCTGCTAAACTTCATTCCATTTGGTCTATGTCTACACATGTTCAATGTCTACAATCATCCCATTAGTCATATCTAAGAACATCAGACCACAAATACAGGTATGGGACCTGTTATCCAGAATGCTCAGAGGTTTTCTGGATAAGGGGTCTTTGGGTAATTTGGATCTTCATAACTTGACGACTAAAAAAAATGTTTAAACATTAATTTCTCCCAATTGGATTGTTTTGCCTCCATTAACAATTCATTATATCTTATGATCAAACACAAGGTACTGTTTTATTATTACAGAGAAAAAGGTTATCATTTTAAACATTTGAATTATGTAATTAAAATGGGGTCTATTGGAGATGGCCTTCCCATAATTCAGAGCTTTCTGGGTAACTGTTTTCAGGATAACTGATGTTATGCCTATATTGCTTTTAAGTCGGTTCCCTGTTACCAATCATACCTGATCCTGAGCCATAGGTGTTCCATTTGGTTGGAGCCAGGAGTTTCCACCCATAATTCCTTAAATGAGGGCTCCTACTCCTCATACTGTTTTATAATCCTGATGTTTACCTCAAGCAATCTGAAAGGGTTTTGGGGTTAAGTAGTACTCTCTGCGCAATCATTACTTAAAAACAGGAATTCATTTTGTAAGATGGCATCTTGTAAAGGAGAACTAAACCCCCGTTCCAAAAGCCCCAAAAGAATACAAAGTGGCGGAAGATGGTGCCCTGGAGCTCTGCTGCTTTGCATTTTAGGGAGGGGGGACAATGGCAGGCAGTTTAGGGGAGTATTGGTACAGGGGGAGTTAGTTCTCTTTTAAGGCAGCCATGGGAGTACCATTTACTTATGGAAAGGTTTTTAGCCTTTTTCACAATGACCTTGTTTTTTTTCATTGTGTTGTTCTTTAAGTCCTTTCCTTGAGAAGCCATGTTTCACTTTCTTGTACTTGCTTTCTCACAGGTTTGGATTTATGAGTTTAGAGTTATGACTCATGAATCTGTCTATACTTTTAAAACAGTGTATTAAAGCCCATAGATGGTTATGTGTGACTCCTTACTTATAATGATTAACCCACTGGAGAAGCATGAATAGATGCTAGAGAAATCAATATTTAAATGAGGTATGCGTATTAAATCACATTCAGCAGTGGCTCAGGATTCCTTCCTCTGTTATATCAGAAGCTTTTATACCATTCAGGTGCATATGTAAGAAAGATGTTACATTACCTTCATGGAAGCATAGATTAGCCATTGGACGTGTGCATTTGTAAACACGTCTTTAAGTATCATTTTCCTACCATGCAAGCAGTCATATTCCCTTTGTAAAACAAAACATAAAATAGCTGAATTCAATGCCTTTACGCTAAATCTGCAAAGTATTATTTTGCTATCAGATTTTAGTGTAAAGCCTCTGGGAAAATCTGGGACTATGACATTTCAGCTATAATGACCTTTTTTCCAAAAAGGCCAATGCATCATGACAACACAGTGTGCTTAAGGTCTCTTGAAAGCTTATTACGGACACAGCAGATTCTTCCCTCTTCGCATTCATATGTTTCTTTCTTGTTACTGTATCACACGTAAGGGATTATCCTTGAGAAATGAGTTAAATATGATAATCCTTTGCTTTGGGCAGCCATTGGGGAACTTAGTGTCTGATCACTGAGCAGCCTTTAATCATGTTTGCAGTAGCTTAGATGAGATCAAGTGCAAACTCATCCATACATTAACTGCTTATTATTTAAGAATGTCAAAAGGTGATTTTTTTTCATATATCTTATATTGTGGTTCATAGTAGTTTGTTATAGGTTCAGTTATTGCTAAGCAATATGTCTTATGTGTAAAACATTGGAATGACTGCTTCTTATTGATGCAGTTTGTGAAACGAGATCTAGAATGGGGGTAACAATGCCAATATTTTACATGGTAGGTCAGCACTTATTAACACAAATGTTACTACTTCTAGTATAATCCTAAACAGCATGACCAAAGCTCCCTCAGTTGTAGGTGTATCAGAAGTCAAAAATAGAATATTTTATGCATTTAACATTTTTTTTGCAGGTGTAGTTGACTGGTAAAATAGCTCCCCATTTAATTAGATAGCCCCTTAAGGTTTGGCCATCTAAGTGGGCCTTGGTAAAGGTTTGGACAGCTAAGTGGGTCTTTAGTTGATAGAAGGGAAATAAATTCCCCTTCCTGGGTCATAGTATGACCTTTATAGACCTTTAGTTTGGCCACTAAGGGGCATATGTTAATGTATATATGCTGAGCACACGTGGTCTTGCTTTCATTATGTAGTGAGCAGGCAGAAAGGGTCTTGTGGTACCTAGGTAGGTCAGACCTAGTTTGTAGTAGGATATTGTTTTTTATAAGTCTCTGAAGGAGTGACAGGAACAGACTTATTTAGCTAAGCAGCCTGAAGCTCCACCCAATAGTATTGGGGTGATTTTAGCATGACAAATTTTTTGCAGATATAATCCAGTCTATTCAATAATGACAAACTGTGTGCTTATCAAGTATGCAGATGGTCCTTTTCTAAAAAAAAAAATTCTGTGCACTGGAAATCCATTAAAACATTACATTTCTGTTCCTCAGAAATGTAACTGTTGTTGTTTAACATTCATTGGGCCCAAATGTTTAGAATGCATATAACAAAGGACAGTCAGATATAATGGGCACAAAAAAGCAATCACTGGCATTCTTTAACTTTAACAGTCTGACTTTCAGTTTGTGTTGGCTCTTTTTCCTTTCACAGATTTCAGTCCCTTGTTATGTGCCTAGTTGGATGCTAGCCCAAGTCTTGAAAATACAAACTGGTGTGCCCTACTCAATAGGCAAGTACTAAAGATGATAGGAAATTATTTTATATATTTCAATCATTTCAATATATTGGGGATCTATCACCTCCAGGCAATATCATAAAAACTGTAATTGAGTAATATTTATAGAGAGGGTTAAGTCATTTTTATTTCCTAGCAAGCAAATATCTACATACTTCTTCCATTTAAAATAGTGCCTTCCTTTTTATATGCAAAAGTTATGGCAACGTGGGGCTTTCCTTAAACTGTTAATATAAACAATCTTCAAACTGGGACAATCACCCTACTTCTATCTAACATTTATTTTTACATCTGCAAAACATCAAAATAACATCTGCAAAACATCAAAAAAAAACACCATTAGATAATGAAGCCTCTATGCTGACATGGACTGAAGATTTTTTAGTGGGACTTAAGGCATACCTATTGGGTTGTTTGGGTCCGAAATCTATGCATATATAAAGCAGGCACATGCAGCACTGAGCATTGGGTTGTTTAACCCACTTTTAAGAATCCAACTGCTCTTTAGGAACATCAGCTTGAATATGCAGAAATTGTTGTTTGAGCTGCCCAGCATAAACAATATTTTTACTAAAGCCCGTATATTATACAAAGGCAGGGCATTCCACTAGGGATCTCAATTTTCATCTACTTAAATGCCTGTTGCAATTCAATGTAAATCCATATTTGGCAAAATTATCTTATCCCATGGTGAACATTAATGACTTCAGTGTTGGACAAGGGATAATGTAACTCTGAATAAAGTCATAACCCCAATAGTGCCCTATATACAGAGGTGTATATAGATATAGAGATGTACAGAGATGTATATAGATGATGAAAAAAACAGTAGATATATATTGATGTACAGAGATAGTTGTACATATGGGTATAGAGATTTATATAGATGTACAGATCCCTGGAACAAATTCCTTTCTACGTTAGCTTAGGTAAAGCTATGCTCCTCTGGCCAATTTTTCCTGTTGCCTTAAAGGAATTGTTCAGTATAAAATAAAAATTGGGTCAATAGATAGGCTGTGCAAAAAAGAAATGTTTCTAATATAGTTAGTTAGCCAAAAATGTAATGTATAAAGGCTGGTGTGACTGGATGTCTAACATAATAGCCAGAACACTACTTCCTGCTGTTCAACTCTCTTGATTTACACTGACTGGTTACCCTGGTGACCGAGCAGTAACCAATCAGTGACTTGAGGGAGGACCACATGGGTCATAACTGTTGCTTTTGAATCTGAGCTGAATGCTGAGGATCAATTGCAAACTCACTGAATAGTTATGTCCTCTGTGGTCCCCCTTCAAGTCGCTGACTAGAGAGCTGAAAAGCAGAAAGTTTAATTCTGGCTATTATGTTAGACATCCAGTCACTCCAGCCTTTTTACACTATATTTTTGCCTAACTACCATAGTTATTTTGCACAGCCTATCTATTTACCTTGTTATTATTATTACACTGAACTGTTCCTTTAAATGGGTTGCGCCATGTTTCAGGTGGCTTGGTGACTGGTCACTTCTAGTGCTTAAGGAGGATTGCAGGAATCTTTCATATAACATAACCACAATGTTATAAATATGCCATTTATTTTACACCATTTTCTGGTGTAAATCATTTTACACAGCTTAAACAACAGGCCTCATATTGTACTTGTGTAGATTTAGAAACATTTTGCAGTTTGTAAGATAAACCATGTACAATTTGGGGGAGGTACAGGCCATAAAAAGTCTTAACAGTTCATAAAAAACTTCCACCTTCTGAAGACAAAAACCTCATCTCTGTATTACTTGAGGCTAAGTACAAATTACTATACAAATGAGATCCATTTGTGATAAGGGAGCAGAGAAAGGACAGGGAGCAGTTAAGAGACAACATAAAAGCAGATATATTGATCTTTAACATTGTGCTCAGGGGCAATAACTAAACAAACAAGTACATGTATATCAGTACATTGAGTATGCTTTTCTAAAAACCCCAAAAGCTTATTTTGCATAGTGGTCCTATGTTTTTTCTGCTCTGTGGTTGTGACTAAGCTAAGTGTTTAACTCTTCTGTGAATACATTTTTCCTCTACATGCCTCATAAAAATGTTATATTATGCATCCTACTGCATTATGAAGAGTAAACACAGTGGGGGTCATTTATAAAGTTCGTGCAGTGCATATTTTTTGCAAATGGTTGTATTGTGCATGTTGCCCTGCCTGTCTTTCCGTTTTTTGCGAATTCGCAGTGTGAATAAATTTCCTGCAAATGGCGTGCAAATGAGACGGGAGTTTGCGCGAGCACACCCAACGTGCCAAGTTGTTGTGCATGAAAATAGCGTTGACAGTAACTTAAATTCACAGTTTGTGAAACTGTTCTGCGAATATTTTATCCGCCACCAAAGTTGTGGCGTAATTGAGTCTCAGAGTGTTCGCATTAATATTCACAATTTGTGAATTGTGACATATTTAAAAAGATCCTATAGACATTCACATTGTGAAAAACAAATTCCCAATTCTCTTTGCACCCCCTTATTCAGATTTATAACTATAACCATGCGCAGGGCAAATATATTCGCTTTGCAAACCAATCTGCCCTGCGCAAAGTTTATAAATGACTGGTATTATGTTTTGAAATAATGGTAAGCTGATTCATTATGTTTGGTATATGAGACATTTTTGCTATGTATCTGCCTTCTTATGAATTAACATCTGTTTGGCATTACAGCTGATATTTGATTGTAGAGGTCCCAGACACTGAGCAGTCCCATCTCTATTAAGAGACGTAAATGTCCTATTTCACCTGCATAATGGCCCTTGGGTCACATGGCACCTCTGTAAAAGGAACAAAATAATCTGAGGCTCAGTAAAGTGTATACATAGTTAAAAATTCACAAAGTGGCAAAAAAATTGTAAAAAGCATTGAAATCAATGGGTGTTTTTTGCAGCTTTTTTCCCCCTCACAGAATACAGTACATTGAAGTCAATGAGTGTTTTATACAGTGAAATTTTGCTGCAGTTTTCACAAACAAAAAGTTTTCTGATTGCAGAAGAGGAATGTCATAGCGAATCCATGCCTGGTGAAAAATAATGTTCACTGCTATTAATAGAAATTATATTTAGCAATTATTAATACGCTTGAAAAACTGTTGACTCTACCGTGGAGGCCTATTTATCAAAGGTCAATATTAGTGGTTTTAGAGAACTCTAAAACTACGAATGTCATGACATTTATTATGAGATCCAAATAAAAAGTACGAACGGAAAATAACTTGAAAGATGCACTAAATATTATGGATCCTTCCAAATCCTCTAAAAATTCAAGTTCTTCAGACAATTCCTAGGGAACCCCCACCCCCCAGAAAACCTCAAATAGTCTGAATTGATTTAAAACGGTCCAATAGAATCAGAGCAGCTCCCATTGACTTCTATAGGACATTAACAACTTTCAGCTGGCAACATTTGTATTAATGTTTTTTACACTTAATATATAAATAATAAATGAAGTATAAATAAGCAGATTATATTAATAAACTCATAACACTATCACTATGAGCTTCTGGATGACAAAATGCCTCTAATTGTTACAAAGCAAAATACAGTAGTAATGAAGCAAGCAGGGAAGCCACACTGGACCTATTCAAGAAATGTACCGGAGATTCACATTATTAGTAATACGTAGTTATCAAATTGATTAACCAGATCGCTGGGACTAATAGCAGACTAATGTCTCATGGAACTGCACCCAGGTGACTCATCTGTCAGTTAATAAATAATGGCCAGGATCAGTGCTTCTTCCTTCCTTCCTTCCTTCCTTCCTTCCTTCCTTTCTTTCTTTATTATTGGGCTCAAGTCAACCAAGGCAGACAGCCAGGTAATGAAACAAAATGAGTTTGTACCTTCATGCATATGAGTAAATTGAACATGCGTCACAATACTTCTCCCAATGCTGGAGCAATTCATTTTGGATTGCAGACTTTTGTGACAGTAAGTATGATAAGCATTTAAATCCTGCTGTGAACCCATTTTATGTTTCTAAGTAGCAAACAAATGCACTTTATTCCTACACAACTGGCAAGGTTCTTTATTATATCTAAAAACCACCATTATGTGACGAGTTCTTATGTATAATGAACCAGCTGGTAAGCATTTTGGGGAAGAAACCAAAGATCTAAACAGCTGGGAGGATCACATTGTGCTGGGATGCAAAACTCAGAGCATTTGTATACGAAAGATATTTATTGACACATTAAAGAAAGGTCTGGTGTAAATGTATTATTGTATTATGAAAGGAATGATATGGATTTCATGATTTTATTGAACATTACATTTCAGATGAAATTGTAAAGGCAATTTTATTAACATGCTTCTTTTAAGTAGAAAACAGTTCACTGATTTGTTTGGAATAAAACTGAAACAGGGGGATGTTATTCCCACAGTTAAATGAATGGAACTATTTAAATAACTATGTTAAAGTGGACCTGTCACCCAGATATAAAAAGCTGTATAATAAAAGTCCTTTTTAAATTAAACATGAAATCCAAGATGTGTTAAATTAAAGCATTCATGCCTGTTATAAACTTGTTTAAAAGTCTCAGTTATCATTCATTTATTGCCTGCCCTTCCTCTACGCCTCAGACATAGAAGCGGGGCAGGCAATTAATTTCACGTTCCATTCTGCATTTCCTAGATGTCACTGCACTCCCTACATTCCCCCTCCCTCCTCACCATCTAAGGGGCAAATTCACTAAGATTCGAAGTTGCGCCAGGCGCAACTTCACCGCGCTTCGCTGCACTTCGCCAGGTGTAGTTTCGCCAGCGCTCCGCAAATTCACTAAAATCCAAAGTTGCGCACAGGGGTAGCATAAGTTTGCGAAGTTGCGCTAGCGTTGATTCGCCAAGCGAAGCGAAGTTTTGCTAGCGATGGTTCATTTGCATACAGCGCCAAATTCAAATTTCAATGGAGGAATACGTATCAGCACTACAAATGCCTAGAAAACCTTCAGAACATCAAATAAAAATTTTATTTTGCCCTACCCATGTGCCCACTGTATAGGTAAGTTGCCATGAGTCAGGAAATGTAGGGGGGAAGGAGGGGAGCCCTAAAAATTTTTGTCGATCTTTTTCAGCCTATCACCCATAAATATGTAGAAAACACGCCAGCGTTTTTTGGGACTTAGAAAAAATTTTGACTTTTTTTGAAGCAATCCCTATCTACTCTATTGCGCTTCGCCTGGTCTGAGGTGGCGAAGGAAGTCTAGTGTAAAAGGTAGCGTTCAGTACACTGCGGGCGTTAGTGAATTTGCGTAGTTACGTCCATAGCGAAAATTCGCCAGGCGTATGGTGCGAAGTAACACTAGCGAATCTACGCCAGCGTTCGTTAGTGAATTTGCGAAGTAACGAAAATGCCCAACGCTAGCGAATTGACGCTAGCGTTCGGCGCTTCGGCGCTTAGTGAATTTGCCCCTAAGTGTGTATCCAGTGCATGGGCATTTATATCAGGTGACCCATTTCTGGTGCAGAAACAAGATTTTGGCATGATGCTAAGTTTTCCTTAATAACAGTGTCCACAAAATGGTGTCCGTCTGCTTGTTGTGATTGTGAATCTCAAAAAAAACCAAGTTTTAAATATTTTTTACAGTGTAAGTGATATTATTATTTAGCTTGACTAATGTCATAAAATCTGATTATTATTTTTTTGGAATTATTTCTTAGGGCTAGTCCACACGAGGAGATTCAGGGAGATTTTGTCGCCTGACGACTAGTCGCCTTGTCTTTTGAGCGACTATCTTCCCGAACTGCCTCTCCGTTATTCACCATAGGCTACAAAGAAAAGTCGCCTGCGCTAATGCACACGCGGCAATGTGTTTTCAATAGTCGCCGAAAGTTGCCTCAAAGTTGCCGCCTAGTCCACTACAGCTCTTTAAAACTACTAAAATCTAGAGATATGTGAAATTATTTTGTATGCAGAGTTAGCATAGGCTTCTGTTTAAGCATTAAAGAATGGCAAATATAGTTATGGGCATCACTGGGAAGAATACAAGTATTGTAATCCATGATGGGAGTAATATCGGTGCCCAGTCCATAAATTTCCAGTCTTTGGTAATTCCCTTAGAATTGCTCTCATACTTACATAATTATAACTACTTATAACAAATAGCTTTGAACTAAACTAAGTATGACACACCCTGTGGCACACATTTTTATTTTGAGTGGGAACTCGTTAAATTAAAATAACAATCATTAATGTATATACATTTTTTTAAAAAAAAAAACAGGGTGGGTTTATTTTAGTTAGAGGTCCTCCTGACAAATCATCTGTAGCATTTTAATTATCTTAATGTTCCAAAAACATTAAAAAAACAGATATTTATTGTTAGGAATAAAGTACTAAATACAAATAAAATACAAAAATACACTGAATCCTGCTTTTCCTGGAGCCTCTGTTGTGGAGTGTTAAAGTTCTATATTGTTTTAATTGTATATATTAAGGGGCATATTTACTATGGGTCGAATATCGAGGGTTAATTAACCCTCGATATTTGACCATCAAAGTTAAATCCTTCGACTTCGAATATCGAAGTCAAAGGATTTACCGCAATTCGTTCAATCGAACGATCGAAGGAAAAATCGTTTGATCGGACCATTAAATCCTTAGATTGGAAGGATTTTAATCCATTGATCGAAGGATTTTTCTTCGATCAACAGAAGCTTAGATAGTTTATGGGGAAGGTCCCCATAGGCTAACATTGGTGCTCGGTAGGTTTACGGTGGCGAAGTTTTTTGTTAAAGAGACAGTACTTCGACTATCGAATAGTCTAATGATTTTTAGTTTGAATTGTTGAAAAGTCGTAGTCGAAGGTCAAAGTAGCCAATTCGATGATCAAAGTATCAAAAAAATATTTTGGGATTCAAAGTATTTTTTATTCTAATCCTTCACTCGAGCTTAGTAAATGTGCCCCTACGATTTCACTCAGAAAACTGAATGTAAGTGTAATTACTTTAATTTACAGTTCTGAAAGATAAAAGTACACATATTGTATTTACAAATCTAAACAGAAATTCATTTTAGTAATCAAATGGAATTTTATCATGTTCTTATACAACATACTAAAAATCTAAGTCTAATTTAAAGGTTTGAACTTGGACATAGTAAAAGAACATCTATTTATTTTTCTAGTTTTCACAAGATGTCAGTTGTAATGAAAGCCCATTTACCTTACTGAAACCCATTGTTGTTGACTATTACATGTTTGACATCCTTGTTCAATTTACCTATTACTGTGATCAGAAAAGAGAATTGAATCACATTTTCAGAACCTTGGACAGTTACTCGCTTATCCTCCAACACCAGAATAACAGGAGATGCTTCAAATTCAAACTGTAACAGTAAAAAGATACATGAAATTGAGTATATAAAATTCAAAACCATTTTTCATACTGGCATATGTGATGTTTAGCTCTTATAAAAATGGGGCTTAGGGGATTTTTTTTTTAAAATGTCTTTATTTGCACCGAAAAGATACATACAAACTTGAATGTAACATGTAATTTTTCATTTTTTGGTGAAAGAAAGGCCAGTTTACAGACTTTTGTGAATATGTCATTAAAACTACAAAAACAGAGAAGAAATCATATTTTATCGACCTTAACATCTTTGTTCAATTTACCTATTGTGATCAGAAAAGAGAAGTGAACAAGATTTTCAGAACCTTGGACAGGTACTCGCTTAGCCTTCATTTTTAAAATCAAGTAAAGCTATCAATCATTAGTATAATGCAAATGTACAGCTGAGAGTCACCTAATGACAGACTGACAGGTATAGGAAGAGCTAAAGACAAATTCAGAAAAATATCTGTAAAATGTTGCGAAAAAAAAAATCTGGAAACTGGTAAATGTTATAGTATGCACAAAAAAGCATTATATTACAATGTAACTCAAGCAACCCATAAGAATCACCTAACACAACCTTCATTGAAAATTATTCTACATTCTATAAGCTTTCAAGTGTCTGTGATGAAACATTCAGTACCAACCAACAATCATATTATATGAAACAAAGAAATACTGAAACTTCATTTTCTTGGCAGTGTGCTTTGGAATATTGTTATACGAGTTCAATTATTTAGGGCTCTGTATGCTTATGTTTGTTGAACACAACAAAACAATATATTTGCCATTTTAAAATATGTTGCCAGTCCTGCTTTTCATTTTATCACTTTCAGTTGCTGTAACAAAAAAAGAAATAACTTTAAAATAAGTTTTACTAGATTGAACATGCAAAGTAGGGATGAGCGAATTTTTTCACTGAGTTTCGCCGCACAGATAAAAATATCATTGCCTATAGAATTTAATGCTTTTTGGCGAATTTCTGCCGGCGGCAAATTTTCGGCAAAGCAAAACAGGTCAAATTCACCCATCACTAATACAGAGTTAAAGCTGGGAAGCAGAGCAGTTGCAGTGAGCCAAAAAAGTAAGGTGGCTAAAAAAAATAAACTGATTCTCTGTGGTGTGTGTCTCTACTGCTGGAACATAGTCCAAAACAAATTTCAAAAAGTTCTTTATTTCATTAAATAGTCATTCAAGCAAACCCCCAGTCCAGGGCCATATAGTTTAATTGATCAAGCAAAAAGGAAAACAAAGATGGGATAGACTTACTGTTAGATGAGAAAGGAGCCCAGATGATTTAAAAGTAGAAAATCTTTATTAGGACATATTAAACCTAACACGTTTCGTGCCAAGGTAGGGCACTTACATAAAACATAAAAATGGTGTTTCCTAAAATCGTCTGTTTAAAAGAGAACTAAACCCTAAAAATGTATTTTGTGAGTTGGGCCTAAAGCTCAGTAAGTGACAGTAGCACAGAGCATGTGCAGTTACTCAGCAGAAAAGAAGACGGGGAGCTAATGGGGCATCTTTGGGGGCACAGATCATTTACAAACATCATTTACAATATTTCTAGTCTACTTCTTTAGTTAGGCTTTAGTTTTCCTTTAAGTTTAAAAAAATAAATATACCACCTTCGGTAAAGAATATACCCAAGGATACTATAAGAAATAATATGTGATTACATCTAGTATAGGTCAATCTAAAAACTGGACTTGCTGAGTAATCAATGAAGACGTTTCACTACTCATCCGAGCAGTTTCTGCAGTTCAACTGACTGGTGTGGGAAGTTCTCGGCATATAAACTCTTCCACTAATCCATTTACAATGGCACATTGTAACTCTTCAAAGAGGTGACATCTGAAGAAACTCACAGAGGTGTTGATTCTGTGTAGTTGTGTCCAATGTGTCATGCAACTCCTAGATACAGGTGTTACTTGTGATAGTTGCATGAATGGATGTGTGAAGTGTTCTGAATCCGCCGGGGTACAGATGTTAGAACAGCATTGTATGTAGCAGACAGGTGGTGTCGAAGGCCCCCACCTCTGTTCAGAAATGGTCTCTCCACCTTGACATGAATCGCCTCTTTCACGCCTTGTTCAAACCAGCGGTCTTCTTTATCCAAGATTTGGACCATGCTGTCTTCAAAGGAGTGTCCCTTGTCTTTTAAGTGTAGAAAGACAGCTGAGTTTTGCCCTGTAGAGTTCTCCCTCCTGTGCTGAGCCATTCGCTTGGAGAGCAGTTGTTTTGTCTCCCCGATGTATAGATCTGTGCACTCCTCGGTACACTGGACTCCGTATACCACATTTAGATTGACCTATACTAGATATACTATGAACTGGATGAATGAAAATCTTCATAGTCAATATGTGATTACAAAAGTTTTATCACTTATCAAAGAAGGTCCTCGAAATGTAGATTACAACATGCAAACATTTTATTTATTTTGTCTTCTAACTGGAAGAGGCAATTACATGTATCACCCTGAACAGTCTGTACCATGTGGGAGCCACAGGTCAGTGGATACTGGCTGAACTAAGCACATTTTGACTTTTGGTCTCTGGTATCAAGCATAACCCTTACATTGTATATGGAAACATTGTTTCTAGAGATTCCTGGGTCGCCGCCTAGTGATCATGGGGCAGTTATTTTTATCGTTCATAATTATTGTAGTCTTATTGTAGTCTGGAAAGGGCTTGTTTGGATAATTTACAAAAGTGCCCTCCAAAAACCTGTCTTTGCAGAACACATCATTTGACTGGGCCTTATCACTAGTAGTGGAATTAACTCTCTTGATCCCACCTTGGTTGTTGCTTCATAAAACACCCTCATTAGTCCTTAAAACTCTGCATATGACACTATTTATAAATGTATAGCTTTTATAAAAATAAAAGCGTGATTGATGTATGTTGGTGCAATATAGCATAACAGATGCTTTCCTATGTTGAAAATGAATAGAGCTGCAGGGTTCATTGAAGATGATGAATGCCTGCTCCTACTTTCTCTGGCAGCACACTATAGAAACTGCAGTTAATCATTTCTGCAAGCTGAAAGGCATTGATAACAGTATATTTTCATTAGCGCTTGATATAGAATACATAGACCACTTCTTTGCTGTAAACTTGATAAAGACAGCAAAATCTGATTCTGCAGCTGCTTCTCAAGAAATGTTGGTGGTTTAAGGGATCCCATTATGCAATCATTGTTTCTATATATCTTAATATATATAATTAAATGGATGTCCCAGTAGCATCTCTGTATTAATTCTTGTATGTTTATTATATAGGGGTGACATCTGCAGGTAACTAAAAAATGTCAGAATTATGTAGACTTTATGTGATAGCTTGTGATGATGCTAAGGGGCAGATTTATCAAAGGTCGAAGTGAAAATTCGAATTAAAAAAATTTGAATTTCGATTTGAATTTGAAAAAAATTAGAAAATGGTAATTTCTAAATGTATCATGTACTGTCTCTTTAAAAATTCGACTTTGATTTGATTTCAGTTGGTCTTTTTGAATTCAAGTTTTGAAGTTTTTCAAATTTGAAATTCGACCCTTGATAAATCTACTAAGGGTCGAATATCGAGGGTTAATTAACCCTCGAATTTGACCCTCGAGGTAAAATCCTTCGAATATCGAATTCGAAGGATTTACCGCAAATCCTAGGATCGATCAATTGAAGGAAAAGATGAAATCCTTCGAATCGAATGATTCTAAGGATTTTAATCCATCGATCGAAGGATTTTCCTTCGATCAGAAAAAGCTTAGAGAACTTATGGGGAAGGTCCACATAGGCTAACATTGTAACTCGGTAGGTTTAAAGTGGCGAAGTATGTAGTCAAAGTTTTTTTTAAAGAGACAGTACTTCGACTATCGAATAGTTGAATAGTCAAACGATTCTGAAGAGCAGAAGACTAAAGATCCTTGCATTACTCCCTAGAGAGTTGTCACAATTAAATCTGCTGATTTTAAAATTCTTGCACTTTCCATGCCAATGAATCTGAATCTGCAATGAATCTGGCCCTAGTTAGTGTCTCCCTCAGAGTCCCACTACAGCTTAAGAATGGAGGAAATACAGACCTTCTCACGCTTCTTATCTTTTAGACTTACTACCCAAGCAGTATTTGAACCAATTTCATAGGTTCAGATGCTTTTTCACTAACAAGTAGATCTGAAAGAAGATGCAACTTTAATGAGTCCGTCTCCTGCTGTCTTTTCTATCTTTTGATTTGCTACTCTTGCTACTCTTTTGAGCATTTCTATTCTGCCAAAATATTATAATTATACACTTTTCTATTTCACAGTCCATAGACAATCCAAACCTGTGATTATCCTTATTTACTTTTATATTGATTTCCACTTTAGGATGCTTCAGCCAAAAGGTTACTAAAATGCCTGAAAACTGATCTATGTTGATTAATACAGATTCACTTATTATTCTTAGTCTGACAGGTATGAGCGTATTGAGTCAGTTCAACTTAAAAACAAAATCTGCTGTTACAAGGAATGAATAAAGATCAAATAGAGACCTAAGAAACATAAGTGTTTATAGGCTTCCTCTTTCGCAGCAAATAAAGTACCTCTCTCAATTTTTTTTGCCCTTATGCTGCACCAGCAGATGTGCAGCAGAATGCTACAAAAAATATATATTTTTGTCAAAGTATATATTGCTGCTGTGTCTGGCTATGCTAGCACCCCTAGCACTCCCTAGCAATGATGGGGACCTAGGTAAATGTATCAGTACTAAAGGCCACCCCTGCCTTATACAATTAAATGTGCTCACACACAAACCAAGGGCACATATATATGCTCTGTCTGAGGCCCCAGTGCCTTAACATAGATCCCAGTATTCCAATCTTATACTTACTATTGCTATCATGTTATCGAAAATGTCTATATATGTCTATGTCTAAAATTGTTTAAAAAAATAAATGCTCACCCATATAACTTGTTGCTGGTCATATCACCCCTTAGTGACTTACAGTACAAACTACATTACCCTAGATATAACTGGAGAGGGTTGACAACAATTTTAAGTTAATATTTTGTTTATAGGGTGCCCAACATTGATTCTATTGGGAGATAAATTGAAAAGTAGAAGAATAGGTAGATTTGTAAGCATCACTTATGAATATGGACACCTCTAGGGTGTAAACAAACAAGTGCAAACCCCAAACAATAAGGAAGAGAAGAAAAGTGCAGGCCCAGCCACATCCTAATAATATTATGATCTCCTACACATACTGATGAAGATCATTGACCATCAGTAATACTAAATAAGGCATATTTAACAGAATCCCCACACTTTTGTTAACATTTTTAAACCTTTATAGTGGTTAATTGGTTTCTTCTTGTCTTACAGCAGAGCCTTGCTTAATAATTGATGTTCTGCTGCCTTAAATCAAAAGGGAGGTGTAACTATGTAATAGTGATAATGATATTTTTGTAACTTCCTGTCCATACAATGTAATAGTGTACAGATCACACAGACTCAAGTTAAAGGGCAAATGATTTAGGAATTCATACAACTGTAATTACACTTGTAATCAAGGCTTATCCCTGAATGTATACAGTGAAAAGACTATCCTTCTTTATACAAGTAATGCTATTTTAAGACTAACTCAGCTGACTTCATCTTGTGCAGATACCCTGTAGCTGCAATACACATTCCTTGGGTCAAAACTTATAACATGTTTTGTTACCAGCTATAAAATATTTAGACATTATTTATTACCCTACGTATTGTTCTCGTTCTATATTTACCCAGGTTTTCATACATATAGTGCAGATTTTCAAGAGATACAACACTTGAGTAAACCAGTGAAAAGTGAGTTTCCTTCCCACATATTCAGTTTACATTAGTTTCCCTGTCTTAGATAAATCACACTATAAACAACTACTAACTACTGCTTTAGTTCTGTCTAAACATCCATTATGCATAGGCTATATGGTCAAAACATTCCTTATCACCATTGCTAGCCTTTCTTTAGCATTATGATCCCTTTAAGGGTATGATGAGTAGTTTATATGTACTGTAGAATTATGTTGTTGTGGAACAAATCCAAGGCAGCAAACTTGACTGCAATTTTCTTTTTAGGGGAGTAAAGAAACACAACATGTTTCGGGCAATGCCCTTTATCAAGTGTGAAGGAACATTCAAAAATCAAACATTTAAAACCTCATGTGACCTATCACCTGCAACATGTTTCCTATAATGGATGTTGAGATGTAATATCTTGTGTTGGGATTTATAATTAGTGAGCTAGCCGTATTTTCATGGATCTCCTGCTGAGTCATGTATGGGTGAGTTCAAATTAACAGGAGAATAAATATATAGTGTTAGCTTTTAATATATAATTGCATTGCAACATTGTTGCCTAAAAGAGTACAAATGTTAACTTATTGTTATCAATTCCACAACATAGTTACAAGAAGCAAGTGATTGGCTAGGCTTCATTGCAATTTCCTTATCTTTATCACAGGTTAGGCGATCCAAGCAGTTACCTGGATTTTACTTGAATTTGTATTTGGATCTGATCTTATGGACTATTTATTCTACATGGTGCTTAACAATGAACTTTTTTGTACTTACTATCGGGTTTTAAATATAATATGCAAAGATGCTATACCTGATGTCTAGTTTTAAAGATTTCATCTATGATGCACTATAAAAAATAATTTTATGATGAACCTGTTGGCCACGCTAAAAACCTCTTTCTCACGATGCACTTTATAATATGAGTTATACTAAAAATCCTTTGTTTCACAATGCACTTTATAATAGACACTGAAATGGTTAACTTTAAGCAATTTACCCATGTTGCAGGTGATAGGTTTTTTGAATGTTCCTTCACTTCACACTTGATAAAGGGCATTGCCTGAAACATGTTGTGTATCTCTACTCCACAATAAAGAAAATTGCGGTCAAATTTGCTACCTTGGATTTGTCCCACAACAACATAATTCTACATATTGACTCAATTGGGATATCAAGCACAGGATAACCCGTGGGACAAGCCGATAAGAATATTTGGTGAGCCGCAATTGTTTTTTAATTTATGATGAGTAGTTTGTCTGGGCAGCCAGCAGTGGGATACTACAGTCATAGCATTAGCAGGACCAACCAAGTTTTCTCAATGCCTCTACAGACAAATACTGTAAAACTATGCCAGAACAAGTATTTCATGTACAAAGGACAGTTCATTATGATTATCTGTACTGCGACACTTAGTGCAGTTTACCCTACAGCCAAGATACCAAGCGGGCCTGCTATGTATTATAAGCAAGCTATCAATACTGAGCTATATGTTTTTCTCACTCATTCCTTTCCCTTAATTTCATGTTATCTTTATCGCTTCCTCTTACCTGTATTCTTCTATTCAAACCTTTCTTTTTTCTTTTCTATTCACTCATTCTTCTAAGTTTTGCATTCACGTTATTATTGTAACACAAATGTTATAATTTCACACTGGATATTCAGAAGGTTTAAGCACAGGCAGGCTATTGCTTTCTGAAAGAAACTCCTTACAAAGTGATAAATAATACACTATGAAAAAACCTCTAAGGTGACATTGCATTAAGGTTTGAGTGATGGAAACATCAATGAAAATTGTGTCCTGTGCAACATGTTTATTATCCTTTTAAGAGTGGTAATAAGAAATGCTGTGTTACCAGCATAGCGTAAATCCAACCATACTTTCTTCAGCTAAATAACTACTTGGTCTTTTTATCAAACTAGATGAGGAAGGGCACCACAATAACCTTAAAAAATTAACTAGAGCTTTTTTTTTTACACTTTAATATGACTTACAGTATACGTCATTTCATTGGGATCATCATTTTTATTGCATATATTCTTCATATTACTTACACATCATATAGTTATAATAATTATAATTTTTATTGCAAATATTCTTCGCATGGCTTTCTAAGATTCAGAAATGAAAGCAATATACAGTAGATAGTTCCATCATTATTTCAGTTCCTCATATAATCATAATTTTTTTGTCATGTAACAGTTTTAAAATTAAAAGAGTGTCATCATGTAGAATATTTGGTCACATTCAGTTCAGAAAAATGCATAATGCCATTAAAAATGACTCAATTACTCATAAATTAACTCAATAAAGGCTCAATAATGTGATTATTATTTAAAAATAATAAAACCAAAGAATACTGTCAAATAACTGGCCCACTAAATCACAAAATTAGAAAGCTGTGCTATACTACATTATTGTGTTGTATAGGTATGGGACCTGTTATCCAGAATGCTCAGGACCTGGGGTTTTCTGGATAATGGATCTTTCTGTAATTTGAGTCTTCATGCCTTAAGTCTACTAAAGATTAATTTAAACATTAAATAAACCCAATTGGCTTATTTTGCTTCCAATGAGGATTAATTATATCTTAGTTGGGATCAAGTACAAGCTACTTTTTTATTATTACAGAGAAAAAGGAAATCATTTTTAAAAATTTGGATTATTTGGATAAAATGGAGTCTATGGGAGACAGCAATTCCGTAATTCGGAGCTTTCTGGATATCGGGTTTCCGGATAAGGGATCCTATAGCAACATTTGATGTGAAAGGGCAAGCATAATCTGTTCATATTAAATAAAGTTACAGTTTTGTTTGTTTTTTTACTTGTGTTATTTTGTCATGGAGTGCATTAAATACATTTCAACACGGAGAAAAGCCATAACTCAGTTTCAACATGGAGAAAAAGCCATTAAATAAAAACACTGCGATAACTAAAACATTTATGTTCTAGACTGGTTGGGGATGAGCTATCTGCCTATGAAGCAGGAACTACTGTGGATGTAGGGAATTGTTTGTGAAATTAGTATTGAAAGTCCTAAAGGAGAGTTGAACATTAGTTCAATATCTATATTTTTAGGTTGTATGAGTATAAGCAAATTGCTCTAACAGTGACTGAAGCTGTATCAAAGAGCAAGTCATATACATAGACAGACTTCCAACTGTAAGTTGTTTGTTACAGTTATGTACTGTTGTACATTTCTTTATGAAAATCTGAATCTTTGAATAAAACTTTAGAAAAAGTATTACCAAGTATTTTGGCCCAGTAAATCTAATATTTGTCCTCTATACACTATACTAATTGAGATTTTATTATTTATTTCAAGGCTTTTATTGATTTTCCAATAAAGCACATTCAGATACGGTAGGTACATATGTTCTATTGCCCTGTGAGCTTAGATATTGACATGTAGGGTACACACAGTATTTGATGCCTAGTCATTGGGGTTAGTGTAAAAAGATGAGGAAAGTAGTTGAAATATTAGTTAGGAGAGGAGTGGGGAACAGGATAAGGTTGGTAGTAGAAAGGGGTCTATGGTGTGAAAACAGTGGTTTAAATAGTGTAGTTATGGTTCTTTCCTTTTCTCACTTTAAAGGAGAAACAATCCCTTAATGAAAAAAAACCCTACCCCCCTACCCTACATAGACTCCCTCCTCTATCCCCATCCTAGCTGCTACCCTGGGAAATGCCCCTAGTACTCTAGTACTATATTTACAAAGCGTTTAAATTACTGTGACTTTGCTTATATGAAAAGCTGCTTCTGCCAAATTGATTCTAATAGCTGCCATGAGTTCTAGCATGTTGTTGGTAACCAAGGAGTCACAGTATTCTGTGCTATACAGTAATTTTGGTTGAAAAAAAATATAGGGGCCATTTACACTGTAAATGTGAAAAAGGCTGCAATCAAGACAATTTGTACACTTTGCACACTGTGCGGTGCATGAGAGAAATAGCCGAGGGTCTATGTGTTCCTTTTTGAAGTGAAAGATATGTCCCTTGAATTGAGGGCTGTATGCATTAGACAGAGCTTGATCCACGAGGGGAGGGTTGGGGAGGCATGTAGGTGTCCCATCAACCGCACCTAATTCGCATGTCATTCAGATGTACAAGTTAGACAGCATCAGGAGGCAGCTGGTAAGGACAAGCCTAGCATGTGCTCAACTCCTAAAATTGCTATACAGCATAAAAAGAACATTTAAATGCCTGAACAAAGAAAGCAGAATACTAATAAACATTTGTGAAATAGAAAATGGTGAGACATCAGACCTGGAGAATACGTGTTCCCCAGACCACCTAAATACCATTTAATTTATTTTTTCATCATTTAAATCAAGACCAAAGTTATTTAGATAATGCAGAATGCAGTGACTGACTTTTCAGCACAGTTAGTGCTATTGTAGGCCACCTACTGAGCTTCATTTTCTTGCAACATTCCATACTTGTTATTTATCCACATGACATTGTGTGTGTGATGTCTTGAATATAGAGAATGATAGCAAATGAAAATATATAAATTATAATCAAGAGTTTTGATTTTGATGGCAGGAGTAAAACATTTCAATTAGCCTCTTTCAGAGCTATGATTGATATCACCTGCCTAACAACATTGGTTTTCAAGCTGAAACTCATCTTAAAGGACCAGTAACACCAAAAACTGAAAGTGTTTTAAAGTAATGAAAATATCATGTAGTGTTGCCCTGCGCTGGTAAAACTGATGTGTTTGCTTCAGAAACACTACTATAGTTCATATCAACAAGCTGATGAGTAGTAATGGCGGAAATTGAAAAACAGCTATATGGCACAGGATAAATAATGGATAACAGATAGCATTATGTTCTACTGAGCTTATCTGCTATCTGCTGTGTAACTTGAGCCTTTTCTCCTTTGAATGGCTGCCCCCATGGCTACACAGCAGCTTATTTATATAAACAATAGTAGTGTTTCTGAAGCAAACACAGCAGTTTTACCAGTACAGGACAACACTACATTATATTTTTATCACTTTAAAACAATTTCATTTTTTGATGTTACTGGTCCTTTAATCTATTAGCTTTTAGACACTTTTATATTTAGAAGATAGGTTTGATACAAATGCATGGACCACTGACAAGTGAACACATAGAATTAAAATAATGTTTTATTTGGCATTTCATTTTGGCTTATCATCCAAGTGCAAGATAGTCAATGTTCAACAAAACATTATGAGAAAACATACAGTGCATTAATAATGAATTACCTTTCCTTTTAACAATAATTCTCATTTATGTACATTTATTGCATCACTTTTATTCCATTACCTAAAATATCTAAACAGCTTCTACAACAAAAGAGCCATCTACAGACCTAGCTCTACTGATACCTCTAATCAGGGTCCTTTATCTTGTATTGTGTAAAGCACAGTTCTGCCTTTGTCTACTTTTAGGCTGTGAATATGAATTTAAACATATTTTTTCTTTTCTTCATATCTGCCTCTTGGTGCAACAACTGGACATTAACTGATCACTGGAGGGGTCCTGGTCATCATTGGGAGATAGATTTTGAAAATAGTTCAGGCACAACATGATGCAGACATTAATTGGAATACTTTTGCAATGTGAAAATATGGTGTCCTAAAGTGCCTTAACAGTGTGGAAAATCCACCCTTGATGATCTAAATAGCCCTTTCTGCTGAAAATTATTGGTAGTGTGTGAAAGGCACAGAGGACACTTGGAAGCATTAAACCTCTGAATGTACATTAAATAGTCATTCAGTCACAGGAATTGCATGCAGGAAAAACATTTCTAATGGAACAGTAATAAGCAAAATACATTATTTTCTTGATTTTAGAACTAAATTGAAATAACAATAGTTTATGTTATTCACTCAGTTTTTGCTTATGACAAAATAATCCTCTTCATTGCTAATGAATACTGTAGGTGTGAGTGTATATATATATATATATATATATATATATATATATATATTGTATGTATATATATATATATATATATATATAGATAGGGATCCATAGGGTTAACATGTTCCCTATGGCTTAAATACCATACACTTTCTCATTCCCCTAGTTGGCCAGATACCCGTGTAGCTAGATGTGATTTGCATAGTTGTGCTATTGGCCAGGAGGCTCTGTGACCACACCCTGTCAGACTTGGTATAGTGAGGGAGAAGGGGTGAGTTTTTGCTCTTTGGCTGCTGGATGCTGATCCAGCTGGGTGTACCCAGGGGGGCCTGGGTACAGCAAAGCCCAGTGGAGCCATGTTCCCTAGATGGACCAGTACCTCTAGAAGGATGAGTCAGGTAGCAGGGACCCCGTGAATGATGGTAGTGAGTGGCAGGGATATATAATGGTTATGGACTCTCTAGGAGAGTGAGATAGAGAGTACAGATAGTAACACCAAATTGGGGATGTTTATGGTCTGCACTTGAAACCACAAACATTGCCTAAAAGTGCAATATTACGGATCACTAGAGAAAATATTTCAGTGGTCTGAAAAGAATTACCTATTAATACATTTTGGGGCAGATTTATCAAGGGTCGAATTTAGAGTAGATGGGTATTTTTAAAAACTCCCATAAACCCCCAAAAACTCCCATGAACTCGAAATTCAAAAATTTGAAATTTATCAAAAAATTCTAATTTTTCAAACTCGGGTGAATGGGATCAACCAACAAACCCAAATCGAATTCGATTCTCTGAAAAAAACTTGATTTTCAAGAAGGCTGCAAACAACTCCAAATTGATCCAGGACATCCCCCATAGGCTAAAACAGCAATTCGGCAGGGTTAAGGTGGCGAATAGTCAAATTCTAATTCTTAAAGTGCCAGTACAGGACAAATTTAGAAAAATTAATTTTCATTTTTTTTAAAAACTCGAATTTTAACTTTTTCCTAGTCGAATTCCACTTAAAAAAACTCAAAAATTCGAATTATAAATTCGGATTCAAATTTTCACTTCGACCCTTGATAAATCTGCCCCATTGCGCCTGTATGTTTTTTGTTATGATTTATTTTATGTTATTATTTATTTTTCAAACACACAATGTAGATTGATGAGGTTCCTCTCGTTTTGAATATAAAGCAATTATGGGTAGTCCTTATAAAGTAATTATTTATAATAAAATCGATCCTAATGATCATATGATGCTGAATATAGAAGTATTAGATTGTTAGCATTTATAGGTACCTTTTTCATTTATATCCTTAAACACTAGTTTAATGTGTTTAACCTTCAAAAACTCAAATAAATCTTTGGTTCCCTTGATATAAGGGCTCATACAGTTTCTGTTATTTTATGTTCTGTGAGACAATAGTCTGACACACGCTAGTATATTTTTACAGGATACAACCCAAACTGATACTACCGTCTTGAAACATATTTCACTGAACCAGTTATTTGGAATTTCTTTAAAACAGTTTCAGAGTGCCATGTAAATATCACTGTATTGTTCAGTACTGATCCCTTCTTTGTTTAATCTACTTCTTGGCTTAATTCCAAAAACATTATGAAAGCTAATAAAATGTCCCATAGATCTGCCTCTCCTTGTCATTTATTCACGTAGTATTTTCTTTGCAGTATTTAGTTTTAGAAAGGTGTTTGCTAAAATTTTGCAGCAGGATTATTAAAAGTATGACAGTCAACCTTCTCCTTATTTTCGGATTTTCACATTTCACCCTCACCCTAAGCAGTCAATGCTATAAAAACATGGAGTACCACCAAATATAAATAATATTGAACTTTGTTTCATTTCTGTGCTTACAAACACCATATACTGTAAGTTTTATGCTCTGGAAGAAACCTGTATTAAAAACTCATAAGTTTGCCAAGCTTAATTATCATTCCCACAGCCTTGGATAAAGCTTAAAACAGTTCTGTCTCCTTCCCAGAAGGACAACTACATAATTATGCTCCATATGGCATGTCAAAACCTTGAGTCTGATGCCTCCTTTGAGGATGTGCTGTGTGGGCCAAGCTAACGGCACTAAATCAATCTTTTTACTTCAAAGGAAGAGTGATCATACCATGAACAATGCAGAAAGTTTAATTGTCCCATGCCTTAAAAGGGAAACTTGACCTTAATCATGCTTGCAGTAAAATGAACCTTATAATTGCATAGTATGAGCATTATTGTTGATTACTTTCAACAGGATATTTGAAAAGTATGAATTTTACGATAAAATCTTTTTTTTTTAAATGTACTCACCTCTACAACATCTGTAAAAGTCAGCAGATTTTTTATTCTTCACTATAGACATTGGTTGCTGCTTTCCTGGTTGTATTTGTAAGGCCCAATTTTAGATTTTCTGGCAAATTATAGGATAATCAGCATATATAAATCAGAAATGAATGGCCAGCAGATGATGGGACTTAAATTGTACATGTGCGATATTGCAAACATTTAACAGGCTTGAAGGTACAGGTATTAGTTTTTATTTTTATGTAGATTACAGAGAAGTAAGATAGTATAATTATTTGCTGGTGCTCTTGGATTAGCTAGGATTTTTATTTATTTGCAGCTAGCTGTTGATAATTGTCTTCAGTATTGGTATGAGTTTAGGGAGAATTTGAAAGATTCATGGATGATATCAGATTTGAGCATTCCATAATCACCTTTAGTAAATCAGTATCAAAGTGTAAAAAGGAAGTAATTACTGGAAGTGAAGTTCTATAACAACCTGTGGTACCACTTTCCTCAGGGCACAAAGATACCTGGTCATATGTGTGAGATTCTCTGGACCAAAGTGGTCCAACCACTTTCTGGACGTCCATTTACAGCTGCCTGTGCTGTGTATGCTAGAACAACCTATCAGGACTATTCTAACAAAAACACTTGCAGGACTTTTTTTGAACTGAAAAAATTCTGGTTGGTAGATAAGAGACTTAAATAAAAGAGATATATTTCTGCTTTATGTTTTATGTTGTATATTGTTATAGGGTAGATATGACATCAAGGGTATGCTCTTCTTTAGGGGATATAAACCCTAAAATGCATTGATGTTAGCTTACTCAGAGTGGTCCACTGAGCACTTTTGCAATTATTTTTCATTTTTAGCAAACCCAAGGGTTAACTAAATGTTTGAAGTATACAGTGTATATAGAAAGTTAGGGTCACTCTGGTCCTTCAAAAGCTGTAGAGCTGAAAGTCTGCCTAGCAATATAAAACTGTTTAAAACTGCTCACAAAATAGTAAAATAGAAAATTAATGTAAATGTAAAAGTGCTCAGAGGACCACTCTGAGTAAATTTACACTAACTGATTTTTTTTAATTAGTTAGGATACCCTTTACACTAATATATATTTTGCTTATTTCTGGGGTGAACTGGCTACACATCTGTTCTGTAGTTTGAATTAATTTCTTGAACATGGTCATGAAATCCATAAAGAAAGCACTCCTAAGTTCACAAAAATAATGTGTAGAATGCATCCAAAGAGCTAGCATTCTAATCAGCTGCTTATGTTACTGTATGCACAGCTATTGTTTTTGAAGTCTTTGAAGTCTTTCCGTCTATATTATTGGTCCCATTTTATTAATCTAAGAGGAGGTTTCCATCAAAATACACTGTTTTTTTGTTTGTCATTGTTATTATTTTTACATTTTTCAGAATGTATAATGGTAGTATCTAATTAAAATCGCTTATGGAGTGTTTCTGTCAAGTAAATATAACCATATAAGATATTTGCCATGTAACGTAGATATGATCATTGCATGTTCTTAGCACTTGCTTAAGGCCTTAGAATCCAATATACTATGGCATACAATGTATAAATAATGCATTACATTTACATAAATGTTAAATCTATTCATTGGCATTATAAATATAAAATAGATCAGCTGTATTAGAAGGCAGTAACCCTTAAGGGGCAGATGCATCAAACTGCAATATTATAGATTTTTAGAAGTACACAGGTGCATACCTTATTTCCTCTTTCCCGCAGTGCACAAGATTTCAGGAGGGGAACGGGTCTGGGTCAGCGGGACCCACAAAAGCTGGGGCCCGGGTTTTTTCCTTGTGTCATGCCGGCCCAGTCTAACCCTGGCGAAAGTTACAGTCCACCATTAGTGCTCTAATTCTCTCTCTATACCATATATATTCGAGTATAAGCTGACCTGAGTATAAGCCAAGGTACCTAATTTTACCTACAAAAGCTGGGAAACCTTATTGACTTGAGTATAAACCTAGGGTGCTGGTAAGTTTTCCTAAATCTAATCATTGAAATGCCTCACTACATTCTTTACATACCTCTTACTCTGGTCTCTGAAAAGCAAACAGCTCAACTGCTTCATTCATTTGTTCTTCCTGCTTCTGTCCTGCTTGCTCAGCCCCTCACCCCCTCCCTTCAGAATTGCCCTTGGCGCCTGGAGATCTACACACAGCACTGTGATGATGCCCTAGGTACAGGGGGTGCAAGGATGCAAAGTGTTTCTCTAGTGTTCCTACTGAAAGTAGCTCAGGCCCGTACTTTCTATATGAAATAGCCTGTGCATGAGGAGCTGTGCGGAACAGATCGTGCAACTGAAGTGCAGATCAAGTAGCACAAGGACCAGGGATTTGCAACCTTTACAGTACTTTGGTAGAAGCAATTAGCATGGCAGACAAACTCAGCTGCTGCTTTAAATCCCGCCCACTGGGCAGCGGTAGCTTCAATCAGATCCCTGGCGGGGTTAGAGCTGTGCAGGTTCCAGCAGTGGGATTGGCTTAGCTGTCCAGAGGTGGGTGGGAAGAAGTAGCGGTACACGTGGTTGTGGTGTGGTGCAATTGGCCGCCAGGAGGGGGAGACGGAAGTTTTGCTAGAGAGCGCAAACCTGGCAGGTGGTTGTGATTTCGGTGATAGATGCCGGCCGGAATAGGGGAGAGTCATGGAGGACTATCAGGTAGGAATGAAAGCTAGGCACTAAGTACTTCTAAGTACTCGAGTATAGACTTTTTTTCAGATAGACTTTTTCAGCACATTTTGGGTGCTGAAAATCTCGGCTTATACTCGAGTATATGGGTAACTACCTTCAGACTTCTTCAGGATTTTCTTCAGGTCCAGAGAATTTTGTATATATGATATACCTATATGATATACCTATGTATAATTTTAATATACATGCTGATTTCCATATTATATAAATTAAAGCACGTTTACTGTCATTTAAATTATGAATTATTTAAAATAATAATTAAAGGGCATCTGTCACCTTAAGAAATAATTCCAAATACTATTTTAGTTTAGCTAAATTAAGTATTGGATTTCACAATCACAGCAAGCAGGCAGGCACCATTTGGTGTACACTGTTATGAAGGCAAGCTTTGCATCATACCAAAATCTTGTTTATGCACTGGAATGGGGCACATGATGCCCATGTCATGCACTGGCTCCACAATTCGATTGGGATGGGGGAGGGGAAACGTGGGGAGTGCAGTGACATTTAGGAAGTGCTGAGTGGAAAGTAAAAGTAATTGCCTATGTTTAATTTGAAAAGAACTCTTATTATACATATTTTTAATGTCTCGGTGACAGGTGCCGTTTGATTAAAGGGGTGGTTCACCTTTACATTAACTTTTAGAATGTTATAGAACGACCAATTCTAAGCAACTTTTTAATTGGTTTTCATTATTTATTTTTCATAGTTTTATAGTTATTTGTCTTTTTCTTCTGATTCTTTCCAGCTTTCAAACGGGCGTCGCCGTCCCCTTCTAAAAAAACAAATGCTCTGTAAGGCTACAAATGTATTGTTATTGCTACTTTTTATTACTGATCCTTCTATTTAGACTCTCTCCTATTCATATTCCTGTCTCGTATTAAAATCAATGCATGGTTGCTAGGGTAATTTGGGCCCTAGTTACCAGATTGCTTAAAATGCAAATTGAAGAGCTGTTGAATAAAAAGCTAAATAACTCAAAAACCTTCAATAATAAAAAATGAAAACCAATTGCAAATTATCTCAGAATATCCCTCTCTGCATCATACTAAAAGTTATCTGACAGGTGAACATCCCCTTTAAAGGTAACATTCAATTATAACTATCAAACTTGTAATTTAATCAGCAGATGGCTGGGATTTTTTTTTTTACAAAGAACTAAACTCACACAACACCTTGTGTAAAATATTATTCAAAAAATATACTTACAGAGCTGCTATCATCCAGAAAGGGAACTAGAAATAAAATGAACTATAAATAAATAATCAAATGAAAAAAAGCTCACAGATTAAATAATAAAGAAAAGTTATCTCACAAAGAGATAAATAGCTTTTTCAAAGTTTTAAAACACAGCAAAGGGTACTCCAAATAAAATCAACATGCAATAGAATCACTAACTACAAATATGTTCCATTTTGGCTCTATTAATCAATAGTGACTGTCATATCCGTTACTAATTGCAAACATATAAAATATGCTTAAACAGCTACCTGTATCAGTCACCATCTTTGATATTGTGCAATGTAATATATGTGGCTAGGAAAAGACATACTTAGCACAATCTCTGGTTACTTTAGTTACTTTAATTCCCAATCAGGTAGAAGTTTTTAATAATGCTCAATAGCCTTTTTTTAAAGAATATTTTACAAATCAGAAGTATGATAAGTAGCGATGAGCGAATTTATTCACTAGCCATGGATTCGCGACGAAATTCCGGATTCTGCATTTGACAATATTTTCTCAAAACTGTGGAGTAAATTTGCTGACAAATAACGCACATAACAAAAAAAAACACCCATTAACTTTAATGCAATTGGACGAAAAAGTCTTCATAAGAAAAAATGCCCATGGACTTTAATGCATTTGGACAAAAAAGTCTCCATAAGAAAAAATGCCCAATGAATTTAATGCATTTTGAGTAAGTAAAATTGTTGCACATGTAAAAAACGCCCTTTGATTACAATGTGTTTTGCAAATTCACTAATTATTCGTTCATCACTAATGATAAGATCTACAGAGGTGTATATATATATATATATATATATATATATATATATATATATATATATATATATATATATACAATTCTTCAGCACACCACTTACTGTACTTCATTCGGGGGCATTCAACTCCTCAGGCTACTTCCAAACCAGTTACCATATTTGATTTCCAGCAGGAAGGAAGCATGTATTACACCTGAGGAAGGGGTTGATCCCTGAAAGCTTGTGCCACATTCTGCTAAATAAATGATCTAAAGGCATTGCCTAATGTATTGGTGTGCTTCCTCCCTGCTGGGAATCAAAGATCTACAGAGGCTCATTGTGTATGTAATACATCTTTTATACATACTATTGAAACTAATTTTATATTTCTGATTAGTAAAGGAAAATACTTTTTAGTAAAGCCAAAATGGAACATATTCATAATTAGTGACTCAATTGCATGTTGTACGGGTTTTTTTTGGCATTACCCTTTAAAAGGTATTTTTAGTTGCTTTTTAAACTGTGAAATAAATAGTTATATATCCCTTTGTGAGAAAACGTGGGAGTACTGTTTTTGATTTGGTTATATGGATTTGTTTATCAAAGCTATCAAAGAATTATGTCTATATAACTATATCCATGCTCAATTCACGAGAATGTCGGCGATTTATGCTGTTTGTGTGTGTATTTATTTATTTATATATATATATATATATATATATATATATATATATATATATATATATATATATATATATATTAGGGATGCACCAAATCCAGGATTCGGTTTGTGATTTGGCCAGGATTCAGCCTTTTTCAGCAGGCTTCGGATTCGGCCGAATCCTTCTGCCTGGCCGAACAGAATCCGAATCCTAATCTGCATATGTAAATTAGGGGCAGGGAGGAAAATCACGTGACTTTTTGTGACAAAACAAGGAAGTAAAAAATGTATTCCCCTTCCCACCCCTAATTTGCATATGCAAATTAGGGTTCGGATTCAGTTCAGTATTCAGCCGAATCTTTTGCAAAGGATTCAGGGGTTCGGCCGAGTCCAAAAAAGTGGATTCGGTGCATCCATAATATATATATATATATATATATATATATATATAGTATTTTTTTTAATCAATATGTAGTATATATTTAATCAGTGTTGGACTGGGGCATTCCAAGCGCTCACCAGAAAATCTAATATTAAGGGCCCACTAACATTTTCGTTTTGCTGAGAAAAACTTTGGTATGCCCATATTTAGGAAATGATTTATTCAAATGTAACTGACTATTACCAAGAAGGCCATTAGATGGCAGTTCACTTTGGTCTGTGGGAAACATTTCAGACACAGAGCTATCACAGCAATCAATGAGGCAGCTAACAAAAAGACACATTAAGGATTAATTTGGTGTGGGTGCCAGTGCTCTCCTGTGTGTTATGTTTGTTGCATTATTGCTAGTATGAGCTGTGTAAGAGTGCAGACTAATGCAGTTTATACAGCCATACTGCTGAGGATAGAACAGTCAGACAAACAGACTGACAGGGAGGGTTCAAGCAGAACCCGTCTATATCCATGCTCTTTACAGGCCAAAATATATGGTTGTTTAATATAATGTATTAGGCCTTTCTCTTTCAGTAACACTATATGAATCAGTGGCAGGTCCAAGTCGGCCATGCACCCCTGGCAAACCAGGAGGCCACCCCGCTCCTACTGCCTGCCCACCCTTGTGACAGAATGTGTGTCCTTGCATGCATACATATGTGCTGATAAATGGGGCAGGGGGATTTAAGGAACAGGCAGTGGATGGACCCGCAGGACTTGACCGGACAAGGAGTAGGTAAAAACAGGAGGCAGACCCCACCTTTGCGGCTTAGGCACCATTACCTCTTCTACCCTTAGTTCCAACCCTGATATAAATTCTAAGTTAATCTAAGTCTAAAGTAACATCACTACCTATATCCCTGTATCTGTGTTTAAATAATAATTTAAACCATATAGTCAATCTCTTTGTGGCAGATACTTAGGAGCAGACCACGACAACTTCAAACTGAGATCGGTGTCTCTCCCATGAACTTATACAGGACCTTGACAGGTATGAGATGGCGGATTTTCGGATTCAGACTTTTTGCAGCATTGTCGTATAATAAATGTAAAAAAATTCCAGTTTTTTTTCTCTAAAAATTTGAGTTTTCTAGTGAAAAAAACTCATATTTTTCAAGATTTTAACATTCAGATTATATAAACCACTCAAAGGGATATATCAGATTTTGTTGATAACACAAAACTATGCAGGACAACTGAATCCACAAAAGATGTATCATCGTTATTAGGGAAGCTATACATACATACAACTGATGTTCTAGCTGTCTAAGCTCAAGTTGAAATTTCATGTACTGTATATATTAGGGATGCTCCAAATTCAGTTCAGTATTCAGCCAAGATTCTGCCTTTTTCAGCAGGATTCAGCTGAATCATGTGAATTTTCTTCACACGAACAAGAAAGTCTCTTTCCCCCTTGTTTCCCTAATTTACATATGCAAACTAGGGTTCAGTATTCGGCTGAATCCTTAAATAGAAGGGTTCCTGTGTTTTGACTCAATATATCTTCCATTGTTTGCGTCTGCCTAAAAAAATAAACCATATAATTGATAATATTGTATCTTACATAACTAACAAAAGTCAGTAGGCATATAATGCATTTAGTCTTCTATATAAAGTCCAAATTCAAACCTCTGAATGCTATAAAATACTGAACAGAAAGAAAGTAGGTTGCAAACGTTTTGCATGCAAATAAGGTAGTTAGATACTATCCAATCTGAATATATCTGAAAATGGGATTTCACTCCATAAACAGAATCAATGACAAAAATGAGAAATGCCCCAGTTTATGTAACTCTATCCCCCATGTTGTAGCAGGATTCATTCATAAATTGAAAGGATGAGTATATACTACAACTGGAAGTACTAATATAATTTAGAGAAGACGTATATATACATATCTCTTCTAATTATATTCAATCTTTAACTTAACATTGTTAAATAATAAAATAGAATAGAAAGGAAAGCAATTGAGAATGATACTAAAATTGAACCGTGACATGAATAATGAAGAAGAAATGAAAAATGCTTAGAATAGGTACCACTATACCGTACAATAATTTACTGTAAAGACAACCATTCCCTTTAAATTAAGAAGTTTAAATGCAAATAATTGTTCATTCACATTATACTTTATACCCAGCAATCGCTAAACTTAAATGACTTTGCTATGAAAGCTAAATGTGAAGTAACTTAGTAAGTTTAAGTAAACGTTAAGCTATTCATTTCATTTGTATATGTCTGCTGGAAAATGAAATAGAATATTTTATATTTAACCTTTGCATGCTTTACCTTGCTTATCCAATGGTGTTTTTACATTGACTAAAATGTATCCCTCTTGTCTAGTTCTCTTTATATATTTATATGGCCAATACTAGGTATTGGTGTTACAATTCTTTAAAAAAATAAAAAAGACCCTGCTACAACGACCTAGCAGATGGAGAAATTGGGGCAAATTTACTAAAGGGTGAAGTGACTAACGTGGGTGAAAATTCGCCATTGTGTTGTCATTTCGGTACTTTGCAGATTTACTAACAGTCGCTGGCATAACTTCGCTAGCGAAGGAGATAAACTCTAGTGGTACTTCGCTCCCTAACGCCTGGCGAATTTGCACTCTTGCGAATGAACGTAACTACGCAAATTCACTAAGATGCGGATTTTACTGAATGTTACCTCTCGCTCCAGACTTGCCTTCGCCACCTCAGACCAGGCGAAGTGCAATAGAGTAGATAGGACTTCCTCAAAACATAATTGAAAAAACACTAGAGTCTTTTCCTTTTTCAGGGTGATAGGCTGAAAAAGAGCGTAATCTTTTTTTGGGGTAACCGGCTTCCCCCCTACATTTCCTAACATATGGCAGATAAACTATACAGTGGGCACATGTGTAGGACAATATAACAACTTTATTTTGCTAAGCTTTCCTGGGCTTGTGTAGTGTAATGTATTTGCTGCAACCTATACATCCATTGAACTTTAACTTCCCGCCGTATGCAAATTAGGCAACGCTAGCACAACTTCGCTTCGCTTGGCACAGTAACGCTAGCGCAAAGTCACCAGCGTTGGTGCCCTGGACGCAACTTCGGATTTTAGTGAATTAGTGTTGTCTTGGCGAATCTATGCCTGGTGAAGTGTTGCGATGTGAGCGAAGCCGTCGGTGGCGAATTTTCGGAAGTTAGTGAATTTGCCCAATGGTCTGATTATTATGGAACTTTGGTCGCAGCCAGAAAATGTGTATAAAATCAGCCTGATCCTAGTGGCACCTAGGACATTCATCTGAATTTCAAGGTGAGATTTTGCTTACCCATGAAAGGATGAGGTTAATTATTAATTAAATTATTAATTGAAGATGATGGCGAGGAGGAGGAGGAGGATGATGACGACGATGATGATGATGATGATGAAGAAGAAATTACTCCAATAAAACCAGCTAAGAAACCCCTGAAAACTCTATCCCGTACCTTCTAACCTAGCCTGACGGTTGCATTCCAGACAAAGCAACTCAGGCTTTATATGAGAACAAAGGCTGCTCTTACATCAAGTTTACATAGAAGATATGGGCTAATGAAAGTGCCTTTTTTAACACCTTAATTTGTAATTGGACTTCGGACATTTTTCTAAATTTAAGTTAGACTCCAGGAATCATTGACAGGATGGCCCATGTGCTCTATAGTAGTCGTTTAGCTGTTCATTGTGAATGTTTTATTGATAAAATAAGTACAGTGGGCTGGATGTGTTTTAGGATTCCAACACCAGCTTTTATTACAGTGTTCTCATTATTAACATAACATGTCACTCACCGGTCCAGTACCATTTTCATATTCAGACCTTGTTATTCAAACTGTGAATGGAGTGGGTGTGGTTTTGTATGGTGATAAGCTATATAGGCATGGACACTGACTGGGATAGTGTAAAATGGTTTTGCTCAGATATGTATATAACATTTTCAACATTCCAGTTAAGATTGTAACACTCGCCTGAATGGTTGAGCCTTGCAAATATTTTTTTTTTTTTATTAGGTCTGTCTTTTTTCCTGACTGTAACAGGACTTTTATGATGTCAGCTTTCAAGGATAAAATCTATCTGTAGTATTTGTACAGCTATGATCTGAATTTGTTTCCTGTTGATTTATAACGAAATTGTTTGGACAGCCCTAACTTTAATGTATTCTCAGGATTAATCAGCCCAGGGAATTGTCTACATACTGGTTTGTATTGTATTTCATATTTTTTTTTTTAAATGATATCCTCAAAGCCTACAATGTTTGACTATAGCACCCATTATGAACATATAGCCATGTTGCGTTTTAAAAACGTTGTATTATGTTCTGAATCTTCTGTATTCTTGTTGATATTAAGAACAATATAGAAATATATAAAAAATTATATGCATACACTTGAATTGTATTAACTTATCTTTCACACTGTATGCTACTTGTACTTCTAGGATGTCAGACCAGTCACGTTACTGACTCATTTACTGAAGGTGTTAATACCATGGAGAAGTTAGTTAATATTAATTGTGCATAACAAAAAAAGGTTTTATGAGTTAAGTGGTATGAGAAAAAAACTCTGTGCATCTAGGTTCTGTAGTTCAAGTGTAACCTTGCAGTTGGGCATGCAGTGCCTGTCTCAGTTGGAAAAGTTTAAAACATATGATTAGGTCCACTATTTTAGGGGATTTTTGGTAGCATATTTACCAATGGGGAAATGTTAGAGTTCATATTTTGATAAAAATCCCATAGAAGTGAATAGAAGAAAAATTTCCCTCATTGATACATATACCCATATAACTTATTTTCTACATCAGTGTTCTATATTACAGATGGAAAAAAACATTAAAAAGTTTTGGGAAGGTCAAAGAGTACATATTGCCATTTTATCTGTGTGCTCTTAATAAAGTATTCCATTTACATTCAGTATTAATTAAAAAAAAATATATTGTACCGCACAAAACTTGTCCTATGAAAGATGTTGACCACAAGGCAAGGTAAGGGGTATAGATGAAGATTGTGTTTCAATATGCATTAGAGGAAATTAGAAGTGTATTTCTATTTTATTGCTTCATTTTAATGCCAAGAATGTCCTGTAGCAAAGACAAAAAGTGTCCAGACCTTACTCAAGCAGCTATTTCATGGCAAGCTATAAAATACATTTATTGGTTTTCCTGGCAGTTCCTGTATTTTAACAAACTGGATTTCATTGATCATTATTGTCTCTCTTCATATCTTAAGTTTTAAAACTTGAAATTACGCATAAAGGAAGCTTATTTGTAGTTCCTACCCCCACTGCAATATAATGATCAGGCTTGTTTGGTTAGGACACTTGTGTACACATATCATTTTTAATATTCAGTGTTTGGTAAAGATATCAGCAAACATTCAAAATGAAACCAAACACAATGAAAATGCAATGTCACCTCCATATAATCTGCAAAAAATATATGTTTATCAGTATTGAGGCTTCTCTTTGACAAGGGAAAATTAACAGATCACAAAATGAAGAGTATATAAAAATACAAATACTGAGAGAGCTGCTATTTTTTTCTTATTTGCACCAAATTGCTGCAAAAACAGTAACATTGACGCTGAAGATTGTGTTGAGATTGTATTTTTGAATTCCCCTTTGAATAAGCAACTGCAACACAAAGTTTTTTTGATCACCAATTCTTCTTTTGCTTCAGAGGAGACTGAAAGGGCTGTTTGGTTGCACTACAGAAACAAAGGTAAGTTTGCAGGAATGTATTAGTGAAATGAATCTGTTATTAGACCACTAACTGATGGAAAAGTTATATTTTTTATAGTAAATAAATAGTTGTGTATAATTATATCATTGATATTTGCTACCATGAAACCATTTAATGTGGGCCACTGCTTGAGTCCCATCATGTCATAATATCACATTTAACTAATACAGTAAACGTAAAGTAAAATACTCTAAAACTATAAAACACTAATACTCTATAAAACACATCCATTTTTCACAATACACTGAGATTTTAAAACAAAGAACAAAAGGAGACACTAATTCCCCAAGTAGTAATGCTTTATCCAAATCATGATACAAAACTGTATTTATTATGAATTAATTAGCCAGAAACAAAATTGTCATTGTGTTCTCTGCTGTAATAAAAAGGCTTACAAGGCAATATGCTCCATACTTTCTGCTCCTGAGTCCAAGGCTGTCATCAGATGGAATTATGAGGCACTTTACCATTTAGTTAGAAGGACCGTCCCTTCATGGACCTGTGATTATAAGCCCACTTTCTATATGGGCCCCCTGAGAGGTGGGCCATACCAACAAAGCAGAATGGAGCAACATTATTTCTAATTGCAGCCCCATGGAAATGTTACCTGTACAAACCACCCGGCATATTCCCTGTTGTAGTTTTGCATTTCTCATTTGTCCCTCTCTGCCATCTGGCCCCTAACTGAACTACTCCCAATATCTCTTGATGGTGGTTCTGCTTGAGGCACTGCAAACAAAACCACTGAACTGTAAAAAAAATACATACAATTATAATACAGTATCTACATCTCCAGTGTTAATAAAAACAACATAGCAATATTTAATGAGCAATACCACTTATCCCACATGCAACATAGTTCTCAAAGGACACAAAAAAATTGTACATGGGCAAAAATGAGGTCAGGGGGTGTTTATGCATGATATTACCACTTTGTCATGATGCTATGAGTTCTGGGGTATTATATATAAACTCATCACTGTGTCATCCTGCTATGAGTTTTGGGGGTATTTATACATGAAATTGTCACTGTGTCATGATGCTATGGGGCAAATTCACTAAGATTCGAAGTTGCGCCAGGCGCAACTTCGCCACTCGACGCCGCACTTCGCTAGGCGTATTTTCGCCAGCGCTCCGCAAATTCACTAAAATCCGAAGTTGCGCAGAGGGGTAGCGTAAGTTTTCGAAGTTGCGCTAGCGTTAATTCGCCAAGCGAAGCGAAATTTCGCTAGCGATGGTTCATTTGCATACGGCGCCAAATTCAAATTTCAATGGAGGAACACGTATTAGCACTACAAATGCCTAGAAAACCTTCAAATCAGCAAATAAAAATTGTATTTTGCCCTACACATGTGCCCACTGTCTAGGTAAGTTGCCATGAGTCAGGAAATGTAGGGGGAAGGAGGGGAGCCCCAAAAATATTTTCGATCTTTTTCAGCCTATCACCCATCATGTAGAAAACACGCCAGCGTTTTTTGGGACTTAGAAAAAAATTAGACTTTTTTTGAAACAATCCCTATCTACTCTATTGCACTTGGCCAGGTCTGAGGTGGCGAAGGAAGTCTAGCGTAAAAGGTAGCGTTCACTACACTGCACGCGTTAGTGAATTTGCGTAGTTACATCACTAGCGAAAATTCGCCTGGCGTAAGGGTGCGAAGTAACACTACCGAAACTACGCCAGCGTTCGTTACTGAATTTGCGCAGTAACGAAAAATGCCAAACGCTAGCGAATTAATGCTAGCGTTCGGCGCTTCGGCGCTTAGTGAATTTGCGCCTATGAGTTCTGGGGTATTACAAGTAAAATTGATTGGGCACTAAGGGGCAGATGTATCAAGGGTTAATTAATTAATTAGCCATGAGTCAGGAAATGTAGGGGGGAAGGAGGGGAGCCCCAAAAATATTTTCGATCTTTTTCAGCCTATCACCCATCATGTAGAAAACACGCCAGCGTTTTTTGGGACTTAGAAACAAATTAGACTTTTTTGAAACAATCCCTATCTACTCTATTGCACTTCGCCAGGTCTGAGGTGGCGAAGGAAGTCTAGCGTAAAAGGTAGCGTTCAGTACACTGCGCAAGTTAGTGAATTTGCGTAGTTACGTCGCTAGCGAAAATTCGCCTGGCGTAAGGGTGCGAAGTAACACTACCGAAACTATGCCAGCGTTCGTTAGTGAATTTGCGCAGTAACGAAAAATGCCAAACGCTAGCGAATTAACGCTAGCGTTCGGCGCTTCGGCGCTTAGTGAATTTGCGCCTATGAGTTCTGGGGTATTACAAGTAAAATTGATTGGGCACTAAGGGGCAGATGTATCAAGGGTCGAATATCGAGGGTTAATTAACCCTCGATATTCGACTAGGAATTGAAATCCTTCGACTTCAAATATCGAAGTCGAAGGATTTAGCGCAAGTGCTACGATCGTACGATCGAAGGATTATTCCTTCGAACGAACGATTAAATCCTTCGAATCGAACGATTCGAAGGATTTGAATCCAACGATCAAAGGAATATCCTTCGATCAAAAAGAGTTAGGCAAGCCTATGGGGACCTTCCCCATAGGCTAACATTGACTTCAGTAGCTTTTAGCTGCTGAAGTAGGGGGTCGAAGTTTTTTTTAAAGAGACAGTACTTCGACTATCGAATGGACGAATAGTCGAACGATTTTTCATTCAAATCCTTCGATTCGTAGTCGTAGTCGAAGGTCGAAGTAGCCCATTCGATGGTCGAAGTAGCCCAAAAAATACTTCGAAATTCGAAGTTTTTTTACTTCGAATCCTTCACTCGAATTTAGTGAATCGGACCCTAACTGTTTAAGGCAGGCCCTAGCTTATGAGTAAGTGCCCACCTTAGGCACGAAATGCGTCAGGCTTACATATATCCTAATAAAGATTTTTTTTTACTTTTTTAAGAATACCTTGGCTACTGTTTACTGCTGGATGACCTCTAACCCCATCTGAATGCTTTGTATTTTCCCAAAAATTTGGCAAACCCTTGAACTGGGGGTTACCCTGGTAAGAGACCATCTACCAAAATATATTTTTGCGGTTTTGATTTTGTACTTGCTCCTTATATATTACCTTCATTATTATTTTTAATTTTCTTGTCAAAGAAATGGAGCCTCACACCAGTACTTATATGGCTTTATGAGGCCCTACCTTTTATTGCCATTTCTTTATATAATTTAAGCTAAAGACCCACAAAAAAGTTGTTCCCATGAAAAGTGAAAGGAAGGCTGCAAAATGAGTGAGTATGGGGATGGTGCCATCTCTTTACATCATCCACCTGTTTATATAAATAACTGCCAGGCATACGTGCTCAGTAGTTTAACTGAGAAGCGAACATGAGTGATTTTATTCCTTTCTTCCAGCGTTGCCAGAGGAAGTCATACCCATACAGAGACTGAGTGCTTAGCAATCAGTCTGCCCCCTCATCTATTAAGCAGTGCCAGAGTTGGCTGGAGTTCTGCGCGCATGCGCACCGCTATCAGGGAGCAGAGAGAAGAGCCGGAGAGGAGACGCATCTGTCCGTGTCTGCACGGGGACCACTTCTCAGTTCAGCTTTGTCTCTTATGGAATTTTGTGAGGGATAAGGAAGGGGGGCGTGATGCAGCCAAGCTGTTATTTGCTGTATAACACAACATTCTGCTCTGTTACAATCACTTGAGGCTTGAGCTCCATTAAGTCTCCCAGAGTAAAGATATGAACATTGTACAAGACAAAGCATTTAGCTGTCAGCATCACCAGGGTTAATTTAGACATGAATTTGTCACGTCACTCGGACAGCTGTTAGTTTCACGGGGTCGCGGGCTCCTGTGTGTGACGGAAGGAGAATGTTAGAATGAGCATATAGGGTTCTGTCTTCACTTACAATCCCTATTCCCTGTCATTCCCTGTGTTCAACCTGCTTGCAATACCAGCTGCCAGTGCATGGGAATATCACACACGAACTGGTTATTAATATCATTGCTGCTGCTGCTTCTTTTATAGATGACATTTATTTTCTTTTTCTAAATGCAAAGCATCTTGCCTTAAGTGAGCAGCTGTAATCCACTTTATTCTTGATGTCAGCACACAGCCTGAGAGATCCATATAAACCCCTCTGTGAAGTCCTCCTGAACCCCAAATCAGTGGCATTCAATGCATTTTTATTGTAATAGTGTCTTCTTTATTATGGAGTGAATATATATTTACAACAAAAACAAGTCAGTAGTGCAAAGCTCTGGGATATATATATATATAATAGAATAGGTGGGTCAGAGCCAGTGTGCTGCCAATCAGCAAAGGGGTGGGTTCCAGGAGTTAGTAAGATAACCACACCCACCTGCCATTTCAGAAAAGACACAGAGCAGAGAAGATAACAAAATGCACTGCAAAAACTCTTAATCTCATAGGTAAAACTTTGTTTTTCTCAGGTTTTAACACCAGATACTTTATTATAAAAGTAAAATAATGCATGATACGCTATATTTCATCAAGCTTTTATGTCTCCTTTAACAGGCTGCAGGACCATATACAGGGATGTGATATTGTGGAATGGAGTTTAAAGAGAGTTCACCGTCCAAGCTCCTGGCTAAATGGAGTGTTACTGCTGCTCGGTGCACAACACATGACTGATTGGATCACTTGTGATACACACGCAAGCTAACAGGGACAGGTCGTCTTCCAAGGTGATGGCAAGGAACAGTGTTTGGAAAAGGTGTCTGGCTTGAATGCCCCCTGCCAATTGAAGAATTTGATTCACCCAAAGGGACTGGAAACTGGTCTAGATCGCCGATCTGGAAAAATCTAATTGTACCCAAGAGGATTAAACAAATAAACCACACACAGGTTAGTCACTTTAACCATTCCTTTTTCTCTGTTCATGCTAAATTTTTGGCTTTGTAAAAATTTTCTTGGCAAACAACAGGGCTACAGTGGCACATAACAGGTTAATCCATCTCGAGTCTGAGAGCCGATTCCTCTCTTTAGCAAGCAGGGGTACCAGATGCTCTTCTAAAACCTGTTGTCATTGTGAGCAGGAAACCCTTTGCATCCTGATTGCTGGATTACAGTATCTGTTTTAATTGCAGCTATATTTTGATTTGCCTTAGCATTAGAGCGTATAAATGGCAGCACACTAAAGTATAGCTCTGCTGATTAATGCAACAATGTTGAGGGTGTTGTATGATATACCATCGGCATCAGCACCTCAAATTTTATGGCCATAAGGTTTCATTTTGCTGTACTAAAGTAATACACATTCAGCTTTCAATACATTTGCAATAGTATAGAGAAAGGAAAGCCTATAAATGGTCACTTATGGGTATAAAGTATGGCGTCAATTGTATATGTTTCTCCAGGATATCCAATATAAGTGGATTTGTTCACTATACCTTCCAAATATTTCATGGTTGTTTTTTTAAATCAAGGGGGACTATGTGTCAAAAATATAAGAACATTTTAATTTACAGTTATTAAATCCTAGTTATTAAATCTTAACAACAATTTAAAAGTACAGGTATGGGACCTGTTATCCAGTATGCTAGGGACCTGGGGTTTTTCCGGATAACGTATCTTTCTGTAATTTGGATCTTCATCCCTTACGTCTACTAGAAAATCATGTTAACATTAAATAAGCCCAATAGGGTGGTTTTGCTTCCAATAAGGACTGATTATTTCCTAGTTTGGATCTGTTTTGTTATTACAGAGAAAAAGGAAATCATTTTTAAGAATTTTGATTATTTGGATAAAATGGAGTTTATGGGAGATGGCCTTTCAGTAAATCTGAGCTTTCCAGATAACAGATCCCATACCGTAGCACTATGCAAATGAAGATTTATATATACAACTATATTGGCTTCCTCTTAGTCTGCTGAAAAAAAAAATATCTGTGTACACATCCTGCTTACCCCTCTTTTGTCATTCAAATTCCAACCCTCTCCCCATCCACCTACCTGCCTGGCCATCACATTTATTTTTCTTGTAAATTTTAATAGAATAACTGGGGGCTGCTGGATGAACATCCTCTCCAAAGCCAGTGAAGATGCCTCCATGCCCTTCAGCTGTCCATAAAATAACACTTGCAGTAGTCAAGGTTGTCTGGGGATACTGGTAATTGTAGTTCAACTGTCAGAGTGCCAGAAGACATCCCCACATTTATCTGTGGGACATTAACTTGTATGTTTTCCCTGTGTCTCTGTGGTCTCTTTGGACTCCATCCACACTCCAAAAACATACAGTCAAGTTAGTTGGCCAGTGGTGGAATTGACTCAAGTGTGTTGTGCAATTGTTATATCTAAAGTTGTGAGCTCCACTGGGGCAGGGGCTGATGAATGGTCTCTGTTAGCTTTATATAAAGAAAGCATAAATAAAACCCTAAATAAATCTAATGGGGGAACTTGACAGTGAAGTAACGGACAATCTGGGCATAAAATGGGATTTCTCAATAAAGACTGACTGTGTTTGTTTGGCTGAGACAGGGGTCTCCAACTTTTTTTTACCCATGAGCCCCAATCAAATGTAAAAAGAGTTCGGGTGCAACACAAGCATGAAAAAATTCCTTGGAATGACAAATAAGGGCTATAATTGGTTATTCGGTAGCTCCTATGTGGACTGGCAGCTAACAGGAGGCTCTACTTGGCACTGCACATAGTTTTTATGCCATTAAAACTTGCTTTCAAGCCTGGAATTCAAAAATAAGCACCTGCTTTGAGAACACTGAGAGCAACATTCAAGGGGTTGGAGAGCAACATGTTGCTCAATAGCTACTGGTTGGGGATCACTGGGCTGAGAGATCTCCTGCTGGATAGGTTACGACAAACTCCCGGGTGCCATTCAGTGCCAATGAATGAACTACAGAAGGCGAGTAGAGTGTGTCTGAGTGTGGGGGCATCTGAAGAAAATACTATAAAATAGAGTATATTTTTATTGGATTTGATTTACCAATCTACTTTAAAATGCTGAAAAATGGAATTGAGGCCTTAAGTACTCCATACAAAAAGTAATATAATGCATTTTCATACTTTATATAGTTTAATATCTAATGCCTCACTACCACATTTTTTTTTAAAATTTTTAGTTTGGGCAGTCTCTCCCTCTTAAAAGCCGCATCAGCAGTCGGCGGGGGAGGATTTAGCTCACAGTTTAAAAACAAGGCACAGGAGATGTTCATACAAAGTAATGCTATTAAGCAAAGCGGTAAAATACCTTTTATAGGTAGAGGTGAACAAGTTAGGGACCACCGTGTGGGGTTTACCCTGACGTGGTATGGTGGCTTATCAATTTTATGATCATAACTTTGTAACAAAAAAACCCTGTTTTTTAAATTTACATACACTTGCATATTTACTTGAATTACTTAGAAAGGGCTCTAAATATTTTGAAATTTGCCTTAGGTGTGCACCCACAACCCCCCTTTTTTGTAAAGTTTTATTTGTCCGATGAAGAATTTTTGCAGCTCCTTTTAAAAAATCTTTTCTGCTCTGAAATGGCAGGTGGGTGGGGCTTACTGACTTCTGAGGCCACCCCCTTGTTGACTGGCAGCATGCTTCCTCCATTCCACCTAATTTGTCACATGCATTATGTAGTTGCAGACCCTGCCCTGCCACTACTGACTGTTTTCTGCTGTAACTCTGTCCTCACTCAGTAATAAAGAAGCACTTCACACAGCAATAATGTCTGAAAGTTAAGGTTTACCAACACTGATTTGTCTTTAATGAACTTCAGCATGGGGTAAAAGGGATCCCTTGGGCTGGGTGCCAAGAGCAAGCAAAGAAAGGGGTGTTATTTCCCTATTATAATGCTTCCCAAGGCGAAATACCTTGCAGACATTGGAAGCCCTCTGAAAGAAGCAGCACGGCAAGCTCAGCAGTAGCTGCTATGAAAAAATCCCACATGCTTGCACTGTCTTTCGTGTTCTGTCACCCCTGGAGACCCAGCAGTCCTGTTTACACTATCATTTCTTAGAGGTGACAGTTTTAGGTGAGTGGCTTTTTTAATTACAAGAGAGTGTAGGGTAGCACCTTCCATTAATAGAAATATGAAACCAGGTTAGTGATGTGCACGGTCAAATGTTACGCGAACAGGTCAGAAAAAGTAAGACCCTTGAGTTGCACCTTCCTACTCAATCAATCTGAAATCCTGCCATGATGTTACGATAAAACTAGTGATGCTGAATAAAATACAGTCAGCATTAAAGGCTTTGTCCTGTTCAATGTACATGTACATTTAGTGAGCTTACCTATTGGCATTTACTCTGTGAGACCTAATGGAGCTAAACCTTCAAGTGATTTTGATGTTAGAGGATACAGTGCCTCTACACCAGTGTTCCCCAACCAGTGGCTCGTGAGCAACATGTTGCTCTCCAACCCCTTGGATTTTGCTCACAGTGGCCTCAATGCTTATTTTTCAATTCCTGTCTTGGAGGCAAGTTTTAATTGCATAAAAACTAAGTTTACTGCCAAGTAGAGCCTCCTGTAGGCTGCCAGTCCACATAGGGTGCCAGTCCACAAATCACAGCCCTTATTTGGCACCCCCCAGACTTTCTTCCTTCTTGTATTGCTCTCCAAATTTTTTTACATTTGAATGTGCTCATGGGTAAAAAAAAAGGTTGGGGACCCCTGCTCTACACCCATACAGGGTGGCAACTGGTTGCTGAAAATGTCAGTTGCACCTGGGTTGCTGGCACTGCACTTATAAGGGCATGTCTGGAAGAAGAAGGTGAATATACTGTATGGTTACATGTAATGATGTTCACACACAACAAACATGATTATTAACTGGCATAGAGTAAAGTATATGGCAATCACTAAGCTTTAAAGGAGAACTAAACCCTAAAAACAAATATGGCTAAAATGTCATGTTTTATATAATGACCTTATTGCACCAGGCTAAAGTTTCAGCTTTTCAATAGCAGCAATGTTCTTGAAATTTAAACTTGTCACAGGAGTCACCATCTTGGATAGTGTCTCCAACACTCACATAGTCAGTGGGCTCTGAGCAGCTGTTGCGGAGCTGAACTTAGGTGTGGTTGCAAATTATCAAGCAGAAAATGAGGTTGACATGTAATATAAGCTGATGCTAGAGGGCTGATTATTCAATTCTCATGCTAGTTGCACTGGTTTCTGTGCTGCCATCTACTAATTATCTGTATTAACTACTATTTAGCCTTATATTGTGACATTTGTATTCTATGTGTACTGTATATTTTGAGTCGGCCCCTAAGCTCAGTAATTGACAGCAGCAGTGAATCAGCAGAAAAGAAGATGGAGAGTTACTGGGTCATCTTTGGAGACACAGATCTTTATTGCTAAATGGCTGTGGTTGCCTTGGGCTGGTACAGAAGCCCAAAACATAATGTACAACATTTCTAGCTACTTCTTTAGTTAGGCTTTAGTTCTCCTTTAAGCACGGGGGACTACTGTACTGGCTGGCACATGCTTGAATGGAACTACTTGGAGTGATCTCTAGCCTGCTGATCAGGCTTTATTGAAAGAATAATGTTCTGCTAAAATATGCCATTTATTGCACTTGCTGACTTGTTAGGCACTTCATCAATTTCTTTATTGACATTGATGCGGGTGTCGTGGGAAATGACACAGACTAGCAAATGGAACGGAAAAAATTAATATGTTTCTGTAGTCTTCTTGAACTAAATATTTCAGAGTATCTATGAACGAAGTGAAACTATTACTTGCTGTTTCCAAATCATACCAGGTAGGTGTACAAAGTATTAACCAGTTGTACTTTCTGGACAGTGGGCCATGTTTTTCTTTCTTTGGAACAGGGAATAACAATAATCATCATGTTTTTCATCTGTGTTGGCTAAGCCAGATATTTTCTAGACTAGCTGCAGCCTAACTGGGTTTACTCATCTGATGGTTTGTGTCAGTTTGAAATCTGATGGTTTGTGTCTTTTGATTTTTTAATGTTTAATGACATTTTTTATTGATAATTTACAGCTAGTTCTGGATATACAGTAGCAGCTTTGTGGAAACATGTACGCAGAGGCAGATCATGCATCAATAAGAGCTTGCATCTTTGAAATTTTTCCTTACTACTATTACATGTGGCCACAGAATCTTATACCCATATACAAAGTAAATATTATCTGACATAGTTTGAAATCAGTACAACTGATATCCAGTTGTCTATGAGATATTTGCTATTTAAAGGGGAGGTATGTAGCCTTGTTTAACATGAGTTCAATGAACAGGGCTTGTGCTGAACATACAATACATACAAGTCAACAGCTAAACAGGGCAGTTGAAGCTACTCCATATTTGGTTCTTGTAAGGTAGATAATTAACTTACCAGTATGCAACTCCTCCCTTTCCCCTTTGTTGTTACTGTTTTGTGAGCAGGTGTCCATTATACAGACATATTATCTGTGCACAAATTATCTACATTGAAAGGACCAAACATAAAGTAGCTTAAGTTTCCCCTGTTTAGCTCAAGAAATAACAAAATTCATACATTTTTGCCCTATTCAGTAAACTCATGTTGAACAACGGGGTACACTGCCGCTTCAGTTATAATCTTTATCACTACTGTAACTCATTTTAGACATTAATGCATGTTGGATGATGTTGAAGACTCTGTAGTATTTGTACATCAGTATTTTTAAAGAGATACTGTCATGGGAAAACATGTTTTTTACAAAATGCATCAGTGCTGCTCCAGCAGAATTCTGCACTGAAATCCATTTTTCAAAAGAGCAAACAGATTATGTTATATTCAATTTTGAAATCTGACATGGGGCTAGACATATTGTCAATTTCCCAGCTGCCTCCAGTCATGTGACTTGTGCTCTGATAAATTTCAATCACTCTTTACTGCTGTACTGCAAGTTGGAGTGATATCACCCCCCCCAGCAGCATAACAAAAGAACAATGGAAATGTAACCAGATAGCAGCTCCCTAACACAAGATAACAGCTGCCTGGTAGATATCAGAACAGCACTTAATAGTAAAAGCCAAGTCCCACTGAGACACATTCAGTTACATTGAGTAGGAGAAAAAACAGCCTGCCAGAAAGTAATTCCATCCTAAAGTGCTGGCACAAGTCACATGACTGGGGCAGCTGGGAGGCTGACAAAATGTCTAGCCCTATGTCAGATTTCAAAATTGAATATAAAAAAATCTGTTTGCTCTTTTAAAAAATGGATTTCAGTGCAGAATTCTGCTGGAGCAGCACTATTAACTGATGTGTTTTGGAAAAAACATGTTTTCTCATGACAGTATCCCTTTAAATAATAGAAATTATACAAGACCATTTCATTTTAAGGTTTTCTTGGGACTTAAGCAAAGGTATCTACAATACTGTTGTTTAATATTTGCCTCTGTAAACATCACCCATACATTCCCATACACCAAATTAAAAGTCAAATATAATTTAGAATGTTTGAAAGTTTATAGTTGCTTGAAATGTTTATCCTTGCTGTCCTGTAGGAGGGCATGCTTGAAGTATTAATAAAAAAGCAAAGAGAAATTTGTGCGCTTCTTGTCATTTTCTATGTAGGAGTTGATCAACTAAATGATTGCCTAAATGGGTAATTGTCCCTCCTGTTACTTTGAGTTGCGTGCTGTTTGGAAGAAACGAGTTCCCTGAGAATGGGCTTTGTTTTGCTAAAGGTGATGAAGACAGCTGGGGACTGATTTTCTCTGTCTGACTTTCTCTGACAGACTTGCAACAGACACACTTTACATCTTTTTCTATCTTCATTACCAGGGGGTCCCAGACAGTATTTGAAAATCAAACTACACACACAGCTAAGAAATATTTGTCTGGAGATTATAATAACCTTCAGTAGGTGCTGACAGAGGCTAAGTTCCAACGTGCATCCTGTAGATCTAATGGTTATATATTCCTGTGCCAATTTATTTAAGCTGCTGCCCACGCTCAACTCATGTTCTTATGTTTAATCACAAGACTGCCAAATTAAAGGGGAACTAACGTCTAAAATAGAATAATGCTAGAAATTCTGTATTTTGAATACTAAACATGAACTGCACCAGACGCCTAATAAAACAAATGATTTATGTTTTCAAAGTTGGCCGCAGGGGATCATCATCTTATAACTGTGTTAAACATCTCTGTAAGACCATGCACATGTTCAGTGTGGTCTGGGCTTATGTTTGGTGGCGAAGCTTAGGGATCGTCATAAATGATCAAAACAGCACAAGTCAAATAATTTCTGCCATAGAAGCCGATACAGCAAGACTGATTAATAATCAGAATATGTAGACTACATTGGATCTGCGGATACAAATGTCTACACGGTCGCCGGCTGTACTACTGGGAAAAAAACAAAGCTGCTCCAGTATTGGGAAGTCCCTTCCCCTTGCCATTTGAAAGTATAATTGTTTCCCTGCAGAGCAGTTAGGGACCGTCTGCAGCAGTCAGAGCAAGTAAAATAAAGGGAGAATTTAACTGTGTACAGTCAGGTTTCTTATAAAAGCGCTACAATTTTTTTTAAATTAAAGTATATTGGAGATAGATTGTCCTTAACTTTTGAGCAAATCAGACAGAGCATTAATGTGTACATTTTCAGGCAGTCTTCATTAATGTTTCCAAAACATAAGCATCAAGCTATGGAAACCAACATATACCTATATGTTTTGATTTAGAGTATAGTGCTGTGCTATAGTTACATAGAATAGTTAGTATACATGACATGATCCACACAAGTTAATGAATTAAAAATAGCATTTATACAAAATGTTTTAAAGATCAGACAGAAGCAAGGGTAATTAATATGCCTAAACTATGGGGCCAATTTACTGATATTCATATTTATTTATTTTCATATTTTTAGCACTAAAATGTTGGATTATTACTCAAAATCACTCTAAATCGAAAAACGTAATATATTAAACGGAAAAAAAAACACGAAAAATGTGCAATTTATTAAAAAACACTAAAAACACTAAAAGCTGATAAGGTCTGGAAGAAGTCAATGGGATTTGTCCTTTTACAACTGCAAAACCTTTCTTTAATTCAAGCTTTTAGAAAGTGTCAATTTCTTTTCACTTGCATGAGGATTTTGATGTATTAGTATTCAAATTAGCTCTGCATTTTTTGTCTGCATTAATTGTCAGGGGTATATATGCAGATGTACAACAAGATCAGTAATTTCAGTAGTACAAACAAATACTTTCTCCACATACTCATACGATTTCCTGAGTTAGACACTGATATATAGTTCATCATCTACATTACTTTATCACTGCCTCGGAGAATGACTTTGCCTACAAATGTTTATGAACTAATTCAACACCTTAATAAGATTAATATTATTTTAACCATCTCTGTTTAAAGTCAGATGAAAGGAACAAACTGTTATGCATTATTCATTGCTTTCTGTTTTTTTTACTCACAAACAGCATTTTAGCGAGGAAACTGTCTGCTGCAATTTTACTGTACAAAATACAAGTTAGAGAGGATGGAGCATAAAGTTAATAACAATGGTACCTGCACTGTCACTCAAGTAATTGTAAATCTTGATTCCTACGCCAGATGTGCGTATAATTGGGACATGTTCACCAACTGAGTAGTAACTCATATTGAATAAAATATATATAAAACTCACAAATCAAAACATGTTCCATAGGAATTTCTGTTCCTGTTCTTAACCTGGATATGTTTAGAAACTAGGAGCTGGTAGTGGTACACAATAATAATATTATAACCTTTATGTGCTGGAATGCATGCTGGTATATATTATAAACCAAGGCACGGATAGTAATTTTTAACTTGACCTGTTGACTGAAAAATAAGGATTCACTGAACAAGGTGCTGTTACTGATGCTGAAAATGAAAAATAAACATGAAAGGATTATTGTGAGTCAGTTGTGGGTACAATAATTCACCATAACGCATTTTTTTTTGCTCTCACATTTGGTGGGTTTTTAAGCCATTAACCTGAGCAAATGAACAGCTGACTGTCAGTTGCAAATGTCACTAGGGACAGTTAAGGGAAAGTTTTGTTCCCCTTGTTTACTTGAAATTAGTAAACATCAGCACATTGCGCATTAAGTTCATTTGAAATCCACTGAGGAAAGAGTCTTCATTAGTGTTTTGTTTGTGCCTTACATGAGTTGAGATTGTAAGATGCTTTAATTTGTAATTACACATTTCCAAAATATGGCGGCTTGGTACTTTGCACATCGCTTGGTTTTATGCCTCTTTGTGTTTGAAATTTTTTCCCTTGGCTTGTCACGAAATTGCTCCTATGGGCAGGGACTGAAATAACGCTTAAATATACTCTGTGGAAAAACTTGGCGCTACAGGAAAAAAGGAAAATGATATCCTATACCGTTAAAAGGACATTAAAGGGAAAATATTGGGAAAATGAAAATTCAATATAAGCTCCCCCATACTGAAATAAGAAGAATTCTAAGGACAATGAATTAAGAGAGACATGATGTCTGGTGATTTAATATAGTGAGCTCTAATACATCTTCTAGGCAAAAGGAGCCCCCTATAAGATATATTAAATCATTCATCTGACAACCAACTCCTGAATGAAGACAGAATGAGAAGAAACAAATCCTGAGAGAGGAATAGTGAAGATATACTTGATTATTTCAGAAACAGTACAGAATGTTTAATGGATTGTATTTAGAAATGTTATTATTTCAGTATGCTGAAGCTAATATTAAATTTTCATTTTCACGATAGTTCCCCTTTTATCTAAGCTGTGCAGGATACTATATCAGGGTAGAGTAATTTGATTCCTTGTCACATCCTTGTGTGTTACTTTGCTGCTTTTTCCATTGGATCCTTATTCTATATTCTAGGTGTCTGCTGCATTCTCCTACCAGGGATTTCCCTTGACTTATATTCAGTGCACAATATTAAAGTATTAGAATAAAGGAGATTCTATGCAGTACTGAAGACAAAAACAAAACAGTTTTACTGTTTTGTATTTATAAATCATTAAACAGCTTTAATCTTTAATCAGTTATTAAAAGCTCTGCTTACAATCCTTCAGAACAAGTCCTCACGACTGACTGACATTCATTGCCCTGACATCTCATTCAGTAATCATGTGACCCCATAGAAAATGCGCTACTGTAGGTTCAATTTTATTTCTCCATTTATATAATAAGACATGTATCTATTAAGGCTAGAAAAGCAAGTGATTTCATAAAAAGAATAGTCTCTTGTAATGAAATCTCATGACAATGACACCGGAGGTGTATTATAGTACTATTTATGGGATCAAGGGTATCTAATATAACCCCCCCAAAATCTAAAATAACAAAAAAACCTGAACGTTTCCAAAATACATAAAAATCCTGAAGAATGGCATACTAATGTAACTGAATTTTAATTAGTGAAAAGGATTCATTGTAATGTGCTGGAGATATTCTCTTTTTTGCTTATTTACCTATTAAAAACGTACAAAAGCATATTAATAGCATGCAGGCGTCAAAAACTGGGGTAGGTAGAAGAGGTATGTGTCTAGGGTGCAACAGTGGTGGTGATGGTGGGGCACTAGGCACATAGCTCTTCTGTCTGGATATTAAAAGATTAGTAACACCAGAAATAATTAAAGGTAGCCTTCATGTGTACCTAAATAAACTTCTACTGGATTTATAAATAAACTCTAAATAAACTTCTACTGCCACTCATGCTGCCCATCCAACTTAATTAACTCTCCCTACTCTCTGTCTTACCATCATCTACTCTCCTTTCAGATACTGCTATCACCTGCACCTTCACAACCATCTCTCTCTACCCACACGTACAGAAACCTTAATGCCTTTGAACCACAACAATTATCAAGTATCAGCACAATCCATATCTCATATTAATACTCTCTCCTGTCCCAATATGGCAGCTTCTCTCTACAACTATGCCCTTTCAACAGCACTTGACTCCCTTGCACCTTCTACCACCCGTCACAGCCGGCCAGCTAAACCCCAACCCTGGCACACTAGTGTAACACGGTAGCTCAGAAAATGTAGTAGATCAGCTGAGCGACGGTGGAGAAAGTCACAAACTGATCCTGACTTCATCCACTTCAAATTCATGCTCTCCTGCTATAACCGAGCTCTATCATTAGCCAAAGAACAATACTTCTCTTATCTAATATCTTCTATGTCCTCCAAACCACAGCAACCACATTTAACTCACTCCTATGCCCCCCTCCACCTCCTCCATCTATTAATGTTACCGCCCAAGACCTTGCTCATTTCTTTAATGAAAAAATCGATCTCGTTAGGCTGAGCATACCGTCTGACAACAATCTCAGACCAACGTGCAGTCCACTCACATCTACTTTGCACTCCTTCCCCCTGCAACTCTAGATGAAGTTAGCAAACTTCTAGCTAGCTCAAAACCCACCACCTGCTCCCTTGACCCCATACCCTCTCGCCTTCTCCACCAAATCTCTGATACACTCTCTCCTGCACTTACCCACCTATTCAATCTTTCACTCTCTACTGGTACCTTTCCATCATTATACAAACAAGCACTAATCACTCCTATCCTCAAAAAACCTTCCCTTGATCCCAGCTCTCCCACTAACTATCGACCGGTCTCCCTTCTTCCATTCGCATCCAAATTACTAGAAAGGCTTGTTTACAAACGCCTGATCCAGCATCTCACTCACAACTCCCTCCTCGACCCCTTGCAATCTGGCTTCCGCCCATCACACTCGACTGAAACTGCACTCACCAAAGTAACCAATGATCTTCTATTGGCAAAGTCTAAAGGTCATTATTCCATTCTAATCCTTCTAGATCTCTCTGCAGCCTTTGACACAGTTGACCACACACTCCTCCTTGACATTCTACACTCATCTGGCATTCGGGACACTGCTCTTTCATGGTTTACATCTTATCTGTCTGACCGTTCCTTTAAAGTTTCCTAACTCTACTTCTACTACTTTCCCACTCTCTGTTTGAGTTCCTCAAGGCTCTGTTCTTGGCCCCCTGCTGTTCTCGCTCTATACAACTTCACTAGGAAAACTCATTCAGTCATTTGGACTTCAGTATCACATTTATGCTGATGACACCCAACTCTACTTGTCTACTCCTGATCTTTCTAATTCTGTCCTTTCCCAAGTCACAGACTGTCTCTCTGCTGTCTCCTCCTGGATGTCACAGCGCCACCTGAAACTGAACCTTTCTAAAACAGAACTCATTATATTTCCTCCAAGATCTTCCCCTGTCCCTCAGATATCACTCACTGTAAACAACACCACCTTTCATTCCACCACACAGGCACGCTGCCTAGGAGTCATCTTAGACTCTCATCTGTCTTTTTCACCACACATTCAAACACTTGCAAAATCTTGCCGTATTCAACTGCGCAACATTGCTCGAATACGACCCTATCTCAGTTCAGAATCAACTAAAACACTGATTCAGTCTCTCATCATCTCCCCCCTTGATTACTGCAACTTACTCCTCACAGGTATTCCAACAAGTCACCTTTCACAACTCCAATCTGTTCTAAACGCGGCCGCTAGACTCATTCATCTAGCTCGCCACTCAACATCAGCTACTCCCATATGTATGTCCCTTCACTGGCTCCCAATCTCTTCTAGAATCAAATTCAAATTACTTACACTCACATTCAAGGCCCTTAATAATGAAACCCCTCCCTATATTTCATCTCTAATCTCCAAATACACTCCTTCACGAAACCTACGCTCTGCTTCTGATCTTCGCCTCACTTCTCCTCTGGTCACTTCTGCCCATTCTCGTCTACAAGACTTCTCTCGGGCTTCTGCTTTTCTCTGGAACTCTCTGCCACAAGCTGTCAGACTTTCTCCTTCTTTCCAAACTTTCAAGCGCTACTTAAAGACCCATCTGTTTAAAGAGGCCTATTCGATGTACCTTAATTAATCATTGCTGTATCAAAAATGACAAAGTGTTTATATAATCCTAATGTCTCAATTGTACCCTAACCTTTTAGTTTGTAAACTCTAATCTCTAGGTCCTTCTAACCCTATTGTACTCTGTAATCCTTGTTTGTTATCCACCATTTATTCCCTGTTTGCTATAACTGCAGTAAAGCACTGCGTATCTTGACAGCGCTATATAAATAAATGATGATGATGATGATTTTATGGGGCAGATTTATCAAGGGTTGAACAGTAAATTTGAATTTGAATTTTCGAGTTTAAAAATTCACACATTTGAATTTTAATCCCCCTGTTCGAATGCCAAGAGAGATGTATGACACCCGACCTCGACTATGGAAATAGTTCTAATTAGAATATTTGCCACCTCAAACCTGTACAAGTCAATGCCAGAAGTCTGCTAAGCCATTTGGACATTTGAGGTTTTTTTCGTGAGAAAAATGTCATTCTTACTAATTGATTATGATTCGAATTTTGGGGTTGGAAGCATTATATCGAATAGTAGCCATTCGATTTTTTTTCTTAAATAACCTCCCAGTCGAATTGTGAGTATATTCGAATTTAAAAATATTCACATGAATTTGAAAATTGACCTTTGATAAATCGGCCTCTATATGTCTGTTTGGGAGACTGCGCTTTCTCTGCATATTTTCATACTGTAAAGAATATATAGAACGATGGAAATCAAAGTGGGAATTCTCCTTTAACTGTGGATAGAGTAAGTTTCCAAATTTGAGTGGGGAGGGGTATGTGTTTGTGTTAAACAACTCTCATATAAATCTCTATATATTTAAAGGGCACCTGTTGGGTAAAAATGTTATCCCCAACAAAAGGTGCATGCTAATAGAGCACACATTCCGGTTGGGGATAACAGTTGTTTGTTTTATATTTAAAAAATGCCACCTGCCAGCGTTAGGCTACCTGCACCGGGAGGGAGCTCCCATTGTGAACAGCCATGTCTGTTCACTCGCATGAGCATAACGCGCATGTGATGTCATGCCGTAATGAGCAATTTGAGGCAGCTTTCCATTTTGCCCGCATCAAAGTTGTGTTTGTACTTGACATGCAGTTGTCTGTTTTTATGCATCAAGTCCTATTGTGATAGACATAGTTTGTAGCGTGGCCAGGGGCGATCCTGGCCCCTCCGCTGCCTGAGGCAGCAGCAGTTGCTGCTGCCCCCCTCCCCCAGAAATTGGCTCTTAAAGTACCAGGAGCAGCATTTTTGCTGCCCCTGGTACCTAGTGGGGCACTGCCGCCTGAGGCGACAGCCTCAACTCGCCTCATTGGCGAAGCACCCCTGAGCGTGGCCACAATTAGGTTGGGGTTATGGTGAAAATGTTGCACTGTGGGTGAAAAACATAGCAAAAACTTCACTTTGCACTTTAAACATGCATTTATAAATGAACACTTACATCCCTGTTACCAAATATTCATTGTCTGCTTAATAAACGACTGTTGTCAGAATTATGTTGTGTGAACATTTTACTCGATATACACTACTTTGATACAGCACAATGTCTATTGATTTTCTTCCTGATTTATAACCTGTTTATGGTGTCGCATGGGACACCATCTATCATGGGCTTATACATCATAAGTTTGAAGTTATGTCTTATTTTCTAAGCAAATAATAAAGCCCCAAGCAATTCTCCATGATTTTGGATATGGAAGGTTCTTATCATTCGCTTGCCTCAGTATCCTCTATGGCAGCCATTTTTTTTTGCAGTGGCTTAAAAAAATCCACCTTCTCATTGTTTTGGCTTATGTTTTCATCAGGTGAGGCACTACATTTTTTGCGCCACTGACAATTTCAATGACTGCCCCCTTCAGCAAGTATGCGGTCTAAAAACAAACTCTATTTGTGTGCACCAATTTTGATCTCAGACCGAAGCAATCATTATTGTTTTGCATTATTCACCAGTAACCAGTGCATACAGCTACCATGATTCTAAATAGACACTGTTCATATCTGGGATATGCCAATATAATTGCTGTCAAAATCTTAATATGTGTAATTGAAAGTCTTTTTTTTTGACTCATGCAGACTTTTATGTAATTACCATATTTATTGGGTTTGAAACACATTTGATCCTGCGCTCAGTGATTTTATGTTAGACATGACATCATTTCACATTAGTGTGTACAATACTTGAAAACATTTGTTCAATTACATTGTCGCTGTAGGGCATTGTCTGGCAGTTTGATTAACAAGCTTATGTGACTGTTGCTAAATTTTGTATGCATATGCATGAAAAAACATATTTTAAAACATCACATAACACAATATCCTTGGATTAAGTGTAACATTATTATTTAGAATGCTATTTCCCCATCAATAATGATTCAATATTAGTTGGTTCACCTCGCTAGAATGCAGTTGTCATAGGATGATTCATATTATTTGGAACTACAGTGATCTATTATATCTATTACAGGTAGCTGTTCTGTAATAATAGTACAATACCTTCTAGTTGATATTGACTAACCCAGCTTGGAACCATGGAGAATGCTGGCTATGATTCGCCAATGTGACGTCATTTTGTTACTTTGCCGATTTACTAACGGGTGCAGTCGTCACTTCGCTAGCGAAGGAAATAGACGCTAGCATTGCTTCGCACTCTAACGCCAGGTGAATTTTGGATCTGGCGAATGTACGTAACTCCGCAAATTCACTAAGTTGCGGATTTTACTGAACGTTACCTCTTTCGCCAGACTTGCCTTTGCCAGCTCAGACCAGGCAAAGTGCAATGGAGTGCGTAGGACTTCCTCAATTTTTATTGGAAGCATTTTCTAAGTCCCAAAAAATGCTGGCGTCTTCCTTTTTTCAGAGTCAGATAGCCTGCAAAAGTCCTTAAAAATGTTTTTTGGGTAACCGGGTTCCCCCATACATTTTCTCACATATTGAACACAAACTATACAATGGGCTCATGTGTTGGGCATTAAAAAAACTTTATTTTCTTTATTAAGGTTCCCTGGACTTGTGTAGTGTAATGTAATGTATTTGCTGCAACATATACGTCCATTAAACGTTATAATTTCCCGCCGTATGGCAATTAGCCTGAGCGAAGACCTCTAAGGAAGTTGCGCTAAGCATAATTGAATACTAGCGCATCTTCTCTTTGATTGCTGACATAACGCTAGCGAAAATTCGCCAGCGTTCGACTCCCTGGACACAACTTTACACTTTAGTAAATTAGCGTTGTCTGAGCGATTTTTCGTCTGGCGAAGTGTAGAAATGGGTGCAAAGCCGTCGCTGGCGAATTTTCGCAGGTTAGTAAATTTCCCCCCATGTTTATGGATAAACATGGATGGTATGGATTATGACTAGGTACAATATATGGATTATGGATAGGTACATTTTAATACATTTTGCGCACAACAGCTTACAGGGCCTTCACACAAAAATCTTCAAAGCAATACAACCAACTTGCACAGTTTTACCTTGTGACACATAATTAAGGACACTCTAGGTATTTCCCCAACTAGCTCACAAAACTAACTAATGAAAAACAAAATAGTATTCCACATATGCAGATATATCCACACAGGGGTTTCAAAGTTATTGGAACTTGTAGATTGTAAATAGCTCTTTTGTGTTTTCTAATTATTTTCAAGGATAGATTGAAATTACAATTTTTTCTGTATTCAGTTCATATTTAATTTTAAATTAATAAATTCGTTTTAAATGTACTTCAATCGTTTACCAAATATCCCAGCCTCCCTTTACACATTTCAGTTATACAGCACCCATCCTTTTCCTTCAATTTACTAACCTAATTGCTAGGATCTGCTGGGATTCATGGCAGGAGCCCAAAGGCCAGGAGAGCAGGCTAGGAGAATTGTCTGATTTTTTTTTATCCTCATTTATTCTTAGGTTTTCACATGGCCCTTCCATCAAAACCCAGCAGCATTATTCGTCAGCTGAGCCCTATTTAAAGCCTAGCCTAAACATTGGCCTCTGATAACTTGAACACTGTAACTTTTCCCTAATTCTTGCTCTTGGTCCTGTTTTTGCTCCAGTCCTGTTAATGCTCTAGTCTTGTTCTTGATCCAGTCCTGTTCCTGCATCTATGCAGCCTAATCTTGTACCTTCGCTTGCTCCATCCTGCTCCTACCTTTTCTATTCCTGACTGGTCACAATAGCTAGTCCTTGCCTTAAGGACTCACCACCCATCTAATCCATTACACTGATGGAAATTATGTTGTTTGTTTGTCACACTAAACCATTTCTACTGATTTATTGTCAACAATTTATTGGTTTCTTTAGATCAAGTTGCAAGCTATTGACCAGTGTATGGATCATGCTGACCAATTTCTGGCTGGAAATTGTCCAGATATCTAGCTTGTTAGAAAATCTCATCAAATGAGGACAGCATTGGTGTGTTCATGCATCCCTCTACTAAAGGGTTTCCCTATCCGATCCCAATGTCAAAATTAGGCTGATCTCATGGTGTATGCCCAGCCGTACTGAATATCTTTCATATTCCTCTAAAACAAACACACTTTAAACTTTATTTTTATTCAATTAATTAGAATTCACCAAAAATTAATATCAATTAATAAGGTGTTACTGGAATAAGCAGACCACTCTTTTTTTGTCATCAGCAAATATGACTTTTGACTATTATCTAGGAGAAATCAGACTAGACAGACTAGAACCAGGAAATGTTTCCATTAAACTATTGTGATTAGTTGTTGGTAACTGTATTTTCCTTAAGGAATTCACTACCACTCAATAAAACTAAGAAAGCCAATTGGATGAGTGGATAAATGTTCAAGAATACTCAGAAAGTCCAGTTGCTTTAGACTTATTTGTGCTAGATACTGTATATCATTACCTGGATGAATGAAAATCTTATAGACATATTGTTACTCATTTTGTGGAGAAAACACTGATACTAATAAGGGACTGTGAGAGGACAGCCAGAACATTTGCAGATTACAGAAACCATTTATGTTTTAACCTATGATTCTGACATCATTTATGACTGGTAGGTCTGTTAAACTGAGAAACAATTCACGGAAAAGGTAATGAAATAGATAAAACCCACAATGTAAAAAAAGATAGCAATATTAATGTAAAGTATTTCACATACTGTATACAGTATGTGAATTAAAAAGAATTATATATGCATAAACATATACACACCGCTATATTTACTACTTTTAAAGAAAACAATAGCAGATTATATTAATCACTAAACATTAAATAACAAATGTTAATATTAATCTTTAGCAAATTCTTTATAGCAACTGGATTTACTTACATTGAGGCCATTTTTTGTGACGGTAATCTGTTGGGGCTTTACAATATATTAAATATTAGGTTTGGAAGGTTCCTCTGGTTTTTTTGTACTGTAGACATGTTGTGGTGGCTTCTTGTGGTATGGTCTACTTGTGTGTCATTACATAGTTACATAGTTACATAGTTAAATTGGGTTGAAAAAAGACAAAGTCCATCAAGTTTAACCCCTCCAAATGAAAACCCAGCATCCATACATACACCCCTCTCTACTTTTAATTAAATTCTATATACCCATACCTATACTAACTATAGAGCTTAGTATCACAATAGCCTTTGAAATTATGTCTGTCCAAAAAATCATCCAAGCCATTCTTAAAGGCATGATCTGAATCAGCCATCACAACATCACCCGGCAGTGCATTCCACAACCTCACTTTCCTTACTGTGAAGAACCTCCTACGTTGCTTCAAATGAAAGTTCTTTTCTTCTAGTCTAAAGGGGTGGCCTCTGGTACGGTGATCCATTTTATGGGTAAAAAGGTCCCCTGCTATTTGTCTATAATGTCCTCTAATGTACTTGTAAAGTGTAATCATGTCCCCTCGCAAGCGCCTTTTTTTCCAGAGAAAACAACCCCAACCTTGACAGTCTACCCTCATAATTTAAGTCTTTCATCCCTCTAACCAATTTAGTTGCACATCTCTGCACTCTCTCCAGCTCATGTATATCCCTCTTAAGGACTGGAGTCCAAAACTGCACTGCATACTCCAGATGAGGCCTCACCAGGGACCTATAAAGAGGCATAATTATGCCCTTTTTTATGCAAGACAGAACTTTATTTGCTTTAGTAGCCACAGAATGACTGCCCAGAATTAGACAACTTGTTAAACATTGGTAACTGCTACATTGCATAAGCAGAAGTGACATCTGCACCACTGGTATACCACACCAGCAGAGTGCAACTCATTTGCAACAATGCAACAGATTTATTATACCCTAAAACTGCTAAAAATCCAAATCCAAAAAATATGCCATCTCAAACCTATCAAGGTCATGTATTAGTCAATGGCAGATGTTCCTTAAGCTGTTTCTTGACATTGTGATCTGCACTGGATAATCCAAAAGTCTGGGTTTTCATCCAATAATTAAAAAAAGTCAGGTTTTTGCTGCAAATATTTGATAAAATCCAGTTTTAGGAGTATCTATTGTACGGTATGAATTGACGCTTGTTTTTGACGCAAAGTTTTGTCGTCTCTGATTTTTTCGAGAAAAATGATTGAAAAATGAGTTCAATTAGTGGAAGGGAGTTTGGTCGACTTTGTTTTCATAAAAAACTGAGATTAATTCAAGTTTTAGTAAATCAGCCCCAATCAGTCCCAGCTTTATGTGGAATGCTCCCTAGATAGACATTCCCCTGCATTGGAACTTTGTCCAACCTGATGCTTCTTCTGTTCCTCATGTATCCTTTTCTTCGTGGTGTTACTACAGGTAAGGAATCTGTTATCTGAGAATCTGTTATCCGGAAAGCTCCAAATATTGGAAAGGTTGTCTCCTATAGACTCCATTTTATCCAAATAATCCAAATTTTGTAAAATTATATCCTTTTCTCTGTAATAATAAAACAGTACTTTGTACTTGATCAAAACTAAGATATAATTAATCCTTATTAGAAGCAAAACCAGCCTATTGGGTTTATTTAATGTCTAAATGATTTTCTAGTAGACTAAAGGCATGACCTAAATTACAAAAGATACAATATCTGGAAAACCCCAGGTCCTGACCATTTTGGATAACAGGTCCCATACCTGTATATCACAAGGCCTGAGTTCATGTCTGCATAATTTTTCTTTTATTTGCTAGTAAGTGTGTGTAGACAAAACGTGGAATTTTGGTTTTAGCATGGATACTATTAAATTGGGTTGCAACACCTTACCCATTAACAACACTGCTGGGTTGTTTTTCATACCTTTAATGATATATTATAGTGCTATTTGTTGGTCAAGCCCAGTTTGAGCTACTTTGACAAAAGTTTTTTTAACTGTCTGGACCCTGGTCCCATTTATTGGCAGAAGTGTTAATAATATCAATAAAAGTCCTAATGATGTCATGACTTGCAAATAGTACATGGTCAGAAGCTAGTTCATGTGTCATATCTTGCAAAAGCTCACAGTACTGAATTGTCTGGCGGAGCACCTTGTTATAAGAGGAAAAGTAATCTATCACCATTAGCTATAAATGTTCATAAATGTAAAATATATCTGCAGCAAGCTTAGTCTGTGGCATGCCAGGCATATCATGGGTAAGTAGTAGTAGTGATGTGCGGGTCCCTCCCTCAGCAAGTGCCCGCCCGCATCCGACTTCCCTTTATATACCTGCCCCGCCCGTCAATGATGCCAGAAAAGGGGCAAGCAGGCATGGAGCAATAAAACCGGAAGTTGGTAGCCCGCACCCGCTCGCCACCCGGAAAAAGGAGTGCGAGGACGGCCCAAACCCGTGCGATCTGTGGGTAAACCCACGGGTATCGGGCCGGTCCGCATATCACTAGTAAGTAGTGGTTCCTTCCACACTACATTAGCATTCTGGCTTGCACTTTCAATCTGTGCATCTCTTGTGCAACATGTAGTATTTTAATTAATATGTGACCTGCAGCTTTTAGGGATGATTGATGATGAATTTGTCACCTGTCATTATCTAGCCATCTTCTGAATGAATTTCCTTCTATATGAATTTCTTGCAGGAGGCTTTGTGACGATGACTTTTAAAGGTTTGTGATGAAATCGTACGTCTAATGAAAGCGCAGACATATATTGATGGAACTTTTTAATTGCAAACACAATGGCAAGGAGTTCCATTTGAATTTGGGCATAGTTTTGTCTTTGTCAGTTTAGTCTGAAGTAGTCATAAGTAAAAATTTTGCCATGTACAGATTTGCCTCAAACCTCTGCGTTTCGCCAGAGGCAAAAATTTTCGTGACTCGATGTCACAAATTCTCCAGGCAGCTCGTCTCGCTTTGTGCAAAAAAAAATGACACATGACAAAAAAAACATGTGACAAAAAAGAGACACGTGACAAACGTGTATGTCATTTTATCCTTATTTTCTTCTTCCACCTCAACCAAAGGGATCTGAGCAGCCAACTGTCTATATAAGGACATATACATAAATATATGGTTTATTCATTTTAATGTGGGATACAAGGAACCCAGATATTATATCTTGGTGGTCAGATGTATTATTAGTTGTGCCTGTGTTTGTAAGCATAATACTGTAGTAGTAGAGGTAATGTCAAAAATCACGTTTTTAAAAAAAAAAACTGTTGTAGCATAGCGGATAGGAGGTCATCTAACAATGCAGGGCATGTGTGTAGCAGTATAGTGAGCAAAAAATGCATGTGATTTTGCCCTCCCAAAGTAGAAACAAGGTGCAACGAAAAAAATGGCCATAAACTTTAATGTAGTTTGCTACAAAAATGACGCACAACAAAAAAAATTGTCTCAAGCCAAAATAGTTTTGCAGATTTTTTGTCAGTTTTGCATGCTCCCTGTCCATCTTTATAGGCATTTGCCTGTAATCCAGCTGAGATCAATGAGAGCACTGGAGCAAGCACTAGTGCTTATTTTAGTTTTTGAAAAGCATCCTGCTGATCTAAGTTCCACAGCTACACAGCATCTTTGAAAGTAGGAGCTTGAGAGGTGTGGAATGTGAAATATACTGTGCAAGACAGACTACAGTCGGCAGCAGCGGGGCACAATCTGCTGGGGGCCCTGCGGGGGTGCGGACCCTGGTCCAATCGCACCCCCTGCTCAGTTACGCCATTGTTTATGACTCTTTGTAAGATGGCATCATGTTCCTTTTTAAAATCGCCAGCAATGATCATATCATCAGCAATAATAATAACAATACCTTCATTATCTCCAAATGATTGCAAATTATTTTGCTGAAACACTTCACTTTCAGATCTGATGCCAAATGGTAGCTGATGGGATTTATACTTTCTCTAGGGAGTGTTAGGTGCACAAATCATTAAATTCACTGTCAAGCTTAAGCTGCCAGAATCTATAATTTTTCAATCTAGGATAGCAAAAGCATTTTTTTATTAAGATTTATTAAGGTTCGAGTTTTCAAGGTTATTTTTGAGTCAAAACCCAATTTTTCAGGTTTATATTAGGGATGCACCGAATCCAGGATTCGGCTCGGGATTCGGCCTTTTTCAGCAGGATTCCGATTCAGCTGAATCCTTCTGCCAGGCCGAACCGAATCCAAACCCTAATTTGCATATGCAAATTAGAGGCGGGGAGGGTAATTGCGTGACTTTTTGTCACAAAACAAGGAAGTAAAAAATATTTTCCACTTCCCAACACTAATTTGCATATACAAATTTGGATTCTGTTTGGTAGTCGGACAAATCTTTCGAGTGAGATTCAAGGGTTCAGCCGAATCCAAAATAGTGGATTCGGTGCATCCCTAGTTTATAATATTAATGCTTCAGAAACAAGAAGCAATTCTATTATCTTCTTTAATTTTACTACAACTACTGCAGGCATAGCAAAGTGCCCTCTATAGTTCTACTAAACTGGGCAGTAAATGCTATAATTGAGGGCATAGGATTTTCAAAAGGTAGTGTGTTTGCATATTTTTAGACTATATATATAGTCTATAGAAGCCCTCTCAGCCTGCATAATAATGGACTCCACTTTCAATGAAAAAGACAACAGTGGTATGTCTTTCATTTCCCAGGAACATCTGAGTACTGGGGTGTTTTCTGAACAAAGATTTTTAGTGAAGCGGTATTCAGTTGTATGCAAGTAAATCAAATGTGAAAAACTGGCTGTGCAAAAATTTTGCTAATTTGAATGCATGTAACTGCTCAATACTGATTACTGGCAACACCAAATTGGTTGGATTAGCTCGTTAAGCCTTGAACTTCATGGGCAGATGTGTCCAGTCATGAGAAAAGGTATTTAAGGTGGCCAATTGCAAGTTGTGCTTCTGTTTGACTCTCCTCTGAAGAGTGACAGCGTGGGATCCTCAAAGCAACTCTCAAAAGATCTGAAAACAAGCATTGTTCAGTATCATGGTTTAGGGGAATGGCTACAAAAAGCTATCTCAGAAGTTTAAACTGTCAGTTTCAACTGTAAGGAATGTAATCAGTAAATGGAAGGCCACAGGCACAGTTGCTGTAAAACCCAGGTCTGGCAGGTCAAGAAAAATACAGGAGCGGCATATGTGGAGGATGGTTACAGACACCCAAAAGATCACCTCCAAAGACCTGCAAGAACATCTTGCTGCAGATGGTGTATCTGTACATGGTTCTACAGTTCAGCACAATTTGCACAAAGAACATCTGTATGGCAGGGTGATGAGAAAGAAGCCCTTTCTGCACTCAAGCCACAAACAGAGTCGCTTGTTGTATGCAAAGCTCATTTAGACAAGCCACAGACATTTTGGAACAAAGTGCTTTGGACTGATGAGACAAAAATGTAGTTATCTGGTCATAATAAAAAACACTTTGCATGGTGGAAGAAAAACACTGCATTCCAAGAAAAACACCTGCTACCTACTGTCAAATTTGCTGTGGGGCTAGTTCATTGATTTGAATCAAGGGTCGGATGAATTCAACCCAAAATCAACATATTCTTCAGGATAATGTTCAAGCATTAGTCACAAAGTTAAAGTTACGCAGGGGTTGGATATTCCAACAAGACAATGACCCTAAACACACTTCGAAATTTACAAAGGCATTTATGCAGAGTGAGAAGTACAATATTCTGGAATAGCCATCAGTCCCCCGACTGATGGCTATATCATCAAAAATCTATGGGATGATTAGAAGCAGGCTGTCCATGCTTGGCAACTCTCAACTTTAACTGAACTGGAGAGATTTTGTAATGAAGAATGGTCAAAAATACCACTATCCAGAATCCAGACACTCATCAAAGGCTATAGGAGGCATCTAGAGGCTGTTATATTTGCAAAAGAAGGCTCAACTTATTATTGATGCAATATCTCTGTTGGGGTGCCCAAATTTATGCACCTGTCTAATTTTGTTATGATGCATATTGCATATTTTCAGTTATCCAATAAACTTTATGTCACTGCTGAAATACTTTTGTTTCCATTATGCATGTTATATATTTAAAATATTAAAAGGACGTTTGAAAGCTCAGCCAATGATAAACAAAATTCCAAAGAATTAAGAGGGGTTCCCAAACTTTTTTCATATCACTGTATGTACATTATTTTTTTAAGGTGACACTATTGGAAAAGACAACAGTGAGACTACAGTTCAATTAGCATGTTAAGTACAGTCACATTCTTTTCATCTTTAGAATATAAAAGCATTGTGGGAGGAAAATCAAAGCTTTCATTTTAGCAGACAAATGAAGAGTCCTTGCCTCTAGTGACTAATCCACAGCCACTGAGCGTAAAAAATTCATCCCTTGTGTGCAACCTTCATCGCATAACAGTGATTTATATATGCTTATAAAATGTCAGAAAATTCATTGCAATTCTCTGTAAAAAAATTGACCTCTCATGTTGATGTATTGGTCCAGTTGTGAAGATGTTACTGCGTTAGCAGCATTAAATAGATAACAATTCTTACTGTCTGGTTTATAGTCTATCTTTCCAGCTAAATCAGATGCTACACCTGCCTGTGTTCCTAAATTTGCTGTTAAGGGCATATTTATGATGGTATTGAAAATATTTTATATACAAAAAGGTGGAAAATTAAAGCTTTGTTGTTTTTCTTACAAGTAAATCACAATAACAGTAAAGGAGTTTATTTGTATGCTATTATTATAGATTCTAAAAATTGCATAACCCATAAGTCATTAGGACAAATTGATGAGCCGGGAGCAGGGACCTCGATTTTGGGATGGCACTGGATGTGATTTACTTAGACTTTGCTAAAATATTTGATACAGTGCCACACAGAAGGTTACTGATTAAATTAAGGAATGTTGGCCTGGAACATAGTATTTGTACCTGGATAGAGAACTGGCTAAAAGATAGACTAAAAAGTTAAATGGAACATTTTCTAATTGGACCAGTGTTGTTAGTGGAGTACCGCATGGCTCTGTACTAGGTCCTTTGCTTTTCAACTTGTTTATTAATGACCTGGAGATGGGCATTAAAAGTACTTTTTCTATTTTTGCAGATGATACTAAATTGTGCAGAACTATAGGTTCCATCCAGGATGCTGCCACTTTGCAGAGTGATTTGACTAAACTGGAAAACTGGGCAGCAAACTGGAAAATGAGGTTCAATGTTGATAAATGCAAGGTTATGCACTTTGGCAAAAATAATATAAATGCAAATTATATTCTAAATGGCAGTGTGTTGGGAATTTCCTTAAATGAGAAGGATCTACGAGTTTTTGTAGATTATAAGTTGTCTAATACTGGGCAGCGTCATTCTGTGGCTACTAAAGCAAATAAAGTTCTGTCTTGCATAAAAAGGGCATTAATTCTAGGGATGAAAACATAATTTTCTTTATAACCTTATAGGTCCCTGGTAAGGCCTTATCTGGAATATGCAGTGCAGTTTTCCATGCCTTAAGAGGGATATAAATGAGCTGGAGAGAGTGCAGAGATGTGCAACTAAACTGGTTAGATGGATGGAAGACTTAAATTATGAGGGTAGACTGTCAAGGTTGGGGTTGCTTTCTCTGGAAAAAAGGCGCTTGTGAGGGTACATGATTACACTTTACTAGTACATTAGAGGACATTATAGACAATTAGCAGGGGACCTTTTTACACATAAAGAGGATCACCGTACCAGAAGTCACCCCTTCAGTCGAGAAGAAAATAACTTTCATTTGAAGAAATAAAAACTGTGTAAATACATAGACTGTGCAAAATAAAAAATGTTTCTAATATAGTTAGGCAAAAATGTAATGTATAAAGGCTGGAGTGACTGACTGTGTAACATACACATATGGGGGCCCCCATACACGGGCCAATAAGCTGCCGACACAGTCTGTCGGCAGCTTTTATCGGCCCGTGTATGGCCACCTTTAGTTACCAGGAGCAGCATTTTTGCCACCCCTGGCAACCATAGTTGCTAATACTCCAGCGTTGCTGCTGAGACATGTAACATTTAAATGTTGCAAAACTGTATTTTGAATTACTGAGCTGCCAGACTCAAACACCAGAGACATGAACATTCAACTTTAAGGGTAAGGCCAGACGAGGAGATTCGGGGAGGTTTTGTCGCCTGGCGACTAATCACCACGTCTTTTGCGCGACTATGTCCCCGAACTGCCTCAGTGTTTTTCTCCATAGGCTACAGCGCAAAGTCGCCTGCGCTAATGCACACGCGGTGATGCGTTTTCAATAGTCGCCCAAAGTTGCCTCACTGATCAGAATCTCCTCGTCTGGCCTTACCCTTAAAGTTGAATGTTCGTGTCTCTGGTGTTTGAGTCTGGCAGCTCAGTAATTCAAAATACAGTTTTGCAACATTTAAATGTTACATGTCTCAGCAGCATCGCTGGAGTATTAGCAACTATTGTATCAATTCTAACAGCTGCCTGAGAGATTCTGCAGAGATTCTGCTCAGCAGGGACAAAGATAAGAAATAAGAAAGTATCAACTACATGTATACATTTAGAACAGTTTACAGGGTTGGCATCCCGCCCCCCCCTCCGAGAGCTGCTTTAGAAGGTGAAAAATTACACTTCAATATAAGAAAAACACATAGAAAATAGAAAATAATTAGAAAAAGTCATGTGGCGAACTATCTGAAAACAGCTAGTTGTTTGAAGGTGAACAACTCCTTTAAGTCTTCTTAACAGTCATATTTCCTATACAGTTTTACATAATATAACACATTTGTCCTTGATTGGGTGCCTACAACTGGAAAGGATGGGTAAGGAAGGAAAGAAACCTCCAACATAAACAGTTACGAGTGGTCATTTACTTTACTGTATTGCCACAGGCGGTTGCTCAGTTTTGGGTGCAGAGACCTGTTGTTTGTCCCACAAATACACAGATGACTGTATAGTTAGTCATTGCTGTATTGGGGAAGGGTGGCTTAAGCCCAACCCGTAAACCCCCTAAGGAGCAGATGATCGATTTTTAATTCAGTACTCAATGCAAAACTACAACATACCTGGTGGGCAAATGCTTGTTAAATGACCACTAAGAGGCACACCCTTGCACCCCATAGCTTTCTAATACTTGCACCCTGAGGATCTATAATAGAGTTCATCTTTTTATTTACATTGGAGCCAATGAATAGTCAAAAGCATGCATTTTATATTTTATAGTAGCAACACAAAAAAACTAGCATGCCATTCCAATATATCCATGCTATTAAAAAAAAAGCATAAATATGTTATCATGGTCTATGTAAGTTTTTAATGAAGTATCTGTAGATCCCCTATTAAATGGACTCATTGGTTGACAGCTGAGTTGTAACTTGCATTTTACAATACAAGTGACCAGATGCCAGTTGCCCTTTCTACATCCAGGCAAATGAATTTCAATTGAATAGCAGCACTGAAAAAAACCACATCACATTAGCAAGTGAATAGCTATTTAGATTATTTTTGAGTATAAATGGTCTTGCTGCCACGCAGAAAATATCTGCTTGGCAATTTCTCATGTGCAACAAGCAAGGAATTAAACAGTCAAATGTTACATTTTGCATTAATGTAGTCCACTTGTTTCTGACTAAATTAACTTACTTCCACTGGTCTCCACTAATGTAGTGAATGGAAATATTAGTAGTGAAAAAGAAGTACTGATAATTTTGAAAAATAATAATACTGTATTATATACTGAATATACTGTATAGCAATAGATTGATGTGCTTTAAAGTGGCTGACCATTTGCATGAACAGGTGTGTAAGGTTTTAAGTTGAAAATTGAATAACACTGGTCCCCTAAAACATCATGTCTGCAATTAAGAAAAAAATCCCTGATTATACTGTATCTGTGACAAAACAAAATTAACAAACCTTTTTAAGTAGAAAATTGCTCCCTATATTCCAATGTTGACCAAAGTTCTATGAGAGGCATCCATTCTGCCATTCTGGTTATGACCCTGTACATATGATAAGATTCAGTTAGGTCTTTGACTTGATCCTTTCTCTACTCTCTGCTCTGCATCCAAATGAAGATATGATGCAGGCGGTGTAAGTATGTATGGTGCATGTTACTGGTTTAATTAAGCACGGCCTGTGGAATTATGCATGGGGCATGGAAGGTGTTAGTATTATTTATAAATTATTTCTGTTGATGCAAGTAAAGACGTGGATTTATGGTGCCAATGTGTAAATGACTGATACTATTGAGTGTTTATTGGGTATTTATTGGGTGCCCAGTGTTTAAAACAGGCAAATAATACTGTATAATATTTATTATATGCATGGTTTAAACATTCATAATTAACATAACATGGATCAGATAAATGCATGTGTAAGAATGCATAATGAACTTTTTACCAATATGGTGCATGTTTCCTACATTGAGCAGCACAGATATAGTAGAATGTATATTTACAGATCAAGATACAAATCTAGGGCAAAGCTGAACAAGGGGGTTATGCAATTTTATACTGAACAGGCTATGACATCATGTTCCGTTTTACAATTATTAAAATGAGGCAGTAGGCTTTGAACGGGATAACTCCTTTAAAAACTGGACTGTCCAGTTCAAAACCAGACAGGTGATGACCCTTTTCATAACTATAACATCATATACAGTCTGAATTGGTAAAATATAAAGTCTTTAATAAGCTATAAGAACATTCAAATTGAACATCAAATAGTATGGCAATCCTTTATGAAAGGACACATTAGCCAGTTTTCATTTGGAGATTACCTTTCTTGCTCAGCTTTTCACCATCAATAGTCAGAATGACAAATATTCATGTTATAATGCCAATGTAAGAAACCTTCTTTACATGAAAGAATGCAATGTTAGAGTAACTACAGTACTTCTGTTGGGCCACACAATAATACACAATTTATACAATAATTACTTATATACATGTATTTAAAACTCTAAAGAAATCCCTCCACCTGCCACTGGACACTTGTGGCTTAATCTGGTGAAGCACCTGAAGGGAAGAAGGGGGTCACCAAAAGGTTGGGGCAGTCCAGTGGCTAGGATTGCCCTTAAAGGAGAATTCAACCCTTAATTAAAAACAAAACCCTACCCCCCTCCCTGCTCCATCCCAGCCTAGCTGCTACTCCTGGTAAATGCCCCTAACTCTTTACTTACCCCTCAGTGCAGATTCAGGGTATCAGAGTTCCTGGGCGCCATCTTCTTCTCTTCGGTTATCTTCAGAATGAGAGCAGTGTATTGGCACATGCGCAGCAATCTTCCATTTCAAAACAACTGCACATGCACTGAAAGTCATGGAAATTGCTGAAGTGAAGGAAGAACACCTGAAGATTACCGAAGTGCCAGAAGATGGCGCCTGTGAACACAATGCCCTGAATCTGCACCGAGTGGTAAGGAAAGAGTTAGGGTTAGTTCAGTTTATATTACAGCATGTATAATAACTTTCCTGTGTTCTCTCTTAGCAGGGGCAGGTGACAGACTGAGAGAGCTGTTTGTGTTTACATGGTTTAGGAAAAAATACTCCTTTATAAATACTGGTCGAATTTGCATCTGGGCAGTAACCCAATGCAACCAATCAGTGATTAGGTTTTTTTCAGCAAGCTTGAGGGAAACAATGAAAACAAATATTTGATTACTTGCTATGGGTTGCTGCCAGGTGCAAATTTGAGCAGCGTTGATAAGTGTTGATAAATTTCATTAATATGTCTTGCCATTAGAGGCTCAAAAGGTGTTGAGGCGTGTTAAAAACTCGAATGGTATCTTATTTGAGAAAGAATTTTAATGTGAAAAAAATGATTCTGTGAGTTTGATTTTCTGAAAACTCGAATATATAGAGTTTTTGGCAAAAATAAAAACACGAATAACTCTTAATTATTTGAGTTTTTTAAATCAAAAATGTGAGTTTTGACCAAAAAAAATACAACTCGAAAATTAGAATTTTCATGAAAAACACAACTCGAACCTGAATAAATCTGCCCCTAAGGGTAGAACTCCAAGATCGTTTTTCATCGGATTGATGCCCGGTGACAAAAACGCACGTGACAAGTCAGCTGGAGATGCAGACGTCAAGATTCTAATTGGACTGAATGAAAAGTCGCAGGTAAAAACTACATTACATCCGACGTGACACGATTTTCGGATGTGAATGCAGAAAGCAACGTCTTCATCTGTCAGTCGGACCATGTAGTTGTTACCTCCATCATTACCTTTTCATTCAGTCCAATTATATCTTGACGCATGCGACTTCATCCGACTTGTCATGTGCGTTTTGTCGCTGGGTGTCGATCCGATGAAAAACGCTCGTGGAGTTCTACCCTAAAACTCAAATTGATGTCACTTTTTATTAAACCAAGCTCGACCAAACTCTCACCCACAATTTTATCTTATTTATCAATAAAATAAATAAAAAGTCAGGTTATAAAAAGGCTCAGACAGAACAGATACTGTGGCCCAAATTCACTAAGAATCGAAGTTGTGCCAGGCGCAACTTCGCCGCGCTTCGCCGCACTTTGCCACACTTCACCAGGCGTATTTTCGCCAGCGCTCCGCAAATTCACTAAAATCCGAAGTTGCGCACAGGGGTAGCGTAAGTTTGCGAAGTTGCACTAGCGTTAATTTGCCAAGCAAAGTGGTTTCGCTGGCGATGGTTCATTTGCATACGGCGCCAAATTCAAATTTCAATGGAGGAACACGTATTAGCACTACAAATGCCTAGAAAACCTTCAAATCAGCAAATAAAAATTGTATTTTGCCCTACACATGTGCCCACTGTGTAGGTAAGTTGCCATGAGTCAGGAAATGTAGGGGGGAAGGAGGGGAGCCCCAAAAATATTTTCGATCTTTTTCAGCCTATCACCCATCATGTAGAAAACACGCCAGCGTTTTTTGGGACTTTTTTTGAAGCAATCCCTATCTACTCTATTGCGCTTCGCCAGGTCTGAGGTGGCGAAGGAAGTCTAGCGTAAAAGGTAGCGTTCAGTACACTGCGCAAGTTAGTGAATTTGCGTAGTTATGTCGCTAGCGAAAATTCGCCTGGCGTAAGGGTGCAAAGTAACACTAGCGAATTTACGCCAGCGGTCGTTAGTGAATTTGCGAAGTACCGAAAATGCCAAACGCTAGCGAATTGATGCTAGCGTTCGGCGCTTCGGCGCTTAGTGAATTTACGCCTGTATCTTCAAATTGTAAAAGGAACATCTACCATTAACTTCTACATGACTTCAGCAGGTTTTGATAAGGCAGATTTTCAGATTCTGACTTTTAGCAGATTTGGGGTAAAATACATCTCAAAGAATTTGACGTTTTTTTCCTCTAAAAAATTGAGTTTTTTCCCAATAAACCTCGACCAGAAATATAGAGGTTTAGTAAATAACCCCCATAATGTTGGACTGCCTAAGTGTAGGGATATTATTACTCATAGAACAGCAAAGCCAATTTGATGGACACTGGTGAAAGACTGCAGTGCTGATATTTGTGGTATTACAGCAAAGCAATTAAAAAAAGGTATTAACATCAAACGATGCTGGCCAGCCTAAGTTTACATTATGAGACTGAACTTTTTAAGTGGATGTGGAGATGAGGGCATGCACATATATATATATATACAGTATACATGTACATGCTACTGATCTCCTTTGATTATGAGTGTTGTATTTACAAGGGGTGTTTATTGAAGTATTAAACTATAACAAAATGGTTCTTGTGCTCTTTCTCAGTATTATCTTTACAGTGTTAAAGTTGACCTGTCACCCAGACACAAAAATCTGTATAATAAAAGTCCTTTTCAAATTAAACATGAAATCCAATTTCTATTTTTTATTAAAGCATTCATAGCTGTTGTAAGTTCATTTAAAAATCTCAGCTGTCTATCAAATATTGTCTGCCCCTCCTCTATGTCCTGGGCACTTCCTAGATGTCACTGCTCTCCCCACATTCCCCCATTCTCTTTACCATTTAATTGTGTAGCCAGGGCATGGGAATGGACATCGGGTCCCCCATTCTGGTGCACAAACAAGATTCTGAGATGATGCAAGGCTTTCCTTAAAAACAGTGTCCACAAAATGGCTGCTGCCTGTTTGCTATCATTTTGAATTCCCAGATTGAAGGAAGCAAGATTAAAATAATTTATATAGTGTAATTAAAGTTCATTTTGCTTGATTAATGTGATAAAATAAGATTTTGAATAATTTTTTTGGGTGACGGGTCCCCTTTAAGCTGGATATCTGCTATATGAAATGAATGATATAATGTACTTAAAGTGTTTTCAGCTGCTTATGTGACCAAAAAAGTTTTTGTGTATGTGTGTGTAGGCAACATTGTTTGAAAGAATGAAATAATTATGAGTTTGGTACATCCTTATTATACACAGATAAACCTGAATTCCATGCCACATATTATTGTAGATGAGAAAATTATGGTTGCAGTAGTTGTGGTGGGTGCAGTAGTAGTAGTGGTTGCAGTAATGGGATTTTTGATTTTTTTACATAATTCTTTCTATTCTGATTTAAAAAGTTTTAAAAGAGTTTAAAAGAATATTTTAAATAAAATGTCATAAAATGTATTGTTATCTAGAGTCTGCCCTCTTTGAAAATGCTGTAAAGAACTGACTAACCTAGCCTGTCTCATGCCTGCTGTATTGCTTATAGACTCCTTAATGCCAAGGCTAACTTATTTAGCTGGAAGCATTAGGAATATTCATTATGTAATTCAATAATTTAATATCAAGGAAAACAAAAATTACTCAGTTTTTACACTTGAAACAATTACACTTCATTATTGAAGGATTTGATTATTTTTTAAAGAGTATTACATAATACCATAATTATATGGTTCCTGTGCTTTTGTAAATAATCCTCTTGAACAATTTTCAGCTAAAGTATTATAGAACGGTACTGCACTAGTTCTTATAGTTCTTGTATGGAAATTATTGACTTTTTTGTGTGCTTCAATTGAATTGAATTTGATACACTTTTGGAACACAGTGGAGCCTACGGGAACAGCCAGTAGATACTGACTGCATACATTCATAGAATTTATACAGCTCTACAACCATTTCACACATCCATTGAAAAAAAATAATTTCTTCTAGTAAACTCATAAATCATCTATACTGATGTTTTCAAGTGCTCTGAGAAATAAAATACATTGATGGGTTAGTGAGTCATTTAGAGACAATTCTATGCCATCACATTTCAGTTTCTTTTGACACAAAACCATAATTGGATTAAAAAACATTTTCATATTAAATATGTGAATAGCTTTAAGTTTGAGAACTGCCTTAGACACAAAATGCTACTGTGTATTATTTATCATGTAGCCAACATACAGGTACACAAAACATAGTGATAATTGAGAACTTGCAGTACCAGGCTTTCGTCATTATAGAAACGTATTTACTGGCAAAATAGATATGTCCGCCACCCTGATCACATTAATTACACAATGAAAATCAATACGATGTTGACCCAGACCTCACAGCAACAAACATAATTACAAACATAATCAAAATGCCTGAGATCATGGTAGTCAACAAAAGATAAATTTACTTTTACTTCCATAATTCTGAAACAAATGAACTTAAGCATTCTACCTAAATTGCAGTCAAACCAAAGCATGCCTGTGGTTAGCATATGATTTGCCCAGAGAAACCACTAAACTTCTAAGGATACATAATTTTTCATGTTAGCAATGTCTATTATGTCTATAGTATAGCACTTCCAAAGAAAACTAGAGGACTCTAAGGATAATAGATTATTTTACAGTATGCACTCTCCTTTACCCAAGAAAATAACTTTAAAGATATGCCCAATCAAGTATGGCTGAACTTGGTATCCTAGGAATGCTAAAACAAATGTAAGCACCTTCTAAGACTTAAGACAAAACTAAAGGAAGGGTGGTAAGATCAAAATTAGAGGTAAGTGAACTTTTTTTGAGAAGATGCAGACTATAATAAATATGTTTAGATGCACCAGAGCTTTAAATGGTTTGGCTATTACTAGTATCTGAAGAAAACTATGACTGTGTAAAAATATTCTGCAAGCATGATATCCAATATACAGATAATTTCAGATCTATTCAGCAAATTTCATAGTATAAAAAAGGTTTATTCTTGAGACTCTTGAGATGCTTGAATGGAATAAGTGTCAGGTATAGATATATAGTAGCAGAAGAGTGTGCCAAAGCAAGAAGCTAGGAACCAGAAAAGTCAAGGGCTGAAAAGGAAAACTAGGCATTCATAACAGGAACAGCCCCAGAGGTATAAAAATTCATCCCCAAAAAACAGTAGCAGGTTTTGCAACTGCTAATCTTGGGTGCATGCTCCTATGTATGCCATGACCATTACGTGATATGATGAACTGCATCTCTCCCAGTTTGGCTATTGAAGTTTGCATGTGAAAACACATATGTATATGACCTGTGGTGAAATTACCTTTAAAATGCAGATATGAACTTTATAATACAGGTATAGGATCTTGTATGTGGAATGCTTTGGATCTGGATTTTACAGATTAAGGGGTTTAATTGGTGGAAGCGCCAATCTTAACTTCATTGCAACCTGGGAATTGTATTGCTGTTTGGACCACGTGTATCTTTTTTTAACTTAATTTATGGTGTGATAGTAAGGGGTCCTTGAGGATCACTGCATATTCAAACTGGCATAATGTAAAAATCAAAAGGGGATTGCAAGGGGAAGTCAAGGGTATTGCTCTCTGTTCAGATGATCAATTAAATATTTTGACGTACTGATGTTGTTGTTTTAAAATGCAAATACTTTAAATGACAATTTAAATACCTCCATGAGTATTTAAGGTTTAATATTGTGGCTGGAGCTGCTAGTCTGGTTGGATTTGGCAGTCTAAGATGCCATAATTGCTGAGCTAGAAATTACAGTTCACTTAATAACCGATGTGCCTGCTCACCATGAATCACTAATGAAATGTACTTCTCTGTTATTCAATATGCTAAATAGGCCAGAGACAGCTGAAGGGAAAAGGGAAATACATTTTCAATGTCTGCAAAATATGATAAAAGTTAAGTAATGGGTCGTGCCAGTGTATGATAGCATGGCAAAAGGAATTGCGGAGGATGAATGTGCACGTAGCATGTGAAAAGTCCTCGAGTTGAGAGTGGGAAGAAGAAATGAGGGAGGATTGTGTAAATTGAAGATTCTGTCTCTAGGTTAATTTGGCAATTAAAGAGGTGATGTACAGAGGTGAGATATTGTTGCATGCTTTGTGTTTATTTGTTTAACATGTTTTACAGTAATACATTTAAGGTATTCATTAAATTGAGATAATCAGTATACTTTCAAAAACACCTGTAATTAGTGACAGAGATGGATGTTAACTGCAAGGCAATAAACTTCTAATGAGCCTTTTCCTGGAAATTAAGCAGTTCCTTAAACATATTATTTAACATCCTGTGATTAATAGACTGCCATCAAATAGGATCCATTGTATCTTAAAGTCCAATTAGTCTTGTTTTCAAGGTGGAATCCAACTTCTTTGAACTTTAGCACTTTTACAAATCTATATTTTGCTAGATGCACTGGTAAGTCATCACGCAGTCTTCTAATATCTCAATTCAGCTCTCAATTTATTCAAATCCAAAGTTAAAGAATTTTTTTGTGTGGTCAGCTACAGCACTACTGACCTTTGTGAATATATGGATTCTTTAATGAAGCCTTACACTAATATTGAACCAGATCAGTCTTCTTTAGAAATGTAATTTTCACTTTGCAGAGCGTGCAAATGATTTATTCATTTTGGATATGATAATTTAATAATATATTCAATAATATAAACTATATAAGTACTGAATTACTGCATCTATTTTATTCTATCTATTCTGTTTATTTATTTTGTTTTGCTTGCCATAGGTGTTAGCTGACTTTACAAGGCACCTCCTAACGTCTCCATTGCACCCATGATTGGGGGGAGATTATGGCGGAGCAAAATTAATTTTTGGTGGGGAGCAGGTTTGCAGGGCCCAACTCAGTCCGATGATGTGCCCTGGTGCTTTGTTGTATTAGTTAGTCATGTAATGGCCACTTTTACTAAAGGTCTTCAGTCATAAACAATATCACACAAAAGTTTTTCCAGGGTGATATCAAGTCAGGTTTAAATTACTGAGGAACAGTATACTGACAGAGGCCCTTAGTGAGAATTAGTTGGAAAAATTTCCTAAAAGTGCATTTCTTCTAGATGGATTATATTACTGTTTGCATTGTGGCAGATTACACAAAATATAAATGAAGAGGTTTTTGTTTATCAGTACCTCCAACTTTTGTTGCTTTTTGATAATTTGAATAGTTTGTGTCTGGATGCGTTTTTTTTTTGTTGAATTTTAACAACTATATGTCTAAACAAACTGTACTGCATTAAATATTAGCAACTATTGGTTCAGTGCTGAAAGTTAATGGTTAAGAAGCTGGTACCATTATCTTTTGCTGTAGAATTCTCCTCCTGTTGCTAGCTTCTGAACTAAATGAGTTAACAGGGCACCTCTTCTGAGGAGGATTTTAAAGTGGGTAAAATTCTACATTTGTAAATAATCATTATTGTGCTATCATTTCCCAAAAACAGAATGAAAACAGAATTCACTGACAGCTGTACTTAATGGCACCAGTTTTATCTTGCAGCTGTCAACATTTCAAATTATAGCAAAGCTGAAATGAATGCACTATATAGAATTTGTAGGTTTTAATCATTATTTTTCAATTTACTTGACACTTTTATCAGTGTTCTTATCTTATTGGGAAGATAAATCAAAGAATCTCTGCTAGGTGCAACTGTGTACTCATAGTACAAATTACTGAAACAATACGATCAATGAAAAAATAGAAATCAGAATGTTAGTAAATTGGCCTCCTAAAACTTAAATGCTATGCATGTCTCTGCTGTGATATGATCATGGATTTGTTAAGATGTACAGATGAAGCCACTTGGATTTGTGAGTTAAATGCGTCATGACTCAGGGGTAATTGAAGAAACTGTGTTATCTTAAGTCATCTTAACTCATTTAATGCATTTAACCTTTTCATTAGCATACCAAAGCTCCATTGTTCACAATGGTGAATGCTTTAATTAGATGGGATGTTGTGACGCAGTTTTCTGTGTTAAATGAGATAAATGGGATATCTGTGTTTAGTTATTCTGTGTCAAACAGACAAACCAAAGTGGCTTCATCTGTATTAATGTTTATTTGTCTTTTGAGATGGTCAGCTCAGTGTGGGCTGGTTAGTAGGTCCAAATACACATACTAGACATAGCGACGGAATGTACACATTAAAAAAAGAACTTCTTAATAATATTTTACCATTAGGACTCTAAGGGATAGGTTTATCAAAATGTGAGATTAGAGTTTACTACAGAAAAACACACACTTTCTAATTCATTCCTATGGGATTTTCAGAAGCCTATTTCTCAAATTGTAAACTCTAAAATTCAACAATTGATAAATATGATTCTAATACTTCTAAAAAAATCTTCTAAAAATCCCATACCAATGAATAGAAAGTTGTTGAATTTTTGATAAATATGCCTCTATGAGATTCTTTGGTACACAGGCATTCAGGCTCCATAAGATGTAAGTTCATGTCAGGGTACCTGGGGTGCGGCGGGGTCGTCCGCCAGCGAGGACGCCTGCCGCACGTCCTCTTCTCTAGCCGCGCCAGTGCGTCTTGCTGGTGTCGGCTTCTCTCTAGGGTGCGCGCGGCGCGCCTCCTGGAAATTTAAAGGCGCAGGCACGCTGACGTCATACGTCAGCGCGCAAAGGCGCGAAATTCAAATGTATTTAAAGCCCTGGGTGGCTGCTTGCAATTGCCCGTGATAGGATTGTATTCCTGGTGCTTCTGAGCCTTGTGCTATTGTCTGATTCTGTCTGATTCCTGTTTTGACCCCTGCCTGGCTATTTCGACTACTCTGAATTCTGGATCCTGACCTTGCCTGCTTACGACTTCTCTACAGTTTAACCCTTCGATTGATCACCCGGTTTTGACCCTTTTGCCTGTTTGACGTTCTTGCTATCTGCCTGCCTCGACCCAGCCTGTTTGACGATTCTTGTTATCTGCCTGCCTCGACCCTGCCTGTCTGACGATTCTGTTGCCTGCTCCATTTGTACCGTGACCTTCGGCCCAAAAGACTCTGCTACCTGCCGTGCCCCTCTGCTAGCCAGAACATCTCGCCTTGTACCCCTCGTAAAGTCCAGGTGGCACCCAAGTAAGCTGAGGGCTCCTCCCGAAGCCCAACGGTGGTCACACTACTGGTGAAGCCGAGCCGAGACCAGGGTACTTGGCACCTGTTCTGGTATTGGGTGCCGGCCGTGACATTATCACGGGCCATGGAGGACGAAAGTCACGATGAAGCTGCTGCCGCTGCTGCTCCTCCAACTACCACTGAAGTGCTGCTTACCACTCTGTTACAGCGCTTGGAGGATCATGAACAGAAGCAAAATGACCTCCTGCAAGGTTTCCACAATCTTACGCGACAGCTGGAGGGTACTCAAGCTTCACGGCAGCAATCTGTTCCTGTTCCAACACCTTCTGTGGGTTCCTCTGCCAATTGGGGAGACTCATCTAAACCCCATGAACCCAAAATTGTGTTCCCCGAAAGGTTCAGTGGGGATCGTACTAAATTTTTCGTTTTCAAAGAGGCATGTAAGCTGTACCTTAGTTTCTTTCCTCATTCTTTCCAATCGGATGAGGAGAAAGTAAGGTTCATAATGACCCTGCTTTTGGGTGACCCCCAAATTTGGGCCCTCAGGCTGCCTTCCTCTGACCCTGCTCGTTATTCCCTAGACACCTTCTTTAACAGCATGGCCATTCTTTACGATGACCCGGATCGCGCATCATCTGCCGATACCGCGATCCGTAAGTTGCGCCAAGGGAAAAGGGATCCGGAGGTGTATTGCACCGAATTCCGCCGGTGGGCAGTGGAAACTGGGTGGAATGATTTGGCTCTAAGGAGTCAATTCCGGTTGGGGTTATCCGATTCGGTAAAGGATAGTCTGGTTAATTACCCCCTGCCTTCTAACCTGGATGGTCTTATGTCCCTCGCCATCCAGGTTGATAGAAGGCAAAGGGAGAGAAGGGGTGAGCGGAGTACAAACTTCCCTGGGGTTACCAATATAAGATCCAATGTGGTGGCTAATGTAAAATCTCCTAACCCCTCTGTGCCTCTACCCCAGGAGGAGCCTATGCAATTAGGCATATCCCACCTAACTCCTGATGAAAAGGCACGCAGGCGTTCCATGGGTCTCTGTATGTACTGTGGTGAAAAGGGACATTTTTTGAACCAATGTGTTAGGAGGCCGGGAAACTCTGAAGCCTAGATAGAGAAGGGGAGCTCCATTTGGGTGCATGAGTTTCCTCTCCCCAGTTAGCCTCCAAGGTTTTGTTACCGGTTAAACTAACCTGGCCTACTGGCTCTGTCAGGGTGTCTGCTTTTGTGGACTCTGGGGCGGAGGGTAATTTTCTGGATACTGCTTTTGCTGCTAAATTTTGTATCCCTGTAATTTCCCTAAATGCTCCCATGAGAATAATGGCAGTGGACAGAAGACCCTTAGGGTCCGGTGTAATTTCCAGGGAGACGGTGATTCTTTCCATGTGTATTATTAATGTGCATTGTGAGGAGATAGCTTTTTACCTCATATAGGGTGCATCCTCTCCTCTTATTTTGGGGTTACCGTGGCTCCAGAGGCATAACCCTCTGATTGACTGGGTCTCAAGGGAGGTGGTTCAGTGGGGTACTATGTGTGATGGAAATTGTGTTCCCTCTGTAGTAGCAACTACATCGCTTGAAGGGTTACCTGCTGCATATGCAGAATTCACTGATGTCTTCTCTAAAAAGGCAGCAGAGACCTTACCTCCACACCGGCAGTATGACTGCCCAATTGATCTGGTTCCTGGATCTACTCCTCCTCGTGGTAGAACCTATCCTCTTTCATTGCCCGAAGCCCAGGCAATGAAAGAGTATATAAAGGAAAATATAGAAAGGGGTTTCATCAGGCCTGCGGGGGTGGGCTTCTTTTTTGTTGGGAAAAAAGATGGTGGTCTTCGCCCCTGTATTGATTATAGGGGGCTCAATAAGATCACCATAAAAAACCGCTACCCTCTCCCTTTAATTTCCGAACTCTTTGATCAGGTCAAAGATGCTAAAATCTTTTCCAAGCTTGATCTTAGGGGGGCTTATAACCTGATCCATATTAGGGAGGGTGATGAGTGGAAAACTGCATTTAACACCAGGGATGGCCACTACGAGTATCTCGTTATGCCTTTTGGCCTCTGTAATGCCCCCGCAGTGTTTCAGGAGTTTGTTAATGACATCTTCCGGGACCTGCTGGGGATCTTCGTAGTGGTCTACCTAGACGATATTCTGATTTTTTCCTCTAACATGAAGGAACATCAAATTCATGTTCGTGAAGTCTTACGGAGGCTAAGGGGAAATAATCTTTATGCGAAACTAGAAAAATGTACTTTTGGGGTTTCTTCTGTTCAGTTTTTGGGGTTCAACATTTCCAGCAAGGGTCTAGAAATGGATCCAGGCAAGGTGAGAGCAGTCCTGGATTTGACCCAACCCCTTTCCTTACGTGCAACCCAAAGATTTCTTGGTTTTGCTAATTATTACCGTCAATTTATAAAAAAATTTTCCCTCATTGTGGCTCCCATCACTAATCTAACTAAAAAGGGCGCTGACCCCAGCATGTGGCCCCCTGAGGCTGTTCAAGCGTTTGAATTCCTCAAAAAGGAATTCAGTTCTGCCCCAATCCTTCATCACCCCGACACTGCGCTTCCTTTTATTGTGGAGGTTGACGCCTCTGAAGTGGGAGCTGGGGCAGTCCTTTCTCAAAGGCACCCGACTACCAACAAGTTACACCCCTGTGCTTACTTCTCCAGGAAGTTTTCACCCGCAGAGGTGAATTATGATATAGGTAACAGGGAATTGTTGGCAGTCAAATGGGCCTTTGAGGAATGGCGACATCTCCTGGAGGGTGCAAAACATCTGGTGACGGTCTATACTGACCACAAAAATCTATTGTATATAGAGTCTGCTAAACGCCTTAATCCGAGGCAGGCTAGGCGGGCTCTATTTTTCACAAGGTTTAATTTTTCCATGACTTTCAGGCCTGGGACGAAAAACACCAAGGCGGATGCACTCTCTAGGAGTTTTGAATCCATTTCTTCTGACTCTAGTGAGTGTACTCCCATTATTCCCAGAGAAATGATCATAGCAACTCTTGAATCTGACCTTTCTTCTTTGTTGCTCCCTCTTCAGACATCTGCTCCTGCAGATACCCCTTCGGGGAGATGGTTTGTACCACAAGAGTTAAGGGAGCAAGTATTAAGGGAGGTGCATGATTCTAAAATGGCAGGGCATCCGGGCATTTCTAAGACTGTGTCCCTGTTATCCCGTCATGTTTGGTGGCCATCGTTCAAACTGGATGCTAAAGCCTACGTTAATTCCTGCCCAGACTGCCAAAGATCAAAGTCTTCTCGAAATTCTTCCCAGGGTCTGTTAATTCCTTTACCCATTCCAGTAAAACCTTGGTCCCATTTGTCAATGGACTTCATTGTGGATTTACCCCCTTCTCAGGGGAAAACGGTGATTTGGGTGGTGGTGGATAGGTTTAGCAAGATGAGCCATTTTGTTCCCCTTCCACACCTCCCTTCTGCTAAGACTTTGGCTGACCTATTTGTTACCCACATTTTAAGTTTCATGGTTTTCCTGAAAATATTGTTTCCGACAGGGGGGTTCAATTTGTCTCTAAGTTTTGGCGTGCATTCTGTTCTTTGGTTGGGATTGAGTTATCCTTTTCCTCTGCTTATCACCCCCAAACCAACGGTCAAACTGAGAGGGTAAACCAGTCCCTAGAACAGTACCTCAGGTGTTATGTGTCTGACAACCAGTCCGCGTGGGCGGAACTGTTACCCTGGGCAGAATTTGCATACAATAATGCTACCCATTCTTCCTCTGGGGAATCCCCTTTCTTTATTGTCAATGGTTTACACCCCAAAGCCTTTTCTTCTCTGGGTCGGGTTCCCCTGTACCATCTGCCAATTCCTCAGTTGAGTTATTTTCTAAGGTTTGGTCTCAAGTGCATGAATCTCTGTCGGCAGCTACATCAGCTCAAAAGAGGGCTGCTGACAGATCCCGTAGAGAGGCACCCCAGTATAAAGTGGAAGATTCAGTCTGGTTATCCACCAAGAATATCAAGTTGAAGGTGCCTTCTCTCAAACTGGGTCCTAAATTCATTGGTCCATATCCTATTACTGCTATAATTAACCCTTCCTCTGTTCGTCTTAAGTTACCTGGTAATTTTAAAATTTCTGATTCCTTTCATGTCTCCCTTCTCAAACCGGCTTCACAAATTCGGCAGTCATCTGTTCCTCCCCCAGTACTGGTTGAGGGTCAACCTGAATTTGAGATCCAGGAGTTCCTTGATTCTCGCCTGGTTAGGGGTAAGCTCCAGTATTTGATTAAATGGAAGGGCTATGGCCCCGAGGAGAACTCTTGGGTCTCAGTTGGGGACATCAAGGCTGACCGTCTCAGGAAGCAATTCCATCAAAAATTTCCTGAGAAGCCTGGGGGTCCGGTGGCCCCCCCGGAGAGGGGGGTAATGTCAGGGTACCTGGGGTGCGGCGGGGTCGTCCACCAGCGAGGACGCCCGCCGCACGTCCTCTTCTCTAGCCGCGCCAGCGCGTCTTGCTGGTGTCGGCTTCTCTCTAGGGTGCGCGCGGCGCGCCTCCTGGAAATTTAAAGGTGCATGCGCGCTGACGTCATACGTCAGCGCGCAAAGGCGCGAAATTCAAATGTATTTAAAGCCCTGGATGGCTGCTTGCAATTGCCCGTGATAGGATTGTATTCCTGGTGCTTCTGAGCCTTGTGCTATTGTCTGATTCTGTCTGATTCCTGTTTTGACCCCTGCCTGGCTATTTCGACTACTCTGAATTCTTGATCCTGACCTTGCCTGCTTACGACTTCTCTACAGTTTAACCCTTCGATTGATCACCCGGTTTTGACCCTTTTGCCTGTTTGACGTTCTTGCTATCTGCCTGCCTCGACCCAGCCTGTTTGACGATTCTTATTATCTGCCTGCCTCGACCCTGCCTGTCTGACGATTCTGTTGCCTGCTCCATTTGTACCGTGACCTTCGGCCCAAAAGATTCTGCTACCTGCCGTGCCCCTCTGCTAGCCAGAACATCTCGCCTTGTACCCCTCGTAAAGTCCAGGTGGCACCCAAGTAAGCTGAGGGCTCCTCCCGAAGCCCAACGGTGGTCACACTACTGGTGAAGCCGAGCCGAGACCAGGGTACTTGGCACCTGTTCTGGTATTGGGTGCCGGCCGTGACAGTTCATTAGTTGAGTTGGATGTCTTTTGGGTGGTTTGGGGCATTTTAAATATATTTAATTATGCTTCTTACAAAGCATAGTAGCATGAACCATAGTATATGCTTTCTTTAAGTGACACTAATAAAAAACAAAGTTATATTCAAAGCCTGACCTTTTGGTCACAATCAATGTCCTTTCTCAAGGAGAATTAAACAAAAAGTGAAAAAGGTCACTAATTGAGACCAAAATGTTGGTTTTAAATAACATTTTGAATTAAAATTTTGACACTATATTGAAAACCTGCGGAGTGCTATTCATTTTGTTTTTATATCCTTGTGTTATCAGCATCCAGGTATTTAATATTTGTTTTTTTTAATATTTAATTTAGTTGATTTAGTTTTACTTTTAGTACGTTTGCATATGTGTGTGTATATATATATATATATATATATATATATATATATATATATATATATATATATATATATATATATATATATATATATATATATATATATATATATATATATATACACACACATAATTAAAAGCAAAAGTTTAGGCACCCCTTGCAAAATTATATCTTGTAGCAATCACAGAGTTAAAAAAAGCAACATATCTGTCACAAACAAATTTGGACGTGGTAACACTCTCTTTGGCACAGATTGCAGCTTCTAAATGCCTTTTGTATACAGTTAAGAGTCTTTCAATTCTTATTGTAGGAATTTTTGCCCAACCTTTCTTGCACATCACTTCTGATTCCAATATCTTCTTGGATCTTCTCTATTGACAGATTTTCAATTATGTTCAAATCAGGGGATTGTGAGGGACATTCATAAACCTTCAGCTCGTCGTGGCTTTTGAGGTACATTTAGGATCTTTGGGGGAAATGTAATAACATTTGCAAAGAGAACTAATTTGTGAATAAAAATTTGCATGTTGCAATGTAATATTCTTCATTACACTTTTATTGCATTGCAAATATTCATGATTCATAATTACTATCCTACTGTCATGTTAGAAGCAAAGTGTTCACAAAGGCAAAATTATTTGGTTTGTGAACATTTATTCACATTGCGAACGATTTTTCTGTTAGTGACCAATATTACATTTCCCCATTTGTCTTGTTGTAGGAACCATCCCATTTTCAGCTGTTTCACTGACTGTTTCACTGACTGTTTCACATGACTGTTTCACACATGTGAAATCATGGGTCATCTGTGATATTTTTGTGTGCTGTGGGTGATCCATTACTGTATCTTTTTACTATAGGCCTTGTTTACCTTAGGGATTGCTTTTTGTGGTGAGATCATAGGTTGAGGCTTCCTTATGATGACTCTCATTTTTGTGCAAGCAATGCTGCATCCTGGACCTGTCAGCCATACTTTCTGAGGTTTTGAGGTCATATGGGGGTTGCCTTTGCCTTTTTGACCAACATATAAGCAAATCTAGTCCAAAGGGTTGTCACATGCCACATTTACTGTTGTCTTCCTTTCTATGTTATAAATTGAATTGAAATAAAATATAACTGTGCATTAACATTTGCAAATATGATTCCTGTAGTAGTCATATAGTACTTTTCACTTACAAAATAAACTAAACAAATAATATGACATGGGGTGTCCATAACTTTGCATTCAGCTGTACAGTATATCTATTATCTATCTATCTATCTATCTATCTATCTATCTATCTATCTATCTATCTATCTATCTATCTATCTATCTATCTATCTATCATCTATCTATCATCTATCTATCTACATATTTATCTATCTCACTATCTTTATTCACTATACATTTCTATTGTCCTGCCTCAATTCTGCTTTGTCAAAGGCCAAGCAAGAGTACTACAGTACCTCTATAAACAATCACAAATCCAACCCACGTCGCCTGTTTTCTCTATTCAATACTCTTCTCCATCCCTCATCAACAGTATCAGTCAACCTGATGCACTCTTTTCAGGACTTTGCTGATTTCTTTAAAGACAAAGTAGAGTCCATCCGCAATCAGATCCCTACCTCTACTAATGTAAACCAGCTCCTCCTTCCTAAGCTCCATTCTGAATGTCTTAATTCCTTCCCTCAGGTAACAATGTCTGAAGTCTCCAAGCTTCTCTTGTCCGTCCCACTCACAACTTGCCCCCTTGACCCTATGCCTTCTTCTCTGCTCAAACACTGTGTTGCAGAGCTTACACCACTACTTACTCACATCTTCAATTCTTCTCTAGCTTCTCGAACCTTCCCTTCTCCTTTCAAACAGTCCTGTGTAAAGCCTATTCTTAAAAAGGCCACGCTTGACCCACCCTGTCTATCAAATTACCATGCAGTCTCCCTTCTACCACTTGCCTCTAAACTCCTAGAGTGTATTGTGTTCTCCCGTATTACTAACTTTCTACACACCCATGATCTGTTGGACCCTCTGCAATCTGGTTTCCGGCCTGGTCACTCTACTGAGACTGCTTTGTGCAGAGTTACATATGATCTTCAGGTTGCCAAAGCCAAAGGTCACTTCTCCATCCTTCTCCTCCTTGACCTATCATCTGCATTTCATACAGTTGACCACTCTCTCCTGATGTAGATTCTGTAGTTCTGTACCTTTCTAACCGATCATTCACTGTCTCCTATGATAACAAAACCTCATCTCCAGTTCCACTTAATGTGGGGGTGCCGCAAGCCTCTGTACTTGGTCCGCTGTTGTTCTCCCTGTACACTCTGTCTTTGGGAGATCTCATCCGTTCATTTGGCTTTAATTATCATCTGTATGCTGATATTTATCCACCCCTTCATTAACAGCTGAAACAAAATCTCTAACTGCCTCATAGCTATCTCAAATTGGTTGAACCAGCGCCACCTCAAACTCAACCTAACAAAAGTGAACTTATCATCTTTCCACCTAAGCCTGGTCCTACTCCCCTATTTACTATCTCTATTGATGGCATGCTCATTAATCCTGTCAACTCAGCAAGCTGTCTGGGGGTAATCTTTGACTCCTCCCTCTCTCCTTCTCTGATCATATTAACACCACTGTCAAAACCTGTCACTTTTTCTTACGCAATATTGCCAAAATCTGTCCCTTCCTTTCACCTGCTACGGCCAAGATGCTCATGCATGCTCTCATCCTATCCAGACTAGATTACTGTAACATTCTACTAACTGGCCTCCCTAAATCCCATCTCTCCCCTCTACAGTCTGTATTAAACACTGCTGCTAGAATTATCCTCATCTCATCCTAAAGGGTACAGGCCCCTCCACTGCTGAAGTTCTTATTATGGCTTCCTATAAAACAAAGAACAACTTATAAACTCCTCCACATAAACTTCAAAGCCCTTCATTCCTCTGCACCTAACTACATCTCATCTCTTGTTTCTCTATATGTTCCTGGCCGAAACCTCCGTTTCCTCTCAGGGCAACCGCTTGGTTGTACCCCCCACTACTACTGCTGTTTCCCGTATCAAACCTTTCTCTCTTGCGACTCCTTATATTTGGAATGCCATTCCTGAATCTCTCAGGAGAGAATCCTCCTTCAGTGTTTTTAAAACAAAACTCAAAGACTACCTCTGGGAGCACCTGGATAACACCTGAACTGGCACTTTTATAACAGTGTAACAAACTGTAACCTACAGCACCTTAATACCCCTCTGAATTGTGTCTGTATGTTACCCTCCCATTTAGACTGTAAGCCCTATGGGGTTGGGTCCTCTAGCGTTTTGTTTCCTTGACACTGAGCACTTAATCTGTATTGTAATTATATTTTATTTTTTTGTGAATTGTATTTCTAATAATTCACTTATTGTTACTTTTTATTTCAATGACCCCTTGTTTGTTACTACAAATTTATTGTTTTGCTGTAGAGTGCTTTGCCCTCGAGAAGCGCTACACAGATAAACATATAATATCTATCTATCTATCTATCTATCTATCTATCTATCTATCTATCTATCTATCTATCTATCACGATACAGACATAGACTTCTGAGCTGTCTTAATTTTTTGGGGTACAAACTTGCTATGTGAGAAGTGGGTGTGGGGTTCCCACTAGAGGAACCCATTGGGAACAACTTTGCTGTGTGCCTAAGGGAATTGAAGGGAATCATAGCAACCACAATATATACTGTTTAAATAATAGTTGATTTGCTTATGGGCATATGGGGTCCCCACAAACGTATGCTCCAAGTAGGCATTTATTATATTTGCTTACAAACACCATTTTTCTTACTGGTTTGTTCAAACAGTTTATTAAGGAAAATTAAAAATGTTTTGTATGTTTTATTCTACATTTCTTAGCTAGAGATACATAAACCGCAATGTAACTGCTGATTACTTGCTTTGCAGATGCAATTAAACACCTGCTACTGCCTAACTGAGCAAATCATTAAAATCAAATAGACATGAATATCTGTTCCTTTCATTATTCCTACCTCCTTAGTATTAGCTAAACTTTTGAAATTAAAGGAAGTAATTAGCTGCTGGCTGTTAAAAGCACACACACATACAATAAATAATTATATACAGTGGAATTTCAAAAAAATATTTGTCAAAAAATTAAGAAATAATTCAAGCATGGGCTTTTGCAGAAATTTTATCAGAAAAAAAAAACATTTGGGACCCTAATATTATAGAGGAAATTTGAGAGAATGTGGAGGCTAATTCAAAAAATCCTATAGTATTTTCTCCCATAAGTATGACTTATGCCTTAAATTGCTCAGAATTGGCCATTCTATAACTTACTAAAAGTTAACTTGATATTAAACCAACCATTTAAATGCTAATGGGGATTTTTTTAGGTAGGAGGGATACCAAGTAACCTCAGATTCTGAGTTATGAATCATACAAAGAACATATCCAAGGGAAAAGCAAATCACCCCTATTTCAGCGTGCTACCACTCATTAAATTCGTAATAATGGAATTGATCTATAAGGTTTTAATGGGAGCACCAGGCATTCAGTTTTTTTCTTGGTGACTGCCTCACTGTTTTTTATATTCATTTTTATATTCACAACATTTTTGTAATGTTTTCTAAATGCCATATGGATACTTTAACTGAATATGTACCATGTTCTATGTGGCTTGCATGCCTACTTATCTTTTTCTGGTTGATAGCGTATTGTAGACATTGTAATTGCACATTGTAAAGAACACTAGCCTTCATAATTGATTTGACTTCAATTAAATATTTCAGAGCCAGCTTTACTCATGGTAATCTGTACCTAAAATAGCTAGCTTGGTTCCTGAGAATAGCGGAACATTATTGGATGAGAAAGACTAAAGGAAAACTTTTGATTGGATGTTACTTTCCCATAACCAGGTGGATATCTGAGGCTAGAAGGATAGAACTCAATATGCTCATTCTATTGCTTACTGTCGTTGCCAGTGACAGGCAGGTTCCCTTGAATATGCCCCATATGGTATGATCTTAAAGAGCAGTATACAATATTTATTGTTACAATTTTTTTATTGGCTGTTCAATTGTAAGGGTTTGCCATTACTTGCCATCTATTATTGAAACCACACAGCACCAGCTTCTAGGTTTTTTATGCATAATCTCTATGTTGAATTAGAAATACATTTATAAGATCTCAATACATTGAATAGTTGGGTGGTTTACTGAAATGTATCACAAATGTATTTTACAGTATTTGTAATATTTTATTTTGAAAAGGAACCTCTTTACTGAAGTCCCAGTGTAATAAGTATTCCCAACAATCTTTTTTTGCTAGTAAAGAGGTGGTATATGTAGCTGCACAGCCTTGCCAGAACCCATATACAACAGTTCAGCAGGTTTGTTTAGTAAGATTTAGTTTGAGTGCAACTAAAGGGTAATTGGCTAAATCACTTATTGGGGGGGGGGGGGTTATAAACATATAACTGAACAATATATCTATATATTGTATGATTTGAAATTCTGTATGGAGAAGGGCAGATTTAAAAGGCAAGATCTACAGGGCAGGGACTTACTATGTACTGAAAAGTTTGTTCATAAATGAAGCCCAAAATCATCTTAATGAAGTCATCATATGCCTGAGGCAGTTACTAGGTATTCATTATTTAAAACTGTAGAAGAGTATGTCATTTTAACTAGCAAATACAGTTATGGCCATGAGAAAGCAATAGATTTATTCCTGTATTGATTTGTGTGATAATAAAAAGGAAAGACTTCATAACGTTCATGATATAAACATTTTATAGAAATTGGTGCCAGTCATAATTTGCCCAGTAGCAAAGAGAACAAAAGTTAACAATACATCTACCTTAACCTTTTGAGTAATGACTTTATAACATTGCCAAGGTGGCTTTTATATTTTTCTCAGTCTTAATGAGTGGAGCTGTTACATATATACGTATCCATAAAAGTTTTTTTCCTTGTCATATTTATGGGGAGAAGCACACAATAATTTTACATATATAAATGCAGTTTTGTCCAGATAGATATCTGGTGGCTTTACAGACTTTATTGCTGGTCATACTGTATATATTTTTGGCTTTTCAGAGTAAAAGAAAATACAAATTATGCTAACTGTTCTCATTTTGGGCACAGTGGAGCTATATATTTATCTGCAATACTAAAATAATACTAAAACCTAAAAAAAAAAAAAGTAATAAAAGGTATACATAATAGAACATTATTTCTGTTCAGAATAATTATTAGCTTGGCATTTTCTAACCTGCATTTTTAATTGTTTGGGTTTATTTTCTCTTCATATTTTTTTCCTCCTCTTGATGTAGCACCGTTTTTGTCTTTAATGGAAGAAGACTTTTGGCAACAAAAATACACTATTTTGTTGATTGCTAAAAATCAATTGGCCTTTTCTCATACACATTATTATACCTTTGATTGAGAGACAGTGGGTGTCTGCAGAGAAATGAAGCACATGGTACTATATCCATTGATCATACTGGATTCTTGTAATATCTCACTTTTCATTTGCTTTTATAATATTTTTTTTTTTAAAAAACACACACATTATTACCTTTGCCACACTATTTAAAGGGACACTAAACCCAATCGTAAAGGTGTCCCACTGTGCCCCCTAGTTCTCTGTAGAAGTTAAGAAAACATTTAATTACACATGGAAACCAATTCACTTGACAATTCTAGTGACTTAATTAATTGCTCTGATGCTACTTGTGCTTCATGTGTAGAATATAATTGATCAAATTTGAGTTGGATGTGGATTTTTATGGGTGAATAAAGCTGTGCTATTCAAGGTGAATCAATTATATAGTGTACATGTGCATATGTACTGATTTAAAAATCAGTTAGCCTTTTCTCATAAACATTATTATAATGCCTGCAAAGAATAGAGCCTATGGTATTATTCCATTGATCAGGCTGGACCATTGATATATTATATCCATTGATCAGGCTGGATTTCTGTATGAGTAGAATCTTACTTTTTCCTTGCTTTCATAATATTTCTCTACAACTTATTTCTTTAATATTTCTTTATTAACTTATTGACCAAGCAACAGCCTGGTTTTCGGAAATTTCAAAATGAAAGAAAATGGGCCAATAATTGATCACCTCATCATAGCACCACCCTGTGATGTCAACGGCCCACCCCATGATGTCTGCACTGTGATGTCACTGAAATGCCCCCAAAAGGTGGAAGCCCTACCTTTAAGACACAAACTAACTAGGAGGTTACAGAGCTGCAAAGGTGGAATCTGTGTACTGGTTATTGCATAAGACATCTCTTCACTTCAGCTTTTATAGATAATTGGCTAACTACACTTTACATTTCGCACAGCCTAGCTATTTACCCAGTTTCATTTTTACACTGAACTGTTTCTTTAAGGCAGGGACTTCTAGTTTTGCTATAAAATCATGGCAATTAGAGGTGGTGGTATGGGTGCTGAACTTGATGTTGGAACAGCTCCTGTATGTTGCAACAAGCAGTCAAAATGTGACTTCAGTCATGAATATGGCAGTTGAGTTTGTGACAGAAGAATTGACGGTCATTTAGTAATCTTTAATTTCACTTATTATTATGTGGAATACTGGTGATGGTTAATACAATATAGATATATATATATATATATATATTTAAGAAAATAATTTATGTATGTTTTTGTTTTCTAACAGATGCCACATGTAAATGATTTACACACACATACGATATATACATACTTTTTTTGTTTAATCTGTAAAACATATTATATGATTTTTTCCATGTCAAGGGAGAAGATGCCATTCCACCATGTGACGGCTGGCCTGTTATATAAAGGAAATAACTATTTGAATCGTTCACTCTCTACTGGTAGTGATAGCGAACAGCTTGCCAACATCTCAGTGGAAGAACTAGATGGTAAGGTATTATAAATAGTAACGTTTTTGTTAAATACAGGTATGGGATCCGTTATCTGGAAACCCATTATCCAGAAAGCTCCAAAATTACTGGAAGGTCATCTCCCATACACTCCATTTTAATGAAATAATTAAAAATTTTCTCAGTAATAATAAAACAGTAACATGTACTTGATTGCAACTAAGATATTCGTAATCCTTACTAGATGCAAGACAATCATAATGGGGTTATTTAATGTTTACATGATTTTTTAAGAGATTTAAAGTTTAGAAATCCATATCCTGAAACCCCAGGTCCTGAGCATTCTGGATAACAGATCCCATACCTGTATTTGTATGTGGAATAAGCCACCTCTCATGCATGTATGACCACGGGCTTTAGTGGCCTATTTATCATGTACAACCTTTGGAGGAAAACATCACTGGTGATGGGTCAATAGTGAGCAATTAGATTTCAACAGTCACCTACAAGTTCGAAAACAAAAGCAAAGATCTCATTGGTTGCTATGGGCAACATCACCAACATTGATATTTGTCTCCACTGTTTTACACAGCATGATAAATAAGCCTCTTAATGAAGAATAAATTTAAAACAATGATCAGATCAGCCTACTTTGATCCATCATATTGGAGACCAAATCAGGAAAGATCTGTTCGGTCCTGACCTAGCCAACAATTGGATATTTACATGTGTGCCCTTCATGTTTAGTCCCGTGCCATGTTCTTCAAAATGTGCCATCTTCTTTTTTGTTTTAGGGAAATTACTCTTGGTTGTTTTATTTGTAGCGTAGTGTAAACACTGTGGAATCATATTGTGCCTTTAGAAAGTGCACTTTTCTGGCTCGTTATTGATTGGATATGATACTAAATTACTGAATATGTTTGAATTATTGAACTTTGATGAACACTTTTTCCTCCTAGCGAAATGTTTAAATATTGAAATCTGCAAGAGGTCATTAAAATAACAGAGTATGACTGTTCTATCCTAACATTAATTTATCTTTACTTGGACCAATTAAGCTGAGAAATAACTGTCAATTTACAGTACGTGAGCATATTTGTGAGGTGTTTTTCTGACCCAATGCTGTTTTAAAAGAATGTAGGTCTGTTTAAACAGTAGAATCTACTCAGAAATGCATTTAATTTTAATAGGTCTTCAATATAGCAAAGCCGTCACTGTAGTAATAATTACTTCTGTGAAAATTGTATTCCCTTATAACTGGTTTCTTACTTGTTCAGTGCCATCATGCATAGTTTGTGAATTGAATGGCAGTTACAGTAAGGTAATTATCCCAGAACCATACAATTCTGACACTGCAGGAATGTTCTGCTCTCAATTTTTCTATGTTCACTTTTGTGAATTATATGGGTAATTAATTTACTAAAATGTATAGGCAGATAGCTATCTAATCCAACTCTACACTTTTCTATATACTGTCCCTTCTAGGCACTGTGGGGATATACATTGTATGAACTCCTTATGTACAAAAGAGCTTTGGCAACAGAAATAAGAAACTATGGGGGCTATACAATAAAATGCACCAAGTTTGCCCAGGAGCAGTAACCCATGGCATCCAATCAGGTATCATTTACTGGTCACCTGTTTAAAAGCACACCAAAAATCTTATTCTATGCATTTTATTGCATAGCCCCCATAGTTTCATATTTCTGAGGGTATGAGTTTTCTGTTGCATTAAGAGTAAGACTGGGGCTTTTTGGTACATTCATATGTACACTCATATCAATGTGCAGCATGGTCTGATATCACTGGAAGGCAGATTAATCTGAAAAAGCCTGATGCAGAAGTATATCTAAGAAAGAAACGCATAGAAATTTTTTGCAGTTTTTACATCATTTTTTACAGGGAGAAATCTGGCATGTGTGGTGTATCATCCCGTATTATACAGCAGAATAAAATGCTCCTAAGTTTTTACATAGGCTGTCTAGAGAGATGCTCAATAACTGTATCAGTAGAGTATTCCAGTGTTATAGTCTATAGAAGCCCTTAAAGCTGGAAAATCCCTTTAAATTTTTAAGATGGAGGATAGTTGTTTCAGTATATAGATTGGTGAATATGCATCATAGAGTATCCTTGATTTGAAATACAGTATCCAGCAGTGGCAAACACAAAACTTAAATATACTATCCCCGCACAGTGGTTTCTTGGTTCCCCCAAGGGATTCCTTACTTAGTCATCAAAAGGGCTTGTCAGTGGCATGTTTCAATCCACCCTCTCTCGGTCACTGACTCAAGTTCTACAAGCTTTCAAAAAAAGATGTCATTTATTTATCAGTTTTGCCAACACCAGACAGGAGTGGCTCAAAGTCAAAAGGGACTTTTATTTCCGAGGAGGTCATTGGGTAATATAGATACTCATGTGTCTTTATTGCCGCCTCATGGTGAGGAGCAAATATTCCAGAACATAATGTTGCTATGTCTGGGTGTGATGTTTAAGTAATAACGTTTTATTGGATGGGATGAGCCAATAATAGATGCTCATAGAAATCTTAGGCATCGTTGACCTTTTCGAGGGAAACCTGAAGTTATTTTCTGCACCAAAAAATTAAAAAGATATGAACTTGACATATGTTGTATTAATGCAATTCTAAATGGAAGTAGAATTTTGCGTGTTGAGTTGCGGCATGATTTGTGAAAAAAAGAGCGATAACCGTTTCCTCAAAAAATGGTAGTAAAAAATGGAAAGTTGACCATTTCTCTCATTGACTTAATTCCATATTGCAAGGAATTGAATTAGGTATTCAATTGCGCATTATTTTTGGAGTTAAACACATTTTTATTATATTGGATATTTAAGCGCATTGAGTTGAATCAAGCCCTTTATCAGATTATCTAGCGCGGATCACTATGTCAAGAAACAACTTCAGGGACTGCCATTGACTTCTACATGACCTTTACAGGTTTGAGATGGAATATTTTTAGATTTGGATTTTTAGCAGCTTTGGGGTATAATAAATCTCTAAAAACTCTATTTTTTTTTCCTCGAAAAATTCAACCCCTAAAAGTGCTCAGGACTACTCCTAATTAGTTTACATAGGTTCCTTTTTTGCTTGGATCCTACATTTCAAAAGAACAGTATCAAACAGGAATTTTAAAATAAAGAATACATTACTGATATAGTTGGTATAACATATGGTGCACAAACAAAAACACATGAACATTTGTATGAAAATACATGAAAAGGAAAAAGCTGTCAAGTTTCCATAGAAGTCAGTGGGAATTGCCTAAAGATTTCAAGGAATTTTATTTTTTACATTTATTACAGTCAAGATTTCTGGCCTCACTGAAAATGAATGGGACAATGTTGGTGCATCCTTTTACCATGACGAAATGTGACTGCAACTGTGTGATTAAAAAAAAAGAGCTTGAGAATAAAAAAATGCAGCTTTCATGAAAAAAGTTTTTGTTTTGTTGCAATTTTTTTCTGCAATTGTGGTTGTTCCCCTCAAAATTAAAAAGCCTCCATTTGACTGTATTAATAAGTAGGTATCAGACATTTCCATGAGATTAAACTTTATTGTACATATAAAATGCTGTAAAGGGGCTACACAATCCACAAATGCAGTAGTTTTTCCTCATAAGCATGCCCTTTACTGAATATAATGGGTCATGGATCTTTTTATATTATTTTACACCTGTAACAAGAATTCTATGTGGAATAAATGTTGTAAAATCAAACATCTGACAGAATTTTTAAATAAACTCAGTAAATAAAAAAAGAACTTGCAGAACTGAACGTTTTAACAAAATGGAAAAATCGAAAATTCCACATTTGTTTAATTTTTATAACAGGAACATTAGTTTAGCCATAATCTGCATCTATGCAAAGATGTATGCCACAACTTCAGACAGATAGATGTCCCTTCTATACCTTGCCACTTACAAAAATCTTTTTGGTTTAATTTTTTTTATGGAAGAATTCCTTATTGGTTGATTTACTAAAAAAAGTATTTTAGAGACTGAGTACACATAGTGCATGAACCAGATATGGCTACAGTATCTTGAACTCACTGATCCTAATTTTGAACATCTACTCTATATGGTTATGGAAATTAAAGGAGCAATTTCATTAAATTAAAAGAAAAAATATAAACATTGGAATTCTTGTGACTGTGTATCATATTACTGCACTTAAATGATTTGTTCAGTGTAAAAATAAAAAATGGTTAAAGGAGAAGGAAACCCCCAGGGCGCAAAACCCCTCCCCCCTCCCCTGTGTTGCCCCCCCTCCCTCCTCCCCCCTGGCCTACCTGTCCCCCTGGGCAAATGCCCCTAACTTGTTACTCACCCCTCTGCGCAGGTCCTGTCCACGGAGTTCACAGTCGCCATCTTCTCCCACGCGCATCTTCTTCCTGCTCTGACTGGCGTCTTCTGGCGCATGCGCAGTAGGAACAGTTACCGGTACAGCTCTACTGCGCATGCGCTGAATGTCACAAAGTTTTCCGATTTCACTTTGTGACATTCGGCGCATGCGCAGTAGAGCTGTATCCATCCCACTGGCATCCTCCATCTTGGGTATGGGCATGGTATCTCATGTGGCTGAAACAAAAGTCTCTTGCACCAGCAGCTGCGGAACAGGAATGCAATCCACACTGGTTGATCTGGGCGCAGCTGCGACCCAGTAGTGTGCGACAACATGGAGAGAAACTGTGCTACGCTCCCTTCTTAGCTGCTGAAGGTACAAGCACATTAAAGCCATAGGGACACATTATGCCTATGGGTCCCTACACTATTACTTTAATTTCTTTGAGTTTTAAAAGAAATCATAAGTGGCAGAAAGGTATCAACTATCTGAGATAAGGAGTTGCTCATTATACAAAACCATACATATTTCTTAATTACAATAGGCAAAAAATATGTTCCGCACAAACCCTAATCACTGACCTAAAATTGAAAAAGGATGTTTCCCATAGAAATTAAAACGTCATAGAATTAACTTTAGCAAGCTAAAACTTACCTTCAAATTGCAATTCTATTGTGTTCACTGGTTCACACAGCTAATGCATTTGCAAGTGACTGCATCAGTTTTGAGCTTTGAAATGATACGTGATAGAAATACATGAATAAAAAGAGCAATTATCTTTTTGGCATTCATGTGAGTCATTGTTAAAACATTTTGCATCAAATTACCATTAATATGCAATCATTGTATATAGTGGCTCGGATCTGAGCTCCGTAATTTAAGTTAAATAAGTTATTGGATGGATTCTGAGTAAAATATGTTCCCTGACCAGCATTCTGATCTGTGCTTTTTGCTAATGTTTGTCTTTGTGGTTTATTGCAGTTGTCTGGTCTATCTTAGTTTATATTCAAAGCTTTAAATTCAAATAAACTTATCATTAACATAAGAAGCAATACTCTGGACATAAGTTACTCTGTTTTGGTTTAACAAGATTTGCTGATGTTTTCTGTTACGCATGGAACGAATAAATCAAGGCCAAAGAAGACCAAAAAGGTCAACAACTGATTCAGATTCTTTCCAAGTGAAGCATTAGCAAATGTTAAATGCTGCTATTTTTGTACCTTGCTTCAGCATCCAGTCTACGAACATATGTAAACGGAGGAAAGAAGATTTAGAATTTTAGTTGCATACACAGTAGTCATTTAAAATCAAATATATTCATTCACTGTTTCTTCTTTTAGAGAAAAGGTAATACAATACATAAACAAGCATTGGTAACATGGATTTCCTATTATGGTTGCCAACAGTTTTCTATGTATATGTGTATGTTTTCTATAATTATAAGATAATATACAGATAGGTCCCCAGTTGATTCAGCTGCTATAATACAGCAATATATCTAATGTACAGTGCACATTTGAAATAATATTGCAGCCTCCTCCTCAATATTAACTCTGTATTCACTATTCACTTGTGAGACTCAACATACAGAATTCTTTGCAAAGTGGTCTTAGGATTTGACATTAATCAAAGTCCATACAACATCTCAAAATCTCTCAGGTACATAAATGTAAAAGGTTAAACCAGTACACATTAATTACCCTTTAAGCATATTCATTTTATAGAAGTAAGGATTCTTTTGTCTGCAAATCTGTTATCCAGATGCTTAGCAACCAACAATGCTGTTCCTAACATGATCCATTTTGAGCTTTAAATATATTATGTATAATTTAAATATGCAGTTTGTCATTCCTCTTACTTTCCCTTTGTACTAAAATAATAGGGATTATACCCTGAAGGCTTTTCCATATTTATTGCCCTCAATTTTACATTTTTCCCCAGAATTCCATACAATTTTGTATTAGGGTTTTGTGGGGTTTTTATACTTCATTAAACTTAAATATTTTAGTTTTAGAGAAATAAAAAAACTAATTTTTAGAGAAAAAATACAACACATAAAAAAATATAAATCCGAATGTTAGTAACTCTGCCCCTTCCAGACCAATTTATCAGCATTCTGATTTTAGTGGTTTCAGAAACCATGAAAAAAACTAATTTTCTCTAAAACCACGAATATCAAGTAATTTATTTCATCAGGCTAATATTAAAAGCATGAATGCATAAAAATGCGGAACTAATACAAATATTACCAAAACCTTGAAATTATCTAATTTTTTCCTGCAAATACAAATGAAAAAAACCCCAGAAACTTCTAAAAGCTTGAATTTAAGAAAGATTTTACAACTGTAAAAGCACAAATCCATTTGATATATACATGATTTTGACAGCTTTTAGATGGCAAAGTTTTGTAGCAGGTTTTTAAAGTTTTTTTTATTAAATAAATAAATTTTTTTGTGGTTCATAGTAATTAGTATAATCCATGATTTCTGACTCTAAAAATATGATTTATAAATGCAAAAAAAAAAAAAAGGTAAGAAATCAACCTCTTTGTTGTACTTAAAATCAATTGTATGTAATGTTGAAGTGTTATGGTTTTCTATGCAGTAACCCAAACATCAAAACTAACACATACAGTCATCCATAAAAAATGTGGATTGATGTCAGTTTAGATGTGCATGCTAAATGAGAACTGTAAACTGTAGCACAGTAGTTAATATGTTTGCAAAGCTAATTTATTGTACAAAAGTAGTACTTTGAAAAGACATGTATACAGTGTGTTTAAACTCTGTCTAACACAGGAAGGCCCATTTATCAGTATTCTCATTTTAGTGGTTTAAGAGAAACTATTTCTCTAAAACTATGAATGCCATGTAGTTTACTAATAGATCCAAAAGTAAAAAGCATGAACGTAAAAAAAAAAAAAAACACTGAACGATCCAAATTACAATACAAATACTTTTAAAACCTCTAACAATTTGGGATTTCCGGGCAATTACTAGTGAAAAAAATCAGAAAACCTCTAAAAGTACAAATTAATTAAGGGGGTTATTTGGGGGGAGTTATGTTTTCCAGAAAATTCGAGTTTTTGAGGGTTTTTTGGTCACAAATCAAATTTATTATACCCTAACTTTGGAAATAGCTCAAATCCGAAAAGACACCATCTAAAACTCATTAAGTCAGTTGCAGAGGTCCCTTGAACCCTTTTTCCACCCCGAAAACTCGATTAATTTGAGTTTTTGGGGTTTTAACCCTGAACCTGCTGATTCCACTTTTTTTTTTAAATTAGAAACCAGTTGTGGGTTCATTCAAAGTATAAAAAAACTCGACCTTTGATAAATAATTCCTAAAAATCGCCCCAATAGGATCAGCACATATCCCAGTGACTTCTATAGGACCTCAACCGGTTTTACCTGGCAAATTTTTGTATTAGATTTTTTTGTGGTTTTTATACTTCATAAATTTGTAATGTTTAGAGGTTTAGGGGGAAATGTAATAAAATCCTCAAAGAGAACAAATTTGCGATTAAAAATGTGCATGTCGCCATGTAATATTCTTCATTAGGCTTTTATTGCATTGCGACTCTTAATTGCACATTGAGAACCTTTAACACCTGGTTGAAGGTGGCATACACTTTTGGAGCAAATGTAACAAATTTTTTATTATGAAGTTTTATTACATTAACAGCACACTATTGCAAACTATAAAATTCATAATCGCTATCCTACTGTCGTGTGAGGGGCAAAATGCACACAAAGGCAAAATTGTTGACTTTGCGAACATTCGAATTGCGAACAAATTGAGAATGAGAAATAAAAAACACTATGAAATTTTTGAGAAAAAATTAAATTAGTGAGGCAGGTTTAATAATTTATAATCTGCAGCAAAAAATGGTTTTATTCTGTAAAAAATGTATTTGTGCCAAGAAAGTGAGAGAAAACATGTTTGCAATTAAAACGCAAGCTCAAACTTTAATATTCAGCTCTATTTGGTTTTATGACAAAAACGGAAGGCAAATATTCATTATCATGATTTCAATTGATACTGAGTAGCAAATACAAAAAAATGTACAAACTTCAACTGGGGAATCTTTAAGGACTGATTTATTAACTAATTTTTACCAATCGAGTAAGATATAACAGTCTAATAATATGTGTTGGAATGATTCATTCTAGTGTGAAAAAAAGTTGGTTTTTAAAAAGGTTGGAACCATTGGTCTCCACATTTGCACTTGGTATTGATGATTTTGATGGGTGCTAGTGCTAAGTACTAACCTGTGCAGGATTTCAGCAGTCCCCATATTTTGGTTCTTGTTAGGCCATCTTTTGAGAGTCTCTGAAACTGCACATGCTCAGTGCAAAAAAGTGGTGACATCTTTCGTAGAAGCTGATACTACAGGGCTGATTATTATTTTTAGAGAGGGATTATTTTATACTTTTATTTTCCATGAGCTAACTAGTAGAAGGTTTTACTTTTGGCTAATTTGTATGTAAATTAATTTTTAATTTGTGTTTAGCAGTTACCCTGACACCTAAAATCTAATGGCTGCTAATTTCTGTTATGTTTCTCACTTATGCACTAGCTATTAAGCTTTAATTAGTATTTCCTCAGTGAACAATTCTCATTATGTCCTTTATATGTGTATTTATACAAAGGCTTGCTTTGTATGAAAGCAATATGTAACATGCATCTCCTGTATGATGGAAAATCAACTTGTTGAAGTCATGTTTTGTTTATACTACATAAAGAGTACCTAGTAAATACCATTCAAATAATTTTCCAAACCAGTCTTTTATATATATATTGCAAAGCAATGTAATATGAATGGTTAAATGACGTATACAGCAAATAAACAAGATGAATGCCTTACTTTTCAGTTACTGGATATCCCTGAGCAACAAGTGTAAATGTCTATTAGGGTTGTCAAAGAGCCAGCCTGTTATTTTATTACATGCAACCTGTAATGCTGTTTTTTTCAAATGGAAAGGTTTATTAGCATAATACAATCCCAACTTTGTTTGTACAATATATGAATATTTTCGTATGATATAATGAAAAGGACAAGCATACCGTGGTCTCTTTAGTCTGCCAATGTGGTGTGGTTAGAGCTTGAAACTTGGGGGAAAGAATAATTCCAACCCCGCCACCAAGACAATCTCCTTGTCTAGGGGTATGGCTAAACAAGAAGCCTATATAGAAGAGGGCAGAAGGTGCAGTTTCAGTAGAGTAACCCATTTTTCAGTAATATTAAGGGTAAGAGAGTAGTAGGGGAAAAAGCAGCCAACATGATAACTTTAATATATACAGTATTTAGCAAATACCTCTAATTCCCACCAATGATACCACTTATTTAGTTAGTAAGCTTTGATAGTGGAATGGCTTTTTCACAAGTTGTTTCCAAGAACAGGCAGTTGAAAGATAAGTTTTCATCCATTATATAGCAAAGTTGTTACCAGCACAAAAAAACAAGGAGCAAACTACATTTCCAGCTGGGTTTATGGAAATAAGTTTGTTCAAGCACTAAGAATACAAAGTCACAGTGAAAACACCTGAGAAAATGCAAGGTTATCTGATACATACACCATCTGATCACTACCTGTGGGAAGGAGAAATTATATGAATGAAGTCTGCATTTGGGAAAGTACAACAAGGTTAGGTAGTATAGAGGTTTGCTTAGGAAATACAGTACACAGCTTGTGAAGTATCAATGTTTGCAATGCACCAGTGTAACACTAAGGCAACTGACAGTAACCTATAGTATGTGCTATAATTTAGAAAATAAGAGGTCACTGCTAAATGTCTATAGCCTCTGTGCACCAGTAAAGAAGTCCAAAACATATGTTACGTTTTAGTTCTCCTTTTAGTTCTTCTCTAAAAGAATTGTCTACTGCAGCAGTAACTGCAGCAAGAATTGAAGAAACTTTATAATATGTAAATGACATTGGTTTATTTTGTAACAGAGATACGGGAAGCTTTCAGAGTGTTGGATCGAGATGGTAATGGCTTTATTTCCAAACAAGAGCTGGGCATGGCAATGCGATCCTTGGGATATATGCCCAGTGAAGTAGAATTGGCAATCATCATGCAACGACTTGACATGGATGGTAAGTAGCTAAGATTACCAAATTTAAAAACAATTAACGTTTTGGTATCCATGTTCAACAATTCATGCTTTTTAAAAAAAACACCTTAATATACATTTTTTAAGTTTTAATTTGCCGTTGTATGCCCGTTATGCTGGGGCCTTAAAATTGATTTGCTCTTTGGCCCAGTAACATCTAGTTATGCCTTGGGTTATATCATTTGATTTTCCTTCTGAATTGTGCATACCGAGGAATATCTAACAGGCTCATAGAAGTGGTCAGCTTCTCAAAGCTGTAGAACATGTTTTCTAGCAAATGAAAAGTGGGCGAAGTGGAGAAATGTTTTTATGAATGAAATAGATTTTAATAATATTTTTGATTCTCAAGGAATTTTGTGAAAAATTCCAGAAGTTTTAAGTTTTCCCAGAAAAAGTTTTCATAAATGTAAAATTTATTTGACAGCAAGAAAAATTAAAAACATTCTAGAAAAAACAATTTAACATCTGATAAATCCACCTGTGTCCCCAAAAAACAGCTTTATCACCATCTTCTGCTTAATCCTAAAAGAGAGAACCTATTCATCCCCTGGTAAAATCTCCATTATGGCTAATCCTTCTGAAACATTGAAAGCCTTTCTCTCCTCTACTCTTCACTAGGGGGCACATTTACTAAGCTCGAGTGAAGGATTCGAAGTAAAAAAACTTTGAATTTCGAAGGTTTTTTTTTGGTACTTCGACCATCGAATAGGCTACTTCGACCTTCGACTTCGATTCGAACGATTCTAATTAAAAATCGTCCAACTATTCGACCATTCGAGAGTCGAAGTACTGTCTCTTTAATAAAAACTTTGATTCGATATTCGAAGTGGAAGGATTTTACTTCGATGGTCGAATAGTGCACAAGTGCACACGCACGCGGCGGGGGGAGGGTTGCGGGACGGGAGTCAGTGAGGCAGTAGCCCTCAGCATCCGGAGGAGGGGTCCTGAGGCAAAAGCCCCGGGCCCCCCAGTCCGACCCTGTACATTTACATGCATATATCTTGATACATTCACTGACAGTTGTGGTTTGTATTGATCACATTAATATGCTTTTAAATAATACTAAATTACTAATACAGTCATCATTTTTTTCTTTCCTAGTCCCTTGAGTACTGTGGTCTTGAGAGGGTTATTTATTTGAAATATTCTTTTATTGATGATAAAGCTATAGGGGTCTGCTACCATTACAGAGTGAGCTGAGAACTAAAGGAGTTTGCAGTGTGCAGGAATCCTGCAAAAATACCTAGAAAGGTGTAATTGGTTGTCCTCAGGGGTGCTGCACCAATGATACAAGTTGAGAAATCTGCCTCAGGCAGCAGTTCCCCACTGGTTACCAGGGGTGGCAAAAATACTGCTCCTGGTAACTTTAATAGACAAATTTAAAAACGAAAATTTGGCTCTTCTAGCGCTTCTCTTCACTAGTGTGTAGACCCCTCCGGCTCCAAAAAAAGTGAGCGCAGGAGGGTGGGGGCAGCAGTGAGCTGCCTCAGGCTGCAAAGGGTCCAGGATCGCCCCTGGTTGTCCTGTCATTTTGTAAAGGACTGCTCCTAGTGAGGGACTAAATCCTTTGTTTCCAGTGTCGGACTGGCCCAGAACCCTTCTCCAGATATTTAGAATTGCAAAAAAATAAATATTGCGCATGCGCGCCAATCGGCGATGTTGCGCATGCGTGCCGAACGGCTCACTCCGATGCATCGTAGAAGGGGGGCGGGGGGGGGGAATTATATTTCACCAGTGTTACCTGCTAGATATTTTTGTGGTAGTATTTTAATTCTTCCTTAAAGGCTTTATGCGTTCCGAAAGTAAAAAGTAAGTAAATCAGACTGGAAAGTTATGGAATAAGTGTGCACAAAATATTAGGCTAACTGTACTAACTGTAGTGTAATACTTTCAATTTCATACAACCTTATATCTCTGTTAGTTATTTTATACTACTGCACTACCTTGTTTCCAAATACTTCCATGATGTGCCATAATGTGTCTATAAATCTTTTAAAACTAACAATAAAAAAAGTTTTTTTCATAAATCCTATAGTATTTGTACAATGGTAACAGGTAAATGTTATTGTATATTGCACTCGCTTTTTGCTTTTTATAACATAGAGACAATGCAAACTGCAACAGGTGGTTTAGAATAATGGTATCTAATTATTTATTTTACTTCATATATTTTGAAACACTCAACTTTAAAATCTTGGCACTGAATGTTCCACTTCTCAAGAACAAATTGTTTTCAAATAAACATAAAATTATATTAAAGAATATTACCATATTCAAGGAATCCTTTAACCATAACATCTTTCTATTTAATGATTACAACAAAATGATTAAAACATCAATTACCTTTTAGAGAAATTACAATTATTCCCGTTTGTTTAATATTTTTAATGAACAGATATAATTCTTCTAAAAAGATTTAGAAGAGCAAGCGAAGTCACTGTTATTATTCTATTCAATGAAAGGTATAGAACAGATTATTACTTATAAATTGTCAACTGGACAATAGTTGGCAGTTCTAGTTCAAGGAAATTGCCAGCAGATGATATACAAGCTAATACAACAATCCATTATTTCAGAGCAATTTTTCACTATTGTTTCCCTTGTTCATATGATCAACTGGCAAATTGAAATGCCTTCTAACTATAATATAGTTTATATATATAGTTTATTGTACACAATAGCTAGTTTGTTCAGTTTAAAGCACTTACTGTTGTAATCCAAACTGAGTTTAGGCATGTCTTAGCCTTAGCTAAATAATATTGTTACCCAACTCCATTCTTTTCTGTAATACATATGTATTTAATTTAAATGATTTTGCAAACTAGCCCTTGCAAATAGTGATGGGCGAATTTGGGGCGTCTCGTTTTTGATGCCGGTGTCCATTTTTGATGCCAGCGTCCGTTTTTTGGATGCCGGCGTCTGTTTTTTGGCAAAATTGCACCGGAGTCCAAAAAAAACTGATGCCGGCGTCCATTTTGTTTTGACACCAGCGCATTTTCACAGTGGTTTCGCAAATTTATGCGCTGGCGGCGAATTGCGGGAATTCAAATTTGCGCCTGGCAAACAAATTCGCCCATCACTACTTGCCACCATGTCTCAGCTGCCAATTCTTGCTTTATGTAACCTAATCTTGAGCCAAAATACCTTTACCAGCTAGTGATGGTAGAACATGGGTCACACTGGGTTTCTTCACACATATGGACTCTCGGTAAATGAAAAAGGAAGGGAGAGGGAGTTCTGCTACTACACCTCTCTGCTGCTGTGATAAAAGCAAAATAGCATGCCAGAGCTTCTTGAACTCAAAACAAAAGGGTTTATTGTCACAGACACAACATGGTTTACAGTATTGGTTGAGGTAGATATGTATATGGTCAGATGCAGTCACAGATAGAGCTTAGCAATGTGACACCCTGTGGAGATGCTTGGAAGGTTTTAAGATCCACCATTAGGCTTTAAGCTAGTGGTCCAGTGAATCCCTTCAGCACTGCAATATCTTCCCTTTAGGCTAGTTATGCCCAGGGAGCGCTACCTCCAGCTATTATGTGGGGGGAGCGGCGTGGCCGGCTGGGTTGCCTAGGGTGACCGGCCAGCTTGGCCCAGCTCTGCACAAAGACTCACAAACAGATATATAACAGACAAAATTTCCATAGGCAAAAACAAGTAACAAAGAAGAATAAAACTACTAAAACCAATGTCGTCTGAATCACAGTTTGAGTATAATAATTTTTACAGACAGAAACAAGTGAATTAGCAAATACGCTATTCGCAATCTCAATAAACATGTTTTTTTAGCCAAGGAAAAAAAAAAAACACGATGCAGTAAAAAAATGCCAGAAAATTGTGAACGTGTGTGTGCACTTGATAATTGATGATGTGTGTTGTGTGCGTATTTGCGCATGTGCAAGTATTTGTGAGTGCTGTGAATGTGTAAAACCCCCCAATCCTCCCAAAATATATTTGTGTATGTGTAAGTGTAAATCAAGTGTATATTAGATGAAAAAGTGTGTGATTGTGTCTTCTGTGTGTGTGACACTAACCTAGGGGCGTGAAGCCTGGAAACATCCAGGAGGACATTTTATTTAACTAAATGTTACAAAAATAATCCCATTCAAAGACTAGTGTTGCATAAATAAATAAATAAAAATAAATAAAAATAAATAAATTTATTCCAGCAAATAAGGCGTTCATTTACCCAAGGCAGCATAAACCATACACTCACAGTAAACATGTGATGCCATATAATTTTAACCTCAAATAAGTTCATTATTGGCTCATCTAATTAATTATTGCTTTGGTACACTGGGGACTATATTGTAGCAAGAATAAATTAATTCTGTACAAGCTGTATGGTATTTAGTTTAGCAAGTACATCATCTGTACCCCCAAGGAATCGGGGGAGCTTAAGGTCAATGGACTTCAAAAAGTGATCACTATAGTACATAAATTCAGCAGCTGGCTGAGTGAATTATTGATATATGCAACAAAATTATATGAGGTCCATTCTTATCGTTGTATAACTAATGTCGCTTAAATTCATTGTTAAATGTTTTTAAAAACAATTTTCTGTTTGATTGCTTTTCTAATATATTTTATCTCCATCTGTGCTAATTGGTTTGTTTATGAGAACTTATTAGTGAATGCTCAAGTATTGTTGCTTTATAAACTGTTAAAAATAGGCCAGATTCAGCTTTCACTTTCCTCAAAGTGTAGAGTCACACAAAGGGTTTCATTAGTGACAGTTAACTAATTAGGACAAGTTAAATTTATTACAAAAACATATTAGTTACAAAAGTAGCCTTACATGTTTTATGCACTAAATTTCTTGTAATCTTTCATCAGTGAAAATCCTGGCAGCCAAATGGCAGACGCCGCCTGTTGTCGCCAGTCCATTACCATGGAGGCTCTAAGTGTTAATGTTGGTATTTGTAACAACTATGGGATGTTTATTTTATGAAGACCATTCATGTTCCATGGTATAAAGTTGCCATGGAGGTGTAGTCACCATGCAGATCATAGGAACAGTAGCCATGTATTGGGGAGACATCATGGTGTTCATAGAAATGTATGCCACAGTGACCATGAAGACATGATTATAATTTGTCACAGATACTCTTTCTGCTTAGGCTTCCTTGATTGTCTCTCAAGATCTGCTTAGGTACTGGCCTTGACATTGTAATCTAGTTGTGGGCAAGCTTATGCTGATATATTTTTCACCATACATATCATATATACATATACATTTAGGGGCCCATTTACTTACAATCAAATTCTGGGTTATACCACGTATCTCAAAAAAATTGTGGTTTTCCTATTTTTTTTTTAAAAAAAAAAAGCTGTAAAAATTTGAGATTTATTAAGGGACAGATTTATCAAAGGTCAACGAGAATTTTCGAATTCAAAAAATTTGAATTTCGAGTTATTTTTTGTGTACTTCGACTAGGGAACAGTCCAAATTCGATTTGAATTTGAAAAATATTTAAAAATTCGACTTCAACCATTTGCCATCTAAAACCTGCAGAATTCCTAGTTAAGCCTGTGTAGGACCTCCTAGAACCTATTTGGAGTCAATTGGTGGACTTTGAAAAATCAAAGTTTTTGTGGGGAAAAACTTTGATTCAAATTAAATTGAATACGCTATTACTTTGATTCATACAAATCAAATTCCAGCCAAATACAGACCTATTCGATCTAAAACTGACCTATTCGGCCAAAAAAAAAACCTTCAACTTAATTTCGGTTGGTCTTTTAGAATTCAAATTTCGAATGTTTTTCTAATTTAAACTTCGACCCTTGATAAATATGCCCCTAAGTGTAAAAAACACAAAAACCTATAATACAAAACTTCACCGGGTAAAAGTTTTCCAGGTCCTATAGACGTCAATGGGAGCTGCACTGATATTATTGGACCATTTTAAATCAATTCAGAGTTATTAGTATTTTTAAGCACATTATTTTCCACTTGTATTTATTTGGATCTTTTAATAAATGTTTGTGAGTCATGGTTTCAAAAACCTCTAAAATCCCACTTTTGATAAATAGGCCTCCGTGTCTTTGTTAAACTCTCGAAGGAAGCCTTAATTGATTGGTTCATGATTGGTGTAAACAAAAGAAAAGTAGTTGGATACCTTTGCCTCTCCCCTTTTTCAACTGAGCAATTTACCTGACTCCAATCCCAGGGGTCCTTGACCCTCCTCCTTCTATTTTGTACTATATAAATATGTTTTTTTACATTTCTCATTAATGCCCCTTTCATTTAAAATTTTTGTTAACCTCATTGATTTTTTGCATGTTTGCAAAGGAAAGTTTCAGTTGAAAAATGATAATTTGTTTATATAAAAAGTACATAAAAATGCAATTTTTTAATGGGCCAACAAGCACAAAAGAAACCCAAAAATTCAAATTGAATAAATGGTTTATATTTTGCTTAGGACAGCTCCATGACCTTGCAAGCTTTCAAAGGCTGAAGCTTTACATTAGAGTTTTTTTGACTTAATAGATATTGAAAATTCGTGTTTCTTCAATCATTATTCACATTCACGTGTTTTAAATACAACCTAATAAACCTCTTAGTGTTGAAAAACTATTATATTATTCAAGGGAACCTGTTTAGATAAACATTTGAGGATTCACAAACATTAAGGGGTAAAGCATTTCTGCATGGCTGCTCAGGAAGGGAAATAGAGTTTGCATGGCTCTAATGTATACAGTGCATTCATAGCAATCCTTGGTAGAGAAAAAAATCCTGAGAGTTCAAAGAAAGATATTAAGATGCACAGCATGAAGTATTGTCCAATAAATATATCAACTTGTTTGTGACAATTATCAGGATTGTTTGGGCAATAATCAGGGAATTATTTATTAAATTCAGAATGCCAAAAACTCAAAAAAAAAACTCAGAAAAAAACATATGATTCTGGTTTTTGCACGATTTTATCGAGTTTGTCCCAATCTGATTAAATTGTGTTTTTATGATAATAAAGAAGGATTTTAGTTTGGCCTGACTTTTTTTAATTTAAATACTGTACTAAGTTTTTTAATTTAAATCCAGAGTTTGATAAATATGCCCCTCTGTGCCTATTTTTGTGAAATTAGCTCTTGCTAAAATAGTTTGTTGGATATATTTGCTGGGTATTATTTGGGCCAATGCTTATTTTATCTTTTATGATGGCACATGCTGTTTTATTTGCATAAAAGATAAAGTATATCCTTTAGACAATATTTATAGCAAATGATGAATTTTAAGCTAGTACTTCTAAGCCAGGTTTTTACTATAATCCACTTGTCTGTTCATACAAGTGAAATCGACTTATCACTCAATATGAACCCCTGGAGTTAAAGACGTCCTTTGTAAACTGGCATACACAGCCACAGTTACAGTCCAGGGTCATAATACATCAATACTGTTTAATGAACACACTCTGCACCACTTTCCTCTTGGTAACGTATACATTTTCAAATGTAAAGCAATAATACATTTTACAAAACACTTTCTGTAAATACTCAGACAAAGCTTGTGGTTACATTCAAGAGGCAACTTCACACCTATTAGTTGGTAGAGAATGATAAAAAATTCTATAAAATAGAAGATGTATTTTACTCTGCCACTGGTTCACTCTGTACAACATGTGAACAGTAAACCATGATCAAATATTACTGTACACTATGTAAAAATATTTTAATACTTAAAAAATGATTAAATACTGTATTACAATATGTTGCATGAAATTTAGCAAATGCGTCTTCTCATATTTACAAAAGATTTCACCGGCACACAGGATAATGCAGCATGCAACGTTTCGGGGTTACCCCCTTTGTCAAGTATGCTTGACAAAGGGGGTAACCCCGAAACGTTGCATGCTGCAATAAATCACATAGCAAGGCTGTGCCTGCTTGCATTATCCTGTGTGCCGGTGAAATCTTTTGTACTGCTGTTATTGGAAGTTGGCCGTCTACTTCCTTTGCTGTGCACCAGGGACTCACTATCAAAGAAGTAAGGGTGTGCGGGTGTTTTTGGAATTTCTCATTGGATCTTCTCATATTTACTCATAGCAGTCAGCTAACACGAGTATTGCATGAAAATACATTCACCTATTCAATACATTTATAAAACTTTAATAAAACGTGACAACAAGGAAATGTGTAGTGCTGTGGTATAAGACCATTTAGACGGCTGTGCTTAAAGAGGTTGTTCACCTTTGGTCTGAGGTGGCGAAGGCAAGTCTGGCGGAACAGGTAACGTTCAGTAAAATGCGCATCTTAGTGAATTTGCAGAGTAACGCTCCTTCGCCAGAGCGATACTTCGACTGGCGTGAGAGTGTGAAGTAGCGCTAGAGGCTATCTCCTTCACTAGCGAAGTTACGCGAAGTTCAAAACACTTGAAAATCGTGAAGGCAAAAAACATCTTCAAATGTTTAAAGGGACCCCTGCCAGCGACTTTTACATGAATTTGACAGGTTTTAGCTGTAGTATTTTCAGATTTGGATTCTTTGCTGCTTTGGGGCATAATAAGGCATACATGACCTTGACAGATTTGAGATGGCGGATGTTTAGATTCTGCCAAAAAAACTGAAAAAACAAAGGTTAAAGGAGAAGGAAAGCTACAGAGGCATTTTATTGCCAATAGATTAGCTACAATAGTGCAAGCTATATTTATTCTGTAGAATGTTTTACCATACCTGAGTAAAAAGCTCTAGAAACTCTGTTTGTTAAGGATAGGAGCTGCAGTATTAACATGGTGTGACATCACTTCCTGCCTGAGTCTCTCCCTGCTCTGGGCTCAGATTACAGTAGAGAAGGGAGGGGTGGGGAAGAGGAGCAAACTGAGCATGCTCTTGCCCAGGGCAATGAGGTTTAAGCTGAAGGCAGGAAGTCTGATACAGAAGCCCATGTGTACACAATAGAAGGAAAGAAATGCTGTGTTTCTGTTGACAGAGGACTCAGAGCAGCATTACTTTGGGGGTTTACTGGTATATTTAGATGGACCTTTCTGATAAGGCTTACTTAGTTTTAACCTTTCCTTCTCCTTTAAGTAAATAACCCTTCTAGTTTTTTTTTCTAAAAATTCTAAATTTTTTGTGAAAAAAACCCTAAAATTTTTAGAGAAAACAGAACTTGACCTTTAATAAATAGACCCCGTGGTGCCTTAGCAAAGCCAATTATTACCATTGTCTATTTTCAAACCATTTTTTAATTGGCATCTGGGTGCCAACTTGTTTAACTGGGCAAAAGGGGATAAGGGTCAAATTAATAATATTTCTACTTTTATAATTGTATTTCTAATAATATTTTCCAGTGGTTTCTTCTATAGATAGATACATATATTAATCAACAGATTATAATTAAAGCTAAATGAGTGAATGAGATCTTCCAAAGAGAAGGAGGTATAGGGAGAATAATAACACACCAAGTACAGAACCTTGTAGCCTACATTGTGGAACTGGAAATAAGGTTTTGTTAACATAAGAGACAAAGATTGATTAGAAAAGGAAGATGAGGACCAAGATGCAGCCTTATTATGTATATCAAAGGAATGCAGAATTTTCGTTAGAAGGGAGTGGTCAGTTGTATCAAATGCAGTTGATGGGTCAAGGACAATTCAGATAGAGAAGTGACCTTTGGCTTCAACAACTTGAAGATAATTTGTAACTTTGCACAAGGAAGTACTGTGTTGGTTGTACAAAAGAAAATACACATTACTTGGTCCAATTTTATTGGTAATTTAGTATCTATGCAAGTTTATGTATTTTTAATAAGATGGGTTTTAACTTACAAAGGTATGTTCATAAAATCGCCAAGTCACCATTCCACATCCAGATAAACCCCATGTGGCGATCCTAACTATTTACTTAAGGTTATATTATTGATTGTCTTTTATTGCATTACCTCATGTTTTCTTCATTTTATTGCATGTCTCATAGGCTTGATCCTCCCTCATTGTGGCTTTTTAAGGAACAGTTCAGTGTAAAAATAAAAACTTGCTAAATAGATAGGCTGTGCAAAATAAAAAATGTTTCTAATATAGTTAGTTAGCCAAAAATTTAATCTATAGAGGCTGGAGTGACTGAATGTGTAAGATAAACACCAGAACACTACTTCTCTCTAACATCTTAGATTGTCAGTGACTTTAAAGGGGTGGTTCACCTTTGAGATAACTTTTAGTATGATGTAGAGAGTGATATTCTGAGACAATTTGCAATTTGTTTTCCTTTTTTATTGAAGGTTTTTTAGTTATTTAGCTTTTTAACCAATCTGGTAACTAGGGTCCAAATTACCCTAGCAACCATGCATTGAATAAGAGACTGGATTATGAATAGGAGAGTGCCTGAATAGAAGGATCAGTAATAAAAAATAACAATTATAATACATTTGTAGCCTTACAGAGCTTTTGTTTTTTTCTAAGGGAGTCAGCAACGCTCATTTGAAAGCTGGGCAAATAAGTAAAAAAAACTATTAAAAATAAATAATGAAAACCATTTGAAAAGTTGCTAAGAATTGGCAGTTCTATAACAAAATAAAAGTTACCTTAAAGGTGAACCACCCCTTTAAGGGGGGCCACATGGGACATAATTATTCAGTGAGTTTGCAATTGATCAGCATGCAGGTCAGATTCAAAAGCAACATTTATGACCCATGTGGCCTCCCCTCAAGTCTCTGATTGGTTACTGCTTTGTAACCAACCAAAATTGGGTTTTTGGCTAATTAATTATATTGAAAACATTTTATTGACAACACAATATGTTCTAGGATTTTATAGGCAAATAGCAGAAGAGAGGCAGGACAGGCATTTTTCAGAATAGGCTTGACACAGGTCTATTTGAATGGAGAGGGCAAAGTTCCAGAAGCCAGTGAAGAGGTGAGGATATAACGGTATGAGCTTGAGTAGGAAAGAATGTGTAGTGCCCAGAGAGCAAGTTGTGAATGGGAAAAATGAGAAGTTGGGAGACTTCACAGGCAGTTACAGGATAAAAAGAACTAAGATAGGAAGAAGGGTGCTTTGGGAAGAAAGCATAATTTGTTAGTAGAGGTGGTGATATGCTTGTGCGTGGAATTGGAGAGTATATAAGAGAATTGTGGCATGACTAGAGACATTTATAATAGACAAAGTCTGCTTCTATTCTCAAAACGTCAGAAGAAGAAAACAGAATAGTGACAGAAGAACAGACTAAAAGAAGGTAATTGATGTAATATGTGTAAATCTAGAACCAGCACTCCTTACTACTACAGGCATGCAAACTATTATTTGTACAGCACAGGACCTGGGGTTTTCCAGATAAGGTGAATCTATAATTTGGATCACCATACCTTAAAGGTACTAACAGCCATTTAAACAATAAAAAATGGATTTGTTTTTCCACTAAGATGAATTTATGCTATCTTAGTTACCATCAAGGACAGTATCCAGCTATATTGTTATAGAGAAAAAGCATATCATTTAAAAAAATGGCTGTGTGAATTTTGAGCAAAAAATATACTCAAATTTTATACTCAAACTCAATCCTTAATAAATACCCCCTGTATGTTTTTTCTTATATTTCCATAAACTGTAGGTAAAACAATTGGAGAATAGTTAAGTAAGTGTAGTGCTTAAAACATTTCTATTTCCAAGTCATTCTGATAAGTCCATTGGTTGAAAATTGTCTCTGCAGCTCTCAGGTCTTGAATTATTTTGCAAAACAGCTCTGTGGAGAAAATGCGTGAAAAACAGATAAATATCTAAAAAATCTTGATCTGTGGGAGAAGCATGATTTTTCATTTAGATCAAACATCTTTTTCTCTCAACCTTTGATAAAGAGGCCTATAATGAATTATAACACTCCTTATTTCTGCTAAGACCCCCAAGGAGTAAAGTTTCTTTACTTCCATTTGTAAGAATTTATGTAAAAGTGAAAAGATATTTCTTGTACTATATCTGAACTACAGGACACTGTATATCTTTTACACAGTACAATCAATTTACTGCTTTGGCTGAGAAATTACATGAAATAAAATCTTGTTGCTAAAAGCATGATGAATTAACAGTGTTATTAAACTGGCATATGAACAATTTGAGAAAGCAGATAAAACATGGATGACTTGAACTAATTCACATATATAGTGAGAAGGGTTTTTTGCTGTTGCTTTTTAATAGAGGTACAGAATGTGGCATTGAATATTTTGTTAAATTTATTTTCATAAATAAAATCTTTATTATGGGTCCAATTAAACTCTGTTTTGTGAGATATGACCTAGAAGGGTAATTTTGGTATATTTTGTGCATACAGTATTAGAAGCATTTCCTGCACACATTTCTGAATTCATAACCATGAAAGATGCCACTCATTATACAAACATTTTAATGAGATCAAAACAAACCAACACAGTTACCACCAGTGTAGATTATATTTCCTTATATTAACTTCTGTACAGTTCATTATTTTTCCTCTTGTTTTGTTTGTGAAAATAATCCCTTGGTATTTTGAGTATATATAACATGGAGAAATAACCTGGTTCATTAGAAATCTATTTAGGTTCATGAGTCTTTTGTAGGACACAATGATATCTAACTTGCAAAAATGTGTTTGCATCTGAATGTAATTTGTGTGTATTTTGCCAACATTAACAATAAAATAACAGCAAATATGAAATATTTTTCAGCAATTGAGGAGTGGATGATAGAGGAAGAGAGGGTACCTGAAACAAGTAGAAGCCAAAATAGTAAAATATAGAAAACAAATGTCATGAGCAATGAAATCAGCAAAATCAACAGATACATTACAAAACAACAGAAACAATTGTTGTTTGAAGAGAGTGTGCTCAGATGGTTTACACAGTCAAATACTGGCTGTATATTCATTGAGGCTGCACTAAAGAACTATCTGGTAATTTTCCTTAATGATAGCCTCAGTTTGGATATATGTAGCTAGGTTGGCAGTAACCTAACTAGAGGGGGACGGGCCCTGGTGCGTGACGTGCAGCCGGGCCCCAGGCCCTGTCCCCCTCCGTAAGCGATCTTTGGCCTGCTTTTCAGTGGCGCGCAAGCTGCCGGGGGGCCCTGAGGGGGTGCGGACCCTGGCGCGCTCACACCCCCTGCCACTGTAGGTTGGTTTGTGCTCTGTTACACTTCATCTGACACGAAAGCTTTGATATCTCTGTTGCTTTTCTCAATAAGATTATTGTCAGCATTGTAAGTATTAGGGGCAGATTCATCAAAGGTAGAGTTTTAGAGGTTTGTGAGGTTTTTATACCTCGAATGAACTCACAACTCAAATATTTTCCAAATTAAGATAAAACTTCAATGGAAAAAACTGGAATCAGTGAATTTGGTGGTGAACAACCCAAAAACTCAAATTAATCGAGTTTTTTGTGGGAAAAAAATAGAATTGCTCGAATGAATCAAGTTTTCGAGTGAAACCCACTGAAAAAAACTCGAACATCATGAAGGCTATTATCTTCAAACGGTTGAAGGGACCTCTGCCATTGACTTCTACATGACCTTGGCAGGTTTTAGCTGGAGTATTTTCAGATTCAAGCTATTTCCAGCTGCAGAGTATAATACATCTCATAAAATTGGAGTTTTCTCTTTTTACAAAAACCCCAAAAATTTGACTTTGTTTTAACCAGAAAATTCAAGTTTTTGACTGAAGACTACCCTTGAAATGCTTAGATTTTTAAGTGTCTTTTTCTTTGGGTATTTTTTGTCATTGTTCTACTCCCATTGGCTCATTCTGCTGTTTCCTGTAAGGCATTTGTATAGTGTGTTTACAAGCTTCCATGGGGATACTATTGTATGCTAGCCCAAGGAAGGTTAGTGTTAGCACAGTAAGCTACCCTTTTATGTGGGCAGTTCCCATCAAATGCATCTCTTTGCTAGTGCTAATTCTGAATTCCTTTCAGTTGTGTAATCTGCCTTCACCCACTCATATTAGCACCACACTCTCCCTTTTACAGTCCCTTTTAAAATGCAATGAAAGAACATTTCTGAAAATGGTACTCATATTTCTATAAAGTGTGTGTTTTTTATTCCTTGCATTTGTAGTAAGTGGTATCTGCTAGCTTTAAAATTTTGCTTATCGCAGTCCACTACTTTCAAACCTTATCTTCACAATACAAGCAATTATATTACAATACTTTAATAATGAGCACAGTTTCTTATAAAGTAACAATAAAAACTTTACCTGACTGCTTTTAGAAAAGAAAATGTAACAAATGTACAATTTGCGATTCGTATGTTCGAGCTTTGTTCCTTTTCACTGTATTACTCCTTTAAACATTAAAGTAAAAGGATAGCTCGGTAATTCTACTTGAGCTGCAGGTCCCCAATTTTACTCTATTACTAATATTACTCTAAACTATACCAGCCTAAATATTCCCAAATACTAAATCCAATAAATTGTGAAAATGTAAGGGGGTAAGGGCTCTTTTTATAGAGACTGCATTATTCCTGTTTACTTTAGTTTGACCTCTTGAACAGGGAAGGTATTACCGTCTGTATAATTTTAGATTTTAATTTCATCTCTTGTGCATCTCTTTACTTCGGATACACTATGGTCAGCTTACACATTCCCCCATATTCATTCTATTAATCCTGCTTAAAACATATTATTTTGTTGTGATTTGTGAGTACTGTTCTAAGCTGTGGGATCAAAATTAGGAAGAGTGAGGAAACCAAGAATTTCAGTATTTATATAAATTAATAATAATAATAACAACAATAACTATTATGTATATTATTAATAGTTGTATTTGGTTTGCAAATATAGTCAGATGGCACACAAAATATAATATATATATATATATATATATATATATATATATATATATATAATTGCAACTTCTCGCTTTTTGTCTTCATAGTACATATTTTTTTTATATTTGAGTCAGCATCATTAACAGCACCCAGAGTGACTGCAGTTTGAATAGTTCCTATGAAACACTATTGGAGATAGAACTCTACTTGCACTTATAATTACCAAGCTGATGGTTATTATTTATATGCAGATCAGCGCCTACGGCAACAGAGAAAGAAACAGAAAAAAGAATAGCGCAATATGTTTCAATATCACACCAACACCCAGTGTCCAGGTTTTTTTGGTGTATTTCCCCTTTAAATTTCTACTCTTATTGGTGACATGCAAAGTTTTTACAATTTTTCCACCACCGTTTGGCTGGATTGCCTACAAACTGTAGGTATGATATATGGCTCGTAGTGTTAAGCAGATTTAAAGCCGGGATAGTGTAACACCATTTATTAAAAAGTATAAAAAAGTTTAAAACAAATTTGCACTCACAATTAGTGTGAAGAATGATCGCACATAGGAAAAAATATTTGCACAGGTTGCACTCTCGATCTAGGGGCCCTGTCGGCGTGTGGTTCCCCCTCGTGGCTCTTTCTGTGTGACGTCACTTCCTGCCTGATGCATTTCAGACTGCGACCACACCAGACTTAAAGTTCCATGTAGTAGTGCTCTAAGTGGCTCCACAACTGAAGCATATTTGGGAATAAACTTAGAATACCATGAAGTAAGACCTAAGAAAGCACGTAAGGTCTGAAAATCAGATGGAGTATGTGTTTGTGTAGCAGCGTTGACATGGTCAGGGTCAGGCAGTAATCCGTCTTGTGAAATTATATGACCCAGAAATGACAGCTGAGTTTGTCTGAAGTGGCATTTGGAAAGGTTCAGTTTCAGTCCTGTAGAATCAATGCATTTCAGAAAATTCTTTAGGTACTTGTCATGAAGATCCATAGTTGGAGCGTAGACAATTATATCATCCAAGTAGCATTCTACACCATGTATGCCATGGAGTATAGAAGACATCAGTCTTTGAAAACAACTCGGTGCTGAAGCCAGTCCATACCGAAACAAACCATCATGGGTGATAAATGCAGTGAGGTCTCTGCTTTCCTCATGCAGTAATACTTGATGATAAGCACTCTGAAGATCCAAAGTACAAAAGAATTTTGCTCATCTATGTGTGGCAAGGGATGATTGTCCATAACAACTGCTTTATTAGGTTCACAAAGAATACCTCCAGTTTTCTTCATTGTTACAACAATTGGTGAAACCCATTCAGAGGTACAATCTACCAGTTTCTTTAGTTCCTGCGAGACAGTCTCCCTTATAGAGTAGGGCAATCGCCTCAATTTCTGGCGTACTGGCATAATACTGTAACATTTGTAGTAGTGACAATAGCCTTTAAATCCTGCTCTAGGAGCAGTCTCTCTCTAATGAGAGGTGAGTTTGTTTTTTCCACTATTTGGTCTCTTAGCATTTCATCTGTTAGATTCCCAAAGTCACAGGTAACAACCAGCTCTCTTAAAGCTGCTACAAATTGTTCTGTGGATTCGCCATTACACTGTCCACATTGGCAGAATTTATATCTTTCAGCAACCACATTTACATTGGCATGAAAAAGTTCTTTATAGCAGTAAGAGCAGTTTCATAAGTCTCATCAGGTAATGGTAATGTATAGAATATACGCTGTCCCTCTGTTCCCAGGTAGTGAATAAGTAAAGCACGCTTTCTAGCAGCAGAAATCTCCACTTGGTCAGCAGCAATAATGTCGTTTTCAAACATACGGATCCAAGCAGTAAAAGGTATGGTATGCTCACCAGGGTTTGGAAGAAATGGAACAGGCTGCTGCAGAGGCAGAAGAGCCATCTTGTTGTCAATTTGTTATGTTTTGGTAGCCGAGGATTAGTAGAGTAGAACAGTGCATTATTTGCAGACTCATGAAGCCATTACACAACAGTAACTTCCAACTCTATCACTCTTAAGCAGTATTGATTGTACTATGTATACAAGGTATAACTCACGTGCATAGTGACACCTGCAGGCCATTTGTATAAACACCACAACTTCCATTATGTTGAAAGATTTGTAGGGCTTTCTAGATATTTCAGCTTAGTATTTGTTGAGTAAGCATTTAACCTTTTCTTTTTTAAATTCTATGTATGGTACTTGCAAGTTACGCTAAAACTTTAGAATCAATTAGCTACTAATAAAGAGAGGCAAGCCCTTGAACGGTAAAATAATGTTCCTCATTATGTCTGACAGGACCTCACATGTCCTTTTTTAATTATATTCCTGAATAATTTCCAACATTCGTTGACCCTCTTTTCGTTGATTTTCACTGTACTTGAGTTTAATTATTGAAAAACTGAACATTAACTGCATAGTGCTGATTTACTAATTAAGATAATATTAAAATGCATGTATATTATTTTATTAAGGTTGTTGAAGATAGATGCCATAATCAACTACAGCAGCTCCTTTTTTTCTTTCTCTGTGTAGTAGTTTGTAATTATTCAAAGTTAGTGCTAATGATGATTATTTTAATGGCAAATTGGACAAAATATTGATATTGCTCATTTGTATTTCATACAAAATGAATCAGTAAATTAATTAGTGAATTATTAATCAGTAAAAAGAATTTGGTCCTATAGGCATAAGGAAGCAGGCCAGTATGATGGTGCATATACCGATATTATTTAGCAGACAAAGGAAAGCAGATCCAGGTTTGAGTCAACTGTTTACTGACAAACACACTAGTTTCAGCATCTTCTTCTTTGTTCAAGTTTGCCTGCAAATCTTTTTCTGCAATTTCATATGGGGAGGCCTATTTATCGAAATTCAGTTTGTGTAGTTGTAGATGTTTCTTCAACCATGAATAAACTCACATTTTAAAATAGCACAAATGTCGACATATTTATAAAAAGATCCAAATAGAAAAAGCATGAATGAATAAAAATCAAATCCGAATAAGAATGCGAAAACCTTGAAATCCTCATTTTCTCAGATTTTTTCATGTGTTTAGAGGAGAAAAAAAAATTCTAAAACCTGGAAGTAACTAAATAATTTAATAAGGACAGCCCCCATGGACTTCTACATGACCTCTGCAGCTTTTTGATGGCATACTTTTTACATTGGAATTTTTGTGGTTTTTACGATTTTCTGTGTTTGAACTCACTCAAATAGTTAACAAAAGCGCTGAAATAATAAAAATTGTCATGCATTATAGAAGTTGTTCTCTGTCTGCTTTTAAAGCAAATCTCATCTAAAACATCAGCCTGACAGGCTAATACCCCTGATGTTATTTTTAGACCTAGTAATTTAGTAGTGTTTGGTATAATAAATTTATGCCTGGGTCGCAAGTCAATTTCTTTTGGCAGTGTCCCATTGTTTGCTTGGTTATTCATTGTTCTTCGTTTGATTGATCGCAGATACCCAGGAAAATAGCTTCTGTGAGTGTTAAAATAACTTCACTATATATATATATATATATATATATATATATATATATATAGTGACATTTAGGTTAGTGGAGACCACAGCCACGGCATAGTTTAAGGAGGAGCCCTCAGCTTACTTGGGTGCCACCTGGACTTAACGAGGGGTGCAAGGCAAGATGTTCTGGCTGGCGAAGGGGCACGGCTGTTAGCAGAGTCATTTGGGCCGAAGGTCACGTTACAAATGGAGCAGGCAAGAGAATCGTCAGACAGGCAGGATCGAGGCAGGCAGATATCAAGAATCGTCAGGCAGGCTAAGGTCAAACCGGGTTGTCAATCAAGGGGTTAAGCAGGAAGAGTTGTCGTAGGCAGGCGAGGGTCAGGATACAGAATGCAGAATAGTCAGGAACAGGCTGGGTCAAACACGGGTAATTAAACAGACTAGATACAGAACAGATCAGACGCACAAGGCTCAGGAACCACTAGAAACAAGTTCTATCACGGACACTGGCTGGGAGTATGAATGGGCCTTAAATACCTTCAAATTTCGCGCCAAAACGTGCGGCAATGCGCGCTGGCGTAATCACGCCAGCGCGTCTGTACCTTTAAGAGGCGCGCCGATCGCGCCCTAAGAAACCAAGATGGTGCCGGCGCTGGAGGCAGAAGCAGGAGCGAGGCAGTGTGGCGGTCATCCACGCCGCCGTACCACTAGACCACCAGGTATTTTTATTACAACTCAGTGGGAAGAACACACATATTCCTTCCCAGCTACTAACACACGCTCCCTCTAGCACACAAAGGTCTCCAGAGGGCACCGATGTGTAGTCACACACTTCTTTTTAACTGCATCTCACCTGCAGCCTAATGAGATAGCTACCTCTAGTTGGGAAGCTGCAAAACCTTAAGTAGAGTAAGGAATGGAGAGCCCATCCTACTCTCCTCCATTCACTCCCCTTTATCCAGCTTTTCCTGAGCTAATATACAAACACATCCTTACTTGCTGCAGCACTATATATTTTCCCTGGAGTATAACTGTTTACCAGTCTACCATTGGTGAAAAATACACAAAATCACCATAATTTCTTTCACAGTGAGGACAGTGAGGTTGTGGAATGCACTGCCAGATGATGTATTGATGGCAGATTCTGTATGCTTTTAAGAGGGGATTGGGTATTTTCTTGGACAAGCGTAATATCCAAGGCTATTGTGATACTGAAATCTACAATTAGTATAGATACTGTATATATACAATACAACCTCCAAATTGCCGGCACTCACGACAAAATGCTCACGTGCCTGGGTGCAGTGTCCCATGTATTTATCCATTCCAAATTCAATAAGGTCTGCACTCTCAAAGTCCTGAGAGTGTGGACCTTATTGAATTTAGAATATATATATATATATATATATATATATATATATCCTGGAAAAAGGCGAGCACTCACAGGTCTTAAGATGCAAAAAATCTGTATATATATATATATATATATATATATATATATATATATATATATATATATATATATATATATATACTGTATATAGTGCCATTATTCTTGTTTACTATCTCATTTATCAAAAGTCAAATGTTTTCTGACTTTTTTGAATGAAACAACCCAAGGTTGTTCTGTTAATCTTTATAAGACCTGACACTTCAGAGTATTTGTTGTTAGCCGTTCTTTGTTAAATTGCCTTCATACAGTGAAGAATAGGGTAATGGTCATGTCAGATATGTGTGGAGATAAACCAATAAAATAAATAAACAGAGAGCCTACTCACAATTTAGTGGTAGGTTTATGCAAGGGCAACCAGACCGTAGTTTTTAAAGGAACAGTTCAGTGTAAAAATATAAACTGGATAAATAGATAGGCTGTGCAAAATTATAAAATGTTTCTAAAATAGTTAGCCAAAATGTAATGTATAAAGACTGGAATGACTGGATGTGTAACACAATAGTCAGAACATTACTTCCTGCTTTTCAGCTCTCTAACTCTGAGTTAGTCAGCAACTTGAAGGGGGTCACATGGGACATATCTGTTCAGTGAGTTTGCAATTGATCCTCAGCATTCAGTTTAGATTCAAAAGCAACTGTTATGACCCATGCGGCCCCCCTCACATCACTGATTGGTTACTGAAAAGTAGGAAGCAGTGTTCTGTTCTGTTATGTTAGACATCCAGTCACTCAAGCCTTTATAGATGACATTTGGCTAACTAACTATGTTGAAAAAAAAAATCGTTTTGCACAACCTATCTATTTACCCAGTTTTTATTTTTATACTGAACAATTCCTTTAAAGGACAAGGAAAGTCTAAAATAGAATAAGGCTAGAAATGCTGTATTTTGTAAATATATTTACTGTATTTTGTAAACATAAGCATGAACTTACTGCACCACAAAGCCTAATGAAACAAATAATTTATGCTTTCAAAGTTGGCCACAGGGGGTCACCATCTTGTAACTTTGTTAAACACCTTTGCAAGACTAAGACTGTGCACATGCTCAGTGTGGTCTGGGCTGCTTAGGGATCGTCGTAAACAAAGCTGCTTGAATTCTGCATGGTTGGTAAGTAAGGTGGGTGCTCCCCCTGCTGTTCATAAGTATGATTGTTTCCCTGTTCAGCAGTTAGGGACCATCCATCTGACAATTCTTATCCACAGCAGTAAATGAAGGGAGAATTTCACTGCATACAGTCAGGTTTCTTATAAAAACGGTTCACATTTAGTATAGTATATTGGAGATAGGTTTCTTTTTCATTAAAGAAAGTAAAAATGGAGGTTTCTTTTTCATTAAAGAAAGTAAAAATGGCATTTTATTTTTTTGCCTTTCCTTGTCCTTTAAGGAAGAATGGCAAATTAAACGAAGATAAGTAATAAATAATAAGGATAAAATTACACTGAACTATCACAGTCGATCATTTTGGGGTTGCCAGAGTCACCAATTAGCATTTGCATTTGCAGGCTGACAATAAGAAGAAAATGAATTAGTGGTAACTCAAAACCATAAAAAAATATATAGTGAATACCAATTCAAAAATTACTTGGAATTACTTGTAACATACTACAAGTTAAACTGAAGGTGATCTTTCCCTTTAATTTGCAGGATTACAATCCAGTATCATTGTTTTGCCTTTAATAAGCATTAATTATATATTAGTTGGGATCAAGTACAAGGTCTAAGGGAGATGGCCTTCCTGTAATTCGGTGCTTTCCGGATAACGGGTTTCCAGATGATGGATTTCATACCTGTATACCAGTGATTTATTGCCCTGATAAAATTCCAACCCCATATGCAACTGTGCAGGAAGCAATAGCATATTCCCCTCTAGTGGGCAAGCTGCACACTGCTTGATGTGAATAATCCTTATATAATTCCAGTCCAGCAGAAATTTAATTCTTTGGCAACTATGGGGCTTATTTATCAAAGGTCAAGTTTTACAAGTTTGTGAGGTTTTTTTAATACCTCGATTGAACTAACAACTCGAATGTTATCAGATTTGAGAAAAAAACTGGAATGAATTGGGGCAAAAAACCAGAGTTTTTGAGCGAAACCCACTGAAAAAAATCATAAAGGCTACAAACAACTTCAAATGGTTAAAGAGACCATTGATTTCTACATGATCTCGACAGATTTAAGCTAGAGTATTTTCGAATTTTAGCTATGTCTAGGTTTGGGGTATAATAAATATTTAAAAAAAAAACTGAAAAAAATTAATTTTTTTTTAAACCAAAAATTCAAGTTTTGACTGAAAAATATTCTTGAAAAACCGAATTTTTCAAGTAAAAATCAAATAACCCTCTATATGTCTGTTATTGCTATAAAAAGCATAATTTGTGTAAATGCTGTTAATGTAACTGCATATAATTATTTATTTATTACCATATTTTGTGTTATTTATGTGGGGTTTGTGGGGTGCATTCCCTGAAGAAGAGCAGAGTTTGTACTTGAAATGTTCTGTACACAAAAATTAAATTTTTGATAAGCAGCTTCTGTGAGTGCGCGGTGCTTCTTCCATTTTATATTTTTTTACCCAGGCCTGGATTTGTGGAAAGGCCACAGAGGCCCGGGCCTAGGGTGTCAAAATATGAGGAACAGCATGCCCACTAGTCACTTTCTGAGGAGACCTGGGGACATGCAGCTCGCATGTATTGATGTGGGAATTACTCCCGTTTCGATTCAGCAAAAAAAATGTGAATTTCCCACAAAATTCGCAAAAACTGTGAAAAATTCACGAAAAATAGTGAAATCGGAAAGTTCACAGAAAAAATTTGTGAAATTTAAAAGTTTTCACTAAAAAATCGTGAAATGCGAACGGTTTCACAAAAGAAATCGTGAAATACGAAAATTTTCACGAAAAAATCTGGAAAATCGGAAATTGACGCCGGAGAATTTTCGCGGGAGAGTCGCAAATTTATTCACCAGCAGCAAAACATGGAAATTCGCCACAAATTCGTGCCAGGCAAATTTATTCGCCCATCACTACTCGCGTGGAGTGTGGGTGCTAGGACCGTGCAGCCCAGGGGTGCTGGACCATGTGCCATTGATTAGACACACCTGCACACCTTTTGTCATGATTGGACACACCTGCCTATGAATTTCCAAGTCCCAGACTGACCCTATGCGTCATATTTAAGGAAACCCCACTTGACTTTCCTAACTCAAGCCTGGTTGCTTGACTTTACCGGAATGGGCTTTCGGAACAAAGAAAAACTTTGGCAGCTTTTAGGGTAAATTGCACCACCACAAATCTATGTAACTATACAAGATATATGAAAGAGCTTACTATAACAGATACACTATGGAGTTTTACATTTGCAATTACATTAGACAAATTTGAATTATATTGTGAGGTTATGCTCCCACAACGCCATCCCATTAGCGTATTAGCCTAGTCCAGAGGTGCTTATAATGGTGAAATTAATAGTTGCTAAAATAAAATGTAACCAAAAAAAAACCCAAATGATAAAACATAAAAAATAAAGTTTTTTGTATCTTACTGTATTTCTCAGGGAGTTATTTTCTAAAATCCGAATTTATATTTTATTTAAACAAACCTCAACCAAATGCCCATACCTGATTTTAGCTTATTTATGAATAAGAAAACTTGATTTAATTGACTTGGGGAAAAACTCTATAAAATATTCTGAAAACCTGAATCGCTTACATTTTTCAGGCTTTTACTGAATTGCTGGAATTTTTCAGGCTTATTTCCCAAATTGCTAGATTTTTTTGAGTTTTTGCCCAAAAGCCCTGAAAAAGCGGGTTTTTTCAGGCTGAACCCAGAGCAGACCACGAAAACTTAAAGGAATTGTTCAGTATAAAAATAAAAACTGTGTAAATAGATAGGCTGTGCAAAATAAAAAAAGTTTCTAATATAGTTAGTTAGCCAAAAATGTAATGTATAAAGGCTGGAGAGATTTGATGTATAACAAGTCAGTCAGGACTCTACTTCCTGCTTTTCAGCTCTCTTGGGTTACACTGACTGGTTACCATGGTTACCAGGCAGTAACCAATCAGAGACTTGAGGGGAGGCCACATAGGTCATATCTGTTGCTTTTGAATCTGAGCTGAATGCTGAGGATCAATTACAAACTCAGTGAACAGAAATGTACCATGTGGCCCCCCTTCAAGTCGCTGACTAGCTCAGAGTAGAGATGGCGCGAACTGTTCGCCGGCGAACTTGTTCGCGCGAACATCGGGTGTTCGCGCTCGCTGGAAGTTCGCGAACGTCGCGCGACGTTCGCCATTTTGGGTTCGCCATTGTTGGCGCTTTTTTTTGCCCTCTCACCCCAGACCAGCAGGTACATGGCAGCCAATCAGGAAGCTCTCCCCTGGACCACTCCCCTTCCCTATAAAAACCGAAGCCCTGCAGCGTTTTTTTCACTCTGCCTGTGTGTGCTGAAGAGATAGTGTAGGGAGAGAGCTGCTGCCTGTTAGTGATTTCAGGGACAGTTGAAAGTTTGCTGGCTAGTAATCGTGTTGATACTGCTCTGTTATTGGAGGGACAGAAGTCTGCAGGGGTTTGAGGGACATTTAAGCTTAGGTAGCTTTGCTGGCTAGTAATCTACCTTCTACTGCAGTGCTCTGTATGTAGCTGCAGTGGGCAGCTGTCCTGCTTCTGATCTCATCTGCTGACTGCTGCAATAACAGTAGTCCTTGTAAGGACTGCTTTTATTTATTTTTTTGTTGTTTTACTACTACTACTACTACTACTACTACTACTACTACTACTACTATAAGAGCCCAGTGCTATTAGTCTAGCAGTGTTGGGGAGTGGGACTGGTGTGCTAATCTGCTGCTCCTAGTAGTTCAGCAGCACCAACTGTAATTTTTTTTTTTTAATATTCATTTTTTTTTTATTTTACTTTTTTTTATTTTACTATCGCTGTAGTAGTGTATAAGTTGACCTTTTAGGCATTATTTGCCCTGTAGGCATTTTTTGCCCAGTGTGTTATTCAACCAACAGCCATCTAGCTGTGTGACCTTGTTCACATTCTGTCTAAATATCCATAATATTACCGTCTCCAGAAAAAACATCGGAGTGACTTTTTTCAAGCAGCCATAATAAATTTTACGTAATCCGTATCCATCGCTGTAGTAGTGTATAAGTTGACCTTTTAGGCATTATTTGCCCTGTAGGCATTTTTTGCCCAGTGTGTTATTCAACCAACAGCCATCTAGCTGTGTGACCTTGTTCACATTCTGTCTAAATATCCATAATATTACCGTCTCCAGAAAAAACACCGGAGTGACTTTTTTCAAGCAGCCATAATAAATTTTACGTAATCCGTATCCATCGCTGTAGTAGTGTATAAGTTGACCTTTTAGGCATTATTTGCCCTGTAGGCATTTTTTGCCCAGTGTGTTATTCAACCAACAGCCATCTAGCTGTGTGACCTTGTTCACATTCTGTCTAAATATCCATAATATTACCGTCTCCAGAAAAAACACCGGAGTGACTTTTTTCAAGCAGCCATAATAAATTTTACGTAATCCGTATCCATCGCTGTAGTAGTGTATAAATTGACCTTTTAGGCATTATTTGCCCTGTAGGCATTTTTTGCCCAGTGTGTTATTCAACCAACAGCCATCTAGCTGTGTGACCTTGTTCACATTCTGTCTAAATATCCATAATATTACCGTCTCCAGAAAAAACACCGGAGTGACTTTTTTCAAGCAGCCATAATAAATTTTACGTAATCCGTATCCATCGCTGTAGTAGTGTATAAGTTGACCTTTTAGGCATTATTTGCCCTGTAGGCATTTTTTGCCCAGTGTGTTATTCAACCAACAGCCATCTAGCTGTGTGACCTTGTTCACATTCTGTCTAAATATCCATAATATTACCGTCTCCAGAAAAAACACCGGAGTGACTTTTTTCAAGCAGCCATAATAAATTTTACGTAATCCGTATCCATCGCTGTAGTAGTGTATAAGTTGACCTTTTAGGCATTATTTGCCCTGTAGGCATTTTTTGCCCAGTGTGTTATTCAACCAACAGCCATCTAGCTGTGTGACCTTGTTCACATTCTGTCTAAATATCCATAATATTACCGTCTCCAGAAAAAACACCGGAGTGACTTTTTTCAAGCAGCCATAATATATTTTACGTAATCCGTATCTACCGCTGTAGTAGTGTATACGTTGATCTTGTGGGCATTATTTGCACAGTGTTTTCTTAAAACCGCCATCTAGCTGTGTGAGCTTGTTCACATTTTGTCTAAATATTGATAATATTATCGTCTCTAGAAAAACCACTTGAGTTACTTTTTTTCAAGCAGCATTCTTATATTTTACGTAATCCGTATCCACCGCTGTGTATACGTTGACCTTGTAGGCATTATTTGCACAGTGTTTTCTTCAAACCGCCATCTAGCTGTGTGAGCTTGTTCACATTTTGTCTAAATATTGATAATATTATCGTCTCTAGAAAAACCACTTGAGTTACTTTTTTTCAAGCAGCATTCTTATATTTTACGTAATCCGTATCCACCGCTGTGTATACGTTGACCTTGTAGGCATTATTTGCACAGTGTTTTCTTCAAACCGCCATCTAGCTGTGTGAGCTTGTTCACATTTTGTCTAAATATTGATAATATTATCGTCTCTAGAAAAACCACTTGAGTTACTTTTTTTCAAGCAGCATTCTTATATTTTACGTAATCCGTATCCACCGCTGTGTATACGTTGACCTTGTAGGCATTATTTGCACAGTGTTTTCTTCAAACCGCCATCTAGCTGTGTGAGCTTGTTCACATTTTGTCTAAATATTGATAATATTATCGTCTCTAGAAAAACCACTTGAGTTACTTTTTTTCAAGCAGCATTCTTATATTTTACGTAATCCGTATCCACCGCTGTGTATACGTTGACCTTGTAGGCATTATTTGCACAGTGTTTTCTTCAAACCGCCATCTAGCTGTGTGTATTATCGTTTCCAGAAAAACCAACTGAGTTTTTGTTGTTGTTGTTTTTTTAAAAATAATGCCAGGCAAAGGCAGGCCGCCACGCAGAGGCCGTGCTAGGGGCCGTGCTGCTATGCAATCCTGTGGCCCTAGCAAATTGCCCAGTTTTAAAAAGCCAATGACCCTGAACTCCCAAAATGCTGAAGAGGTAGTTGACTGGCTTACACAGCACACCCCATCCTCTACCGTTTCTAACTTTACCACAACATCCTCCTCATCCTCCACTGCTATGGCTACCCCACGTAACACTTCCTCCACCACCGGTGCCCCTTCTTCACTGGAGTCAGAGGAGTTATTTTCCCATGAGTTTCTTGAACTGAGTAATGCGCAACCATTATTGGCAGAAGAAGATGAAGGAGATGAGGACGTTACACCAGATTTAATTCTGGCAGAGAACACGACAGAGATGGACATAATGATGAGTGATGAGGAGGAGGTCCCCGCTGCTGCTTCCTTCTGTGATGTGTCAGAAGAAATTGATGCATCTGAGGAGAATGATGATGAGGAGATTGATGTTTTGTGGGTGCCTAGTAGAAGAGAGCAAGAGGAGGGTAGTTCAGATGGAGAGACGGAGAGTCAGAGAGGCAGTAGGAGAATAAGACTTAGAAGAAGCAGGGAGGACAGCCCGCAGGGATCAGTAGGGCAACAACATGTATCGGCACCTGTGTTCAGCCAGCCAACGCACCCGCCATTGCCGCCAATGCCGCCAACTTCTACTGTTACCGCCAGATCGCACACTTCCAAAAAGTCAGCAGTGTGGGATTTTTTTAATGTGTGTGCCTCTGACAAAAGCATTGTAATTTGCAATGAGTGCAGTCAGAAACTGAGCCTTGGTAAGCCCAACAGCCACATAGGTACAACTTCTATGCGAAGGCACATGAGCGGCAAGCACAAAGCACTTTGGGAGCAACACCTCAAAGGCAACAGGCAAACTAAAAGCCACACTCCTTCTGGTCCAGCATCTTACTGCTCTACCTCTGCTCTCCTTGACCCATCTGAACCACCCTCCACTCCGCCTTCCACCTTGACCACCTGTTCCCATTCCCAGTCATCTGCCACCAGCCAAGTTTCTGTGAAGGCCATGTTTGAGCGTAAGAAGCCAATGTCTGACTGTCACCCCCTTGCCCGGCGTCTGACAGCTGGCTTGTCTGCACTCTTAGCCCGCCAGCTTTTACCATACCAGCTGGTGGACTCTGAGGCCTTCCGCAAATTTGTAGCAATTGGGACACCGCAGTGGAAGGTACCCAGCCGCAATTTTTTTTCTAAAAAGGGAATACCACACCTGTACCAACATGTGCAGAGCCAAGTTACCGCATCTCTGTCACTTAGTGTTGGGCCAAAGGTCCATATGACTACTGACGCATGGTCCTCCAAGCATGGTCAGGGCAGGTATGTCACCTACACTGCCCACTGGGTGAACTTGGTAATGGCTGGGAATGGGAAGCAGGGAATGGGTAGCTCAACAACAACAACAACAGTGGAGTTGGTGTCACCGCCACGGATTGCACGCGGTTCTGCCACCACCTCTACTCCTCCATCGCTCTCTACCTCGTCTTCTTCCTCTTCTTCTTCTTACTCTGCTGCTGGGTCCTCCTTCTCCTCCTCCACACCTGTGCACCCCCAGCTCCCCCTAGGCTATTCGATGTGCCAGGTACGCCGTTGTCACGCTGTCTTGGGGATGACGTGCCTGGAAAGCAAAAACCATACCGGATCTGTACTCCTGTCATCTCTGCAGTCACAGGCCGATCGGTGGCTGACCCCACACCAACTGCAGATCGGAAAAGTGGTGTGTGACAATGGAAGCAATCTGTTGGCAGCGTTGAGACTGGGAAATTTAACACATGTGCCCTGCATGGCACATGTGTTAAATTTAATAGTCCAACGTTTTGTCTCCAAGTACCCAGGATTCCAGGACGTTCTCACCCAGTCCAGAAAGGTGTCGGCCCATTTCAGACGTTCCTACACAGCCATGGCACGCCTTGCTGACATTCAGCAGCGCTACAACATGCCAGTCAGGCGTTTGATTTCTGACAGCCAGACTCGCTGGAATTCAACGCTCCTTATGTTGGAACGTCTGCTGCAACAACAAAGGGCCGTCAACGAGTACCTTTTTGAACTGGGTGGTAGGACTGGATCTGCAGAGCTGGGGATTTTTTTCCCCCGTTACTGGGTGCTTATGCGCGATGCCTGCAGGCTCATGCGACCTTTTGAAGAGGTGACAAATATGGTCAGTCGCACCGAAGGCACCATCAGCGACCTAATACCCTTCGCTTTCTTCCTGGAGCGTGCCGTGCGACGAGTGACAGATGAGGCTGTAGACCAGCGTGACGAGGAGCTGGAAGCGCACGATTTATGGTCGGAATCACCAGAACGAACCCAGGCACCTGCTGCAACGCAGGGAGAGGTGCCAGAAGTGGAGTCAGAGGAGGAAGGTGGCTTTGTGGAGGAGGAGGAGGAGGACCAACAGGAGCAGGCTTCCCAGGGGGCTAGTGGTGACCTTTTGGGGACCCCTGGTCTTGTACGTGGCTGGGGGGAGGAGACCGTGGATGATGCAGTCCTTGATAATGAGGAAGCGGAGATGGATAGCTCTGCATCCAACCTTGTGAGAATGGGGTCTTTCATGCTGTCATGCCTGTTGAAGGACCCCCGTATCAAGAGGCTTAAGGAGAAGGACCTGTACTGGGTCGCAACGCTACTAGACCCTCGGTACAAGCATAAAGTGGCAGAAATGTTACCAACATACCACAAGTCCGAAAAGATGCGGCATTTACAAACCAGCCTGCAAAACATGTTGTACAATGCTTTTAAGGGTGATGTCACTTCAGGAACTCATCAACATTCCAGGGGCAGAGGTGCCAGTAATCCTGCCACGAGCACACCTGCAAGGACAAAGCCCTTTGGCCGGTCTGTAACATCAGACATGCAAATGTTTTTCTGTCCAAGGCAGCGCCACAACCCTTCTGGATCCACCCTCAAAGAACGCCTCGACCGGCAGGTAGCGGACTACCTGGCATTAACTGCAGATATCGACACTCTGAGGAGCGATGAACCCCTGGACTACTGGGTGCGCAGGCTTGATCTGTGGCCAGAGCTGTCACAATTTGCCATGAACCTCTTGTCTTGCCCAGCCTCAAGTGTGCTCTCAGAAAGGACCTTCAGTGCAGCAGGAGGGATTGTAACTGAGAAGAGAACTCGCCTAGGTCACAAAAGTGTCGATTACCTGACCTTTATTAAAATGAATGAGGGGTGGATCTCGGAGGGTTACTGCATGCCGGAAGACTTGTTCTGACTTCTATGCAGCTGTCCTTCTCTTCAAGCCTCATGACTCCACACACAGCTGTCCTTTAGCGTCCTCCTCCCTCCGCCACCGTTACAAACTAGGGTGCAAACCCTACTGGTTTAATTTTTTCTGGCCTCTGTGCTTCAGTGGCTGCAACCAAAAAAACTGGGCAAACAATGTCTACAAGGTCAACGTATGGCGAAAAATGACTATTTTCAGCATTTATATGGCATATTTTTTCTGGCAACTGTGCTTCAGTGGCTGCGTCCAAAAAAATGCATATTTTCTGCATTTATATGGCATAATTTTTCTGGCCTCTGTGCTTCAGTGGCTGCAACCAAAAAAATGCATATTTTCTGCATTTATATGGCATAATTTTTCTGGCCTCTGTGCTTCAGTGGCTGCAACCAAAAAAATGCATATTTTCTGCATTTATATGGCATAATTTTTCTGGCCTCTGTGCTTCAGTGGCTGCAACCAAAAAAATGCATATTTTGTCCATTTATATGGCATAATTTTTCTAGCCTCTGTGCTTCAGTGGCTGCAACCAAAAAAATGCATATTTTCTCCATTTATATGGCATAATTTTTCTGGCCTCTGTGCTTCAGTGGCTGCAACCAAAAAAATTTATATTTTCAGCATTTATATGGCATAATTTTTCTGTCAACTGTGCTTCAGTGGCTGCGACCAAAAAAATGCATATTTTCTGCATTTATATGGCATAATTTTTCTGGCCTCTGTGCTTCAGTGGCTGCAACCAAAAAAATTTATATTTTCAGCATTTATATGGCATAATTTTTCTGGCAACTGTGCTTCAGTGGCTGCGACCAAAAAAATGACTATTTTCAGCATTTATATGGCATATTTTTTCTGGCCTCTGTGCTTCAGTGGCTGCGGCCAAAAAAACTGGGCAAACAATGCCTACAAGGTCAACGTCGTTGCTAGTAATCTGCTTGATTACACATCATTACATTACACCAGTTTTTTTGGTTGCAGCCACTGAAGCACAGAGGCCAGAAAAAATATGCCACATAAATGCTGAAAATAGTCATTTTTTGCCATACGTTGACTCAACGTATATGGCAAAAAATGACTATTTTCAGCATTTATATGGCATATTTTTTCTGGCAACTGTGCTTCAGTGGCTGCAACCAAAAAAACTGGGCAAACAATGTCTACAAGGTCAACGTATGGCGAAAAATTACTATTTTCAGCATTTATATGGCATATTTTTTCTGGCAACTGTGCTTCAGTGGCTGCGTCCAAAAAAACTGGGCAAACAATGTCTACAAGGTCAACGTATGGCGAAAAATGACTATTTTCAGCATTTATATGGCATATTTTTTCTGGCAACTGTGCTTCAGTGGCTGCGTCCAAAAAAACTGGGCAAACAATGCCTACAAGGTCAATGTATGGCAGTTGTTTAAAGAGAACAGTAGATTACTAGCCAGCAAAGCTACCTAAGCTAAAATGTCCCTCAAATCCCTGCAGACTTCTGTCCCTCCAATACAGAGCAGTATCAAGCAGATTACTAGCCAGCAAACTTACTATCATCTGTCCCTGAAATCACTAACAGCTCTCCCCCTACACTATCTCTTCCAAGCACACACAGGCAGATTTTTCAGATACATTTTTGCCCTTGATCCCCCTCTGGCATGCCACTGTCCAGGTCGTTGCACCCTTTAAACAACTTTAAAATCATTTTTCTGGCCAGAAATGTCTTTTTTAGATGTTAAAGTTCGCCTTCCCATTGAAGTCTATGGGGTTCGCGAACCGTTCGCGAACCGCTCGCATTTTTGCGCAAGTTCGCGAATATGTTCGCGAACTTTTTTTCCGACGTTCGCTACATCCCTAGCTCAGAGTTATAGAGCTGAAAAGCAGGAAGTTGGATTCTGGCTGTTTTATTAGACATCTGTTCACTCCAGACTTTATATATTACATTTTTGGCTAACTAACTATATTACAAACATTTTTTATTTTGCACAGCCTATCTATTTACCCAGTTTTTATTTTCACACTGAACTGTTCCTTTAAAATTAAGATAGGTGTCTCTCCTATTGACTTATACAGGACCTCGACAGGTCTGAGATGGCGAGTTTTCTCATTCAGGCTTTTTGCAGCATTGGGTATAATAAATCTTGAAAAATGCAAGTTTTTTGTTTCCTCTAAAAATTCGAGCTTTCTAGTGAATAAATCTCACATTTTCACACGTTCGGATTTTAATAAATAACCCCCTCAGTGTCAAAAACATTGATTCAAAATTACATTTTCCAGAAGCTTGTTATACAAATAGTTAAAACAAATTGTAGATGAACACCTACAGCACCTCTGCATGATACAGAAAAAGCACTTAGGGGCAGGTTTATCAAGGGTCAAACTTCGAAGTGATAAATACTTCGAAATTAGACCCTCAAATTTAAATATTTCGACTTTGAATATCGAAGTAAAAGTATTTTTCACCGAATTTGGCCATAGTACGATCAAAGTAAAATCCTTCGAACGATTTTAGCTTACGATCGAACGATTTTACTTTGATGTGTAAAGACTTAGAAAACTGCTCTAGAAGGTCCCCATAGGCTAACATAGCACTTCAGCAGGTTTAATTTGGTGATGTATTGAAGTCAAAGTTTATTTTAAAGAGACAGTACTTCAATTATCGAATGGTCGAATGTTCGAACGATTTTACTTAGAATCAAGGTGGAAGTCTAAGTCGTAGTAGCCTATTCGATGGTCGAAGTATCCAAAAAATTACTTCGAAATTCGAACTTTTTAACTTCGAAAATTCACTCGAACCTTAGTAAATCTGCCCCTTAACACCTGCAATTTTTGGCTTCCCTTCAACTGCCTTTACCTTTGGTTCTATTTCATGGGCTGGCATCATTTCTGGAAATCACTCACCTGCTGTTCCACTGACATATAATTTGTTTGCATTTTTAGGGAAGAGAACATTTTGGGGGTATAGGTGTTGCTACCTCATGAATCCTACAGCCATCCTATTGTCATAGAGAACATGTCCTATTCTGTAAATGTTGTATGGAATAGTATTTATTCCAAACACCATATGCAGGAACACATGAACATAACACAAAACCAAAGTTAAATAGAGAATACCTAGAGGTGCAGGACAATAAATAACATTAAATTATATTGTGTATTACTGTATGTTGTGACTGAATATTCCATTATTTGTTTGATGAGATTATTCTATTTTTGTTTTATTTCAGGGGATGGTCAGGTCGATTTTGATGAGTTTGTGACAATTCTTGGTCCAAAACTAGTATCCACAGAAGGCAGAGATGGATTTCTTGGAAATACCATAGATAGTATATTTTGGCAGGTAAGAACCTTAGTCCATTTAAACTTGGCATTTATAGTGATACAGTGTTGTAGATAAAATGAAAACATTTGTTGATGTTTTGATATGTATTTTACTCACTTGGAATTACTGTTTTAAAGCTGCACCAGCACCAAGCTTACTGTTTTGTTGTGCTAGTGCTAGAATGATAATAGTTTGAAATTGTTATTGTCTTGCTTGATGTATACTAATAAATATATTTGGGTAATTTTGTAGATGTTCCTTCTTCCAGAAACGTATTAACATGAACTCTTTCTTGCAAATGTGCCTCTTGAGAAAGAGGTATGGGCCTTGAAGCATGGCTGTTTCTAATATAAGCTTATTGCTGTATTATCACATCGTTTCAGTAAAATGGTTTATCATTATAATCCAGATTTATTTGTTTTTCTATATAATTTGTTTGTGGCAGTGAACGAAGTCTGTTAAATAAGCACATGTGCTCCACATAAATGCATAAAAAATTAACATGTAATTGCACTTATCCCATTTCCCTAAGACCATTTTTCACAGGGCAAATTTCCTAGTTCCTACTTAAAGATATTGTTTTCTGTGACAAGTTACCATTGATCTTGCTTTCCCTCTACTATGACCTTTTGGACTTCATTGAGTACTATTGTACAATGCTATTAGGGGATCAGACTGCATAGCACATTGAGAGATTTGAGATTAAAAGTGTTTGATCATATGCTTTTATATAAAACATCTTAGGGACACTTTATGGACTTATGGACATCACAGTTTGCAAGAAATATTATTGATTATGAAGAGCACCACACTAACACAAAATACATGAATGGATAAAATTCCTTAGAGGTGGGAATTGCTGCCTGCTCCATTCAATAAGAAGACAGTTGCACTTGACTGCCTTCAGCCGTGTGCTTTTATATGGTCATGGAACTGCGAAGTGACTTATATCATTATACTGTATTTTTATTCACTATATACTGCTAGAAGCAGTAAATATTTTCACAGATTTGTGAAAATAAGCAGTAACTATCTATACTAAGGGGGTTATTTAAAAAAAAACTCAAATTGATCTCATATTTTTATTAAACCAAGCTTGACCAAACTCCCATCCATGACTTTATCTTATTTATCAATCAACTAACTCGAAAAACTCGGGTTGGGAAAAAATGGATTATCGGACGAAACCCAGCGCAGATCAAGATATCTTCAAAATGTAAAAGGTACATCTCCCATTGACTTATACATGACCTCTACAGGTTTGAAATGGCTGATTTTCGGATTCTGACTTTTTGCAGCTTCAGGGGAAAATTAATCAAAAAAAAAAAAACCTTGACCAGAAAAAAATTGAGTTTAGTAAATAACCCTCTAAAAGTTTATTTTGCTGGATATCACATAGAATATAGGTCATATCCCCCTCACCATAGGGGGAGGTGTACTATAACTATAATAAAATTACAAACAAAAATAAAATATGTAAGGAGTAGCTATGAATGAATGTTTATTTTATGTGAATAGTTGTTGATATTTCAGTCCTAGATGGCGTGTTAAGGAATCCCCTTGAGTAGATTCTAGAGCAGATTTCTGTCAATGGCACTTTGGAGGGGAGTTTCCTAGGTTGAGTCTATAAAAAGGGGAGAGCAGTGGGCAACTTCCTATTTGACTTATGTAAAGAATATAAGGTTGGATGACTCCAGAACAGAGCCTGAGCTCTGTTATCTCTGAGGTGAGTCAGATAGGGTAGCTAGTGGTAGGCCAGATTTGTGGAACTCACTGTAGGAGAAGAGAGATAGAGGTAGGCCAGCTAGCTGAACGTTGAGGCTCTGATAGAGGAGTAAAGAAGGGTCCAGTAACCTGTTGGTACCTTACAGGTCAGGGGATGAGTGTATAGGGAGCTAATACTAGATAGGTCCTGTTGCAACATCAGGGGCGTTCCTAGTCACATGCCAAAACCGGGATACTGTAGAGCAACATGAACTAAAGTAAGAGTATCAGGAAGGTTCTGTAGGTAGCAAGTGTAGGTAGCAAGCAAGAGAGGGCCTGGGTATCCTTGTACTGTACTTCATCATATTACTGTTGGGGTTGTGTGAACAAGTGAGAATGGAGAAGCTGTGCTAGTGACTCTGAGTAAATCTGTTCATCTCCAAGATCACGTCGATCTCTAGTTTTTTCTTTTCTCTGTGGTACATATTAACAGTGATGTGTTCTCTAAAGGGTTATTTTGTTTATTTACTACAACGTGATTATAACCTACTGTACATCACTTTACATATATATATATATATATATATATATATATATATATATATATATATATATATATATATATATCTTATAGAAATCACTTCTGTGATTACATAATTATTCCATTGTTTTCCAGTCTCTTTAGCATTTTATAAATCAGAAACAAGAATTAAGGAGGCCAGGCATAAAGTGCCTATTCCTTTATCTCTTGTCTTTCAAGGGCTTTTCTAGTTTCCGAAGACATTGGACCTTAAATAACCTTTACAAGTAAAATGTCATGTCCACTTCCCATTTAAGGTTTTCCATGCAAGTTTAGAAAGAGGAAAACGTGCATTTATGATTTAAGTAAAAACTCTCAAATCTCGTTATCACAACATGACAGAGCTTTTACTAAGAAGAATATACTGTATCTGCCCTACAAGGCCTACAATCTTATTATCCACAAGCTGAACTATTTCTCACTGGGATCTTTGTTATGCATGCATTTCACATTGCACCTCAAAAATAATTTATAAAGGGTTAAGTCTATTTGGTTTTGAGTGTTAACAGCATCATTATACTTGGTTTTCTAATACTGTATTTTCTACTTTTTTTAAAAAAAAAAGTCAAAATAGCATGCTAGAACACAATGGGCACAAATTGGCAATCTAATTTCCATTCATAAGTAGGACTGGTAAGCAGCTGGCTTTTTACAATGGATTTATCACAAAACTGCAATCAGGCTTTGTCCATTTATTTTTATAATCTTGTCAGAGAAAATAGTCTTACTTTCAGAAGCTAATAGACTAAAACACATGCTTGCATGAATAATTTTCTCGGAGATAGGAAGCTAAATGTGTCTCTGGGTGTACATTTACCGGTTACCTGTTTAAAAGCAAACATCTTATTGGTTGCTACAGGATACTGCTCCTGGGCAAACATTGTTCCTTTTATTACATATAGGGGATAGGCTCCATTTTATCCAAATAATAAAAAATGTAATATTTGTAGGGAAGTGTTACTTGCCCTTTCTCTAAATGCATAAATATGGGGCCACCAAAAACATGGCTGCTACTTTTTCTACGATGAGACAGCTAGCCAATCAGGGTTTTGCTTCTGACCTTGTGACCTCTCTGAAGGAGGTTTTGGAGCCAAAATGAGCCAAGTGAGGCAGAACTTTTCCAGGAAGAAGAGAAGGAAAGTATGGATTTATGCACAGTAGTACTAAGAGCCAGCCTGAGTTTTCTCCTTCTCTCCTGTGAGTATTCCAGCTGATCTATTTGAGTTGGGAGCTAGGTTTTTCATCTGTAGAACATTTACCCATAGAATGAACCCCATAGTCAGAGCACAGGGAGTGATTCAGCCATCATAGGGACTAGTGCAGAAGGCCTGAGCTATTGCAAGGTTAGTAATCCCTGTAGGATGGATAGGACTTCAGCTCTGCAGTGATTTGCCAGTGTATACACTGGATCTGGACTATATTACCCATCAGCCTCTGTGGCACCAGTAGTGGATCTTCTCAGGGTTCAGGAAGCATTTCAATCATCAGTGTGGATTAAAGCTGCCAGACTGCTTCCCTGCATTTCTCTGCCTCATAAGATTTATTTCTCTTCCACTACCACTGGGAGTTGGTGTAGGGTTGCCCCCTATCCATGGTCCACAATCCAGGCAGGGTGCGGAGCCATGACATCAGAGGGGCGGACAGTGAGGTTGTGGGTGGAGTGAGCAACATCACAGGGGTGGGGCTATGATGTGATGATCAGCAATTGGCTGATCACCATGTCAATCAAAGGAGATACTCTCCATTTTTTCTTATTTGGAAAACCGGCAGACTGTCTTGACCCGGGGCATGCCCTTCTGAAACTGGTGACAACCCTAAGTTGTTGAGACCTTTTACTTTACACACCCCGGGGTTACTCAATCTGGTGCTGCAACATATAACTCTGCTCATACTACATTGGGATTAATAATATATCCTTGCAGACCATAGTGTGCACACTCACCACATTTTCATACAAGGAGTGATTATTATTTTATTGCCTAACATTCAATGTCTTACTGTTGAAACTGTTCAATTCACTGTTCTTTTTGCAATATTCTATATAACAGCATATGCCTATTTTGTGGTTTATTGTCTATTATATAGGGTATTGTAATCACCAAGGCTACAGTTCCCAGGGAGTTCTAGCCTTGGGTGGATGCACTTACTGTATCCAAATTCTGAAAATCTCCCACTTAGCAGAGGCTTGGGATCTATAGACAAATGCAAATATTCTGTGGCATCAGTTGGTGGCTCAATCATACAGTGATCTGGTTTTGCCAAGTCCAGAAGAAGGTATCATGTAGAAGAAAGTTCACTGGAGAGCAGTATTTTCAAGTGATTTTATTCAAGTTGCAAGCACAACATGTTTCGGACCTCAAGGGTCCTTCCTCTGGTGCAGTTGTGCTTGGGATCTATACTGTTAGCACTCCAGTGTGGCCCTGGACAATAGTGCCAAGAAAGGGTTGCAGTCATATAAAAAAGTTTGGGAACCCCTCTTAGCCTGCATAATAACGGACTCCACTTTCAACAAAAAAGATAAGTGGCATGTCTTTTATTTCCTAGGAACATCTGAGTACTGGGGTGTTTTCTGAACAAAGTTTTTTTAGTGAAGCAGTATTCAGTTGTATAAAATTAAATCAAATGTGAAAAACTGGCTGTGCAAAAATGTGGGTAATTTTGCTAATTTTAATGCATGTAACTGCTAAATACTGATTACTGGCAACACCAAATTGGTTGGATTAGCTCCTCAAGCTTTGAACTTCATAGGCAGGTGTGTCCAATCACGAGAAAATGTATTTAAGGTGGCCAATTGTTGTGCTTCTGTTTGACTCTCTTCTGAAGAGTGACCGCATGTAGGGATGGGTGAATTTTTTCGCCTTGTTTCGAAAAAAATAACGCCCATAGACTTGTATGGCTTTGTGCGTCAAAATAAAAAGACGCTCGTCAAAAAAATTTTGCTGCGTGACAAAATTTTTTTGACGCCCATAGACTTTAATGGGCATCGGCGACATTTCGTCGGCGGCAAATTTTTGGCGATGCGAAACGGGTAAAATTCGCCCATCCCTAACCGCATGGGATCCTCAAAGCAACTCTCAAAAGATCTGAAAACAAAGATTGTTCAGTATCATGGTTTAGGGGAACACTACAAAAAGCTATCTCAGAGGTTTAGTTTCAACTGTAAGGAATGTTCTCAGGAAATGGAAGGCCACAGGCACAGTTGCTGTAAAACCCAGGTCTGGCAGGCCAAGAAAAATACAGGAGCAGCATGTGTGGAGAATTGTGAGAATGGTTACAGACAACCCAAAGATCACCTCCAAAGCCCTGCAAAAACATCTTGCTGCAGATGGTGTATCTGTTCATTGTTCTACAATTCAGTGCAATTTGCACAAATAACATCTGTATGGCAGGGTGATGAGAAAGAAGCCCTTTCTACACTAATGCCTCAAGTGCTTTGGACTGATGAGACAAAAATTTAGTTATTTAGTCATAACAATAAGCGCTTTGCATGGCAGAAGAAGAACACTGCATTCCAATAAAAACACCTGCTACCTATTGCCAAATTTGGTGGAGATTCCATCATGCTGCGGGGCTGTTTGGCTAGTCCAGGGACTGGGGCCCTTGTTAAAGTCGAGGGTCGGATGAATTTAACCCAATATCAACTAATTCTTCAGGATAATGTTCAAGCATCAGTTACAAAGTTGAAGTCACGCAGGGGTTGGATATTCCAACAAGACAATGACCCTAAACACACTTCGAAATCTATAAAGGCATTTATGCAGAGGGAGAAGTACAATATTCTGGATTGGCCGTCACAGCCCCCCAATTTGAATATCATCGAAAATCTATGGGATGATTTGAAACCGGCTGTTCATGCTCGGCAGCCATCAAATTTAACTAAACTGGAAAGATTTTTTATGGACAAATGATCAAAAATACCACTATCCAGAATCCAGACACTCATCAAAGGCTATAGGAGGTGTCTAGAGGCTGTTACATTTACAAAAGGAGGCTCAACTAACTATTGATGTAATATCTCTGTTGGGGTGCCCACATTTATGCACCTGTCTAATTTTGTTATGATGCATATTGCATATTTTCTGTTAATCCAATAAACTTTATGTCACTGCGGAAATACTACTGTTTCCATAAGGCATGTAATATATGAAAAGGAAGTTGCCAATGATAAACAAAACTCCAAAGAATTAAGAGGGGTTCCCTAACTTTTTCATATGACAGTACTGTACATATTATTTCCTTTTTTTTTCTCTGTAGTGTTAAAACAGTGATCCAAACTGAGATATAATTAGTTATTGCTGGAGGTAAAACAAGCCTGTTGGATTTATTACATTTTTAAATGATTTTTTTAGTAGACTTAGCGGCAGATTTATCAAAATGTGATTTTAGAGCTTAAAGGAATAGCTCAGTGTGGCAAAACAAACTGGGTAAATAGATAGGCTGTGCAAACTTAAAAATATTTCTAATATAGTTAGTTAGCCAAAAATTTAATGTATAAAGGCTGGAGTGACTGGATGGCTAATATAATAGCCAGAACACTACTTCCTGCTTTTCAGCTCTATAACGCTGAGTAAGTCAGCGACTTGAAGGGGGGTGACATGGGACATATCTGTTCAGTGAGTTTGCAATTGATCCTCAGCATTCAGCTCAGATTCAAAAGCAACAGATATGACCCATGTGCCCCCCCCCTCAAGTCTCTGATTGGTTACTGTCTGGTAACCAGGGTAACCAGTCAATGTAAACCAAGAGAACTGAAAAGCAGGAAGTAGTGCTCTGACTGACTTGTTATACATGAAATCATTCCAGCCTTTATACATTACATTTTTGTCTAACTAACTATATTAGAAACATTTTTTATTTTGCACAGGCTATCTATTTAGCCAGTTTTTATTTTTACACTGAACAATTCCTTCAATGCATAAAAACTCACCCATGTTTTATTCATTCCTATGGGATTTTTAGAACCATATTTATCAAATGGAGAGTTCTAACCCCTGTTAATAATTACAATTCTAAAAATCCCATAGGAATGAACAGAATGTAAGTAAGTTTTTATTTATTAAGCTCTAAAGTCACATTTTGATAAATCTGCCCCATAAGGTATGAAAAGTCAAATTGCTGAAAGATCCATTATCCAGGGCCGAGCATTCTGGGTAACAGATTTCATATATAGATATATGGATATACTGTAGATAGATATGTGTGTGTGACCGAAACGTTGGATTTTCAATACAAACATTTTTGTTTTGTTGCTAAAGCCTGTGAATGTGGCACTTTCCGTTAAATTTTTTATATATATATATATATATATATATATATATATATATATATATATATATATATATACACAGAACACTACAATGCAAATGTAGTAACATTTTTCAACTGGAAAATTGTACAGTGTGCAACAATAAGCATTTCTGATTGAAATCCAGTGTAGCTGTATCTGAAATTAAAGCATGCTCTCTGTTTACATATGGATTATGTTAATTTATACTTTGATACGGTTTTTATGTGATGTTGTAAATTGGTAGTTTTGAAGTGTGCTGTTCCTCATCTGTATTTCACATTAAGGTGTTAGACAGGTAAACAGTCTGTCATTAGTAAAGAAAAATTATCTTTCAAGATTAGAACAAGCTAAGTTAATTATTGTTTAAGTGTCAGAACTTCTGCTGTAACTGGATACTTGTGACAACCTGTGTATAAATTTACATTTATATATTCACATGTATGTACAGGTATGGGACCTGTTATCCAGAATGCTCGGGACCTGGGGTTTTCCAGATAACAGATCTTTCCGTAATTTGGGTCTTCATACCTTAAGTCTACTAGAAATTCATTTAAACATTAAATAAACCCAATAGGCTGGTTTTGCTTCCAATAAGGATTAATTATATCTTAGTTGGGATCAAGTACAAGCTACTGTTTTATTATTACACAGAAAAAGGAAATGATTTTTAAAAATTTGGATTATTTGGATAAAATGGAGTCTATGGGAGACAGCCATTCTGTAATTCGGAGCTTTCTGGATATCGGGTTTCTGGATAAGGGATCCTATACCTGTACTGTATAGTGACCTTCCATAGACTACTAAATTAAGTAAGTAATGTAAGTGCACAGTACTAGATTGGATGCAAAATTGAAGCTATTCAGAAAGGTAAGCATGTGAAAGGATACCTAATGCGCCGGAAGTGATCCAACACAAATGCTAGGGAAATACTGTTCATCACAACTTGTGTGCAATTTACCAAAGGGGACTCTCATTTGATAACACATTGCAGCATTGTATTGTGGTTGATGCATTTTAAATTGGGCTCACAATTAAACTAAAATCTTGGGCGGAAGCTGTATTGTGGGTAAAACAAATGTGGCAAAAGCCACATACAATTGCCTTTGCACTCAGAAACTAGCCTTTTAGCGTACAAGTTAAATTAACCATGTTATTATGTAACTTTCATTAAATTACAGTGCCTATAGAAAGCATTTACCCCCTTGGAAGTTTTCATGTTTAATTGTCATAGAACATCCAGGGGGTTATTTACTAAAACTCAATTTTATTTCAAGCTCAACCAAACTCCCATCCACAACTTTTTTTAATAAAATAACTCCCAAAAACGCGATAAAATCAAGCGCAAACTCGAATCTAGAAATCTAGAAAAAGTTTTTTTCCATTTAAATTTTTTTCCCAAAAAACCTCAACCAGAAATAAACCGAGGTTTAGTAAATAACTCCCTAAATAACTAAATAGCCTAAATATTTTTTTTGACACTGATCAAAAAATTTACCTCTGTAATAGTCTAAGGTTGTCCCAGGGCTAAATTATTGAATTAGCCCGATTTGACCCCCACTCATGATTGTCCATGTTAGGCACTACTACTACTCATTTGGTAACCCCAACAGATGAGCAGATCTTCAAGTGTATTTCCAGCTTTATATCAACCAAGGAAGACAAACGTGCAGAAGAATAATAAGGGGACCAAGTATTAATATAAGTTGTGGTAATTTGTGGTAGTGTGGATTACCTATGATGGCATAGTATTATGATGTCTTTTTAAAAATCTAATTACAAATACATTTCCGTGCTTGGCTTCCACCCTACTGGCTTCTTGTAAAAGTATTTTGTTACAATATTATAATGCAGTTGTTATAAGGAAGGTCTTAAGAAATATATCAGAGAGCTTAATATTGCAAGCTAAGTCTGTCAACAGAAACAAAACTCTTCCTCACACCTAGGGTTGCCACCTTTTCCTATATTTTTTACCAGCTGGTGGGGGACGGGAACAAAAGGGGGCAGGGCCACGCCACAGAAAACCGAAGACGGAGGACAAAAGCTAAATTACAGGGGATTGGGGGCAGGCCGAGGGGTCTTTTTGAAGGGTATTACAAATTTACCGGCAGCTACATTGCTGGTAAATTTGTAATCCCGGCCTTGGCAGGTGTTTTACCGGCTACGCCGGTAAAATACCGGCCGGGTGGCAACCCTACTCACATCATATACTTATTTTTCTAGGGTGCATTCACTTCCCTTACTGCTTCCAAGCCAAATGGTATTCTGCAACGTTGTATGGAAGAAGCACACTTACATACTGGCAAATGCCAGAAGTGATGGAAACTATGCTAAAGGAAAATTAATAAATAAACCTACATTATAGGGGTTATTTCAATTTCCCATGGTCATACTTGCAAGGCCATTAGGGGACACAAGAGTATTTTCCTGATTGCTTATTCTGCTCGGGGGAATAACTGTGCTGTGGAAAATGGCTGCACTCTGAAAAATGTGGGCATGGCCTATTGAGAGGCCCTAAATGACCGCAGAATGCTCACTGCACATGCACTAAATCCTCTCTATGGGGCCGATTCACTCAGCTCGAGTGAAGGGTTCGAATGAAAAATACTTCGAATTTCGAAGTATTTTTTGGGTACTTCGACCATCGAATTGGTTAAATTCGATCGAATTCGATCGAAGTCGAACGAAATCGAACGATTCGAAGTAAAAATCGTTCGACTATTCGACCATTCGATAGTCGAAGTACTTGCCCTTTAAAAAAAACTTCGACCCCCTACTTCGGCAGATAAAAGCTACCGAAGTCAATGTTAGCCTATGGGGAAGGTCCCCATAGGCTTGCTAACCTTTTTTTGATCGAAGGATTTTCCTTCGATCGTTTGATTAAAATCCTTCGAATCGTTCGATTCGAAGGATTTAATCGTTCAATCGAACGAAAAATCCTTCGATCGTTCGATCGCAGGATTTGCGCTAAATCCTTCGACTTCGATATTCGAAGTCGAAGGATTTCAATTCGAGGGTCGAATTTCGAAGTATTTTTAACTTCGAAATTCGACCCTTCGTGAATCGGCCCCTATGTGTGTGTGCAGATCCAAACTCAGACAGGAAACTAGGAAATACCATACAGTGACAGGAGACATAGGGATGTGGTCCAAAACCGGCTAACTAGCCCTTGCCTTATCGCTTCCTATAGGGCAGGTGGTAAGGACAGGGCCCTGTTCAAGGGCATAATGACATTTTGTGCAAAAAAGACTACAATCACATGCTCCAGGCTCCATAAACAGCACAATTACTACCACTGAATCACCAGTGTTCACAAAAAAATGAATTAAAGTTGCACCACTAAAGTTTCTTATACCTATGCGAAATTCTAAAACAAATGTTGAAATATTCTGTAAATTTACAGTGGTGTTCTTCCACTAGGCATAAGGCAAGATGAGAACCTCATTTCAGGCAGCACTCCTGCAGAAAAGATCTGCCACAAGAGAACTTTCATGCACTTACATCTCATTTCTTGACTGCAGTAGAGCAAAATGCACATTCTTTGGCAGTAAAGAAAAACTGCCATACTCGTAAAGTGGTAGCCAAGATAATGGCTGAACTTTAATTTATAACTTAAACTGTAATTACAGTAATCTGTAAAGCTAAACTAAACCTGCTAATATATAAACTTTTCATGAGAACTAAAGAAGAAATATTTATTACTCCAGCCTCGGCCAAAAATTCTATAAAATGTTTTGCTTAATAGGGCTGAAAAATTATCAGATGTATGAAAATATGTTGTAAGCAATTATGCAAGCTTGTTTTTTACACCTGACTTACAATATTAAAATATCTAATTCCCTGATATGCTGTACACCCAAAGTTTTAATTTAGACTATTCAGACGTAGAAATTGATAAAGGGAATTCCGTGTTTACATGGCTAACGTCTTTATAACTGTCTATGTTACACATTTGCAAACAGATTACACAGATGTATTAATATGAACAGTTTTATATAACATACTATTTGTATTTAAGTACCAAAATTTGGTGTGTTTCAGCAAACCTTAAAACCCATATATATGCCCTTTATTGGGCGTACTGCCATATTTTACAATTCTACATTTCTTATTAGTTCTATATTCAAATATTTATATGACTAGTGATGAGTTTGCCAGCAGCGAAACTGCATAAGAAAATTCATCCTGTGGCTTGTTTCGCTTTGCGCTATAAAACCAAAAAATTAAGCACTGCAAAAAAAGATGGTCAACAAATGAACACATCATTTTACCCTTCCCCTCTCCTTCCACATCAACCAAAGGGATCTGAGCCATCCCACTGTCTATATAAGGAAATACACATAAATATATGGTTTACTCATTTTAATGTGGGCTACAAAGCACCCAGATATTATCTGTTGGTGGTCAGATTTATTATTATTAGTTTAAGGGAGTTACTTACTAAACTCCGAATTCCAAAAACCCGAAAAATGTGTGTTTGTTTTAGTATCAAATCCAAATTTATAGTGGAAAAAAAAACACAAATTTTTCGGGATTTATTATACTCCGAGGAAAAAGTCTGAATCCGAAAATCCGGCATCTCAGACCTGCCGAGGTTGCATATAAGTCAATGGGAGAAGTTCCAAAGACTTTTTGATCTGAGCTGGGTTTTGTGCAATACGAAAATTTCAGGGTTTTCGGACAAAAATATGAAAAAACCTGGAAAAAGAGTTTTTGGGTGGAAAATTCAAATAATTCGAATGATTCGTGTTTTTCATGATTTTTTTCGGAAAAGTGATTTTTTTTCATAAAAAATTTCGATAAATTCAGACTTTGATAAATAACCCCCATACTGTAGTAGTAGCTACCATAACCAGTGGATCAGAGTTAATGTGAAAAATCACAGACATGTTTGTAAGAAATTGGCAACATGGGAGAGTTTATTCTATTGAAAAAACAGTTGTAGCATAGTGGATAGTCCTCTAACATACAGGGCATGTGTGTAGCAGTATACTGAGCAAAAATGCATGTGATCTTGCCCCCCAAAGCAGACACAAGGTGCCATGAAAAAAAAGCCCATACACTCTAATGTAATTGACTACAAAAATGTGAAATGGGACAGGTTCACTAATCAGTATATACTATACATACTATATATAATCACCAAAGTAATCATTATTTTTATGACATAATTACATGCCTACATGTTCAGCCTATCTAAGGTTTCACACTTTCTAAGGAATAAGGACCTTCTTATTTTTTTCCTCAAGGTTCTTTGAGCTCTTCCTTTATAAAACAACACTTTTGAGTTCTTAAAGATACTGCTTTGTGCCGTGGCTGACATGTCTACATAGGCTTAAAACCAATATGATAAACTACTGGTGATGTTTTGTAGACAATTATTCATGTCATGCATTACAGGTCTACAGAGGACTGAACCCCTAAGTCTTTAAGATCTTGTGAACCACAGCTTGAGGTAAAGCATGCTATGCTGATATGACCAATGCTACCTAGATTAGGATAAAGCAGATCTGTCAGCACTGATTTAGTATAAATACTATTTGGGTAGGGATATTAGGCTAGGGTACACCAAGACACACCAGGGGGGTATTTAATAACAAAAGTCGACCTAACTCCCATCCACGTATTTAACTCAATAATTCTTCTTGAAATAAATGGTGCAAAAAAGCCTTGAAACAAATTAATTTGAATTGTACAATTGATGCTCTTAAAACCTGACTTTATCAAATTGACGCTGCGACAGCTCAAATTTATCGGATTATCTAACAAAACCAGCAAGTGTCACAAAATATCTTCAAGAACATCTGCAACTGACTTCTACATGACCTTGACAGGTTTGAGATGGAGTAATTTCGGATATGGATTTTTAGCAGCTTTGGGGTATAATAAATCAATAAAAATTCAAGTTTTTTTCCCTTTAAAAATACATTTAGGTGTAATAAATAGGTCCCTTACTGTTGGTTACCTTATATTTTTCATATATTTGAGTAATTTTCATTATTAACCAGATTGGTTTAAACAATGGTTTCTAAATCCCTGGCACCATTTCAGGTAAACTAACAATGGATAATCCTCAGCAATTGCTTTAGTAGGACAAGTAGCTTTCAGAGCACAAAAAATCGAAACAATACATCATTGAAAAGCTCAGCTTGGCAGTGATGTTGTTAGGGGAACTGAAAAAAAAAGTATTGGTAGTTACACAGATAACTAGAAAGGCAAACACCAAAATACATACACAATTTAAAAACACCATACCGTACCTTTAAGAAAATAGACTACAGAAAACCAGAAATAAACATTGAAAATTTTAATTATTTAACTGGAATTGGCTGCTCAGTAGATATAACCTGCGCAACATTTTACTTTACAGAAGTATATATTTGTGTGTAGTTTTAATAAACATATTATATAGGAGAATGTACTCCATTTTATGCTAAGGTCACACACTGAACTTTTTTATTCTCTGATACTGCAACCAGTTTATATTGTGGAGGTGGACTCAATTCATCGGGCAAGTTCATTCTTAATTAACCTTCTTTCTTCACTCCTCTTTAATTTTATCCGCTGCTGCCTGCTTCCATTTTCTTCTGTCCTTCCTTTCTTTTAATGTCTTTTATCTGCCGCTTCTATTTTGCCCAACTGTTTTGTCTCCTTATCCTACATCTTCTGTTCACTTCTCATTAGATTTGAGCCATCCTTTCTTCTACCGCTGTCTATTGTTTTCATTCCCCTCTCCAATGTAGTAATTTTCTGTCTGGACCTCTGAGTTCTTTGATTTTCTGTGGTTGCTCCATAAAGAGTATAGATGGAGGTAGCCATAAAATAGTTATAGAGGCGCTAGTGCAAAAAGTTCTGAATGCATTATTAACCTATTTTCAATACACCGTAGGCTCCTTATTTCTCTAGATTATTAATTAGGTTTTTAATGGTGGACACATTCTGAAGGATTCTAACATGCACATGGAGTGCTAAAATTAACACTTTTACAGTGACCCAAGGTAGGGGATGAATCCTTGATAGAAATGTGTTGCTGAAGTGATGGCAGGTGCCATAGTTGCCCCTACTAAACTTTACCTTTTCTTACACAGAGAGAAATTTATTGGCAGTGGTTCAGTTTTCAACCATTTTTATGAACCTTCATTGTGTCAAATTGCATACAAATTATGCTACAATTTGTAAAGAATCAAAATTAAAATGAAGCGATTTACTCCTCTCTATTCTTACAGAAATCAGGGCATTTCCTGGGGGATACTAGATAACTACAGATACACATGAATAAACAGATGTTCTGCAACTTGTACATTGCCCTGTACATTAGTTGCCACTCTTTATGGTACATAGATCCAATAAAACAAAAAAATATTTATTTGAGTTGACTTACCTGTTATATTAACGCATAAGAGTATAGTGCATGACTGTGTAAAACAATGATACAATTTACTATTAGCTCTGGTGCCTGCATGCTAAATTCACCACTGAATTTGGTATTGGTCCTGTTGTTCTAATTAGATTTCTCTGGCAAATGGTAATTTGCAATCTGTAAATTATATAAAATTTTTATCTATACAGTATGATCGCTCCCATGCACTACAGTGTACAAATGTTCAATTGAACAATGATTCTAGCTCTACAAGTGCAGAACTTTTGAATATATGACCAGCTGATGTATTCTTTTTTTCAAATGTTAACTACACGCATGGGTGGCCAAATTAAATGTGTTTGGCTCTTTACATGGAAGTGCAGCACCATCCAATTCCTGATGACTCTATGCAGAATGGTTGGCTCATATTTTACTTTTGATCAATCAAACCACAGTTGCATTTGCCAAATCTCTGTTCAGGGAATTCACACACAGGTTGACAATGATTATGATTATAGATGTATTCAAATACAGTATATCAGCTCTACATTTTAAAACTATGTTTTTGGCTTTACACGCATTTTCCAGAGCAGATTGACTTCTTTAGAAGATCTGGCATGCACCAATTCTACTGAATAAATTATATTAGCTGTTGATTTTCATCATATAAATGTTCCAGTTTCTTATGTAGAGGACTAATTATACAATAAATCATGTTTGGGGGCCAGTTTATAATAAAATAATAATGCCATACAAAGCAGTGTATGAATGCTTATGTTAAGCAGACTGGGCAAATTAAAATGCATTGGAGGACCGCATCTGGTTTGTGGGTCTAGAGTTAGATACTAGAGATGGAGGATCTGTAAATGTAGATACATATTTTTATGTACCTACTTTCTCTGTACTGGCTATAATAAAACTAAATTAATTGCCTATGCTCCTCTAAGGATTGTTGTTGTGGAGATAATTATTCTTATAGGGCAATGATGGTGCTACCTGTAGTGGCCATGAATCTGCCATTGACATACAGCTCAGTTGACTTGAGCCCTAATGATTTGGGCAATCATCTCTCATTATGATCAACTCACTATTCTGGATTAAAATAATATATGCAAAAAATGAATTATTCTATTTTATTGTAAATAATAATTTGTGCTTTGTCTGAATATAGAATATACTCATCTTAATGTATGTTCCCATCTAGCTCTCAATAGAAAGATTTGTTTTGCATTGCATCCTGGAAGGATTTGCTGCACTAAAACTCCCAGCATACTTGATTTTTTGTTGGAGGATGCAGGATTAAGAAACACCAGTCAATAGGGCTCATTTATCAACTGTGGGCAAATTTGCCCTTGGACTTTTTTCAGGCAGCTGCAGGTAGAACAATGAATTCAACAATCTGATTGGTTGCTATGGGTAACTGCCCATGGGCAAATTTGCCCAGTGTTGATAAATGACCCCCAATGTAATAGCCACCCTTAAGTCAACATTGTGACTTTGCATGCTGCAATAAATCTTAAGCAAGGTTTAACCTGCTTGCATTACCTGTGTGCAGGTGAATTCTTTGTGTGTGAAACGTTGAAATAAATGCTTTGCTATATATATATATATATATATATATATATATAATATATATATAATATATATATATATATATATATATATATATACAACAATCCCAAGGAATCCGCACTCACAGGTCTTAAATAAAGTTAAAAATATTTATTAGAACAGAAGACTAACGTTTCGGCCTCTCCGAGGCCTTTCTCAAAACTTTGAGAAAGGCCTCGGAGAGGCCGAAACGTTAGTCTTCTGTTCTAATAAATATTTTTAATTTTATTTAAGACCTGTGAGTGCGGATTCCTTGGGATTGTTGTGGATGAAATTATTGTTTCTGCACCCAGGCATGCAAAGATCGTTTTTCGTGAGTGCCGACACTATGGAGGAATGTATATATATATATATATATATATATATATATATATATATATATATATATATATATATATATATATATAGAATTGTAAGCAATTTTTCATGAATGTCATTACTAAAGTCGTTAGTAATTGTAATTGCATTGGAAAACAGTGTTTGTCTATCCCCTTACATTCTATGGTTGTGATTCTTGCAACAATGTAGCAGCTATGTTCCATCTTCCAATTAGATTTACAAATAACTTTTGAACCACTGACATTTTTTTTTAACGTTGGTTAAAATGAAATGTTCTTTTATGCAAAACAGGTTTTTGTCGGCATACCTCTTTAAATTAGATTTTTTTTCAACTTTCTTTCTTTAAATTCTGTGGGGGTCATTTATAATTTGCATATCATTTGTGTTTTTTCCTGAACACTGAAATATTGCACTGCTGTGCCCATCTTTCTTTTTTTTTGCGAATTCTCATTGAGCAAAAATATTCACAAATGAGATGGGTGTTTGTGACTGAGCGAGGTCGCTGTACGCGAAGCGTTGACAATAATTTGCAAATATTTTCTCCGGCACCAAAGTTCTGGTGTAACTCAAATGCATAGTGTGTGCATAAATATTCACAATTTGCGATTATACCATATTTAAAAAGCCCTTGTGGACATTCTCAGTGTGAATAAAAAGATCACAATTATGTTTGCACATTAAATGAACCACTTATCTAGGTTTATAAATATAACCATGTGCAGAGCAATTATTTTCACTGTGCAAATCGTTCTGCACTGTGCAAGTTTATAAATGAGCCCCAGTGAGTACTCGTTTTTACCTGTAGTTTATGTTGAACTACAACCTGGCACCCAGGTGTTTTTTTTGTAGTTGTACCCTCTTCATGATGATAATCTCATAAATGGATATGCTTATCTGCAAAAATGCTCATTGCTTTTAAATTGTTATTCCGTTCTGCTGCATGCATTTATTGCATTTTCTTTTTTTTACCTTTTCTTTTTATTCTGAATATTTATACTCTACTCTGCACCATAAAATTATATAAAAAGATCATGTACATAAATCTACATTTAAATGTAATGGTTCTGTGGCCTTATGGCAAGGAGTTATGATATAATAGAATGTAATTTACTGTGTAGGTACATTTTACTTAGCAATCAGGTTTAAAGATTTTCAGCTTTTGTACAAAGTGAGGTAGCTATGGAGACTTGAGAACATGCTGTGTCCAAAAGCCTGCTGATATAAACATAGTTCATTTAAATAATACCAGCATAGCAACCCTTAATACTGCATCTGCCAAATGTCTTGGTAGTTGTTCTCAGAGCTACAGCTACATGTTCAAAATAATATCAGTATGTGGGTTTTCACTTTTAGAAAGTATAATTAATAGAGCAGCAATTTCTTATTTGTTTCCCCACTAAGCATACTACTATTTTTCTTTCAGTACCTAAAGGGGCAGATTTATTAAGAGGCCTGTTTATCAAAGGTTGAATTTCAAATTCATGTGAATTTGTTTTATATCTAATATACTCACAATTCGACTGGGAGGTTATTTAAGAAAACATTTGAATGTCTTATATTCGATCTAATGGTTCTGACATATTTGATTAGTATTTGATTCATACAAATGGAGTTTTTCTCCCAAAAAAAACTCTTGAATTTCAAGAAGGCTATTAACATCTCCAAATGGATCAACAGACCTCTGCCATTGACTTGTACATGAACTCGGCAGGTTTAAGGTGGCAAATATCCGAAGTAGGACTGTTTCCATGGTTGTGGTGTGATAAATCTCGCATTCTAATTTACATACGAATAGGGGGATTAAAATTCATATGTGTGAATTATGACACTCAAAAATTTGAATTTGAATTCAAACGTATTATTCGACCCTTGATAAATCTGCCCCAAGTATCGAATAGTAAATTAGAATTTTCAATTTTTTTTTGGTGTCAAAATTCACATATTCAAATTTTAATCCCCCAATTCAAATGTAATTTAGAATGTGAAATTTATCACATCTTGACCATGGAAACTGTTCTAATTTGAATATTCGCCAAATATTCTAAAACCTGCCAAGTTCATTTACAAGTCAATGGCAGAGGTCTGTTGAACCATTTGAATATGTTAATTTCCTTCCAGACACTAAAGTTTTTTTCGGAGGGAAAACTCGATTCGGGACTGTTCGATTGAATATTAGACGTTCAAATTTTTTCTTAAATAACCTCCCATTCGAGTTGTGAGTTTATTATAATTTATTAAAGTAATAATGCATTAATGTTAATTTGCAATGTAAACAGTGTAATTTAGAAATAAAATCTACACAATAAAAATCATGAGAGAATCCCTTTAATGTTGGTGGAATGGAAACTTCAGACATGAAGGGCAGATTTACTGTGGGCGACTTAATGCCCCATCTGCCGATACCCTTATGAGGAGTAGCTCTGTTCATAATGACCTGTCATAGTGAACAGTGTCGTAATTTTCAGGGACTATTATTTTCAGTGCTGGAAATCCAAGCAGGAGTTATAACATTTTTCAGTTGTTAACTCTTTAATGTGTGATAACGATTTATTGATAAATGGATCCATATCACTAAATACTTAACTTGTGCCTAGCACAGGGAATATAGGGAGGAACAGTAGGCAACAGTGGTGTTTTTACCTTTGGCTTAATGTGTGGCACATGTACTGAGAGATACTCTCAAGGGTTAAGTATGTAACTATATGCAGCTTCTAGGAGTCTCCATTGTGTTCATATTGTTGTTGATTGGAAAAACTTTAAGTCAAGAATCTCAGTAAGCATGTCCTGCCCGGAATCACAGTTCTCTCATGCGCCTTGCTTAAACTCTACCCATTATATTTCATTATACTCATCATTAGGTTCTCAGAGCAGCTGTCTTGTAGCATATATATTAATGTAGAATTATTCCGTAACTGATGATGCAAATGGTCAATAAATCTTGGGAAAGAAATTCATATCTGGTTATTTTTACTATAAAACTCTGTTTTATAATAACCTTGGCTAGTATCAGTATAATAAAAATAATTTCAATCAATTTTAAATTCTTTTTAGACAGTTTATTAGCTTTAGCAAGACTTAAGAAAAAAAAGAAATCATAAATTTTTTCCACTTTTCTTCTCAGATAAATGTGTGTTAAAAAGTTTAGAATATTCTTCTTGCTAATCCATTTGCTTGTACAGTCATCCATTACCCTCCCCTACCACCACCAGCACCACCACCACAAAGATGGTCTTGCTACTGCAGGCAGTTGCCTACAAAGGTCTGTAATCAGGTATAATAATGAAGGCTACTTAAAGCTGGCAAAATAAACAAGATACAGCAGTGTAGGCACATAAAATGTATTTATTTAAGGGTCTATGTAATCTAGGATTAGTTTGGACCAGTATCAATGCACTATAGCATACAGTACATTTCTAAAAATGTAGTCATAGTGCACTACTAAAGCAAGCCTGTTAAGTTGACAGGTCTAGCAATATGTAACTCATATGGGGAAATGTAATATTGGTCGCTAAAGCAAAAATCATTCACATTTTGTCACAATGTGAATGAATGTTTTAAAACTTATGTTCATTTTATATGTTTAGCATTTTCTGATAGATTTGGAGTTTTACGATTGTTATTTACTAAAACTTGATTTATTCTGGTTGAGGTTTTTTGTGTAAAAACTCAAATTTTTTAGAGAAAAACAAAACTAGAATTTTTCGAGATTTATTTTACTCAGAAGTTGGAAAAAGTCTGAATCTAAAAATCCGTCATCTCAAACCTGTCCAGGTCATGTAAAAGTCAATGACAGGTGTCCCTATCAAAATTTGAAGATATTGCATCTGTTCTGGGTTTTGTCCGATAATCCTGAAAAATTCTGAATTTTTGTGCGATGACCAGGAAAAAATTTGCAATTCGGCCGTCAAATCTGAAAAATTTGTTCGAATCGAGTTTTAGCTTGATTTTAACAAGTCTGATAGTTTTTTCCTGACCCAACTTTTTGGAGTTATTTTATTGATAAATAAGATAAAATCGTTGATGGGAGTTTGGTCAAGCTTGGTTTAATAAAAATATGAGATAAATTTGAGTTGAAGTAAATAACCCCCCAAACGTTTAATTTTAATATGCATTTTACTACTTTAGGAGCTCCTGTGTTTTTGAAAGCCACACTGATATTGGAATCACTAAAATTACCCTGTAACCAAACAGAGCATCACCATATTCACAGCACAACAACAAGTGGCACATTTATCAAAAAGATCATGTTTTTTTGCATGTTTTGAAAAAAAATGCAGTCAGCATTATTTTTAATTGGAGTTTTCCAAACTAAGATTAGTTTAATTAAATGAATAAAACTCAATAACTTGAATACTAAGGGGCACATTTATTAAACCCCGATCTATTCTGGTCAAGGTTTTCAGTGGTGAAATTCAAATTATTTATAGAAAAAAATCTTTAATTTTTTTGTTGAAAAAATCAAAGTTTTGGAGATTTTTCATACCCCAAAGCTGCTAAAAATCTGAAAATATGTCTTAAAGCTGTCGGGTCATGTAGAAATCGATAGCAAATATCTCTGAAGTTGTTGCTTTATATCGTGATCTGAGCTGGATAATCCAAAACATCCAAAAAAAGTTGAGTTTTTGCAGCAAAAACTTGACAAACCCGAGTTTTGTTGTATTGTTTTGTCACAAATTTTTGGAGAAAGATTATTGATAAATGAGTTAATATCATGGAGGGGAGTTTGGTCGGATTTGTTTTCCAAAAAAATTAGATTAATTTGAGTTTTGGTAAATGTACCCATAAAAGTCAGCATCAGAAAGCTGACAAGTTTCTGAAGAAATCAATTTGGAGGTCTGATTCCAAGCTATTCTAAAATTCAAGATATAAAAATATAGAACATTCTATATTTTGCAGATGTTTTTAAAATAAATAGGAGAAGGTGATTTTAGCATGACTGAGGTTTTTGTGCACCATTTTAAACAAATTAGTTTTTTTATAAATAAGGTAGCAATCAAGAAATTTTATGTGTTCCGGTGTTTTTTTCCAAATTTGTAAAAAATCTCAAATAGTGTCTCAATTGACACTAAAGTCAAATATAGAGGGATTTTATTTTAAACAAATGCATGTATTTCTCTGCATTTAAAAAAATATGGTAATATATGGTGTGTATATATATATATATATATATATATATATATATATATATATATATATATATATATATATATATATATATATATAAAATAACATGATACATAGTACCAACATTGTTACAATTTATTTTACTAAACACAAATAGGTAAGAAATACTGTATATAATATGTGCACAATTATATGCCAGCAAAACTGGATAATGTAATAAATATCACACATGTTGTTGTGGGTTATTTTTCCCAATGCAATGGTTTTGGGTTTTTTGAGTGTGTCCTAAGTCTCTAGTAACTTGAAATACAAGATGGGATAGATAGGCTTCTGTTCTATACTGTAGGTCTTCCCACCAGTGAATTACAAAAGTTAGGGGAATAACCATTAAAAGTTAAAGGGGTTGCCTCAAAATAGTTTTGCAAGAAAATAAGTGTATTTTAGAGCTTTTTGCTGCTGCAGCACTGTTTTTATCATTTTCATTATCAGCTATGGTGGTCAATTGCAGTATGATAAAAATAGAAATCTACTGTTTTATTTTTTGTGAAAAAAGAGTCATCTGACCTCTTTGCAGCTTTTGATGAACAAAAGCATCTGGAATTCATTCTAAACCTAATTCCTAAATAAAAAATGAAAAGCTACAGAATATACTATTATTACCATGCATTTTGAGGTAAGAAATGAAGAAAAGTTCATTTTCATGTCAATAATAGCGCATGACAGCAAAGCACAAACCAAAACTATAATTATAAAAAAAAAAGAATAACTTAAATGTTTAAATATTTTCAATTGCTTGCACAAATGGGTTTATGATTGCTGTTCTGTATTTTATGGCTGCTTGTATAATAACAGACATAGTATTATTTATTCCCACCCTGCAATCTGAAGCACAATGGCCAGCTATTTTTACATAGGACCAAAATGTTGTTGCCATGGATACAAAAAGCTTTTTAATTTTTTTAATTAATTTTTTTATTCAGGCTTGAGTGTTTAGCAATTGCCAAAGTAAACTAAAATATAACACTGTTTTTTTGACTAAAGTACAAACTACATTAAAATGATAAGAAAAGATTTTCAATTCTGTCCATAAAATTGATTCAAATAGTGTTGCTCTGTAATCATTCCAGTGCAACAATGTAGATAGCAGGCTTATTGACTGCCGGTAATACACGTTTATTTCACGTTGAAATAATTTTTTAATAGATTAAAGGGGTTGTTCACCTTTTAGTTAACTTTAGTATGATATAGAGGACATTCCAAGACCATTTGCAATTGGTTTTCATTTTTTATTATCTGTAGTTTTTGAGTTATTTAGCTTTTTATTCAGCAGCTCTCTAGTTTGCCATTTCAGTAATCTGGTTGCTAGGTTCCAAATTATCCTAGCAACCATGCAATGATATGAATAGAGAATGCAATATGAATAGGAGAGGGCCGAAATAGAATGAGGAGTAATAAAAAGCAGCAATAACAATACATTTGTTTTCTTATAGAGCCTTTGTTTTTAGATGAGGTCACTGGCCCCCATTTGAAAGTTGGAAAGACTTAAAAAAATAAAAATAGTGAAGACCAATTGAGAAATTGCTTAGAATGGGTTATGCTATAATATACTAAGATGGTTATTTGTCAGTCTGAATTTTTCTCAATATTTTCTGCTCCGATAAAATCTGCTCGATTTTTTTACGCTTATTTAGTATTACATTTTCCGAAAATTTGCTTTGCAGGAAAAAATCTGATTTTTTATCAGATTTTCATGATTTTTTTGTATTTTTCATACGATTTTCAGAATTTTCACCCTAAAACTTTGGGGTATTGCACACAACCCATTGCACATCAAAAAATCATTGGGACTTCTCCTATTGATTTACAGATGAAGCCAGCTTGGTTCATGTGTTTACTATAGAATATCTAAACACATTAAACCCATTTATTCCATTTACCACAGAAAACTGCATCACAGCATCCCATCTAATTAAAGCATTCACCATTGTTAACAATGGTGCTTTGGTATGCTAATGAAAAGGTTAAAAACATTAAATGAGTTAAGATGACTTTAGATAACACAATTTCTTCAGTTAATCCAAGTCATGACGCATTCAACACACAAACACACAAAAGTGGCTTCATCTTGTAAATGCAACCTCGACAGGTCTGAGAAATGCTGGATTTTCGGATTTTTTACATCCTCTGGGTATAATAAATTACGAAAAGTGTGAGTTTTTTTTCACTAAAATCCAGATTTTATAGTTAAAAAACACATTTTTTTTCGAGTTTTTGGCATTGGCATAAATAACCCCCACATTGTTTAGTTTTTATGAGGAGCCAATTAACCTTTTAGCATGTTTTTTGAATTTGTGGAATTCAGATTCCCTGGATGAAAACTATGCATACTAATGGAAATACCATTTGCTTGTTGGATTTCAATATAATTATTACTATCCTGTACAGACAGTTTATTATATTTTGCAGTGCATTATAGAGATTATACATTGTTTACACCAGTCCCTGTTTAGGCTGCCTATAATAAAGATATTGATAATCATATATGTGTAACATGTTTGTTTTTATTAGTTAATTGACACAATATATGATAACATTGTTAATGTTTCTTATTCCAGTGCTGGCACTTGTAGCTTGCAGTATGATTCCATTTTTATAACATGCTTTGCACAGCAAGCACCATTTGGCATGTTATTTCTTTAAATGAACTGGCAGATACTGATTCCAGGGTTCATGATTACAGGAAAGCATTGCTTCTCTTGTTTTGAGATTGTCATGAAAATGTCCATCTAAGGGAAAAGTTTGTATCATTGTAATTTACACAAAATAGGATTGGCTAATAAAAGAGATGTATTATATTAAATCCAAATAAGTGGATTTATAGAGTCAGTAACTTGAACATGCCTTATAAGCATACAATGTCCACATCCACAGCACTCTGGAATAGTATACAGCAAATAGTTTGTTGAAATACTTTTTGTAAAGTAATAATACTTTTGTTGCAGCAAAGTGCAATGTTATTGTCTGTTGCTGGCTGTATTTCATAGAATGTACTAGGTTATATTAACTAACAACGGATTTATATGCTTTAACAGTTTTTTTGTTCAACAGAGATGGTTAAATAATAATAAAAAAGGAACTATAATCCCAACTTAATTTCCATAGATAATTACCATTTGAAAATTGAAAACAGCTGTTATAAATAAGCTTTTTTTCATTACATTTCAGCTGTTAAACTATGGCTGTTAACATTTAATGAACATGTTATCATAAAGGTCTTAGCAAAATGAGAACACTTATTGCTGTGTCGGTGCTGACCCTTATTGATTGCAAAAATATCCAGTGTATCTCTGGAAGAAAAAATAATGCTCCTATGTATAGCATATGTATCTCTTATCCAGAAACCCAATATCCAGAAAGCTCCTAATAATTCTAAAGCCATCTCCCAGAGAGCGAATTTTAAGAAAACAATTTTGTTGTTTTCAAATTACAGGTATGGGACCTGTTATCCAGAATGCTTGGGACTTGGGGTTTTACAGATAACAGATCTTTCCATAGTTTGTTGATCCTTTGACAGATAAGTGCTATCCCTATCTGTCAGTTCCAAGGTCAAGTACTCAGCCATGGTATAGAGAGAAAAACTTCATCTCAAAACCTCATTCCAAGACCTGTAACTGGCATTAATTCAGCTTCATGGCACAGGCATTTTATATAGCATAAGAGTGTGTGCACATGTGTGTGGGGAGGTGCAGCACAGAATAATATGTATAATATTTAATTTTCCATGGAGATCTAAAATTACTTATAGAGCAACCACAGCCACAATCATATACATGAAATTGCAAAAGCAAAAATAGAGAAGATATGTCTAATATTTCATTTTCTATGAAGACCCAAACTTACTTAAAAAGCAACCACAGCCACATACTATATAACACAAGTAAAACTGTAAAAGCAAAAATAGCTTAAGCTTGTGCATCTATAACTCTAAAGTAGGCAATCATTTATTCCACCCCACTTCTTTTGTAAACAGTGCTTCAAAGTAATTATACACTTTAGTGAATAATAGAATTATTATAATTAGGATTCTCCTGGCAAATGTAGAAAATTGGATGTACTTCAGCCTTAAACTGCACTGTTGATTTAGAAGACCATGGGTGTGCTATTATGCTAAATACATAGCTGCAGATGCAAGCATATGATCATTCCAAGAGGTGGAGCGTTGCCATTACAGAACATTCTGTAAAAGACTTTAAGAGTAGACAAATACTTATAAAAATACTTGCATGTGCATTCAGATATTGTTTCTATTTAAAGGAATTTAGAAACTCAAATTAAGCTAAGTTAAGTTAAGTGGCAGACCCCACATTTAATCAACAGGGATAGTTCTTCAACGTATTGTGGGTGAGATCTATGAAGATCTAAACTTCCTCCAAAATAGGTCTCACACACACACACACACGTGTGTATGGTTGTAGGTGTCAAATGAGAACAGTTACACACCTTACCTACGTAATAATGTAAATATATAATAAATAATATAGTTTATTAAATGTATATTTGTATGAATATAAGCTATATTGAGCTGCTTTATATGTTCTATCAGTGCCGCCAAAAACAGCTGGAATAGAATTTACAGCTGGTACTGTTTGAAAAAGTAGATATTGTGGTGTTTATACGACTTGTACTGTGCATAAACAGGACTTTCTGTACAGCTTGAGAGTGTTAGAGTTTGTTATGTTGTGTAATGGTTTCATGAGTCTGCTAATAAAGCACTGTTATACTCTACTCATCCTCGGCTACCAAAACATAACAAATGGCGACCTTTTCTTCCAAACCCTGGTGAGCCTAGCATACCTTTTACTGCTTGGATCTGTATGTTTGAAAATGACATTATTGCTGCTGACCAAGGGGAGATTTCTGCTGCTAGAAAGAGTGCTTTACTTATTCCCTGCCTGGGAGCAGAGGGACAGCGTAATTCTATACATTACCATTACCTGATGAGACTTATGAAACTGCTCTTACTGCTAAAAAGAACTTTTTTGTGCCAAGAGTAAATGTGGTTGCTAAAAGTTATAAATTCCGTCAATGTGGACAACGTAATGGCGAATCCATAGAATCATTTGTAGCAGCTTTGAGAGAGCTGGTTGTTACCTGTGAGTTTGGGACTCTAACAGATGAAATGCTAAGAGACCAAATAGTGGAAAAAACAAACTCACCTCTCATTAGAGAGAGACTGCTCCTAGAGCAGGATTTAACCCTTGCAAAGGCTATTACAGTTGCTAGCCAAATTAAAACAGCAGTGGCAGAGGCTGAAACTCTCAGTCAGGAACTGCTGGGAATGTACAGATTGTGAATTCAGCACTGTGGCCTAATAATGCACAGTCACAAACAAAATACAGTGATAAGGAAAGGGATTAAACTACACTGCAAAACTGTGCAGCAAATACAAATAGAAAATACTGCTTTCGATGTGGTTCAACACAACACACTGCAAATCATGTTACATGTCCTGCAAAAGCTAAATGGTGCCGCAAATGCACAAAAGTAGGACATTTTGCTAAGATCTGCCATAGTTCTGCTAAATATGTTCATGAAGTCACTATTACAAAAGTGTGGATAAAGCTGGTACATTTATTCCATACATATATGAACTGTCTGATGGACGCATATGGAATGCAAGTCGTCTTGCTCCTGTTAGATATGACTTTGGAGAAGCTCCATTTGATGAAGGACATTTTCCTACTCCTGGGGGCAGATGTATCAAGGGTCGAATATCGAGGTTTAATTAACCCTCGATATTCGACTGCCGAATTAAAATCCTTCGAATATCAAAGTCGAAGGATTTTGTGCAATTCGTTCGAACGATCGAAGGAATAATCGTTCAATAGAACGATTAAATCCTTCGATCAGAAAAATGTTAGCAAGCCTATGGGGACCTTCCCCGTAGGCTAACATTGGCCTGGATAGGTTTTAGGTGGGAGTCGAAGACATTTTTAAAGAGAAAGTACTCAAATAATTGAACGATTTTTAGTTCGAATCGTTCGATTCAAAGTCGAAGGTCGTAGTCGAAGGTTGAAGTAGCCAATTAAAAATGTTCAAAAGCTAGTTAATGCTTCAGGTACATACATTTATAACTTATTAAGCAATGAAAAACTCAGACAAATAAATTCTAAAAGATAAGGGTGATTTATCAAGTGTAGTGCAGTGAGCAAATGGCAGGATACGATCTCAAATTCTCTTTATACCCAGCACTGCACTTTTTGTTTGCAGGTCTGCCGCAGGTCTCGTCTTTTCTCCAAAGAACAGCACTGCATTTATGAGGAGCAAACAGGGAAAAGGAATGTAGACTTTGTGCCCCTTGCTCTTGAGCCCAGGGGTTCTGGAAATGACCCCCATTATATCATAGGTTTTAGAGGGGCTATGCCTCGTTCATACCCTACATCAATATACTGTGTGTCTGCACTGGGAGGAGTCCTTTTCTTTCTCTTTTAGTTTCTACAACTGACGCAGCTGTAAATGGGCAGCCGTGTAACCAATAACACAGACCCATGTAATAACTGAGGCTTCTGAAGAGACTGGTGGTCGGTTTCCCAGCACTTATGGTATTACTTGCCGTTCATTGATTTTCCTCTTCTACTGCTTTTAAGTGGTTTTCATATTCATAGAGCTGGGAATATAGAAATTTGCATCTTTTCATCTAGTTACTATTGTTGTTAGTATTGCCAATCTTTATAAAGTGCCAATTTAAATGGTAATTGCTTGGAATTGATATTACAGGTAACTGCACAGCATTTAAATGCAGGCTTTGATTCAAGATGATGGAGCTTAAAATGTTGCATACTAAAATGGATGAGCATAGATGAGACGGGAGACAAGTACTTTGATGCATTGCATAATTTGATTAGTTTACTATGGCTAGTATATTTATAGAGCAGGCATCCTAGGCATTCAGATTTAAGTAGTGCCTTTTATACCTTTGGGATGTAGTGATCAGACTGTTGATTGCTTGGCTGCCACCAAATTAAGAGAGTTAAAAGCCTGGATCGATCATTGATATCCACACTTGCTTATAACACATTGGACATTATGGTAATCAGCCTACATTGGAAAATTACACTCCAGTCAAATGATTGAGTTGGAAATTGAATTTCTCTGTCTACAGACCTTTTAAATCTACACTGATGTTTCCCCTGAGTAATTTGTTAGTGAAAAAAAAAGAAGAGAAAATGTGTAATAGCAATACAAACATTAAAAAAGAAAAGGCAAAAAAACAATACACCATGCTATTATCTGTCAGATAATGCAACAGTAGCACCATGTAATATAGAGCTGCAATGGCCACAAAGGTGTCTACTTGACTCATAAAGCAGGGTAGGCAAAATTCTGAAAAAGAACATATGTCCTACTTGCAGTGTTCCAGCCTTCTAGGAAGGGAGGTTCAGGGTGCTTAATTGATTTAGGTGCTTAAAGAAGAACTAACTCCCCAAAAGAGAAATTTCCCATCCACTACCCTCCATTGACCCCCCCTCCCTGCTTCTTCCCCACATAGTCCATTATTTTAAAAAGTGTCCCTGGATGTAATGCTGACCTATACATAAAAAGTAGCGCATCGGAGCTCATGGGTGCAATCTTTGGTGGGGGTGCTCCAGGGTAAATCTGCATACACAGAATTTTATATTTCCTCTGAGGCTTTCTCTTTAGGGGGGGTTTAAATCTTTTTTAATTGCATAAAAAGGATGGCCATAGCCAAAGTGCAATTGGTTTTGATCAGTCTAGTTAGAAAATGAAAGCAAAGATCTAATTGCTAAGGGAAACTGCTCTGGTGCAATTTATCACCTATCAAGCAGGCCCACAAACTGCAAATGATTGTTTTGCACAATCAGTTATAGTTCATCATATAAGTTTATGAACTTCTTGAGTAACAAATGAACTTTCTGGGCAGTTGTTCTTTCTGAACACAGACATAGAGTGCTTTGAGAAGTTGCCATGGGGATGTGTAAGCAAATACATTAACTACTGTGTGTAAAGAAGTTTGGAAAGCACACCTGAAGTACAATGCATCTGTAAGGGTTTTCTAAAGTAAAGGGGGTGAGTCCTTCACTTGAGGAGCTGCTACTGTGCACAAACACACACAAAGGAGATAAAAGGAAAAAATCAGGGTGACATGGGTGTAGAGTCAGGGTTAGTCTAAATAAGCATAGAGTGGATGAAGAGAACAAGACTGGAACAGTTGGAGGACTAGAGAGGTATGGTGCAGGCAAAGTGGCCGAATCTGGAACAGGACTGGAACAGAGAAGGTGAAGGACTGGAGAGGGACAGTGAGGTCAAAGAGGCAAAATGTGGAAAAGAGTGAAGCAGAACGGAGTGGACGATGAACAGGGCAGAATGGGCATAGAGAGGGGACAGGAGCAGGAAGGTGTGGGTGAATAGGACAGTACTTGATCAGAGACAGGATTAGCACTAGATCAGAGACAGGATCAGGACTGGATAAGGATGCAGGGAACGGGTGAAACAAGAACAGGTTAGGGCGCAGGACGAGAACTAGAGCAGGAATAGAGCTAGAGTAGGAAAAAGCAGAAGAGCTAGGGTCACACCACGGTGCTCAGAACAAGGCCAATGCTCATGCACCTGCTGTAAGGACGGCTGGGCTTTTATAGGACAGAGTCAGCCCTGATTGGCTGACCCCCCCCGACGATAAGGTTGCTGGGGGTGATGCAACATACCAAGGACAACAGGTGTAGTGGAAACAAGCACACATGGGCTGCTCTTTTGGCCCAGTGGATAGGGAGAGCAGCCACAAATCAGGAGGTCCTGGGTTCAAGCCCCAGCAGAGCCGGATAGTATCTGTAAGTTATCACTTTTTGTGCTGTTTATTTGCTTAAGTTGGTTCCACACAAGGACCCTTTCCTTGAGATATATATGTAGCTAGTTTATCTAAATGCGCATATTTCACAGGCACTGTATTTATCAAACAGGAGCACAAATTATATATATATACTAGTCAGGCAATGCAGTAGGGTGATATACTACTCTCCTTTGTATATCACATTTCATATTCAGGGTTTGTAAACAGGGAGTCATAATAAACAGCACATTTCTCTTGGGAAGATGAGGTGGACTTAATACTTTATATATTATCCAATGGGGATATTGTAAATAGTATAATAAGAGTACATGCTCCATGTTCTCTGATTTAAAGCATTACACCTAAAGCTATAGCTATTTGAATGCAAACAGCAGCTGAACACATTTGCAGCAAAAGCATAATATAGAACATGAACGATATGTTACAAATACATAAAAAAAGTTATATAAATACATGGAACACTGTATGTACTGGCCATTAGTGTTTCTTAAGGCAATGGTAAAAATGTATTGAACAAACATGCAATAAAACAAATTTGCAGCCAAAACTCTTTGCACCTTCCTTTAAAACAAAAATGTAGTTGAGGCTTATGTGATTTTATTTAAGTTATAATTAATACTTGCCTATTTACAATGGTATGGGTAATGCATTAAAGGGGATCTAAACCCAAATAATTTTTCATATACACCTTTGGATCAGACTGTGGTTGAACATTGGAATTCTGACGGTTTAATCAGAATTTCAAAGAGTCCATTGATCTGCCAATAATTTCTTATGCAATACTAATAATGTAAATGTAAAACAGCAGTGTCGTGGAGAAGGACAGTGTGAATGTTGAGCATCACTGCATACAATAACCATGGATGGGATGAAGCACTCTTGATTTTGTGCAAACAGTTGTGTTTTTTTATTCCATGACTTTGTACATTTGCCATTTATTAACTTACTTGAAATACATGGAACCATTAAATTAGGGACTCTGTTATTTTATATGCAACTTTATGCTACTGTAATTTTAACTCATTTGTGATTTTCTATAAATATATGGAGAATTGTGGACAAATATCATAAATAATGGTCGGATCTGTATTTGATTCAATCCAGGGAAACTGGAAGGAGTTGTGTATGTTTTCCCCATGTCTGTGTGGGTTTCTTCCCACTCTCCAAAAAACATATAGGCAGGTTAACTGCCTCCTGATAAAATTGAACCTGCTGTACATGACTGAAATAGAGACCTTAGATTGTAAGCACCACTAGGGCAGGGACTAATGTAAATGATGCATATTCTCTGTAAACAACTGTGGAATATGTTGTTACTGTATAAATAAAGGATAACAATACCACGAGTAAAGTAAAGTTGAGCAAAACTGTTGCCCTCCTACACACATTAAAACTATATTCATTGTGTATAAACCTTTCTTGTATACCTTCTTTAAGTTATTGAGGATTCATTTTTATAAACACTGTTTGACTTTGCTGGGCCCACAGTAGCAACAATAAGATGTAATGTTTTCTAAATGATTTTGGTGTGGCTGTGTGGTGGAAACAAAAGACTTTATGGTTTTACAGTGGGACTCACAGGGTAATTGCCTTGTACCCTGGCAGGCCAGTTCTACCATGTTCCTATATTACTACAGATAAACATTTTTCATCAGTACCTTTCTTGCAGAATGCAGCAAAGCATACCTAGAGTATGTCTAGATTAAGTCACGTTATTATTTTTATAATGACCTTGAAGGCATGTATCAGAGTTTTCAGAATAAACACAATTATGTGAAGTAATAAACTGAGAACATAATGTTGCTTCTGTACAGAGAATATTTAGACTACAATGATTAAACAAGGAGCAAGTAAAATATAAAAAAAAATAATGCACTGTACTGTAGATATTGTAATTAAAAAGAGTTAAGTGAATATTTTAGCTCTGCGTACATAATAAATGCCAATAAAAACACACCAAGCATTTAAAGAAATATAATAAAGACAATAAAATATGCTGAGTTTAACTTTTCTGAACAGAGACACAAAGAATACACATGCTCCTGCCTTGAAATTTCACAATTTTTGGAAAGCCTGCTAAAAAAGAATCGGCCATTCTATAACATACTAAAAGTTAACTTACCACTCTACCATACCATACCTACTTTTGGCACTGCTACTTACCTTTTCAATCCTTAAATTTCGCCATATAGAGCACTCTCAATCGCGTCAAAAATAAATCCAGATCCTACCTTTTGGGGGTATTAGAACACTTGGCACTTGAGGACCAATGCCCAAACTTCTGTGCATAGCAGCACTTTTTGAACACCTCTATGTGCCTCACCCTGTTAGACTGTAAGCTCTACAGGCATTGACCTTCTTCCTCATGTGCCTCTTAGCATATGACATATTTGCTTCTGTATATTTATGTAACACCTATTTGGGCCATACGGGGTAAATTCACCAGCTAGTGCAATAGAGCATGGGTTACACGTGACTCTAACACTTCAGCTTAGGGCCTTCGTTATATCGAAGATTAAAGGTGTGGTGTATTGTAACTACAACTCCCACAGGCTACTGTGCAATAAAAAAAGACTTGGGCGCAAGGAGGATCTTAATAAAACAGGAACAAGGTTTATTACTATGCACTAGGCAAGTGACATCAGGTTTCTACTCACGCAGTAGTTGAAGCAACAGCATATAGAGAGTTCACACCGATCTGCAGGCAGGCTCACCTAGAGCAGACAGAGGCTGACACTCCCTGGGGACAGACTTGGCAGGTATCCCACTTCACCTCTGCGACATATTCCAGTAGTGGTCTCTGGATCAACCTCAGGGCAATCACTCTCTCCTGATTCCCTCTCCACTGGGATCCCTATACCACAGGCAATATGGCCTGGGAGAGATACCTCCAATCTATCACTCCTATGTTGGAGCTCAGAACTGCTCTTTCTCTCTAACCTCTCTGCCTTTCTCTCCTAGAGAGACTATGACAAGTCTGCCCTAGTATATCCATTCCTCATTTGCGGGGTTGCCTGTCCCCGACTTGGACACATGCCTTCTACTGGGCCTTCTGTACTCAGCCCCTCTGAGCACACCCAGCTGGATCAGCATCCAGAGGCGAAAGAGGAAGAGGCTACTCCTTACACACACTATAGTGCAGTGTAGCAGGAAGCTGTCACACCTCTCCTGGCAGATCATCCCAAGAAAAAGGTGGGGGCCTTAAAGCTGCAGGGCAGATTAACCCGTAGGGGCCCCTACATTTATTTATTGCAATGTCTGCCCATCTTATGTGTACGTATTGGGGCTGATTTACTAAAAACTCCAATTAATCAATTTTTTTTATGAAAACAAATCTGACCAATCACCCTTCTATGAATTGAGCTCATTTATCAGTAAATTATTTATCAATAAAAAATCGTCACAACAAAATCAAGCGTCAATTCGTATTGTAGCATTGACGCTCCAAAAACTTTTATCACTGCAAAAACTTTAATTTTTCTGGATTATCCAGTGCAGATCACAATGTCAGGAAACATCTTCAGAGACATCTGCCATTGACTTCTACATGACCTCCACAGGTTTCAGATGGTGTTTTTTAGGATTCGGATTTTTTAGCAGCTTTGGGGTACGATAAATCTATAAAAATTTGTGGGGTTTTTCCCATGAAAAATTCGAGTTTAGTACTTACCTAATATAAATAGAATTATACATACATCTTATGTAGTAAAAGCCTGTTTTTTTTATCTCCTGATGCCCCTGTCACCTTAGCATGTTTTTCTTTTCCTTGTACTTTCTGTACTTTTTGTCTATTTTAAATAACCAATGAAACTATCCTTGTTAATCACAATGCTTTAAAGTGATTAAGGTGTCAATAAGGTTCTTTCATGTAACCCATAGTTCTTATGAGATATTTCTATGGATCATTTTATTAATTCCTGTAGTGAAAGCTCATTTTTATATCTGCAGCTACCAATACACATATCTTGAGCTGTGACAATCTCTTTTACATTTCTTCATCTATGAGCACAAAATATATACTTTGATATTTACTGATAATTCAGATCGCTCTTTCTTTGGACATTCTTTCTTAAGCTTATCCCTGCCTTTTTTCTCCTTCTTTCATGTACTGCATTTTTACAGGAAAGTAGAACACCACAGTGGAAAACATCACTTCAGGGAGAGGATATTTTCATTGTATCTAAATTACTTTAGTCTAGTGTATACAAATAAATTCTGATTTGAATTATTTTTTTCTTTACCCTTGTGTAACCTCTAAAATAGTGGATTCTCTGCCCAGAAGCTTGCTTTTGCAAATTCAGGGCTGCTGACTGGACATCACTGAATTAAACCAGAAAGAAAATCTTTACTACTAGCTTGTGTTTTTCCTTCCCCTTGGGAAATACAGAGACATTTTGCCCCCTGGCTGTGTTTTCAGTTTGATTTAGTGTTATACCTGCAGTGGGACAGGGTGAATTTGCGAATCTGTGTAATGGAATAGAAAGAAAGATCTCTTGTTTCTTTAAAAAGGTAGGTGGAATAATGAAAATTAGGGAGTAGACTATACAAAGTAGATATAATTGTTACTAAAATTTATTGGGTGGATTGACAGTCTACTACTGCTTTAAACATACAGTAGAGGTATGGGATCTGTTATCCAGAAACCCATTAGCCAGAAAGCTCCAAATTACAGAAATTATGTAGGCTCCATTATATCCAAATAAACTTTTTTAAACTGATTTTCTTTTTCTCAGTAATAATAAATCAGTACCTTGTACTTAATTCAAACTAAGATATTTGGGGGTCATTTATAAACACTGGGTAAATTTGCACCTAGGCAGTAACCCATAGCAACCAATTATTGATTAGCTTTTTTCAGTCAGCTGCAGTCTGAACACTGAAAGCAATCATCTGATTGGTTACTGCCTATGAGCAAATTTGCCCAGTGTTTATAAATGACCACCAATGAATCCTTTGAAGAAAAACCAGCCTATCGGGTTTATTTTATGTTTACACAATTTTCTAGTAGACTTAAGGTATTTAGATACAAATTACATAGATACGTTATTCAGAAAAACCCCAGATCCCAAGCATTCTGGATACCAGGTCCATTACCTGTACTTTATTTTCACTCCTAGAAACCTCTTGTACATATTGCTTGCCCCACAGAGTGCCTAAAATAAGATTCCTATTAGTCTGCATTTTTCAGGGACAGGCCCCGATTTAAGATTTTGGCCTGGGTTAACACTACCCCACTGGCTTTGCCATTAAAAGAACCCATGTTTTCTACAAAAAGTAGGGGGTTGTTGTACAAATTAAAGAAAGACCCCTTATCCAGAGAACCCCAGTTCCTGAGCATTCTGGATAACAGGCCCAATACCTGTACTTGATTATCAAACTTCCATATTATAGTGGTGCAAGCTCCTTTGTTTGGGCATATCAGTGGTGTAATTCATCATGATAAAACAAAACAAACTTTTTACCCAACTAAATTATATACGACTTCATTTTACACATATATGTATAATTTAAATACAGGTACTTTATTTTTGCTCTAAATTCATAGCGTCGGGTAAAAAGAGTCATTACATGCAGGCAAGAGATCAAAGTTCAAAAAACACCGGTTTTGACCCGGACAGCCCGGTATTTTGAGGGGCTGCCCGGGTCTATACTTCCTGCCTGGTTTTCCAAATAAGGAAAACCGGGCAGAATCCCCTTGATTGACACGGCATAGCCCCTCCCACTGAAGTCACGGGTCCGCCCACTGATGTCATAGCCCACCGACTGATGTCACAGACACGCCCACCAATGTCACAGACACGCCCACTGATGTCACGGAACCCCCCTACCTGGTCTCAGCCAGACATAAAGGTGGCAACCCTAACACACTACAATGCTTTCTGCACATTAAAAGATTGCAGAAAGATCTGCATTCCCCTAATGAATATAGCATTATCTGTATTTGGCAGCACTGTATTTATGAAAGGTGGGCAGAGGAGGCATGTAGGTGATCTCCTCACATCCCCTAGTCATCCACTTACTTGTGCATCACTTGCACTGTTGTCACATGCCTAAATGGAACTTTCTAACGACAGGGCTGCCTTGAACCGAATTATACTCCACTGTGTGTTGGATTATTATCTGGCGTGAGGTCCAGAATGCAGCCACACAAGTGCTCTAAGGACAAGGGACATGCTTTGGCACCCATTAGTGCTCTTGCACTACTGTCTTAGTAAATGACTGAGCATGATGTCAGATACAACAGCATAGCAAACAGAAGTTCAGCTGTTTGTACTCCACTCCAAGAAAGCTAAGGCCACAGCCAGAAGTGGCGTATCCAGTGCTACTCTCCATCAGCACTGACAGTTTCAGCTTTTGCTACACAGAGCTGAGATGAGCTCAAAAACACGAAAGCTGGTATTTTCAGGCCAATCTCCGCACTGCTTCATGTAGCTGCACTCAGACAAAAGCTATTTCAGTATAGGTGGAGAGAAGCACTGGAAACACCACATGTGACAATGGCGCAAGGGTTTCCAATGTCAGCAGAGACACAACGCCTTGGTAGGGGGCAGGTGTACTGTTGGCAAAAAATACTCTGCATTGTGCATTTTCTTTTTTTGCATTTTGACACTCTTAGGGGCCTTTACTGATATTAGGAATTCCATTTTTTTTCACAAATTGTATTTAGCGCATTACTCAACATTTTCTCTGTACATACTTTTATATTTGGATCTTTTAATAACTTTCATGCCACGCACAGATTCTCTCTCTCTCTCTCTCTCCAAAACAAAGCCAAAAACAAATTGATACAAATCAAGTTTTTACAGTATTTCTTAATGCTGGCCGGAACTTCCAGGCTAGGAATGTGTGGGCCAGCCCGATACCGGTGGGAACCGCTGGTTGGGGGGGTTCTGGTCGACCTTGCACCCCCCTTTTTGGGTCGTGGGTGGATTGGTTAAGCTCTTTCCCTGCCTACGACCTTAGAAATGGGGGCTTCCGACTTCCGGGTTGACATTTTATAGACGCGCACCTGCTCGCCTGGCCCTTTTGTGACGTCATCAGTGGGGCGGGTTGGCACGGGTCTATAAAAGGAAACCGAAAGTCAGGCTCGGGCGGGTGTGGGTGGGGGGAGGACAGGTCGCGGGCAGGTGGGAAAAAACCCGACCCACACATCACTATTACAGGCTGCACATATCCAAACAAAGATGTTGCATATGCTAGACATGGAATACACCCTGGTATGTGGCTTTACTTTATGGATGCATCCTATATAACAGGGACCATATTCAAGGATATTGTTGCATCTCCTGAACCCTAACCCTGTAATGGTGTTCCTAGGACTCTACTTTAACTAAAGTGACTCTACTTCAACTTCTATTATTGAGAATTAAGAAATTTTGTAGTGAAGAAACACCTTTTTTATAACTTTTTACGACAGCAACACAATTTGGAGCAAGTTTAATGTAAATTTTTTCTACTTTGGCTAAATATCATGCAAAAAGAAAATATTTTGCCAAAATCTTGGTAAAAAGTTTTAAACAATTTTTTCACAATATTTTTGTTTTTGTGTTCATGACAATATATACATATACAGCACTAGGGAATTGATCTTATGCTGTATATTTTACAATATCTGTTGTACAGTATTTCTTGTCCCTTTCTCTCACTGATATATTGAAACTCTGCTACTGTAGTGTATTTGTCTGTGACTTTACCACTGGAGTAATATAGAGGGCGCTGTGCTGCACCTTCAGCAGTTTTTCTCCAGTGACTGTTCTGCTATCTCTCTCTCTCTCTCTCTCTGTCTGTCTCTTCCCTGCACAGCATGGTTGCACCCTGATGTTTGGTGTTAAGTTATATGTTCATTGCTGAATAAACTTCCAGAAAGTTGCTGTTAATGTGCCACCTGTTTCTGGAGCCTTAGTATCTCATACAGAACACTAAAAGGCTGACCAGTGAACACAACATGGTGTCAGAAGTTTTTCACAAGCACAGCTACCAGGAATTGGAAAATGTGCTTTGTCTAAGAAGTGGTTGGATTAAACATTTCTGCAACTACTCACCAGAACCTCAGAAGTCTCTAGTAAAAGTGAGTACCAGATACTGATCCTGCAAACAAAACCTGTTTGTTAAACTGCATAGCAATGGATCATTTCAAACCCCCACAGTCCATGTCTATAAGTGGCAATCTGTCTGAAAACTGGCGCAGATGGGCCCAGAAATATACATTATATCTCACAGCAGCAGGGCTGGAGCAAAAGCCTGAACCCACAAAGATTGCATTGTTACTGCACATTATTGGGGATGAGGCACTGGAGGTGTATAACACTATGGGGATTGCACAGACACAAGCTGCAGACAGATCCCTTGACTCTGTGATGCAAGCATTTCAAGCTTATTTTCAGCCCAAAAGGAATGTTGTATTTGAAAGACACCAGTTTTGGACCCATACTTTTGTAGAAAATCAAGGCATAGACAAATTTGTTACTGAACTGAAACTAAAAGCAGCTAACTGTGAATTCAAAGATCAGGAGGAGTGCTTGAGAGACAAAATAGTCTTCAGTATTACAAATCCCCGTTTAAAGGGGAAGTTGCTTGAATGCAGAGAGTTAACTCTAGAACGGGCAATCGAAATATGTAAAGCTAAAGAAATAATATCAGCTCAAACAACTGCAATGGCAAGTGCCACTATAGACAGCAGTGTCCATGCTATACAAATCACACCCAGAGAGACACAACAAGCCCCTAAGTACAGTAAAAGTACTTCCTCTGCGACTCTACTGCCTGAATCAAGCACTCAGACAAAGCCATGTAACAGATGTGGCAGACAGCACCCTCCCCAGCAGTGTCCTGCATATGGAGTAGAATGCAATAAATGCAAAAAGAGAAATCATTTTGGAAAAATGTGCAGGGCCAGAAATCCTCATACAAACACACAAAAACCCTTTAAAGATGTGAATACTTTATTCATTGCTGCTCTTGAAAAACACAGAGTAGCCAGAGACAGCTCATGGTATGCAACGCTTACTGTACATGGCACAGTCATTGAATTTAAGCTGGACACTGGGGCTGAAGCAAATACCATGCCAGCTTCAGTAATTTCCCAAATGTCAGGTGTTATAGTAAAGCCTACAAACACAATGCTTATTGCATATGGGGGAGAACGTATTAAACCAGAAGGAGTTGTAACACTCACTGCACAAGCCCCACACAAAACAGCTCGGTTAACCTTTTTTATTACAAATGTGTCTGATGTCCCTCTCTTAGGAAAACAAGCCTGTGTTCAGCTGAATCTGCTAAGAAAAGTTTGTGAGCTTTCCAAACCTGCACCTACAACTAAAGATCAGCTACTAACCCAGTATTCAGATGTGTTTGAGGGGCTGGGAGAATTCCCTGGTACACACCACATATTTACAGACTCCACTATTCCCCCTGTGATACACGGATGTCGCAAAATACCATATTCTATTACAGAAAAACTAAAATGTACTATTGACAGTCTTGAACAGCAAGGTGTGATCAGCAAAGTAACAAAACGTGTTGCGATCCAATTTGCCAGCCTCAGCTTCTGTGTTAAAACCAAAAGTTCCACAGAATGCCTACTCTCATTTACAAAGGTACCAAGCTAACCAAAAGAGATACTATGACTGCGGAGCCAGGCCTCTCACTCCTTTTCAGAGGGGAGACAGAGTAAGAATGGAAACAACACAGGGCTGGCAGCCAGCAAGTGTACAAACATAAGAGATGAACCCAGGTCTTATGACATAGTAACACCTCAAGGAAAACGCTACAGGAGAAATAGAAAACACCTTAGGCCAGACAAAATACCTGTGCAGCAAGATACTGGTCCAGAGATATATGGAAACATTGAGACTGATGACACACAGGGAGATCAGGTCCAACAAGCTGCAACATGTCCACAGCAAGAACCAACAGAGGATCATTCAGAACCCAGTACAGAAGATTCTGCTGAGCCCCATCATATCACAGTCACAAAAAGTGGTCGGATAGTAAGGGCACCCAGCCGCTATAAAGACTTTGTTTAAGATTAATGTTTGCAATTATTCTATTGTTCTACTTTTCTTTCAAAGACGGGAGATGTAGTGTATTTGTCTGTGACTTTACCACTGGAGTAATATAGAGGGCGCTGTGCTGCACCTTCAGCAGTTTTTCTCCAGTGACTGTTCTGCTATCTCTCTCTCTCTCTCTCTCTCTCTGTCTCTTCCCTGCACAGCATGGTTGCACCCTGATGTTTGGTGTTAAGTTATATGTTCATTGCTGAATAAACTTCCAGAAAGTTGCTGTTAATGTGCCACCTGTTTCTGGAGCCTTAGTATCACATACAGAACACTAAAAGGCTGACCAGTGAACACAACAGCTACTACCTGAACTCTAAGCCTAACCACATCAAGATAAATTACAAAGCTAAGATCAAAAGTCCCCTCTACTGGAACAATAAAGAATTCTTATAGCCAAATACATCTAGACATGTTGTATTTGGGCCAGAAGAAAGATATTTATTGCTACTGTACATAAGCTTCCAAAACTGTTGTATCATTTTGTTTTATACTTTTCTGCAAAAATCGATCTTCAGATTAATCATTTACAAGTAAAAAAAAGCAGCTGCTGTGTATTGTATAAATATACCATATCTCTTTATGAACTTGGAACATATGTAGCAGAAAGAACTTTAATTAGATGTTTGCATTTATATCCACATACATAAAACTTAATGAGATGTTAATACTGCAATAAAAGTCTGTGCATTCTTGCAAAGAGCAATTCAAGGCAGTCATTTTTTTAAAAGCACTTTGGCACATACAACTAAATAGAGGTAACATTTCTAGAATAATAGTTTGTTTTATTTCAGATGGCATGTACTATAAGGGGCCCATTTACTAAGGGTCAAAGTGAATTCAAAGTGAATTTTCGAATTCAAAAACGTTGAATTTGGAAGTAATTTTTGGGTACTTCAACCATCGAATAGGCCAAAATTCGATTTGAATTGAAAAAACATTGAATATTCGACCATTCGAAAATCAAAGTACTGTCTCTTTAAAAAACTTTGACACTTTGCCCCCTTAAACCTGCCATATTGCTATGTTAGCCTATTGGGACCTCCTAGAACCTATAGCCAGTATTTGGCTAGGTTTTTAGAAGTCAAAGGTTTTTTTTTGAAAATTGTTTGTTTGATCGATTAAATTGATCAATTCGAGCGATTTCTACGTTCAATGGAACAATTTGAATTCGATCTAAAACTGCTAAATTTAGTCGAAAAAAAAACTTTGACTATCAAATTTTTACAATTCGATGGTCGAATTTTGAAATTTTCATACCTCGAAATTCGACCCTTAGTAAATGTTCCACTAAGTATCTGCTAAAATATTATGCAGTCTTTCTCCTATCCACTCTGTCTGCAGGGGTCATTCAATTAATAAAATGTGTATCAAATATTACCATCATTTATAGGTCACTCTACCTTCTGCAATAAAAAATAATATTTTCCTAACTGAATCACACTTTTAGTACTGTCAGATAATGCTCCGGTATCTTTATTTAATCACAACAAATTGCCCATTAAAAAAGGGAGTAATACAGGTGAAAAAAAGTCCTCTTTCAAGGGCATTCAGCAAGTAAATGATTTTTCATTTGGTTTCCTATCTGGGATTTAATCCAAAAGCCAATCAAAGATCACAGTTTAAAGCTGTCTGAAATCCCACCCAACAAAAAAGTTGCACTATAATGAAGCCATTATTTTTGGGCCAGTAACTGTTTTCATCGTTCTGTTATTTCCTGTTAGTGAGATCCCTTTAATATAGTAAGATAATATATTGCTACTCATTGTCTGCCTCATGCTGTGGACTAGGCATTTCTATTAAAAATAAGTCTGCAGATGCTGTAAAATATATTCACAATACACAAAGAAGTACCGTTCTATTAGCCCAAAATTCAAGATTGCCTATCCTATTTTGATATAGACTACAGTACTAACTTTACTGGGAATTTAAATGGTGTGCAGACAAATGCTGTCCAATTTCTCTGCGGATATAGAGCTCACAAGAGGTATATGCAATTGAATGCACATCCAGCATTACTTATCACTCTTTTAGCTTTTAATAGTGACATAGTAAATCAGGTTTCAAAAAGACCCACATCCAAGAATGCAGCGTTCAAAATCGATGGATCCATTGGATGGCAAATTTCTTTAATTACCAGGCTTAGATCACCATACCTTTTGAAATATTTGAATTACTTTACACCAGCTTTTCTCCAATCTATGGCGACCATACCTTTTGAAAGTCTGAGGAAATTAGAAAAAGTGGTCTGGCTAAGTTCTCTAGGTACCCTAGAGTCCCCTTTTTGAATTAGTCTTAGCTTGAGATGCAATAAGTTCCTTATTTTCTATGTTTGCCTTCCTGATTGCTTTGTTGTAGTATTTATAGTTCCTTAAAGAAGTATCCAAACTTTTTAACTTTTATTTCTTAAATGCTTTCTTCTTCATTGCTATTAATATATTAGTCAAAAGCAATACCGAGCTTTGTGTTAAGTGGTATAAATATCACTACTATTGCATTACCATTCTATATTTTAGCAATATATAGGGTTTCTTGCTACTTTGCAAATATGTAAAAATATGTAAACATATCAGTGTTCATTAAATACTTTAGATATGTAAAAAATGCTATATGAAATGATTTATTAAAGTGGTTGTTCAACTTTGAGATAACTTTTAGTATGATATAGAGAGTGATATTCTGAGAATATTTGCAACTGGGTTTCATTTGTGGTTTTAGAGTTATTTAGCTTTTTATTCAGCAGCTCTTGGGTTTGCAAAATTATGTCCAATTTTTTTAATTGTTCAATATCTTTGTGACTGTAACTATTCTTTGCAGAATGTGTTTCTTTATATTAATTGTTTGGTTTAAGATTACAATGCATGTATCCATTGAGGTTGAAGACAAAAAAAGGCTATATGAAAAGCTCATACCCTGACAGAATTGTTGATTGCAAATATTTAAAATAGACTATAGATTTGTCAGACCTCCTTTGCTACTGGGTGTGTCCTGTAAACCCCTCCAGAATTGAAATGTTAGTATAAAAATAAGTTCTCATATAGTTTAGACATCACTTTTTTGTGGACTAAGGCTTTTCACCCTTGTATACCAGAAAGAGGGCTGGTCTGATGTTTTTCTGGTTAGGAAAAAAAATAGATAACCTTTCTCAAATCTTTCCTAACCAAAAGAACATTAGACCAGCCCTCTTTCTTTATCTTGACAACTTCCTTGACTGGTTCTCCGAATGGTGGGAAAATGACCAGCAGGTGGTGCTGTTGTAACAAAATTCATTCATGTTAAGAGCACATGTATCCTTTAATGTCTTGGAATTTTAAAAAAAACTAAATAATGAATGTACATTGCAAATGTTCTTAGAATAGCATAAAGAAAATGGTGGTGTGTAACTCTGTTCCTGAAATTGAGTAAAAAAGTATAAACATAAAGATTAGTAATAACAATATGGTCTCATCAAACCCAGTACAAGGGTAACCAAAATTCAAAAATGACAATATAGATTAGATGAGATCCAGTAATAATAATGCAGTAGCAATAATTATAAATCCCGCATTTACTCCCTCCTTAATACCCTTTGCACAATGCTATACTAAATGGGCCTGGAATCTCCCACAATTAGATTCTGATGACTGGGATGATCTTACCCACTCATACCTACCTTTAGTGATTAGCAGTAATGATATTATGATACAATACTGTACAATCCATAGATCCTACCTCACATTGGCCAGACTGCACTCGATTGGCCTTAAGTCAGACAATTTATGTTTCAAATGCGGGACAAGCCCGGGTACATTCCTGCATGTGTTCTGGACCTGCCCACTGGTTGACTCATTTTGGGGTAAAGTAGTGGCATTTGCAGTGGAAACACTAGACATGCCAAATGTGCGGTCCCCAGAAGCATGTCTACTGGGCCTAGTGGAGAATATAGTCCAGGACAAATACCGGCGTACCTTTCTGTGACTTCTCTATTACTATGCCAGGAAAACCATTATTTTGACCTGGAAACTATCTACCCCTCCCATCCTAAAACGATGGAAATCTATAATAAACCAACCACTTCCCCTTTACAAGTTAACATATATTAGCAGAGGCTGCCTGGATAAATTTGAGAAAGTCTGGGGTGCATGGGCAGATTTGATTGATTCAAACATAACCCAGGTTACTACTTAGCAAAACTATCTACATACTGTATATGGGAACAGATGCCAACACATGACCCCACGGTCCAACCAGACAACCCCCTCTTGTACCCCTGTTTGTGTTTAAAAAAAAAAAATGTTTGATCTTCTAATATGTAACCACTGATTCAGAACTGCCTCTCACTCTGGTGGAGAGTTGCTCAACTTATGAGAATAATTAATGTATGCATTGAACAACATTGTAAAGTTATCTTTATCTCTGTATGTTGAAGATAGAACCAATATGTATGTATGTATATTTTTATTTGTAAAGCGCTCCTTGAGGGCAAAGCACTGTACAACAAAACAATAAATTAGTAGTAACAAACAAGGGGTCATTGGAATAAAAAGTAACAATAAGTGCATTATTAGAATACAATTCACATAAATATAAAATATAATTACAATGCAGATTAAGTGCTCAGTGTCAAGGAAACAAAAAGCTAGAGGACTCTACCCCGTAGGGCTTACAGTCTAAATGGGAGGGTAACATACAGACACAATTCAGAGGGGTATTAAGGTGCTGTAGGTTACAGTTTGTTACACTGTTATATAAGTGCCAGTTCAGGTGTTATCCAGGTGCTCGCAGAGGTAGTCTTTGAGTTTTGTTTTAAAAACGTTGAAGGAGGATTCTCTCCTGAGAGATTCAGGAATGGCATTCCAAATATAAGGAGTCTCAAGAGAGAAGGCTTTGATACGGGAAACAGCAGTAGTAGTGGGGGGTACAACCAAGCGGTTGCTCTGAGAGGAGCGGAGGTTTCAGCCAGGAACATATAGAGAGACAAGAGATGAGATGTAGTTAGGTGCAGAGGAATGAAGGGCTTTGAAGGTTATGAGGAGGAGTTTATAAGTTATTCTTTGTTTTATAAGAAGCCATGATAAGGACTTCAGCAGCGGAGGGACCTGTACCCTTTTGGATGAGAGGAGGATAATTCTTGCAGCAGTGTTTAATACAGACTGTAGGGGGGGGAGATAAATAAGGGGAACCAATAAATAAAAAACTTTAAAAAATAAATAAGATGCATTATGACTTATCTGTGCTTTAGCTATCATAAAAGCAGAAGACAAACTTTACTTTTAAAAGCTAAAACATAATATGAGCATGCTAATATATCCATGTGCCTTTTGTTATTAATGCAATTCCCTTTTGATTCTATTAAATACATATGCAAAGTAATTTATTCTTCGAATAACTTATTAATTCTTGACAAAAGCTGAATATCTCCACTGCCATTCTGTGATAAAATTATGTTCCAGTGTCTATTTGACATACATCCCAACATTTCAATTTGAAAATCATGACCTTTTGATCCCATAGACTTCATTTTAACTTCGTTTTAACCAAACAATTACATTTTTTTAAATTGATTTAATTTTCCTTTGTAATAATAAAACAGTACCTTGTCCTTGATCCAAACTAAGATATAATGAATCCTTATTGGAGGCAAAATAATCATATTGGGTTTAAATTATTTTTTTAATAGACTAAAGGTTTGGTTTTCCAAATTACAGAAAGATTGCTTATCCAGAAAAGCCCCAGGTCCTAAGCATCCTGCATTACATGTCCTGTTATGTTTTGGTGGCCGAGGATGAGATGAGTATAACAGTGCTTTATTAGCAGGTTCATGCAGCCATTACACTTCAACAGTACCTTCAACTCTAATCCACAAGCTGTATAGAAAGTACTGTGCATGCACAGTAGAACTCTTGTGCACAGTAACACCTACAGGCCATTTGTATAAACACCACAGGTCCCATACCTCTATTACAAACCAGGCCTGGATATTTTATGAGACAATTAAATAATAGTGTTTTTGGGAAAATAAAACTTTAACATATTTTTACTTGCATAAATGTCTTCAAGCTGAAAGACTATTCTACTAAGACTATATAGAAGTAATGGCAAAATTGCACAGTTTCATTTAATCAAAATTTCTGTGTGATCTTCAAAGATTACTGGAGGGCAGTCTATTCACTGCAGTATGTTAAAAATCATATTTATTATTAATTTATTTTTTGCCATTTACAGATTCTCCATATTCGTTTACAGATGCTCCATGAACTATTTTGTGCTTTATTAGTCAGAGTTATTGTAACCATGGCACTGCTTCTTTAAAAGCAGCATTGATATAATACATGCAAAAAAAAAACAGTGTCATGGTGATGCAAAACACAGTCTGAAGTAGGGATGCCAACCTCCTGGCACATGGCTGATGCTGAAATAATTTACCTAGTAATAAAGAATCGAAAGCAAGTGTTGAGAGCTCTAGTTTAGTAATAGCTATATAGATGCAAGTCATGCATCTATATATGATTTAATGCCCTTACATATTTTATTTCTTAAAGGGGACCCGTCACCCAAAAAAATTTATTCCAAATCCTATTTCATCATGTTAGTCAAGCAAAATTAACTTTAATTACACTGTATAAATTATTTAAATCTTGTTTCCTTCAGTCTGGGAATTCATAATTATAGCAAGTAGGCAGGAGCCATTTTGTGGACAGTGTTATTAAGACAAGTCTTGCATCATCTCAGAATCTTGTTTGTGCACCGAATGGGGGACCTGATGTCCATCCCCATGCCCTGGCTACACAATTAAATGGTTAAAGGAACTGGAGGAATGTGGGGAGAGCAGAGACATCTAGAAAGTGCTGAATGGAAAGTGAAAGTAATTTGTTTGCCCCACCTCTATGCCTAAGGCATAGATGAGTGGGAGCCAATATTTGATTGACAAATGAGTCTACAAGAGCTATGAATGCTTTAATAAAAAAATAATTTGGATTTCATGTTTGATTTGAAAAGGACTTTTATTATACAGCTTTTTATGTCTGGGAGACAGGTCCACTTTGAATAACGTTTAAAATTATTAACAATCCTCTATAAAAGCAGATAATCCATGAACCATACATGTAGCAATTGAAGCGGAAGTGATATAAGTAAAGTGTTTTCTGTCTTGTAACCTGCAAAAACCAATGAGCAGTGAGATTTGACATACAATGATGAAAGCATGTGCTGTCCCTCTCTTTGGTTGTATTGCTCACTCTGATCTATTATATGTGATGCATAATTTATAGATAGATTTGCTTTGGTTTTTTTTTTGCTTTATTTTTACATGTTCATATTTTATATCAACACACTAGCTACACATTTCTTTAACCAATAAGGTTTACTGATTTTTTTAATGTGTGTTTGATTTAATGTGTGTTTTTAGCAAATAGTATCTATTTGGTGGTCTGTGGTGAGTCAGGGTTGTGGGTGACTGGGTTTGCTATTAAACTGTGACTTTAATACTGAGTTTTGGATCATTACTTTCTTTCCAGAGAGCTTGTCAACTGCCCATGACAAGCAGTGTTGTGAATCCATATTTAGCTATCATTAAGCTGTCAGAGCAATAAATGTATCCAGAGCACATGTTGTTTTATCCCTGGTATAGAAAAAAAATCATGGACAGCAATATTTCAAATAACTGATCATTTAAAGTATAGCGCAAGATGTGTGCTAATGCTTAGCAAACAGCATCCATAAGAATTAGGCAGGTCAGCTATGCTAAAGTATTATCCACAAATTTATGTGAATAATACATAATGCAATCATCACTTTGCATATACTGTACAAGGGAAAAGAGAACAGTTTATCATCAATTTATTTTACTTGACGGGTTTGTTCACATTTGAGTTAACTTTTATTATGATGCATAGAGTGATATTTATTCTCTACATCATAATTCAGATTCACAATTTGCTATGGCAATTAATGTTTTATTATTGTTGTGTTATTTAGCTTTTTATTCAGCAGCTCTCCAGTTTGCAATTTCAGTAATCTGGTTGCTAGGGTTCAAATTACCCTAACAACCAGGCACTGTTTTTAATAAGAGACTGGAATATAAACAGAAGATGTTCTGAATATAGAGATAAGTAATGAAACGTGCCCAAAAATATTTGGTGCTATAACCCCTTTTAAGAATAATTTTTAAGCTCAATACTGCAGAAGCAGGATACTGTATATAGAAGTGTTCTTACATGAATGGAAATATGTGGAAATATGCACATCTTATCAGTGAAGTGAATCAGTATGGAGATCTCATTTACTAAGAATGGTGAATTCAGTTGTTGTTCTGTCTATGTATGCACAGCCCTGCATACTTGTGATAAGGATAGTGATGTATGGGTTGATCTGAAACCCATGGTGGCCTGAGAGTTTACTGCTGGTTGGACGGGGTTGGGTTGAAGTTAAGCTAACTGTTGTGTGTTAGGGTCAGACTGGGGAAATACACTTCTCTTCTGCTCCTAAAGATTCCTTGTCTTTTAACCAGAGGTGTGCACTAAAGTAGTGTGCAGGTCAAAAAGATGTGGGGGTCCTACAATGGCATTATTTACCAGATCCCCTGTTGCACTGAGGGGGCACCCCTTAGGCTCACTCTTAGGCTCATCCATGCAGTATTTATGTCAATGAATGGTGCAGGCTGTACTCTACATTAGTCACAGTTTCTCAGAAGAGTTTCCAGCCATGGTCAAAACATTTCTGGCCAACAGTAAACTCTTGGAAATGGCAGAAATACAAAAAATAGGTATCCATGGTAAATAGACTACTTCTGAAGTAAGTTCATTTGGTTAGTATACTGCATGCTAGCAAAATTAGCATATGATCAGCAAAAGTAGAAATTAATTTTTCTTCCAATTCTTTATTTATACTGTAGGAATATATGTAAATTTATACAGTGGGTTGTAAAAAAATGAATTTTGGGAAACATAAATAAAACATTTTTGTGTATTTTCTACAACTCTGTATTTAATCATCATGATTTAGGTTAAATGCTCAGCCTTAAAGGAAAACTATACTCGCAAAATGAACACTTAGGGGCAGATTTATCAAGGGTCGAATTTCGAAGTTAAAAATACTTCGAAATTCGACCATCGAATTAAAATACTTTGAATTCGAATATCGAATTCAAACTTTTTTTCATTGAATTTGGCCATTGACCGATCGAAGTAAAATTGAACGATCTAATGATTATATCCTTTGAATCAAATGATTCGAACGATTTTATCGTACAATCAATTTTTACTTCGACTTCAAAAACTTAAACTTCAAAAGTATTCAAGTTGAAGTACCTAGATTATCGAATGGTCGAATATTCGAAAGTTTTTTACTTTGAATCACATTCGAAGTAAATTCGAAGTTGTAGTATCCTATTCGATGGTCGAAGTATCCAAAAATTACTTCAAATTTAGAATTTTTTTATTCTGAAAATTCCCTCGAATTCACTTCGACCCTTGATAAATCTACTCCTTAAGCAACAGATAGTTTTCTTAGTGTTTTTTTTTATTTTCTATTTCTTGCCATCTACATTAAAACTGTAACATTTGTTAAGGCTATTGCTATCCTTTCACTGTCTTACTCCAAAAGGTCCTTACTAATCTATAATCACTCTAACTCTAACCAACAAGCAATAACAGATCTTTGAGCTTCGTGGTACTGAATTTCCTACTGTGCAGATTGTTCTGCTTTGACTGATGAAACATTTATGACTAGTTCAGAACTGCCTGAGACATACTAAAGGAAAGACAGAGACAAACCAGCACTGAGACCTAAAAGCTGTAAAGCTGCCCCTTAAAGGAAAACTATACCCCCAAAATGAACACTTAAGCAACAGATAGTTCATATCATATTAAGTCGCATATTAAAGAATCTTACCAAACTGGAATATATATTTAAGTAAATATTGCCCTTTTACATCTCTTGCCTTGAGCCACCATTTCGTGATGGTCTCTGTGCTGCCTCAGAGATCACCTGACCAGAAATACTTCAACTCTAACTGTAACAGGAAGTAGTGTGGAAGCAAAAGACAGAACTCTGTCTGTTAATTGGCTCATGTGACCTAACATACAGTACAGTGAATCCTACGATCCCAGGGGGCGGCCCTTATTTTTTAAAATGGCTGTTTTCTATTTATGATTACCCAATGGCACATACTACTAGAAAAGTATATTATTATGAAAATGGTTCATTTACATGAAGCAGGATTTTACATATGAGCTGTTTTATGCAATATCTTTTTATTGAGACCTACATTGTTTGGGGGGTATAGTTTTCCTTTAATAACCTTCTGGCCCTACTAAAGTACTGTACATAAACAGCATGATAATTGCAAACCATTGTCACAGTCTTCTGAGTATGTAGCTGTTTATAAATAAAGTTTTTAATCAAATTGAATGTCAATTCCATAACAAATGACACATTTTAAATTAAATGCTATAGCTACTCTAGAGAGAACTAATGAAAAATGTTATATCAGTTTAGTGTAATATAATTAGGTAAATTGTCAGTGGAATTCTATAACTTAGTCTTAATATCAAGTTTACTGGGTGTACTGGAACAGCATTAGGTCCACCCTAGGGAATTCCCATATGAAACCCACCTATCCCCCCCCTTCCCACTGTCCGCTACAATAAATAGGATATACAGGGAGTCCTCAATATACATACAATGCACACTTACAAACTGGGACTGTTACAGTAACATACTATGGTTTGCTTGACTTTTATTAGCATTTAGCTATAATAAACCACCTGTCCCAACACCCTCTGGCATGTGTTGTCTACTGCAGAGCACAGAAAGGTAAAAATAAATACTATGTTAAGACAGATATACAGTGGTGTGCAAAACTATTTGCCCCCTTCCTGATTTCTTATTCTTTTGCATGTTTGTCACACTTAAATGTTTCTGCTCATCAAAAACCGTTAACTATTAGTCAAAGATAACATAATTGAACACAAAATGCCGTTTTTAAATGAAGCTTTACGTTATTAAGGGAGAAAAAAAACTCCAAAGCTACATGGGCCTGTGTGAAAAAGTGATTGCCCCCCTTGTTAAAAAATAACTTAATTGTGGTTTATCACACCTGAGTTCAATTTCAAAGGTTATAAAGCCATTTCTAAAGCTTTGGGACTCCAGCGAACCACAGTGAGAGCCATTATCCACAAATGGCAAAAACATGGAACAGTGGTGAACCTTCCCAGGAGTGGCCGGCCGACCAAAATTACCCCAAGAGCGCAGAGACAACTCATCTGAGAGGCCACAAAAGACCCCAGGACAACATCTAAAGAACTGCAGGCCTCACTTGCCTCAATTAAGGTCAGTGTTCACGACTCCACCATAAGAAAGAGACTGGGCAAAAACGGCCTGCATGGCAGATTTCCAAGGCGCAAACCACTTTTAAGCAAAAAGAACATTAAGGCTCGTCTCAATTTTGCTAAAAAACATCTCAATGATTGCCAAGACTTTTGGGAAAATACCTTGTGGACCGACGAGACAAAAGTTTAAATTTTTGGAAGGTGTGTGTCCCGTTACATCTGGCGTAAAAGTAACACAGCATTTCAGAAAAAGAACATCATACCAACAGTAAAATATGGTGGTGGTAGTGTGATGGTCTGGGGTTGTTTTGCTGCTTCAGGACCTGGAAGACTTGCTGTGATAGATGGAACCATGAATTCTACTGTCTACCAAAAAATCCTGAAGGAGAATGTCCAGCCATCTGTTCGTCAACTCAAGCTGAAGCGATCTTGGGTGCTGCAGCAGGACAATGACCCAAAACACACCAGCAAATCCACCTCTGAATGGCTGAAGAAAAACAAAATGAAGACTTTGGAGTGGCCTAGTCAAAGTCCTGACCTGAATCCTATTGAGATGTTGTGGCATGACCTTAAAAAGGCGGTTCATGCTAGAAAACCCTCAAATAAAGCTGAATTACAACAATTCTGCAAAGATGAGTGGGCCAAAATTCCTCCAGAGCGCTGTAAAAGACTCGTTGCAAGTTATCGCAAACGCTTGATTGCAGTTATTGCTGCTAAGGGTGGCCCAACCAGTTATTAGGTTCAGGGGGCAATTACTTTTTCACACATGAAAATGTAGATTTGGATTTCTTTTCTCCTTAAATAATAAAAACCCTCATTTAAAAACTGCATTTTGTGTTTACTTGTGTTATCTTTGACTAATAGTTAAATGTGTTTGATGATCAGAAACATTTTGTGTGACAAACATGCAAAAGAATAAGAAATCAGGAAGGGGGCAAATAGTTTTCCACACCACTGTATGTGTAAGTTGCATTTTAGAAGTAACTGTATATGTTTCAACTTACATACAAATTCAACAAACCTACAGACCCTATCTCGTACATACCCGAGGACTGCCTGTATTGCCCTTCAAAATCATAGCTGGCCAGGTCAGTGGTCCTGGGTGCAAGTTAACAGAAATCATGTACACTGTCATATTAACTTGTCTTAAAGATCTGCAAGATGTATAGATATGTGTCTCAATTTAATTGGGTAGTTCCATATCCATCAGGGGAGCCCCAAAAGGTGTACTATTACTTGACAATATAAAGCTATAGGCAACTAGAAAATGTAACAAATCATTCCAGGACTACACCTATATCTGTCACCTGAGGTAACCCATTCCAAGAAGGCCCATCAAGGAACTCATGATCAATGCATTTTTTAGCCTTTATTCACCCCCTTATTTGTGACTTCATGTATAAACTACATTCTACTATTGCGCTTTCTTTCTTACTAATCTATAATCACTCTAACTCTAACCAACAAGCAATAATAGATCTTTTGCCCCTTAATAAGCTTCTGGCCCTACTAAAGTACTGTACATAAACAGCATGATAATCGCAAACCATTGTCTCAGTCTACTGAGTATGTAGCTGTTTTTAAATAAAGTCTTTAATCAAATTGAATGTCAATTCCATAAAAAATTACACATTTTAAATTAAATGCTATAGCTACTCTAGAGAGAAATAATGAAAAATGTTATAACAGTTTAGTGTAATGTAATTTGGTAAATGGTCAGTGGAATTCTATAACTTAGTCTTAATATCAAGTTTACTCGGTGTACTGGAACAGCATTAGGTGTTGTGCAAATACTGTGTGGTTCATGTTGCCCTTTCTGTACTAGAATTATGATCAGAATATAAATGATAAGGATGTTAGTGGTTTGTAAATAATTTATTTTTCTATAGAGGCCCCCGACTATATAATTTTCAATTGGTTTTCCATACCATGGTTGCATGGAACTCCAGATTCCCACATTTCTTAAAGGGACAATTTAAGTACCTTGGACCATTCATAGTAGGGTAACCAGCTGATGAAAAAAACTTTATTTATTATAAAAATCAAATTTTTTAAACTTGGGTGAATAGGATCGAAGAAACAAACTCAGATGTCAGGAAGGCTGCAAACAACTCCAAATTGATCCCTGGATGTCTCCCATTGACTTAAACAGCAATTCAGCAGGTTTTAAGTGGCAAATAGTAGAATCAGAGTTCTTAAAGGGCCAGAGTAAGATAAATCTCGAAAATCTAATTAGAATTTTTTAAAAAGCTCAAATTGAATTTGAATAACTCCCTAAAAACCATAAAAAACTTGAAAGTTCAAATTTCAATTTTTCAATTTGACCCTTGATTAATCTGCCCCTTAGTATTGATGAGGTCTAGTGGTGAATACCTTTTTTCACCTGATGGGATCACAAAGAAACTAGCGGTGTCATACCTGAAATGAAAAAAAGGAAGAGGTATAATTAAATACATTTATGTATAGTATTATATTTCATGGCTAGTGTTCCATAGATTTTTAAACTGTATAACTAGATGTTATTAAATAATAAAAAAAAACATGCGTAATAGCTTTGTTTTCTTGCTGGCACAGTCAGTTTATTTATGATGAGTAATCCAGTTCTGTAACTGTTTATTATTCAGATGGTAAAATTACATATTTCTGAATAGGGGTTTTATATAAATCTTATTAACTTACAAAGCTTTTTACTTTTTCTTTGTCTGAATGCAAGGACATATTCTGAGAAGGTCAGAGAGAAAATGTACTACTGAACTTTCTTGGTATGTTGGCAAACAACTTGGTCTAGCACTCTTGAGACTGATGTTGATGGAAGTGTGCAGGGATTAACTATACACATCTTCCAATCTTAGTTATAGTTGACTGGAGTAAAGGGGTTGTCAGGTCAGAAAAAGCTAATGGTATGTAAATATGCATAATGATAACTTTTTAGTTCAGCTAGTTCAAAAACCTACTAGGAGTGACTCTCTTTTGGACCTGGTAATAACTAATAATACTGAACTCATCTCTAGCATTTGCGTGGGTGAGCATTTAAGGAATAGTGATCATAACATGGTCTCCCTTCCGATTATGTTGCAGAAACAACTCTATAAAGCAAGAACTAAAACACTAAACTTTAGACATACTTACTTTGCCAATATTAGGGCATCTCTGCAACATATTAACTGGGAAAGGCTTTTCACAGTGTTAAACACAGAAGAACAATGGGATGTCTTTAAAATACTGCTTGATAAATATATGTCAGTATATTCCCCTTCTAAGCAAGGAACGTCTTGCAAATCAAAACCTTTGTGGTTTGACAGAATTGTTGGTGTTGGTGTTGATGTTGGTAAGAAAAGACATGTTTTTAAGGCTTTCAAGTTAACCGGGACAGCTGAAACATTAATATATATGGAAAGGGTATTGCAACAAGAAGTAAAATAAACCTAAAATTATTTTTTAAAAATGTAAATAGTAAAAAAATGAAGCAGGATAGGTGGGACGATTGTTCTCAGAGGTGGGGGGGGGGGGGTAGTTGATTGATCAGAACAGAGATAAAACAGAGATTCCGAACTGTTATTTTTCATCTGTCTACACAAATGAGGAACCAAGTTTTGAAGGTTTCTTTCTAAATATTCCCAATTCTATTAATTCAACAAATGGTGCATGGTTAATGCAAGGGGAAATTAAAAAGAGACTAGAACATTTAAAGATAAACAAAGGTCCAGAACCCAATGGTATTCATCCCATGGTGCTAAACACTCATAGCTCTGTGATTGCCAAACCTCTTTAATTTTTTAAGATTCATTGAGATCTGGCATAGTGCCAACAGACTAGAGAATTACTAATGTGATTCCATTATTCAAAAAGGGATCCTGTTCTCTGTCTCAAAACTATAGACTAATTAGTCTGACGTCAGTGGTAGGAAAGCTTTTTGAAGGGGTATTAAGGGATAAAATACTTGATTTCATTGCAAATCATAATACTATGAGTTTTTGCCATCATGTTTTTATGTTGCCAAATAAATGTAATTGCCTTTTATGAGGAGGTGAGCAGGAACCTCCACTCTGCAATGAAAGTGGATGTAATCTACTTGCTAATGCATTTTATACAGTACCACACAGAATTTTAATGGTTAAATTAAGGAATATTGGCCTGGAACATAGTATTTGTAATTGGATAGAGAACTGTCTGAAGGATAGATTATAAAGAGCAGGGATAAATACCACAGGGGTCTGTACATGGCCCTTTGCTTTTCAACTTATCTATTAATGACCTGGAAGTGGGCATTGATAGCACCGGATCTATTTTTGCTGATGAGTTGTGCAGAACTACAAGTTCCATGAAGGATGTTGCCACTTTTTCCAAAGTGATTTGAGTAGTTTAGAAAACTGGGCAGCAAACTGGAAAATGAGGTTCAATGTTGATAAATGAAAGTTTATGCACTTTGGCAAAAATAATATAAATGCAAGTTATACACTAAATGGCAGTGTGTTGGGAGTTTCCTTAATTGAGAAGGATCTAGGGGTCTTTGTAGATAACAGGTTGTCTTATTCCATGCAGTGTCATTCTGTGGGTACTAAAGCAAATAAAGTTCTGTCTTGCATAAAAAAGGACATTAACTCAAGGAATTAAAAAATAATTTTGCCTCTTTATAGGTCCCTGGTAAGGCCTCATCTGGAGTATGCAGTACAGTTTTGGACTCCAGTCCTTAAGAGGGATATAAATGAGCTGGAGAGAGTGCAGAGACGTGCAACTAAACTGGTTAAGGGATGGAAGACTTAAATTCTGAATGTAGACTGCCAAAGTTGGGGTTGTTTTCTCTGGAGAAAAGACTCTTGCGAGGGGACATGATTACTCCTTATAAGTATATTAGAGGGCATTATAGACCTCTAGTGGGAGATCTATTTTTCCATCAGACCAGAGGCCATTCCTTTAGACTAAAGGAAAATAATTTGAAGCAGTTTAGGTGGCTCTTAACAGTGAGGACAGTGAGGTTGTGGAATGCCCTGCCGGATGATATTTTGAGGGCTGACTCTGTTAACACCTAATCTACAATATATATATAGTTCAGTGGGCTTGTGTAGGTATGTGCACTGCATTTCATTTGGAGGGGTTCAGCTTGATGGACTTTGGTCTTTTTTCAACCCAACTTAAATAGCTAACTATGTAACTAGAAAAGTATATTTTTTGAAAAGGCTTTATTTATATGAAACTGTGTTTTACCTACAGGTTGTTTATGTGATTTGTTCAGGGACCCTCAATGTTTATGGGTATAGTTTATCCTTTAATAGGTGCTAAAATGCTGAAGTGCAGTTAGAAACAAATTCATTGTTTATATACGTCAATACTATATAAATAAATACTCTTCAGCATGATTTGGCAGAGCATGACTTTTCAGTGCTTTGTCAAGGGCTGCCGCAAGGGCTACTGTAAATGTATCTACTGCAAAACCTGGTTTTCACAACTCCTTGTTTCACTGGTAAGATCCATTCAGAATTTGAGCATTTAAACCCAAATTAATGCATTGATTTGAACTTAATATGAGTTTTGTCCTGGAGCACTTTTGCAGTTTACATTACATTTCTGTTGGCAATTTCTGAGATATTTTTAAGTCAGTGCAAAGAATTAGCATAATGCATAAAACTGCATAGAATGTGTATAGACAGTGGAGTTGCTGACACCCTGGGTCTTCAAAGTTGTTTATCTAAAAGCCTGGCTAGCAGTAAATTGTCTAAACTGCTCAGAAAGCAATAAAATTAGAAAATTAACGCAAACGGCAAAAGTTTACATTGACAAATTAATTGACACCCAAGAGTTAATAGTTGGTAGCACTCTCTTTAGAAACAGAAATCGGAAGCTATGGATGTGCATTCTCTCTACTGACAGTCTGGATTATTCTTCTTTTGCATACTGTTCCAGTTCTTGCAGATACATATGAGGAATGTCTTCTCCTAACTGCATCTCTAGATCTCTTCATAAAAGTTCAATGGGATTTTAAGCCACACTCTTAGGAACATACCAGCACTTTTTTTAACCATTTGAAGTGTGCTTCAGTAATGACCCTTATGGAAGACCCATCTAGTCTTCTGACACTGGGTTCAAAATTTCATTGAAAAATGGCCTGATTTCATAATGCCATGCAAAGACTCAAGGCACCCAGAGACAGCAAAGCAAGTCCAAAATATCAGCAAGTCAGAATCCACTCCATCTTTGATTGTAGGAATGGTGTTCTTTTCTTTTGCACATTTTGCTGTAAACAAATAGGTGATGTTTCTCCTAGAAGAAGAGATGTGTTTTGCTATCCAGTCAGGTTTTCTTATGTTTTATGCTCAGCGGTGTGGACTTTCCACATCTCTTGCCATATAGTTCCAGATACAAGTTAAAACTGTGTCTATAGGTCTGCTTGTACCTCTGTGTGAGTAGTTGTATGCAGGTACAAGATACTAGATCTATATCAAAAATGCTTGGATTTGGGGTTTTCTGGAGTCTTTTTGAATTATGATACACTGTACCATTAAGATACTAAAAAGTAGCCTAATGGAACCCACAAAAAATCTGTATAGATAGAAGGGGTGGATTAAGTGGATTACACAACATAGTCCCCATCGACTATGTTGACCTTACCCAGAAGACAGGAGCAGGATTGGCTGAACTGGTGCAATGTCTTTAAATAACCTTGGTGAGGTGAAGACAAATCATGTCTCAGAGTTAGAATCTCCACCAAATGATTCTGTCTAACTGCATTAATATCAATTTCATGTACTCTAGTCACATCCTAAAAAATGTATTTGACTAGAATAACAATAAGCTCAAATGCACTGTACGTAACTGAAAGGCAACCATGTGTAAATTAGTCAAATAAATTGGAATCTGTATTACAAGCCGTTACATGAAAAATATCTCACATACTATCATCAGACCATTTTATTTTTGCTCAGATGTAAATAACTATCCACTTTACCAAGTAGTGAGTACATGTACAATGCGTAGGAGCACAGAATAGGTCTGGGACAGTGACACATTATTGTTTCATTCATTCACCAAATTAATTGGAAATTAGATTCTAGATCATCCCTGTTTATTTTTCTATTTGCGTGGATTATAAATATATTGAGCATGTCTTAGACTGCTGAAGGGCAGAAGGTTTTCACAGAACTGCTAAAACTGTAATGTGTGTCTCTTTCAGTTTCCTGCCTCAATTTATACACTTCTTTCAGCATGTGGAATGTGAGGCCAGTGCAGACAAGACAGATGATTCCCATTTTAGATATGACTTCACAGGGGCACCTCTCACCTGCTCCACAACAGCTTTGCAGAGACCTTTTTGGAGAGCAGATGGGAATTGAAACTTTTTTTCCAATTAAAACTTGCAAGTCTCTTCTTGGGAGAATCTGCCGCAGGCTCAAATTTAAATTAAAGATGTCATGGATCAGGTTAGGAATTCATTCACTTTCCTTTGGATCATTTCCCATTTTCAATTCAGCTGGGAAATATTTGTGTTAAACCCATACGAAACTTTAAGATCAACTTTCATATTGGGCATATTTAAAATGGGCAAATTAACAAATTGCCATTAACTTGGAAGAAAGGAATATTCTCCTTTGCTGGTTTATTCCATTTATTAAATTAGATAGATAAAAGCCTTTTCCCTGGGACTATATTCTGGCAAGCATTTCTTATTTTCTGGAAACTCTGGTAGAATACACAAATGTATTTAAAGGTGAATGGTATATTCCAATTTCAATCTGAAAAGAAGTCTAACAATATCAGTTTGATTTTAAAGGCTGGGCAGTTTGACAGTTCTGAGGCCTAATAAACACTCTGGGGCAGATTTACTAAGGAGTGAAGTGGCTAACGCTAGTGACAAAACTTTAGCGTGAGCACCCGTAGGGATATCGCCAATTTACAGGCTCAGGCATTAATTCACTAGCAAAACAGACCGTCACTAGTGGTCATTCACACTCTATCGCCAGGTAACTTTTCACTCTGGCGAATGGACGTTACTCTGCAAACACATTAAATTGCAGATTGCAGATACTGAACCCGTTAGTTAATCCGCCCCTCTGTTCTAAGATAGCAGCACACTGGCTGCAAAAAAGATGCTGTATGTCTAGATGCAAATGATAATATAAACTGAAAATTTGTCCTTACCTGAAATTTTCTTTTTCTTTAGTCCGTAAGGCAGCACACAATGGGTTAAGGTCTGAACCAATCCCTGATAGGACAAAAGAATAATCACCAATTAGCAAGGTAATATTAGCCCCTCCTTAACCCTCCTCCAATAGTGTTATATGACAAGCTAACTATCAGGAAGAGAGAGACAATTTTCATGCTGAATACTTTATTGGGAGGGCAAACAAAATTTGTGCTACCTTATGGACTAAAGAAAAAGAAAATTTCAGGTAAGGACAAATTTTCAGTTTTCTTATCGTCCTACAGGCAGCACACAATAGCAATAGCAAGCTAATAGGGAGGGAGAAACAAAAAATTTGTCTCAAGCCGAATGAAGGGCTGCTTCAAGAACTCTGCTGCCAAAGACTGCTTTTGAGAGGCTGCTAAATCCAACTTAGGGGGTTCTTCACAGTCAGGACAGTGAGGTTGTGGAATGCACTGCCGGGTGATGTTGTGATGGCTGATTCAGTTAATGCCTTTAAGAATGGCTTGGATGATTTTTTGGACAGACATAATATCAAAGGCTATTCTGATACTAAGCTCTATAGTTAGTATAGGTATGGGTATATAGAATTTAATTAAAAGTAGGGATGGGTGTATGTATGGATGCTGGGTTTTCATTTGGAGGGGTTGAACTTGATGGACTTTGTCTTTTTTCAACCCAATTTAACTAACTAACTACTATGTAACTTATAATGCTTCGCAAATGTATGCACATTACTCCAAGAGGCTGTAACCTCCACTGCTCCCTTTTCTGCCCAAGAGGTTGCAACTGCCCTTGTAGAATGAGCCCAAAGAGGAAAAGGTGGATCCATTTCCAGCAAAGAGTACGAATGGGTAATAGTATTCTTTTAAACCCTCGGGCCGAAGTAATTCCAAAGGGTAAGGCCTTGAACTGAAGGTGGTGAAGAACAAACCCCAGTACTACTGCTATCTGCAGATATTGCCTGCTGTTCTGATGAATTGGAATGTGTAAGTAGGCATCCTTCAGATCTATTGTTATCATAAAATCACAGACTTGATTGTGTCCATCCGAAATTTTTCCTTTTTTATGAATTGGTTTAGATACTTCAAATCTATAACCAGTCTGAAACTTCCTCCTTGTTTCGGTACCAGGAACACATGAGAATAGATTCCTTTTCCCAACTCCCCTGGAGGAACTGGCTTCCATTTCTATGAAATCTGTTATGGATTTTTCCGTTGACACAGAATCTTTGCTTTGGAGGACGATTGAAATGTAAAAAGTAACCTTCTCTTATTATACTGAGAACCCAGGAATCGGAGGTTGTCAACTCCCAAGTCTGGAGGAAAAAGGACAGCCTGCTGCCCACCATCCTTTCCTTGGTTGGGCTCCTTCTTTTGCTTTGATTCTTTATCTGCCCATTTTGATCTGAAATTCCTTGGTCTGGATCTGAATCCTGTGGATCTGTCCAGATCTCTATCTGTTCTTCTATAAGAGTTTGACCGAAGAGTGGAACGAAAGGACCTTTTACCTGAGGCCTTTTGTCTGTCTTGAGGTAGCGTTTTTCCTTTTCCAGATACCAGGCTTTCCAGCAGTTTATCTAACGGGCTGCCAAACAATTTCCCTGGCTCGAATGGAATTGAAATCAAACTATTCTTCGCAGCCATATCAGCTGACCATGCCTTGAGCCAGAGTGCTTTCCTTCTGGCCGTAGACAAGGCCATTGTTCTTCCCCCTAACTTTAGATTTTCAATCGATACGTCACACAAGTAATCTGATGCCAACTTGATTGACCCCATCATAGCTAAGAGGATATCTCTAGATGTTCCTGCTTCAATCTCCTCCTCCAAGGCGTTTATCCAATATTTAAGTGCCCTGGATACTGACACAGAAGCAAGTGCAGGCTTGCAGGAAGTAGAGCCTGCCATATACTGTATGTTCTTCTTAATGAACACTCTGCCCTGAGATCCATCTGATCATTTATTGTGGATTCCTCAACCGAAATCGTTGTCCTTCTTGACAACCTAGCCACTGGAATATCCACCTTGGGAGGATCTTCCCATTTTCCAATGTCCTTGCTATCAAAAGGGAACATCAGCTTAAATCTTTTGGAGGTTCCTGGCTTTTTTCCCGGATCTTTCCATTAATGTTCTATAATCTTTGAAATGGAAGGATGGACTAGAAAGATAACAGATTTATTTTCAGAAAAAAAGGGCAGCTGGCTATCATGTGAAGTCACCAAGGGAGGTGAACCACCTTGACTCATCACTTTCTTCACTTCTTTAATTAACTTCGGTACTTTCTCTACCGGAAAAAGAAAAAAATCCTCCTTCCGCTTGTTTATTTTTGCAGAGGATGAGGATGAATCATCAGAATGATCTCCTTAAACCATTCCACAAACTGCTCCAACTTATTTTTTTTTGAAGAGTTTCTGGAGCAACGATCACATTCATTTACATCACAATTGTCAGGCAAAGGTTGATTACAGTCCACACACACACAGTGCCTGGATTTTCTCTTTCTTTTCCCAGATGCTCTGGCAGAGTCAGACATCTAAGGGAAAAAAATGGAGGAGTATAAATATAACATAAAGCATTGTAATATTTACTCATGAATAGGCACTGAAGGCTACAACATGTACCTTCACAGCCTCCAACACAGACCCAGCAACCTGGCAGCTTGTTTGCAGGAACTGCAGCAGCTATAAACAGCAACCCCCTTGAAGTAAAGGGCTGCTATATAGGCCCACTGAAGAAAAAAAAATTAATTCCTGAGGGCATAAGATAACCCCTGCAGCACTCACCGCTCCCCTACCGCAGCTTCCATCGAGTCCTCAGAGTGGCGATCACTGATGACGTCATTGCGCCTTTCTCTCATGTTCCACACCGAGCAGACGCATCCAGTCACCCAGCAGAAATCCACACACTGCTCATGGCTTCGCCAGCCTTCTGTGAACCACCAAACTGCCAGGTATGCCAAAAGGGAAGCCTTGTAGTCCCCCCTGAGCAACCCACCCTCAGGTGGTTACCCATACGGCCATCGGACCCCTCAGGGCCGGTTCTTCAGACCAACCGGTCCCTTCACTCCTACCCTAGATAGGACAGAAGAAAAAAACACTATTGGAGGAGGGATAAGGGGGGGGGCTAATATTACCTTGCTAATTGGTGATTATTCTTCTGTCCTACCAGGGAATGGTTCAGACCTTAACCCATTGTGTGCTGCCTGTAGGACGATAAGAAAAGAGATTTCTTAAAGAATAATAACCAATCAAAAGCAAAAGAAAGATAGATGGCTTATTGTGAGTATGTGCAGTTACTCTATTTATAATGGCTCTGAACACTTAGGGGCCCATTTACTAAGGGTCGAAGTGAATTTTTGTTTTTAAAAACTTCGAATTTTGAAGTAATTTTTGGGTACTTCAACCATCGAATAGGCCAAAATTAGATTTGGAAATTGAAAAAACTTCATAAATTCGACCATTCGAAAATCTAAGTACTGTCTCTTTAACAAACTTCGATTTTGACACTTCACCACCTTAAACCTGCCCAATTGCTGTTTAGCCTATGGGGGACCTCCTAGAATATCTTTGAGTCTTTGGCTAAGTTTTTTGATGTCGAAGGTTTTTTGAACGATCCTTCGATTTTTACTTTGCTCGAAAATGGCCGTTTGCGATCGGAAAAATACATTGACTATCGAAGTATCAAATTTCGATGGTCAAATTTCGAAGTTTTTTAACTTCGAAATTCAACCCTTAATAAATGTGCCCCTTAGGGCACATTTATTTCTATGGGATTTTTAAAGGCATATTTATCAAAGGGTGAAAGTTCACCATTGGATAAATATGCCTTTAAAAATCCCGTAGAAATGAATAGAGTGAGGCGGTATTTCACACTAATGGACTGTGGCTATCTCTAACTTCACTCTTTGATAAATATACCCCATAGTTTCCAAAAAAAATTGAATCTGTTTTGGCAGTAATTGTTAAGTAAATATTTCAGCCAGAGCACTTTCCTTCAACATACAGTAGCTTCTAAGCTGATTTCCAGCAATAGAGGAGTATGGCTCTCAGATATCTCTTTCTTTCTCTGGCTCTCTATCTCTTGAGACAGAGAGAAACAGGAAATCCTCTGTACACATCAATATGAATATAATTAGGATATAAAAGGCACTATGGGGCAGATTTACTCGAGGGCAAAAATTTGCCAGTGACTGCTTCGCACCCATCGCTACACTTCGCCAGGCGAAAATTCGCTCAGACAATGCTAATTAATTGGAATGCGGAGTTTCGTCATGGGCACCGAACGCTGGTGATATTTTGCTAGTGTTACTTTGCAATGCAAGCAATTGAAAGCGAAAATGTGCTAGCATTCATTTTTGCCTAGCACAAATTTGCTTGAAGTCTTGTGCTCAGGTTAAATTTAAAGTTGAATGGACATATATGTTGCAGCAAATACATTACATTACAAAATTCCAGGGAACCTTAATAAAGAAATTAGAGTTGTTATAATGCCCTACACATGATGCCAGTGTATAGTTAATGTTTCATATGTTAGAAAATGTAGGGGGGAACCTGGTTACCCAAAAAAAATTTTAAGGACTTTTGCAGGCTATCACTCTGAAATAAGGAAAAGATGCCAGTGTTTTTTCGACTTAGAAGCTTTTTCCGTTAAAAAATATGATGTAAGTAACAGAAGATTGAGGAAGATATATGCACTGCTATGCATTTCACCTTGTCTGTGGTGGCGAAGGCAAGTCTGGCGAAAGAGGTAACGTTCAGTAAAATCCCAGTTTCATTGAATTTGTGGAGTAATGTTCATTCGCCAGAGCGAATTGTCGTCTGGCGATAGAGTGCAAATGAACGCTGTATCTCTTTCGCTAGCGAAGTGACGCCTGTGCCCGTTAGTAAATCAGCGATGTCCCTGCTGGCGGTAACGCTAGTGAATTGACGTTAGCCACTTCACCCTTGAGTAAATTTGCCCCTATGTTTTCCTAGGAATAGTAACTAACAGCAACCAATAAGATGTTTACTTTAAAACAGGTGACCAGTAAAAGCTATGTCTAGTGGAGATAGGATTAATATTCCCAGTGTGTGAAAGGAGGCCTGAATGAGAACAAAGGAGCCAGAGGAGTGTGAGACAAAGAGTGACTGAGTGGAGAGGAACAGTGAAGCTGACTAGGAAGTAGATAGAAAGAAGTGATCTCTGTAAGTAACAGGGTTGCACCTTGTGGTGGACCAGAGTCTGGGAGAGGCCCTAGGGTAGTCAGGAAGACTACTATGAAGATATTTGAATATATAAGCACCATTCCTGGTCAGACCAGTCCTGCACTCGCTTTCATCTGATTCATTAAAAATTCTAGTATTTCTTTAGGCATTTCTGTAGGGAATAAATTTTACCTGCAACTCATTTTTTAAGGTTAAAACTTGCTGCTCAATGGCTGCCGTTTTTATTGGCTGTGTGTAAATATATATGACTTGTTGGCATGCTCCCCCAAAAGAAAAAAATTATAGCAAATGGACCTTCCTTGTTTACAACTTCGTTATTACTAATGCCATTACTAAGTTTTGGGTTTGATTCCAACCATGATATTAGGGTCCATTTGCGTTTTCCTGCCATGCATGAGTGAGTTTCCACTAGGTGCTTTGGTTCCCTCCCACAATCCCAGATAATATTGATAGGTTACTTAATTAAACATCCCTTAGAGTGTGTAAGAAGTTGATATTTGACTCAGGCTATTTTTTAAACAGACCAGCTGAATGTTCATTACAAGTGAATCCTCATTATCTGCTTTCACACTATTACCTATAGTTATTGCTAAGAGGTGCATTAAATGGAACAGATCTACAATGTACAATAACTGAGTCAGTGAAGCCTGTTATAATAGGTGAGAGTGGCACTCTATTCTTATATTGTGCAAAGACCTAATTACAATGTATAGGTCATATATCTGTGATACCCAGACTTGGATCTGCTTTTCTTTTTAAAATCACAATGTTAATTATCTAACTACCTATGGAATAAACCTCCATCCTGTAGCAATCAGGTATAGGTAAACATCATATTAGTGCTTCAGACATGCTCTAATTCCAATGTTCACCATAATTTATATTTATGTAGTCACTCCCATTAATACATTATACAAACTCAGACATAATTTATAAATTTATAGTGTAATTCATATCCTTTTATATATTTTCCTCTGAGGTTTGTAGATAACTTACAAATGAAAAAAGACCTTTAGCAATGCTTTTTCAGGGTAGCTGTAGCGTTATGCAAGATTGCCAGTGCTTATTCAGCGTGTGTGAAACACTCTAGTGGTGAATTCGGCTCATTTCCCATCTGTCCTTCCAATCAATTCTTGGTATTCATACAGAACTCTTGGCTGAATTGTTGTTTATGCCTCTCACTCTGTTCTCTTGCTTTTATTTTAAGAATTATTATCTACTTGTTCATGTTTGCCCCTGCTAGTTTCCCATTACATTCATTTAAAGACCCACTTACAGCCTTAAAAACTGTATATGATATTAAATCAGAATTTTGTTACTTAGCCTTTATTGATAGTAAACTAATCTGTCTGCTTTGTAACACATATTTAGACTTACTAATAAAGGTGTTTTGCATAATCTCTGCTAAATAGCAATACATTTTGGCAGGTTTAATTGAAACCCTTTTCCTGGTTACACTTATAAGGGTCAATTTACAAGTGAAAGTGCATGTGCAGAGCGCTAAATTGGATGTGAATTTGAGGGCAAATCTCATGGTTTATCACATGAAAACTCATTTACAAGATTCAATTGGAGGAGAAAATATTTTTCGCCAAATCTAGTTCCAGTTGTTTGCCATAGACTTCAATTGATAAACCATGAGATAAGTTTTTCTGAATTGAATTGCATCTCAACTTGAATCACATCCATACGTTTCCACCTGATAAACATTTTTCTTACTCAACTGAATCTGGACCATAAGTGACACATTAACATACAAATGCTTTAAGACAAACAAGTATCACAGCATGCTTTCAATGACAATTTACTTTATTGGTGGCATTTCTAATAGATGCTTCTATTTTCATATAATAAATGACAAAAAAAAAGAAAGGGGTGCAGATAGATACCAATATTAAATCCACATGCACACACCTTATATGACAGATCACTGTATTTGGCACTTTGCATCTTTCACCCATTAATAAATGAGCCTGTTTGCTCTAACTGTATTGCCAGTTATATCTTGCAAGCTCTTCTCCACCTTCAGCCACTTGGAAAGTAAAAGACTGAACTCAAACTGGAACAGTTTTGTGTGAACACTCTCTATAAGGTCTCTCCTATCTAGTGCTACAGGTCCATAATTCTGTTGTGGAATAAAACTGACATGCATGGGCATCTGCAGAAAGGGGACAACTAGGTTAGAGTATTGTAAGCAATACTTGTACCAATATTCAGAAACCAAAACCCAACAGCTTTTCTATAATATAATGGGAAGTTAAAGTTGCATATGCGTACCATTCTTATTCTCTTACTGACACAAACTGCCAAGACGGCTACTGTTTTCTACTTTTTTTGTACAATTACTAGCCAGCACTTAGCTGAATGTTATTCCATGTAGAGTTCTAGTTAGCGCTAGATACATATGCTAAGTACTGTAGCACTACACATAGAGATCTGCCTTAACAATCTATTCATATTCCAACACTACCATGAGCTATTTCATGAATGTTCATAATGGGGCACAGACCAAACTTATAAGAGGACAAGTACCACCAGAAACTAAAAAGTGTAATATTTATTTTTTTTATTTATCAAAAAAAAAGTGTTTTTTTTATCAAAAATAATCATTTAATATATTTCACTGAAATAAGATATTTCTAAATATAATCAATTCAAAATGATGTACCATTTCTGAAATAATTAAGTCACTCTTCACTAGTTCCCTTCTCTGCAATCTGTCTCTCTTCATTCTCATTTGGTTGGAGTCAGACCTTGACAGGTCTAGAACATTCTTTGCTTAGAAGAGATGTTAGAGCTCACTTTTCCAAAATAATCGTTAATGACAGAATTACTGTCTCTGTACATGCAGGATTTGTGCCAGTGTTAGTTTTTTTTTTATTAGATTTTGTTTGTGCTGTAGTTGGTTATGTGAGTTAGATATAATACATGAGCTTGAAAAGGATGTATTGGACCTGTCAATCAAAATCTGACCCCTGACTCCTGCATGAAGAGATGATGAAGAAAGGCATACTGATGGGAGGAGAGAGTGAAGAGTAATTTGATTAAGTGAGACATGGTACAGAATTTTTAAATTACTATATATAGAATGTTTCTTGTACGACAGGTAGCCTGTATTAAATTAAAATTTTTCCAATAGTTCCTCTTTCATGGTATCATCGAAAACACACTGGACACAGCATTGTTACTTAACCCATAAGTTAGAAATCCCTGTTTTATTTCTATTCAAACTTAAAGGGAAACTTTTAAATTAAAATGCAAAGACATTTTGTCAAATAAGATGTATTTTTTATTTTGTTACATATTATAGATGTCCTTATAGTGTCCTTCCCACCAAGTCTTCTATCATGCTTTTGGTACCTTACCAAGTTCCCCAGTGAGAGCTGGTACAGTACAAATGATAGAAACTGAGCTGGAATGCCTTTTTGGTTGCACAGTGGCCTCTGACCTAATCATTTTGTGAGGTATTCGCATTTAGGCTGCTAAACAGTGTGCAGGGCTCAGCACTGTGATGGTCACTGAAATATAGGAGTGCCATTACTTTACTAATGCGGGGTCTACTTTTAGAGATGTTGACCCAATATGATCTACTTCCATAAAAAGCATTGTTAGCATTCTGTTCCATAAAACCTATTACTTAAATATTGATTTATGAGAAAATGTATTTTGTTATATTTAACAAACAACTATTTCTTATGTAACTAACAAATATCTGAATTAAAAGCATGAAACAAGAGAGTTGTATGCCGACACTGGGGCTCATTTATCAACACTGGTCAAATTTGCCCACGGGCAGTTACCCATAGCTACCAATCAGTGATTAGCTTTTTTGAAGCCAGCTGTAAGTATAACAATGAATGCAACAATTTGATTGGTTGTCATGGGTTACTGCCCATGTGCAAATTTACCCAGTTTTAATAAATGACCCCAGTATCTTGAGCTCTACTGATCACCAGCTAAAGGTCTACTGGTAGATCCTGATCTACCTTTTGGGCACCCCTGCTGTAATACCTTCCAGCACTGCAGGTGTTTTATTTTTGTGAGTGTACGTGTGCATACAAAACCATGACCCTGTACTGGGAATATACACCTGAGGGAATGAATACATGATGGGCCAAAAAGTTATTACAGTAAACTAACACAGCACTGAGCCCTGCCCATTGTTGAGGAGCCTAACCGCTGAATAGATACTGCACTAAATGATTATGTGAGAATCAATAACACAATATATTAAAGTAAAATGGTCAGTGGAACATAGGTTAATAAAGTATCTGCTTTTATCCGGACCAAGCTGATGAATCCAGTTAATCAAATTCACCTTCTGTGTTTTCCGAACTTATCTAAAATGTTTTAAACAATACAGCACTTCTGATCTATGAGCACCAACAAGTGTGTAACTTGCCAAAAAGTAGTTGCCTTGTTTTAGTCTATGGAAATATGTGTACTTAAGTTTTTTAAAGAAAAGTTCCTTAGAAAATGATGATAAACACATTTCCTTTAGAATGTAAAGTAATTCTGAGCTTATAGAAGAATTAATTCCACCCAGCAAAAACCTTTAGGGTGATAAATAATTTATAGGTTGTTTTATCAATAAATCATGATTTTCATTGTGCACAAACACAGAAGCTGCAGGTTTGTGCATATTTACAGTCAGGATGTAACATTGTCACAAAAGCTGCCAGAGTAACAATAGTATGAGCTCCATTTCAGCTTATTATTCACCTCTTAAACCATTGCTTCTTAGCTTTCACATGCTCATTACAGTTAACCTCTATACCTTGGCCATCTGACTGATCAGTAGTGATATTAAAGTTATACTATATTGTATTATTTACAGACTATCTGCAAAAGCACCACTGTTCACTGTTGCTAATTTATAAAAAGAACAGTGAACAATAGGTTTTATCAATATAAGGACATCTTATGGACTTACATTTCAATGCAAAAGGAGTAATGGTTGCCATTGACATAGATAGTCAAATAGTGATATAAAAGTAAGTCTCACCAGTGAGCCTAAGTTCTAAGTATGAAAAAGTTTGTGTCTGAGCTCACAATTTTAGGAACCCTGTTCTCTATTGTTTTTAGCTGTTATGAATCAACATCCGGTATGAAAATACAGAAGCAGCCAACAAACAAGCTGTGACAAACACTACATTACTTTACACACTTACCTTACAGTATAGTATGAGTCTACCAGACAATACAATATATACAGTATATACATAAAAAGATCATCTATTATACAATACCTTTTATACTGAAAACTGTGATCATCTTAATTCAGGGGATAATAAAATGTGACTGATGCTGTTATTGCTCTTAGCCCATGGAAAGACCATGCAGAAATGAAACAGTGGGAGGAAATCTCTTGTGTATAGTTTCCCAATCACGGGCTGAGTTTTTATTGGATGATATATAAACGTGCGTGTTGTTACCTTCCCTCCCTTCTATTGGGAGGGAAGGTGACCTCATCTTTTGACCTCATCTCTTCTTTCTGAAATAAAATTGTAACCTGTTAGATTAGCCTGCTCAATTTGTACCAGCGATTGATGAATCATGTCCCCAAAGAAACACTGAATAATCAGAGGTTACTGAAGGGATAAACTGAAGACACAATATATAGATAGAGGGAAGCTAACAAAAGTATTGGGTCACCCTGAAACCCACTGAGTATACTGCTTGAATAACTTAAAATAAAATGCCAATATCTTCCTTAGTGAGGAGAAGGATATTGATATGGTGTGAATACAGCTCCAGCAGACAATAAGGAATGCCCTTGTGTCTCAAACACATACAGTCAGAACAATATGCTTAAAGTTATACCATCATCTGAATACAATAGGTAATTTAGGAACACAACCAAGTGCAATCACGGTAAATTGGATTCAAATGTTATGTGAACTGATGCCATTCATTAAAGGTACTTGAATTTAAACACATTCCTTGCATCTCCACATAATTATAATGAGCACCATTGTGTCCGTCCTGCCCTATCTGATTGAATGATGTTCAATTGCACTTATTCATTTTGGGGAACCCTGGGGTTAATGCAATACTGAACATAGCCGTGGCTGCATAAATAAGGGCAACAAAGAATTATACTCTAATGTTGTTTTAATGCCACTCACTGGAAATGACTGCTCTCAATTTTGAGCGCCGTATGTTCACATTATGCTTTGTTGGTAAATGAGCCCTTGTGTCTGTGACAGAGTTCAAGTGGCTATCCATGACCAGTAGCTCCTCAGCAAGGGAAAGGAAGGCCTTTACATTTTAATATGAACATCTCACACCTTAATGGGATGAAGTAGCAGACTTTTATTACATTTTATTAAAGCACAACTGATTCAGCATTAGTACTGTATATAGCATTCTCCCACTGAAGCCTTCAGTGCTCCTGTCCTGTGGATGAACACTAGCAGAGTGCCATTAGACATTCCAGGAACCCTTTTCCATCACTCTCTAGGCCCCTCTTCCTCTGTTGTGTCAAGCTTCAACTGGCGCTCTCACTACAGCTCGGAGCCCTCACTAACCTATTCCCTGAATGCTCAATCACTACCTGGCGCACAATCGCTGGGGTCATAACCCAAATCACTACCTCCTCATTGGGGAAAAAGGCTGTCCTTGATATCTAATGGCTAAGGGAGGTAATCCTCATAGTGAACTCCTGCTCTTTCTAGTCCTAGCCAAGTACAGCCCACTTTTCCTGTATTGCAAGTGCCTGTTGTATACTCCCTTTTATGAGCTCCTGAAGGGAAATTCCCCTACAGGCCAACCTCTGGGGCTGGTGCCACCTGCTGGCTGACTTCAAATTGCTTAACTATTTACACTAAAATATAAAATATATTTCACCTCCTTACACAGACACTTACTACATTGCTGCTTGGAGTGTCTATAATATTTACTTTCATTTTATAACACAAGCCCCTTTGACTTCTACAGGAACTCGCCAGCTTTTAGATGGCAAATATTAACATTCAAATTTCTACGCTTTTTTGCACTTAATAAATATCAAACATTTGAGTTGACACAAAAAAACTTGACTTGTGAAAAAAATCGAATTCAAATGTTAATAAATTGGCTTAAAAACAGATGTATTGTACCTATAAACCAATTAAATACGTGCAACCTAAGGGAAATAATAGATTACTGCAGTAGTGAGTTTGAAGTAGTCAGAGTTGGTTCTCCTTTCTACTACTAAGATTTTGTCAGGCAATTAGTTAACTTTCCATGCAATGTATCCCTATACCTACTAGTTGAATATAGCCAAATGTGAAAAGGACAGAGTTCTCACTAGAGGCACAGGAGTCAAAGGGTCTTGCATGAAAATGCCCCAGTAGGCCTGACAGTTCTGACATTAGCTGGCTAATATTTAATTGAGGCACAAGGGAATCTGCCAAGAGCAGCAGCATTCTGAAAAGTATGGTATTCTATGTATGGACCCCAAACATAACAAAATGGATTTATATGCAAATATGCTACATACTGTATGTGTATATACTGTACTGTGTATATAGAGGGAGATGCTGCTGAGTCCAATGGAGTAAGTATTATACAAAGCTGTTTGGTGAGAGAGGGTGAATGAGAGAGAAAAATGGTGTTTGGGGAAGCTCAGGTCTGGTTCTTATACTAGCGTGAATGTGAATGCTGATTTATAGTGGGCCAACTTATTTTTGTTAATGAAAGAATCTTTACACTGTGCCATTGTGAGTGGCAGAAAGCAAATGCATCGTAATTAGTATGCCAACATTATATGGGTCACTGACTGAATCAATGTTTAAATCAATACCTTACAAATCACAGTATAAGCATCACTGGAACACACATACTGTATCCACTCACATTCATTATTGGTTCATGTAGTATAAAATCAGTATGATGACAACAAACAGGAAGGGCACTCAGGCTTATTCTTGTGGGCCATCATTTTCTGATTAATAGCAGAAAATTAAAACACACACTTTCTCTGTATCTTATATTCAGTATTTCATACTGGGATGGAAAACCAACAATCCTCATTATTACTGAAGGTGTAAATTATATTTAAACATGTATAAAATTACATCTCCAAAGAAATGCAGGAGAAACAGCCTTGTGTGACATCAGCCTAAGAGGAGAGAAGACAAGACAAAAGCAAATCCACCCAACTAACGGAACCATGTTGATAAATACATTTAGGGCATAAAGTAGTTTGTTTTTAGTATATACATGTGGGATATCCATCAAGTTGTTATCAAATTGCAAACCCAGTTCCTGGGACCCCTACATCTCTCTCACCAGCCCTAACAGTCAGGGTTAAAACACATTTGTTTAAACGCTGACTAGATTAATCCCAATAATTGCATGGATTTGCACTTTAACATAGTTATCGCGAGTGACGCATGCTGGCCCTTTGTGATTTGCTCTATACATTTTGCTACACATTTTCTTGCCAATTTTCCATTTATTCAGCAGTCAGATCCAGGGGAGAACACAATGACTCACAATGCAAGAAGAGTGTATTATCACTGAGCTCCTGTCATTTCTGCATGAGACGTACAAGTGTACGGGAATTAAGCTCAAATGGAAAATTCCCAAAACAAAGGTTGCTATGCACCGATGGCTAGAACAGAACTTGCAATGCCATGAATTTTCTTTTAATACAACATACATGTAACACCTGTGAAAGGGAAATAATTGGAACATTTCATGTTCTATTTTATTATATACTCTAGTTTAACTTAATTAAACTTTACAGATGGTTAAAGATTTACAAACTGTATACACTATGAGAGTTCTTCATTCCAGATGGAGCTTGACTAATATTCCCCATGACAGCAATTTGCATCCATCTCACTCAGCAGGTGTCAAAAATAATATGAAAACAATTGCCTCTAAGACAATAAATCACAGGATGTTTTGTTTGCTTTAATTACTCAGCCCAGTTAAATACAGGTCGGAAAATAAATGGCAACAGCCACCATACAATTCAATTTCCCAAAGTACTACCTAGTAATTAAAGATTAAATTGTATATTGATGTAAGGTGCAGCCTCCTGTCTAGAAATGCCGGATGGGCATTGTGCTTGGTGGCTCTCTGTTCTTACCTTCATGCTTTGCTCTAGGGAGTAGGACCAGGGGGTGATATTGCTATTCTGATAGGGTTACTCTGCCTCCAGCCATGAATAGCTGTACCATGACAAAGGCTTACTATGTTGCCATGCTTAAAGTAACAGACTATTTAATATTTGAGTTGGATGGATATTTCATATATTCTATTACAAATGTTATTTTTAGACAACATTCACTGTTTGAATAAATAATAAATCATTACAACCATGACTGGATTTTACTTTGCAGGTTTATAAAAAATATTAGATGTGTTTTTTGCTTTTTCTTTTGGCCTTGAAATAATTCCCTCTAATAGTAAAACTCGTACATGGCATGTATCATATTTCTGATCAAACTATTCAGCTCTCATGAAGCTATTTTTATTCTACCAGCAAGAAAAGCTATTAACTTGGCAATAAAGGGTCATTAAAACAGCTGGATGGACAGAGTTTATTAATTTGATTGTATGAGAATTGAGAGTTTGTATTTCATGAATATATTAAACTATTTATGCTAAATTCTTGCCGTTTGACATTATGGTTAACACCAACAAATGGGTCCAGATAGAAGTTAAGAGCTATAATTATTTTAAGAGTCTTCAAAATAATCTGATTTATCCACTTGACTACATCAGAAAAGGAATCAAAAAGTAGTGGCCAACTAGCAGTCGCTTTCAAGAATATACAGGTACGAGAAGCCTTATCTGGAAACCTATTATCTAGAAAGCTCTAAATGTTGGGAAGGTCATCTTTCATAGAGTCCATTCTAAGTAAATAACTCAAATGTTTAATTGGTTTAATTTACTTTTTCTCTGTAATACAACTTTGACTATGACGGTAACTTGTGGTACCGAAATTTAAGAATTCAAAAGTGACAGCACACTCGGGTTGTTTACACAACTGGAGACAACTAGTCAAGAACTTCTCAACCAGTTGTCTTCAGTTCAAACAAACCAAGTGTGCCATCACTTTTGCATTCTATCTACTTTTGAAGCATTGCCTATTTTTTAGTTGATCCAGAGAAGACAAAAAATCCAGATCAAGAACCACTTCCAATCTGCTTCATGGAGGGGGGGGATTCCTTTTTGACTCCAAAAGACTCCAGTCCATAAATCAACTACCCTTTGTACATGGCCTCTTAAATAATTCTGTAACCATTCACAAAAGGCATGCCCAAGGCCAAGAGACTCTGTTTTAGAAAACAGACATCATATGGCAATGTATCAAAAGCTTTAGCAACATCCAAGTAGACATGACTGAAACTTTCCTGTCCAACATTCTATTAATCTATCATAAAAAGTTAATTTTAAAGATATGATTTTTCCTTCATACAGCCCAGAGGATTATTGCTTACATTTCCATTCCCCAGATTGAATACAGATGTCAAATTTACAGGCCTATAATTGTCAGACTGAGTTCATAATCTCTTTTTAAATATTGGAATTACAGCAGATTTTCTCTAGTTTATTGGTATTCCTCCTGCATAGTCCTATTTTTATTGAACATCTTAAAGGTAAGGTCATATGTTTAAATATGCTATTAACTTTGAAATAAAAATGCATATTTCATCTTTTTTTTCACCATACTACTGTTTCATTTACAAGTTAATGTTACTATTTTCCCCTTTGTGTATGGTAACGTGAGAATATAATTTTTATAAATGCTGAGAAATTTATTCAGTTCCTACATATTTTTTGCAAACATAAGCATTTTCTGACTGGTCAGTTTTTAGCCTCCAAGACTAATGACAGTGGCATGCAATACATTATTTATATGGACTGAAAAAATCATAGAGCTAAAACTGCTTTAAGTGTAGACAATCCTATTCACAGAACTTTGTTGTTAACAATTAGCAAAAATTCAAGCTCAAGTGTTTATACCTGAATAACACCAATATCAAGAACTCATAGATTTGCATAACAAAATCCACTGACTTCCTTTTTCCATCCAGTACCTCACAAAACCTAAGGTGTATTAAATGAGTGGCTGAACTTGAAATTAACTGTACATTTAGGGGGTTATTTACTAAAATCATATTTTATTTAAAAAAACATGACCAAACTTAAACTTAAATGCCGGATTTAAGCTTATGTATTATTGAAAAAAACTTGATTTAATTTAATTTTAATTGGATCATGGAAAAACTCAAAATCAAGCAAAATTCTGAATTGCTTGAATTTTATGGGCTTTTTCCTGAATTGCTCAAAATGTTCAGGCTTTTTTCCCAAATTGTTTGCAGACAACAAAAACTTTGAGATAGGTGCCTCTCCCTTTGATCTATACAGGACCTCAACAGGTCTGAGATGGCGGATTTTCAGATTCTGGCATTTTGCAGCATTAGGGTATAATGAATCTCAAAAAAAAAACGATTTTTCCCCTTGATTCTAGTAAAAAAAAAACTAGAATTTTTCGAGATTTCACAACTCAACCTTTAATAAATAAATCCCTTAACATTTACCACAGCTAAATACTATTTTAAATGGTCATCTCTTTGCTTAACAGTATACTTTTCTTGCTCTCTACAGTTTGATATGCAAAGAATAACACTAGAAGAACTTAAGCACATTTTGTACCACGCATTTCGGGATCACTTAACAATGAAGGATATTGAAAACATTATCATCACTGAAGAGGAAAGTTTAAATGAGAACACCGGCAACTGTCAAACAGATTTTGAAGGATGTAGGTATTACTTAAACCAATGTATATTGGAATTTACAGATGGTGTAACTGTTTTAGCCTATTCAAATCATATGTAACATTTGTCTTGTATTGTCTTGTATTGGACCATTTCAGTTCAAAAGGGTTCCCAGCCATCTTCTTGCATTTTATGATTCCAGTTTAATTAGAATACCTTGATAACCTGTTTTAGTCTGGTACAAATAATTCACATTAGAATGAAAAAAAAACCCACCTGTGTGTGGTGAGTGGTTTTGGGGTGACAAAAATATATCAGAAAGGTGTGAGCAGAAAACAGGACACATCAATTCCAGCGTTGGTATGACAATCCATTTGTAAAAGGATGAAAGTATCCCTTTAAGTATAAAGTCACACTTGGTTCTAAAGTAGTTGGTTCTGTAGTTAAAAGTAATCCTTCTAGGACTGCACTGAAAACCTAGTCAGGGGAGGGTCCTGCTGATCATTTTTCATGCTGAAACTAAAAATAACCCCAAGTACCATTTAAATGCCACCCATATTGTTTTGCGTTGTTTATAATGAGTGAGATCTTGCTTACATGTTGGCTTTGTTTAAAATTAGAAAACAAATTTTCAAAGTGTTAGAGTAAAATGCTGTGTGTTGTGCACCTTGCAATCCCTGTTGTGCTCACTGCAATTAAACAGACTGGCATGTATGCATTCTATACAGGTGTCAAATCGGCATCCCTGGTACATCATGTCATGTGTTTTGGACACAGCTCCTTTAAAAGGAGAATATATAGGACTGCTGTTTAAATAGGCTGTTTTTCCCTCAGTGTAGTTAAAATGAATTAAACATATTACAATTTGAAACATGGTGCTTCCCCACACAGAATATTATTAAATAGACTAGATTATCTCTGCCCTGTTTTCTAAAAGTTTTCTGTCCTTGCTGTTAAGCTAACAGATTCAATGTTCTTTAACAAATATTTTTATAAAATGCTTATTTTCTTGCTATTATGCAGGGGTGACTGTTACCTTGTGTTCTTTAAGCGATTTGTTGGCTTTTCACTTGTAATGTACCCCGCCAACAGGTACAGGTTCAACTGGAAGCAATATCTGTAATAGTAACAAGGAATAGCCTATGAAGCAGGTATGCTGCTCAAAAGTAATTTATTTGCACAATGTGTCTTGCGACTCTTTGTCAAGTGTAAACTGGTTAAGTGCAGAAAAAAGCTTTAAAGTGTACAACAGGATATAACATCACAGTATCCCATACTCTCAGTGCCACCCTCCCCCTCTAATTGAAAAAGACGCATATAGTCCAACGTTCATCCCATAGTCCAAAATAATCCAAAATAGAAAGCTATATATCCAAGGTGATAAGGTCCCTTTGGGTGTTACAAGTGCTATAATAAAACAAGTTAATTAAAATCACACCATAAAACACCATTCTGGTTAAGTAACATTTTTAAGGTACTGTCACATAAACTTTTTGACCTACCACTTACTCGTTACTGATAAATTACTTGTACAAAGTAAAATTTAACAACTATAGCGGATAACATAATATATCAATGCCCATACTTTACCATTAGCTGTATTCAATATTTCACAAAGGGACTAGGGCAAGGGTTCAAGAGCTGTAGAGTAACAAAACAAATGTATGATTATTATATTTATAAAAAACATTTTACACACTTTACGTGTAACTGTGTCCAATTTTTTAATCTAAAACATCTCGCTGGATCTTTTGGAGTAGATTTCCACCTCTGGGTGGCGCTTTTACTACTTCCAATACTAGCCACTTTAGTTGGGTTAAATTGTGCTTCATTTCAAAGAAGTGTTTGCTTAAACTGCCTGTGTTGCCCGTCAATCATTAAGGGAGATAAAATTAATCACCCCACACAAGGTGTCCCATTAAAGCTTAATAACTACAGTTTGCCACTTGTGAAACACATAATGTTGTGTATCTCCTGAAATGTCTATGTGAAAAGGCCTATATTGGACAAACTACAAGACAAGTTAAATCCAGAATAAAAGAACACCATGGTAACATTCGTAACTATAAAAAAGATACATACACAGATACATATGTATGTTGACACTTCTTTGAAATGAAGCACAATGTAACCCAACTAGAGTGGCTAGTATTGGAAGTAGTAAAAGCGCCACAAGAGGTGGAAATCTACTCCAAAAGATCTAGCAAAGAGAGATGTTTTGGATTAAAAAATTGGACACGTTACACCTAAAGGTCTGAATGAAAATGTGAGTGTAAAATGTTATACATTCAATATTCATTATACAGTTTAAGTAACAACTATTGGTAGTCTCCTACCTTCCAAGTAAAAAGTCCAAGATGTATATTAAACACGCTGAAAAGACAAAAAATTGTATTACAATTTACAAAAAGTAATTAAAGCTTTGTGCATCATTTAATCCTAATGACTCAAGTGTATTCAGGGCATCAATCCATTCTGCTTCCTGTTGGAGTAACAGTCTCTTCCTATCCCCACCCCTATTTGGAGAAGGGACCTCTTTCAACACTTGCCGTCTCAAGCTAGCGCTATTATGTTTGTGTTCAAAAAAAATGTTTTCCCACGGGTGTGTGTTTTTATTTAGTTCGGATTGTAATTAGTTATAGACCTTTTACGCTCATTTATCCTTATTCGTACTTTTCTGGATGTTTTACCCACATAAATCTTGCCACGTGGGCATTTAAGACCATATATGACATAATCTGTATTACATGTCACATATTGCTTAATTTTTATTTTGTTACCCCGTATGGATGGGTTATTTTTTCACTCTTAATGATGTAGTTTCATCCACAGTTAAGGCACCTTACGCGTTTCGCACCCTCCGGCGCTTAGTCATAGGTGACTATGACTAAGCGCCGGAGGGTGCGAAACGCCTAAGGTGGGATATGTGGGGTAGTTTGTACTGGATACTTTTTTGAATGTGAATATCAATAAATTAATTTTGTTTTTACTCTAAGCCTTGGGACTTTATCGTTTTTGATATAAACCTTTCTGTAAGAGGTCATGTAGAAGTCAATGACAGATGCGCCTGAAGTTGTTTCTTGATATCGCAATCTGCACTGGATAATCTAAAACAATGGGGTTTTCGGAGTGAATACAAGGAAAAATCAAGTTTTCTGAACATCAACCGTAATACGAGAATTGACGCTTGATTTTGTAGAGACGTTTTGTCGCTTTTTTTTTTAAGAAAAATTATTGATAAATGTCCCTTGTGGAAGGGAGTTTGGTCAAATTTGTCTTCAGGAAAAAATTAGATTAATTAGAGTTTTAGTAAATTGGCCCATTAGCATGGCCTTGCAGTTTGTTAGTTTGCCATAGAAAGATGTGTTTACCCATTTTGGATTCACCAGAATGTGTATTTTTGGAAAATATATTTTTTATAGGTTTGTTTATATAGATTTTAAAGGGTCTCTGCACTGTTAGGGATCTTATGGCACATAATACACATACCTGGTGCTTATAGTATATTGCAGTAGCCAGAGTTTCAGACGTGAAAATTCATATGCACCATTTGGGGGTGACTGTACGCCATATAGTCTGGTAAATCTATGCATATTGGGCATCAAAGTGCTCAGTAGACACCTGGTATACTTATTTAGTATGTTTTATGTTGGTATATTATGAAATCTGGGGTATATAATGGGGTAAATTATAAGCTTTGTGACAATTTTCAGAAATTTCATAAAAACAGAATGGCCTTGCAGTTTGGTAGTTTGCTGTAGAAAAGCATCTTTATCCATTTTGGATTATTCACAATGTGTACTTTTGGAAAATATATTTTTTTTTGGGGTTACTAATTTGCTGCTTTTACCCCACATAAATCAGGCACTATTTATTTTGGTAGTAGAAATATATGCTATGAAATCTGTATGTACTTAATTTTGGGGTGTCTAAGCTCCAGATACTTTGGTAATCCTATGCACAATGGGCATCAAACTGTTCAGTGGACCCTTGGCATTCATATTAAGGATTATTTTTCTTTGTACCTTATGCTATTTGGGAGATATGATGAACTGGAAGCTTTAAGGCATTGTTCAGGTTCTTTATCAAAACTGCCAATTTTGGGGAAGCATTGTAACTTATTAGTTTGGAGTAAGCTATGGTTACCCATTTTGGATGTTTCTGAATATGTACAAAAATATATGGTTTTGGGGGTCAACATAATATATTTTTGTGTTTTTTTTACCCCCCCCCCCCGAATGCAGGAAATGTGTTTTCAGTAGCTGAAGTGACCTCTGTGACAATTTCTATGAGCTAACTTTTAGGGTCTCCTATGCTCCAGATACTTTGGTAATTCCTTGCACAATGGGCATCAAACTATTCAGTAGACCTCAGGCTTTCATACTTAGAATATTTTTTTCTTGGTACCTTATGCTTTGTAGGAGATACAAACTTGCAAAGTGAACCTTTTGATGTGATTCTTTTAGAATTTTCAAAATTTTTACGAAAACGGCTACATTCAGAATAGCTTTGTGTTTCGTAATTAGGAGTAAAAAAGACATGTTTACCATTTTGGATTCAGCAGTACTTGTACTTGTGTATATGGTTTCCTGGGGTAAACCTACTGTTTCAGGATTTTTGGCTTTATATGCTGTATTCTGCTGTAGTGCTTTGAAAATTCTGTAATTTATTGGCAGGAGTTTTTGATCTATAGAAGTCCTAGACATCTCCATAAAACTATACATATCTGGTATTGCACATCAGTTGACTTTTTGTGTATAAAATAAAATATTTTTCAGGTACAAATCCCTATATCATGAAAAATAGCAATTTTATTTGGCTGGCACTGAGTGCAAATGAAATGGGAAATTCTGCTGGCACTTAAAGGGTTAATTAGAGCTCATTCTTAGTGATGTTTGTAATCTTAGAGTCGTGATGTTCCAGTATGCCATTGTGTTTGACTTCAGAAAAACTCCCCTAAAGGTCACCTTTTCATTGAATTTTTAATGTGCAATTTTCAGCGTCATGTCTTTTGGAGTGAAAGGGTCAGTACATGTTATCTCCAGTTTTTCAATGAATAGTTCTCATGATTTTCATGAGACCAAAATATCTATGCTCTGGCTCATTCTGTATGTGTTAAAAAAATAAATAAACCCATGTGCTCAGATGTACCTGTATACTCAAGAAATGTTCATGGTGATAGATTTATTATAAGTTGTCTTGACCTCACTTACCTTTCGGGGTTTTCCCATCTGCAGCAAGAATGTCCCAATAATTGCTTACTAATAATGTATGTTCTCTTGTCCTGGGAGAGAAAATGCTTTTCTTGTAGTCTATGATGGTATTCGCAAAATCGAAGCCAACACTACAGCTCTGGTTGCATTTGAACTTCCCAGCTTTCTCAACAGCTTTGAGGTGTTGCACTGAATCCAGCAGTAATGGTAAAAATACTGTAGATTACACTCTTGGGATAGAACATAAAAGTGTTACATAGGTGATACTATTGTTTGTAAGATGATAACTTTTCAAGCAGTTAGGAAACCCTTGTTTATCCCTTAATCATTAGCTCCTAAATTTTTGATTCATTACTTGGTAGCCCTTGGCATCAAGCCCTCTGCTTAACTTCATCAGTGAAGTAAACAATAAAAAATCAAAAACAAAAACTATTCAGGAAAATCATACTGTGGAGCAACTGTATTAGTGATCATCTGTAATCCTTATGAAGTTTCTTGTGTTTAACATTTAAAATATATTCTTGTAATTTTCCTAGATATTTGTTATCCCTTGTGTAATATTGCATTTGAATATATATTAGATGCTTCCCTTTTAAATAGAATCACATTACAAAGCTTTTAAACACATAACTCCAGGTATTCCACCCTATGAATGTAGTATGTCTTTTTTTTAGGGATATATTTGTGTAGGGTGTTAAAAAATATAAGTACATTATACATGTTATATACAATCTAATTACTCAAGGGTGTATATGCCAATGGCCCCGTTTAATTCACGTTTTTCAGAATTCTGTAAAATATATGGAGAATTAGTATCAGCAAAGGTAGTATTCTCAGAAACGGATCTTGGGACTAAAGGGTCACGAGAAACCTATCTCTGAATAACTGAAAGAAACTACTTCAAGATGCAGCTATGAGACCCATTATTGAGAAATCCATTATCCTAAAAGCTATGAAATACAGCAGTGCTATTGTTTTTAGTATCATGTTGTCAACAAGTTAGTGCAAATACATGTTGGCTGCTAAACAATACTATTGATTATTTTTTTCTTATATATTTTGGTTACCATTAAGGTGTAGTGTAAATTTATGGAGAGGCCTTGCCTGGAAAATTTAAAATACAAAGCATTTTAGGAAATAGAAACCATGTCTGTAAAATCAAAAGTAATTCCAAGCCAACCATGGGCTTAGTTAAGCTGGCCATAGATGTAAAGATCTTTAAAAGATCTTTTCGTTATCGTGAGACCACAATTATCTCAAAACAATTGTTTAAATGTACGAATTGTCCATCAACTAAAAAGACAATTTCAGGCAATATTGCCAGGAAAACTGAGGGTAGCTGACTGCTTGGCCCTGCAAACATAGGTAGATTGCACTGGGACCGATAAAAATTTTTTTTACACAGGGTGTAAGAGCTTCTAGTTTTATGTTGTTTACAGCCTTCATACTGTGGAAGTGCCAGTATCATTATTTGTAATGCTAAACAATGCATATAATTTCTGGCATTGTACATGTTCTCTCCTAAATCATCTGTACATTGATGGATAGCAACAACGTATTTTCCCACTTTGTATTCACATAGTAAGAGATAACCAAAACAGATTCCTCAGGATTCAACTGCACAACTTAACAATAAACAGAGACATTTATCAGTGTCTGAACTTAATTTCATTTTGCCTGACTTTGCATTGTGCATTTATGATACGTCTCCAAGTGTTATGTTAAATCACAGTAAAGCAATGTGAAAGTGTTTTAATAAGCAATCTATTGTTTTTAAAACACAGGGTATGTGGTATATAATCTATATTTAAAAAAAACAACAGTTTGATATAAATGTAGATCTACAGACAGTATATTATGTTGGTCCCAGGACTGTTAGGTTAACAGGCTTTATTCTATAGCTGGGCTGGTAATAATCTGTAATAAGATATTGAGTGATAAATAATGCACAATATATATAATGTATCATAAAAATGCTATTCTACCATTTATTAGAACACATTCTTTTTTAGTATTTATAGAATTTATTGTATGTTTTATCTGTCAACTTAAAGAGCAGATTACATTCATTTTAAAATTTTGCCTATAGATGTCCCAATAGTTTTGTGTAATGAATATATATACATATAGGATGATTTTTTTTTATTTGGTTGATTTCTCCAAAGATAATGTAAAGGTGGGCCCGGGGCAGCGACAGAAGAGGTACGTGCTTGGCGCTCCCATTTCATTACACCCAAGGCACGTGCCTCTTCTGCCTACCCCTATTTCCGGCACTGGGTGCAGTCACTGTTTCACTGCAGGCTGGACAAAGGCTGGCACAAGTTGTATAATATACAACCTCAAGGGTCCTCTGGTGCAAGTAACTTGCATCAGAGGAAGGACCCTTGAGGTTCGAAACATGTAATGCTTCAATAAATAACTACATTTATTCGCACTGGAAGGCTCTCTAGATTTCTTCTTCGTATATGATACTGCTGTAGAGATGGCTACTCTACTAACCTGTTGATGAGCCTTTTGGAGGATCATTTGGGAGATTGCTGAATAAATTGCTGGCACAAGTTGATTGTAAACTGAATAAAATAAAGAGAAAATTATCCTTTATCAAAATGTGTTTTAAAAAAGTAGGAATTTTGAAAGTTTTTTTTAAATGCACTGAGCAAGTTACGTTTGCTACTGACTTGTATGGAATTAGGTGGGCTTTGTACTAGTTATTAACTGGGCACCAAAAGCACAATATAATGCTTATATGTTTACTGTCAATCTCTTAAGGCAAGATTCCTCTATATTTTATTTGGTGTATATAATATAAATACAAGTTATACTGTAAATTCCTAATTCCTGCATTTTTTTTTTTATTTCAGTGCATTCTCAGAAGCAAAACCGGCAGACATGTGTACGGAAAAGCCTTATATGTGCGTTTGCAATGGCATTTATTATAAGTGTGATGTTGATTGCAGCCAATCAGATTCTTCGAAATGGTATGGAGTAAGCCTTTCACCACAACACTGTGAACAAGAATATACATGCATGCGCATGCCTAGGTGAACTCTTTTCTTATTGAATAACTAAAGGGAACTAGCTGCAAGAAGAATCATTCTGCAAGCAACACAAGGCCAGCAGTGATGTGACTTGCAGAGCAATTAAACCTTCTTGACAGGGACACAAAAGGGCTGTCTTTAATGCTTTAATGGTTTTGTTTCCTAATGCAATAAACAAACAGGAGTTCTGAATCTTATTTTCAAAGTATGATGGTGATAGTATTACCATTTTTATGTGCATAAGCTAAGTCTAAGCAATTGAAATTGTCAAAGAAAAGAAAGTTTTGATCCATCCATGTCATGCTATACAGTATCTAATAGTGATAAGTCTAAAGCAACTGACTTTCTGACTTTCTTGAAAACGTTTGAACCCTTATCCGAGCAGCTTCTTCAGTACTTTTGGGCAATTTCCAAAGATGAGCTGAAGACGCAGATCAAATTAGTGTTGAAATGTTTTTAAGGATAGACAGTAGATATTTGTTAGAAATTACCAATTATTTTTAAACTAATTGTAATTGCAATTGAGTACATTCTGTCTTTACATTCCCTCTTCTCTTTTTCCTTACTACTTACACCTTTGGTCATTGTATCAATACTTGGCTTTCCTCCTGCCAAAGTGACAATTCTCACAGTGCCTTGTATATCCTGTGAATTGTAAAACTGCAAAAATGGGAAATAAAAGAAGCATGCAAGACATTGTGGAAACTGTAGTCTCGGCTGGAAAACAGTTGGTTTCCGATACATTGTTTCTGTAGTCTGGAAAACTGAGAATGCAATAACAGAGGGCAAACAGAAAATGTTTTTCAGTTGAAATCATTTAATTTAAAATCATTGACATTTGTTCATTTCTATATAGTATATATTGGATTATTTTATTATGCACATTTTTGTTTGGACATCCCTTTTAATGGCAACCAAGGAATATTTGTCTGTCAATGGTTCACTGTGGTATTGCCTTTATGTCTCCTGATAGATATTTCATCAATATTATAACTTTTTAAGATCCAGGGAAGTTTTGCCACACAAGTATAAAACATTTTAAAAAGTTGACAAAATCCAAGGTTTTCCATATTTAGTACTAGTGTATAATTTCATGATATAAAATCAAAGTCTGAATCAATTATTGTGTTATATGAATAAAGTATTTCCCTACAAAACAGATTTAACCCAAAAACGAAATCTATATGCAGCTTATCGACCGAGCATACTTGTCACAACAGTGTGCGTGTGTGACCAGCCAATCTGTGGCCCTTCAGCAGAACTTAAACTTTGTTTATTTTTTTAGACTTGGGGACTATCGAGCATATGAAGCTGGAAGTCCAACATTTCATACTAATTAAGGAGACACATTTCCATACTTACATATACATGTGCAAGTTACACACAATGACAAAAGTACAGAGATTTATATGTAACACTTATAAATTTGCCAGAGGAGTCTGTCAGATATCAAGCATGGATGATTATGAGCTGGTAGTGCAAGCAATAAAACAACCACGGAATTCTGGTTGGGAGAGTTGCGCTTAACAACAAGAGTGATAAATTCTAGCAGGGTAACTGGTTGTAACTGGCTGGTTATCCAGGGTGTTATACATTGGGACAGCAGCACAAGCATTTCAGCTTTTGGAAAAACAAAAGGAAGTATTGAGAGTTTTATATGAGAGCTCAGAGAAAGGTGCTGGCATACTCCCAGGGGAAGCAAATCAATACAATCTTTGGATAAAAAAAAGATGATGTTTGTGCTGGGATTTGCACATATAAGTAAATCGACCAGATTATAATAAGTATAATGTACCATCTACTAAAATGTAAAAGACTATTTAAGTCAGTGACCAAGTCAGTAAAAGAACTCAACATGTGGCCTCATGTTTATGTTCTCTCTCGCTCTCTCTCTTGCTCTTTATATATTATATATACACATACACAGATAGATATATTTTTTTCCAGAAGAGTGGGAGAACAGACTGGATAATTTTTGCTTTATGAAATTAATTTTCCGTAAACCTTATCTATTACCTCTTCTTAATAAAGTTTGCTAATGAAATATAATTTTCAAAATTTAGAATAACAGTTTGTATCTCAATATCTAATATTGTTCCTTAGTCAAGAAGTAATTGATGCTTTCTTCTGGTACGATGTTTGTGAAGAAGAACTTCTTACTGGTGCAAACTGAGCAATTTTTTTTCTTTGCTTTCAGATGACACGATAAATGCCTTTTATTTCCGTTTGCTAAATATATAATGAATCAACAATGAATGATATTTTTTTCCACAGAGGATAATTACTCCCATTGTGCATATTTTTTCGAACAAATTCTATTACATTCACTAGGGAGAGCAGACAATAATAATTGTCATATACCCTAGATCTGATTATGTTAGAAATCTTCTCTCTCACATAATTTATATCAGTTTTACTATAAAGGAAAATACTTTTTATTTTGTACCCAAAATATTGGACTTTTTTTGTTGTTCACAATGGTTGCATACTTTTAAAAACAAAATAAAAATGGAATTTACAAAAATAATACTCTTAATATGTTATCGATTTTTCTTTCTTATTGTGAAGACAAGAAACAAATCAATTGGTTTTAATTATGTTTGCAGAGAATTGGCAGGGTGCTAAATGCTAATGGATCCTGGTGTAGAAAAGAACTGCAGGAGATAAAGCTAAATTTATTTTAAAACCAAATTACTTTCTACAAACTATTTTGTTGGGAAATATGAATCGTCTTCTGTGTTGGATCCTTTGTGTTAATTTATTCTTTTTCTTTCTTTCTTTCTTTCTTTCTTTCTTTCTTTCTTTCTTTCTTTCTTTCTTTCTTTCTTTCTTTCTTTCTTTCTTTCTTTCTTTCTTTCTCTCTTATAAAATGTGGGCGCAGTTGGTGTTCACTATATGTCAAACTCTTAAAAAAACCATGCTTCTTTTTAACATGAAATTTTAAGACATGCTTGACATGGCACCTACAGTTTGTGCTTTAGTTGCAAACAAGTATTACATAAAATATAGGGCAACACTGATTGTTTGATTTGTCCAAATATATAGCAGAAAGTAAATTATAGATTCAAAATGCCAAAGCACTGCAATATAAACCATTACTGAACACCTAAAAAAAGCCAAATGTGTGCCTATTAACCAGCACAATACAAAAATTATTAAAGGTCAAGTAGCAAACCACAAAAAGACTGGGGTTCAATATATGTTTGACTGTAATGTACATTATTGGCATGGAACAATTTTATACTCATTGGGAATTTAAATTATTATCATTGATTCTGATAGAATTGATCAAATTGTAATGATCAACCATGATTTGATTCATACTTCCAGGAAGTATTTATATTTAAAAAACACATATATCCTTAATCATGGACATCTATGGAATTTGTCCTGTTTACTGGGCTGGGATGACAAATCCTGCAGGCTGGGACAATATGTTTAATTATATTAAAATAAATTGTATGGGCTAAACACTATGCTTTTACAACATAAGATGCTTTTAATTATTGCAGTTGGCACACAGATATAATTTATAAATGTATAAATAAATCAGGGTTCGGCCTTTTTTACTGTATTGTATTGTGTCACACTATTTAAGCATTTTTGTGGCTTTTAATGAATGCTTCTCTCTGTACTTTTAGCTCGAGAGGTCTTTGGTAGGTTGAAGTGTTAGAGCTTAATGAAGATGCTTATTTGATGTAGAGCATATAACAATTCTAAACTAAAGCTTATCATGCCATGTACTATTTTTGGGGTTCTTAAAAACAAGGCACTTCAACACAAGAAGTAGCTCTAAGGGCCATTACGTTTTAAATACCAAAAAAAAGTATTTATTCATATAGTTCTTCTTGTGTATGTGCAGACTGACTGTCCAGCAAAAGTTGTCTTCCCTTTTGAACAAAGCTGTACTTGGTATTCTATGCTGCATGCTCATGTGCTACTATCAATTGGCAAATACACCTAACAATGACACTTAAACCCCTTGCAAAGTTTTTACTGTAAATAGTTATTAAAACTACTCAAGCTCTTGTCAGTTTGAGGATTTAACATTAAACAATAAAAATATCAATAAATTCACCCTAATATCAGTTAAAATGTTTAAAGATATTTTTAGAATTTAGTTAAAAGCTGCAGTCAATTTGTATTCATCACACTGTATAAATTATATAAAATGATTTGTTGCAGTATTAATGGCGATAATACATTAATGTAAGTTGCAATGTAACATGTAAACTAAGAACCCCTCATTTTTGTGGTAAAATAGGATTCGGCTAAAATTATCTAGCCTTCTTTTGCCCTTTAAAGGAACAGTTTAGTGTGAAAATAAAAACTGTGTAAATAGATGTGCAAAATTAAAAATGTTTCTAATATAGTTAGTTAGTCAAAAATGTAATGTGTAAAGGCTGGAGTGACTGGATGTGTAACATAATAGCCAAAACACTACTTCCTGCTTTTCAGGAAGTTAGTCAGAAAGGTTGTGGGAGCACTCCATGGCTAAATAAAAATGTACTAAAATACAATGGAAGTGCTACTAATCTGGCCAAATTAACTACAGACAAAGAGAAAAAGAAGAAACATTGATCAATGCACATTCCCTGGTCCCGTCACATAAGTAATCTGCAGATGCATATATTTACAAAGACAGGGGTTTTTTAGTTACAAAATTATGATCATAATATTGATAAGCCACCATACCACGTCAAGGTAAAACCCATATGGCGGTCCCTAACTATTTAACTCTGGTCATAATACTCAAATGCTAAAGCCTCCCAGCATAAGAGCATTACCTGAAATAAAGGTCTCCCGTCCTGTGTGTGCGTTTTTTTCTTGCGTTATAAATATATATATATATATATATAAATAAAACTACACAATGTTGCAGTTCATATACTGAACAAAATGATATATCCATTTGTGTGGTTCAAGCCCCACTTTTTTACATTATAAATATTAATAGGAATATGTTGTGCCTGTAAATAATTCAGTTTACAGCTCTGTAAAATTAGTAGTGGTGATGATATATAATTGAAATAAGGTATAATGTATCCATTACAAACAATTGAATAATATTCTTTTATCATTCTGAATTAAAATATCTTAGCCATGAACATAAATGTTGACCTATAATATTCTTGTATTTAACAACAGAGGGTACATTTGTTCCTATATATCTGACAATTGTATGTTTCCTGCAAAGCAATAACTTGTGTTCCTAAAGACTACAAAGCACAAATGTGTCCATCTGTTAAATATCCCAGATCTTTTTAAAGCACAAACTTGCTGTTCTAAACACGTAACAACCTATAATGAACATCAGCGCATTGCTCTATTGGTATTTAGATCTGGGATAGCTAGTTATAATCTCAGACAGGTAAGATTCTCAGGAACCAATAAATCACAGAGCTCACCATTTTATAGTAGGCAGATAAATATAAATGCTCTCAAAGACAAATTTCTTCCTATTTAGGCAGAATTTAGGCATGTATGGGCTGCACACCCTGGAGGCAGTCGAGAACTGGGTGCTCATGCATAAATAGTAAATACAATGTATAAAATGATGTAACTCACAGGATTTGTACAAGAACAGACAAAAAAAAAGTACAAAAGAAAATAAGGTTCTTTATTTTGAGTGCCATCACTTTATATATATATTCTATTATCCAGAATGCTCGGGACCTGGGGCTTTCTGGATAACGGGTCTTTCTGTACTTTGGATCTCCACACTTTAAGACTAAAAGAAAATCATGTAAACATTAAAGAACCCCAATAGGCTGGTTCTGCTTCCAATAGGAATTAATTATATCTTAGTTAGGATCAAGTACAATGTACTGTTTTATTATAACAGAGAAAAAGGAAATCATTTTTAAAAAATTGGATTATTTGATTATAATGGAGTCTATGGGAGATGGTGTTTCCGTAATATTATATATATATATATATATATATATATATATATATATATATATATATATATATATATATATATACATATATATACATACATATATATTTATATATATACATACATATATATATATACATACATATATATACACACATATATACTCACCCCAGCAGTGGCCTTCTGTCAATAAGCACAGCACAAAGCACTGTGTTAACAGTGTTAATCTCACCTTAATTGTGGGTCCAGGGTGACTCATGATCCATCCTATTGAATTCAGTGGGCCTTTTAACCCCTGTTATAGGTGGCTGCAATGAAACTCCCCTATTTGATATTACTCTTACAATAATGAAGACTTCAGCTAAAGTTTTTTTCCCCAATCAGTCTGGATAAGTGTGTGTACTTAAGATAAGTAAAATGCCTAATAACAGTGCTCTGAAAATTTCATCCTCAATTACGTTTAATCATTAATTACTTATGTTGCTTGCATGAAAGTTGTTCTACAGATTTGAACTGATTAATGGTAGTTATTGTCAAACTCCTTAGGTAGGAATTATTTATAATAAGGACTACATAATGAAAACTTACTTAAAATGTGAATGCATATATGCATCAGTTACTGAATAATTTATAGTGAGAGAATAATACTAATACAGAATCCTATTAAAACTTTTATCTCTGTCTACTCTTTTATGTTTCAAGGTCAGGAGCACTATAATATAGTTGTGTAGATAGAATTTGTTGCTACTTTCTAAATAGTTTATAGCCTTAAGCTAAAGATTTTTTTCCTGTTTTTTAATTGTGTTTTTTAAATTTTCCAAAAAAAACAAAAAATAAACAAGCCAATTGTATAACAAAACATCAACATAGATATTGATGTGACTCCATATGACATATTGTTGAGAAAATAATACAGTTTATGACATAAACAAAATAGAACTAAAAATGTATCTCTCCTCTCAAGATAACAGTAAAATATATAGGGACTAATTAAGCTAAAATAAAGAATAGGCTAAAGCTTTAACTTTAAATTTTGCAAATATTTCCTTTACATACATAATGAAAATTAAAGTATGTTTTTGTACAATACCTATTAATATATTTTAATTAGAGTAAATAAGCGGTTATATTGATTATAATCAAAATACTTCATTTTTTTAAAACTTCCCTATTTATCACAATTCAAATTTGTAAATTTTAGATTTTTTTTAACATGCTTCACCTCGAAATTTTATGAAAAGTGAATGTCTGATTATTTATTAAAACATTTCAATGTAAAAAATCCTTGAATACAACTGTAGCAACTCTCTTTGACTTCTACATGAACTTGCAAGCTTTTAGGTGCAGAAGTTTTTCATTTTAGTTTAGTTTTTTTTTAATAAAAAGCAACATTCATGTTTTGGAAACCCTATTTCATGAGTTTTAGCACAAGTAAACGAAATTTAATCTAGGTAAAGATGTAACAGCCTCTAGATGCTTCCTATAACCTTTGATGAGTGTCTGGATTCTGGATGGTGATATTTTTAAACATTTGTCCATACAAAATCTCTCCAGTTCAGTTAAATTTGATGGCTGCCGAATATGGACAGCCTGCTTCAAATTATCCCATAGATTTTCAATGATATCCAAGTCGGGGGACTGTGACGGCCAATCCAGAATATTGTACTTTTCACTCTGCATAAATGCCTTTGTATATTTCACACAGCCCCACAGCATGATGGAACTTTCACCAAATTTGACAGTTGGTATCAGGTATTTTTCTTGGAATGCAGTGTTCTTTTTCCACCATGCAAAGCTGTTTGTTATGACCAAATTACTCAATTCTTGTCTCATCAGTCCAAAGTACTTTCTTCCAAAATGACTGTGGCTTGTCTAAATTTTGCATACAACAAGCGACTCTGTGGCGTGAGTACAGAAAGTGCTTCTTTCTCATCACCCTGCCATGCAGATGTTCTTTGTGCAAATTGTGCTGAATTGTAGAACGATGTACAGATACACCATCTGCAGCAAGATGTTCTTGCGGGTCTGTAACCACTCACAATCCTCTGTATATGCCACTCCTGTATTTTTCTTGGCCTGCCAGACCTGGGTTTTACAGAAGCTGTGCCTGTGGCCTTCCATTTCATGATTACATTCCTTACAGTTGAAATGACTATGAGAATGACTCTGAAATCTCTTTTTGTAGCCTTCCCCTAAACCATGATACTGAACAATCTTTGTTTCAGATCTTTTGAGAGTTGCTTTGAGGATCCCATGCTGTCACTCTTCAGAGGAGAGTCAAACAGAAGCACAACTTGCAATTGGCCACCTCAAATACCTTTTCTCATGATCGGACACACGTGCCTATGAAGTTCAAGGCTTAACGAGTTAATCCAACTAATTTGGTGTTGACAGTAATCAGTATTTAGCAGTTACAAGCATTTAAATTAGCAAAATTACAAATTTGATTTAATTACATACAACTGAATCTTCACTAAAAATCTTAGAAAACACCCCAGTACTCAGATGTTCCTGGGAAATGAAAAACATACCACATTTATCTTTTTTATTTAAAGTGGAGTAAATTATTATGCAGGCTGACAAGGGTTCCCAAATTTTTTCATATGACTGTAGGATAGAAATGCAATTGTAAAGGAGTATAAAACCAACCTTACAGATATGTATAAAGTTATGACTTGCCATAACAGAACACAATAGTCTTCCTTGGTTGCCTATAGAAAGATTGTCCCCATTGCATAAATGTGTACAAGATTACAATAAATGCTCAATAATCCATTCTCTATGACTATAGTTGTAGGTCACAGTCTCTGGTCCTTAGTAACCCCATAAAAGCCAAGCTGTAGCCTATCTGTATGTTTATACCTTACGAATAATAAGTGGTACGGTTATATTTAAATAGAATTGGTATAAAAACATACTCCTGAATACTTTGTCACTGATTCACAAATGTTTTTTACTGATTGTGCATATTAGGTTGCAAAATATCAGTATAGCAAATTAAAAAAATAACTAGGCACATTTAGCAAGTTATATTTTCATTTTGATATGTGGAATATATTTTAGCTATTTTACCTAATCAATTACTCTGTTGAATTTGACAGTAATGTCAATGTCATTGTCATTGTTCATGTCAATGGTTGGATTCATTATAGTTGGTCTAAATTGCTGCTATAAATGGCACAACAGTTGCAAAAGGGTGCCACTGCTTATTTATATTTGTAATAACATAAAACTGTTGCTGGCTATATATACAATTGTGGTGGCATGAACAAGTTGATTCCTAGCATTTTCTTGACAAGCCATTTCTTGGATGATTACTGTGCTGGCATTTGCTGTGTTTTTCAGTTATAATTTTCTAGAACAATTAAAAGTGCTTTGATTATAATAATTAGGAACTCCTGTTTTACCAAATCCACTGCAAATGTGACACATGATGTACATTCTGTTACTCATTATTTCACTTTTACACAAGTAAATCTTTGTTTTCCAATAACTGTTGCTGCTTCCGATATAAATATATGAATTTTCAATAAATTGCCAGCAGCACAAAATAGTAACCCCTTTCTTACAAAGTCTCTCTGAGCCTTATTTTCATTGTAGCCATGAATGACTTCCTATAAGCCAAAACAAGGCATAATATGGAAGTCAAATGGCAAGATTTAATATATGCCATGTTAGCATGAAATGTGTACATTGGCAATTTGGCATATAGTACATCGTGTTGAGATAGTGGCTCTTACGGGATAAGAACCTGTATGTAAAATATGAATAAATACTTTGTAAATAATAATGCTAAAAAACTTGGCATGCAACTCATTTAACAAATATAATATATTTAAATATCTCAGCATATAAAGGAAAAATGACTGCCATATGTACTAGAAATTTAATATAACCAAACACTATATAAATATAGAATATGTAAAATATAATTTTTGTCATTATTTATGAAATAGAATAAAGTTTTTTCTTTTGAAAATTGTGTTTTTTTTTGTGTTTAAAGTTATTTTTCCAAAAAACAAATGCCAGTAGATTGAGTCATGTAAACAACAAACAACAAAAAAAATCTTTGTTGTTGCATTGCGCAAAGTAAATAGAATGGAACTAGTAACGTGATTCTGTCTGAATAAAATGAATTTTTGTTTTCCTGAAATTTTTCAACAGTCTTGAGACCAAGACATATAGGGGGTTATTTATCAAGCTCCGAATTTATTTCAGTATTTCTAAGATAAAAATCAGAGCAACTCCATTTCCCAAATGGACCTTATTTATCATTTAAAAAATTAGGTTCAGGCAAACTTCTGACCATTGCCTGAAAAGTCTGAAGTTTTTAAATTTTTCGTGGTTTTTGGAATTTTTGGCCCAAAATCCCTGAAATCATTGAAAATCGGTACTGACAGCAGTGCAGACACTGGGACCTTCCCCATTGACTAATACAGTACCCCAAGAGTTTTGAGATGCCGGATTTTCGGATTCAGAGTTTTCATACCATCGGACTTCAACAAATGCCGAAAAATTCAGATTTTTTTTGTAAGGTCCGATTAATCTGAATTTTTTGTATTTCGGGTATTCGGAGCTTAATGAATAACCCCCTTAAAAAGACAATAAGGTGAACTAGGCTGCAGAAGCTTTCCTACAACCATGCTTACTAGTTTAAGAGAAAGAAATTCACTATTTATCACCACATCAGATTTTTATGAGCAATGCTCCAGTAAAAACCATAAAATCCTTACTTTAACATTTTTTCCTGCTACAAAACTGATGTTCAGTTTTTTAAATATTTATGCACAGCACACTTTATCAAAACAACTACTCAACACTCAGGGGCACATTTACTATTGGTCGAATATCGAAGTCGAAGGATTCACCGCATTTACTTTGATCTAACGATCGAAGGAAAATCGTTCAATCGAATTATTAAATCGATTTAAATGATTCAAAGGATTTTAATCCATCGATCGAACAATTTTCCTTCGATCAGAAATTGCTTAGAAAGCTTATGGGGAAGGTCCCCATAGGCTAACATTGGTGCTCGGTTTGGTTGTAGGTGGCGAAGTAGGTAGTTTTTTTAGTTTGAATCGTTCGATTCGAAGTCGTAGTCGAAGGTCGAAGTAGCCAATTCGATGGTCGATGGTCAAAGTAGCCAAAAAAAAAACTTTGAAATTCGAAGTTTTTTTCATTCTAATCCTTCACTCGAGCTTAGTAAATGTGCCCCCAAATGTGTGGACTTTATAAGACCATACCTAACATTTCGAAAATAGAGACAAAAAGATCTGCCACAAAAAATGTTACCAATTTTTTGACCATGCCCATTTTGTGTTCAAGGTTGGTTCTCAATATATTTTTACAGGCATGGTTTGCACATCTTGCTCCCACCTAAAGCCCTGACACTCACTGGAGAAGACAGAAGGTACCGATGATTATCTATAAGTGTTGCTGTTTAAAATAAGTTACATGAGAAGTTATCTAATTATTATTGATTTGCCTGAAAAAAGAACTTGAGCATGGCTGCTTTGGGACAACAGGGAAAAGTTAATAAGTAGCAGTGATTCATTGCTTATTTTCTAATCAATTTTTCTGAAGATTTACAAATTTTTCTTTGAGAAGAAAATAATATTTTAAAAAGAGTCTCTTTAAAATATTTAAAGAAAAACCAAAAGGTTAAACTATGGGGGTGCGAAATGATAGGTCCTTCTCAGTGAAAATAATCACTTACCTCTGTGTTGTCCAACTTCTGTGGTACCGAGGGCCAGAATTCTTCTGGCCTGTGTGGTGGAGGGCTGTAGAGTGGGTGTGTTTTAAACCACACCCATTCCAAACCACACCTATGTTGCCACAAGAATGTTTAATTTCATATCTACATTAATAGTGGTAGCACCAAAAAAGAAACAACAAATGATTGGTGCTCACTGCTGGGGTATCACCCATCATTCATATGTGCAAAAAGTTCTTTGTCACAGGCAGCACAGGGCAGGCAGATTGTACCATACACAGGTAAGTAGAGTATGGCACATACGGAGCATATGGCGGGGAGAGTATGGCACACGCAAGGAGAGGCAATGTATTTCACATCGGCAGCATAGCCAGGCAGTGTATGGCACGGGTAGTCAGAGTATGGCGCACACACAGGGAACATAGGACAGGTAGAGTATGGTACACACAGGCAGAGCAGGGCAGGATATAGGAAAACCTAAAGGACCATGCAACTAACCAATCAGGACCACTCTAAGAACAGTATGTACTGAATTATGTACAGTGACACAAGGCCTGTGCCCCATCTACAGACTATATGAGGGTGAACTATATGGGTACTTTCAGTCTGGGTTATAAGTGTGAACAGTACAGGCGAAATTACAGGTATGAACAATAGACAGGGATTACATGTGTGAACAAAGCAGTCTGAATCTGGGGTTTTAGCAATGCAGGGACCAGTTAATCTCAGTTCTGATACCTTTTAAACTTACACAAGTTAGTCAGTCATAGCAGACAGACTTTGATGTGGGGGGCTACGCAAGGGGGGGTCGCAGGCCCTGATTTATGTGATACTTGTTGTCTGTGCTCCTTTTACCATAAAACTGCACCAGCCTAGGGTATTACTGAGCCAGCACCACAGAGCAATATTCTTGCTGTTTCTATGTGCAGTAGAGTGAAAAGCCAAACTTTAAGCACCCTTTTCACCCTACTGCGTAAACGCTACCCAGGCAGTTAAAGAACGAAGAAGCCTAACAAAATAGATTGCTCCATGGTGCTCCTACAGAAGTACCTTGAGCTGGAGCAGATTTCTGCTAACAAGAGCACCAGCCCGGGGTATAAGGTAAGCAATTAAAATCACCGGGGGTGCCTAACATTTGCCAATCCCTAGTGATTTCACCTTTCCTTTCGAAATTTTTGCCAGAGTACTGCAGCTTTCAAAATAAAGCAGAGAAAATGTTACCATTCCATAAACTCATTCCATTCAAATTAATTTGATGCTTGTTTGTTTTTTTTTGCCAATTTACAAACAGGCTCCCTGATCCCCTTTGTATCTATACAGTGTAACAATATTTTTTCCTTTAGAAAACAATGGACCACACAGAAAATTAAAATCAGGAATGAGTTGAAAATGACATAAAATTCGAGCTGCTGGGAAAATGGAAAACATCTTGAAATGTTCTGGAATCGCCATTTCAGCGCTTGATAAATCGCCCCTTTCGCGGTCCTTTAGAGGTGCTGTTTTAATAGCTTTTCGCATTTGAACAGATTAATACTGTATTGCATTTATAGTGGAATTTATCAGAGAAAGAAACGAGGCTAAAATGTATATCTTTTAATAAATTCATTCTGTTTCTTTCTCCTCTCACAATAAGGCTGCATTAGTGAGCAAGCAGAAAATGAAGTTACATGCAGCGAGGCTAATCAGTGTATGTTGGCAGAGAATGGCTATCAACTGATTGCAACTTGACAAGCCTGATTAAATATAATTCAGCGAATTTGCATATTGAAAGGTATGTGAACTGAATATTAAATAGCACTCTCTTCATATATTGAGGAAAGGATTAAGCGGGTTAAGTATGTGATCTAGGGTGCCAGTCACTAAGTCTGAAAACCTAATGCCAAGTCAGAATACCTCAACAGCATCTTTCATCTCATTCTGTACAAGCTTTATTATATAAATGAAGCATGTAGTTGGCTGCAATTATTTACTGTTCCTGTTAAAGCTAGCTAAAAGCAATCACTCTAATCTCTTCAATCATTTTAGTTGAAATGGCTTCAATTAATTTGGGATATACATTAACATATTAAGAAGGCTTTATTTGTGAGCCATAAAAAGATCATAAATATTGTTGCAGTTAGCTTCCTACATGCAAAATGAAGTTGTTCATTTTTAGGCAAAATAAATTATCAGCTGATACCAAAAAAACAAAAAGAATAAAAAAAGAGTCAACAAGAATATTTGGAGCAGCTTTTCTCAGATTGTGTGACCATTGGCAATTATAAAGCTCCTTTGCAGGTCTGGTGATGCAGGTTTGGTCTTCTTCTACCTGGCATTTCTTCAAGGAGCCCATGGGCATCTGCCCAAAAATGATCTTGCTGGATAAGGGGACTTCTTAGCAATTTAAAAATAATCTACAGTAGAACCCCCATTTTACATTTTTCAGGGGACCAGAAAAATGGTGTAAAATCCAGGAAAATGTAAAATCATGGAAATGTATTATTATATAATATATAGGTGGGACCATAAAAAACAATGTAAAATGAGGGTAAACTTAAAATCAACGGATATAAAATGGGAATTCTAATGTATTATACAAATGTAATAAAAATAATTATTTTGACATTGATGATATCCCTTGGAATTGTCTGATAAGAAAGTTGGGACATTGGAAGAAGCTGACTGAGGAATATGCAGGAAGAAACAGTGATTTTGTATCTGAAGGGTTAAGCAGGAGCATAAGCAAGTTCAGGCAAAAGTGAGGACAGGCAGCAATCAGGTTGGTCAGGAACAGGATAGAAGTCAGGAACCAGTAAATCAGCAATAACAGAATGCTTGGAAAATGAAGACCTACATTAAAGAATCAAGTCTGTGCTGTTTATTTTAACTTTGTGTCAGAAAAATGTCAAATAGTGTCAGAGGTATTACTGGATGCATGTTGTATCAAAATGATACAAGGTATGAAAATGTCGGTTAATCGAGAGAAGCAAAGGAAAGTTGTGCTCACCACTAATTTTTAAAACCATTAGGCGGAGGTGCAATGACGATGTGACCACAAAATTCACATATACAAATACAAGTGTCTTCTGCACTCTACCCATTACCAATATGTTAAGGACAATTTTGTGCCTTGAGCTATTAAAAAACGCCTTACCCTTTAAACAAAACAGGGATTGTTTGTCCATATATTGCAATATATTTAAGCTGGCCAACTACATCAAAGTAATTCCATATCTGGCCAGTCCTACTCTCTATCTATCTATCTATTTATCTATCTATCTATCTATCTATCTATCTATCTATCTATCTATCTATCTATCTATCTATCTATCTATCTATCTATATACCATATATCTATATCCCATCTATCTGTCTGATCTATCTATCTATCTGTCTGATCTATCTGTCTGATCTATCTATCTATCTATCTATCTATCTATCTATCTATCTATCTATCTATCTATCTATCTATCTATCTATCTATCTATCTATCTATCTATCTATCACATATATAATTCCCTGACCTTGACTATAACATGAGCTACAAAGATGACATATTAAAATGAATCTCCGAAGCTACAAAAGACCATAAATCATCTCTCACTTCAGTTTTCCATGAAACATAATAAATGGCATACTTTACTGCAAAATTGTTCAGTTAATGTTGTCTCAGTTCTGGTAAATCTCAATTATTGTGACAGCAAAGCAAAAGAAATATGCATGCTTAAAAGATTCAAAAAAGCATGAATTAACGCATGACAATAGTTAAGTAGTTTATCTGGGTTGAAAAAGGACAAAGGTTGATTAAGTTTAAACATTCCAAAAGAACCCCAGTGCACAGGTATCACACACACTCATACCAACCTATCTACACACTCACATATATAAACTATAAATACAGATACCCATACTCACTAGCTGTAGCCTCAAGGTCCCATTAGTCTATGATATTATTCTTGTTCAAGAAATCATCCAAGCGATTCTTAAAGGCATTAATAGAACCTGTCATCACAACATCACACCGTAGGGCATTTCAGAACAATACTGACCTTATCGAAAAGCAGAACCACCTTAACTGCTTCAAATGAAAATTCAGGTCCTTAATTCTAAAGGGTTGGCCTCTTCTTCTTTTCTATGGAAATGGGTAATACAATCCTCACACTATTTTCTATTAGGCCAATTAGGGTTGCTACATTTCCCCTTACGTAACTCCGAGCAGGGTTGATGACGCAACAGGGACAAATAAATTACATACTGGGGCGGCCAATGACGTTGGGGGCTTGGCTATTATGTGGTGATCAGCAATTGGCCAGCTGCTGCGTCAATCTCAGGGAATCCTTATTTACTAATTTGGAAGACCAGGCAGGCAGCTTTGACCTGGATAACTGTTCAAAAACCGACTGTCCAGGTCGAAACTGGGGAGATGGCCACCTAAAGTCAATAGATTTTTGGACTATTTTCAATTGGATATGAGTTGGGCAGGTCATTGGACAGTTAGACTATCAATAAACCATCTCATTCTTAACTTTTTTGTTTTGTTTTTGATTAAAATAAGAAGAAGCCTTAATATTAAAACAGTAAAGTTGGTACAATTATGCATGCATGTTTTCAGTCAGCAATTTCTACAGAATTACAACCCTTTACATGCATTAAAAAAAACAAATATTCCATCTTCCATAGGTAAGGTTCTGCTGAGTTGCTTACCAGCCATTGAAAATCTTATTGGGCCACCCATAACCCTTTCCTTTTCATAAACTAATTTACTGGGAATTGAAAGGGAATTAAATGTTCCACTTATTCTGACATTTAGATGGGTGGATATTGTAATACACAATAAAGAGAACAATCAACATCAGAGAATGTATTTTTTTTATAAGAATGATTACTGTTTAATGCAATATATAGGATTTTAGGGTGGAGCAAGGAGTCATCCTTCAGCACCCAGGAGTGGAGAAAACCTTGTATAGTAAACCTCTTGGAAACCATGGCTTAAAGGACTAGCCTTCCCACTAATAGCCATCTGAGGCTATAAATTCTGGGAATAACAGCAATAACTTTTAAGGCCTTGTATCCTTTAATTCAGTGCTGAAATTACACATAATTCCACAAGGCCTTTAATATTCCGGTTTCTATTGGTATGCCCCTAGCTAGGGTTTGTGTTTTTTTACTGCTATAAATGCAGCATAAACATGGAGGAAATCACCCACCCCTTGTGTTTAATGGAAATGGCATTAATTCACCAGATTAATTGTGTTTTCAGGTATTTTTGTGGCATTGACCTAAAGTAAGTCACACAAACATTTATAACAAATTCAGTTTCCTAATATTTATTGAAAGATTGTACACTGTTACCACTTTGGGCTGCTTTTGGTTCTAACATTGGATACAGTAAACCTTGTTTGCTCCCTTACTATTTTCTTGTAAAATATCATACAGTTATTATTCTGTGAACAAGCAAGAAGTAAAGAAAACTCCATCTACCTTATCATATCTCTGCCTGAAGATTCCTGACAATATGCTCTCTCGCTAGGAAATATTAGTGAGTATTTGCATTGTGCACTATTTGCATTGGGGGCCCCTGTTTTTAAAAATCAGTAGCTAAGAGACTTGGGGAAGAACAAAAAAGAAGAAAGAAAAGTAGGGGAAAAAAGTAGCAGGGGAAAAATATACAGAAATAACCAAATAACTAAGGGAGAAGAATAGTGTAATAGAGTACAAAAATAATGGAAGGTATAATATCAGAGGAATATAAGGAAAACCAGAATACCAGAGAATATTTTTATTAGTATTACTATTATTGTTTAGAAATGTTTTCTTATAAACGTTAATATTTTGCAGTGCTTCATAGAGATTCACATCAGTCCATGACCCAGTTTATGGTCTATTTTATCTGGAACCAATTAAATGTTCCTATATTTTCTTGGAAGAGTGCAACGGAAGCAGGGAAATGCATGCAAGTATAAACTAGAAAGGCAAAGTATAAACATACAGTACATGAAGAACGTCAAATGAAATGTGTGTGTAAAGTCAGAAGTTCAGTGCAAAGGAACCAGAGGAAAGATATATTGATAGTGAGTAGTGAAGGGGGAATTTGGCTCATTACGCTTGCGAAAAAATTAGTGAATTTCCTGAGAAATTCGTGAAACGGTGAAAAATTCACAAAGCGAATTGAAGTCAATGGGCTTCAAAATTATTTTGGCACGCATCAATTTTGATGGCCACGACAATTGTTATACGCCTATTTTAACCAAATGCATTAAAGTCAATGAGGGTGTGAATGTTTATGCGTGTGACTATTCTGAAGCATGCCCAAATTTTTTCAAAGTGCCGGATTTTTGCGATTTTATTTGCCGGCGCAAAACGCTTGAGATTCACGCCTGCCGAAATTTAATCACCCATCACTAATAGTGAGTGAAGAATCAGCACATCACAGAAGAGAAGTGCACAGGGGGAAAGTGAAGATAACACTAGATAAGAAGACAGAATGAGAAAGGAATAAAAAAAATAATAGAAGAGAGGTGATAAACAGAACAGATAAGAAAAGAATGGGCAGTATTGATGGCTCTTTGCAGAGTCCTGATTAAAATAGATCGATAAAAGTTCAAATTAAAGGGGCAGTTTACCTTTCTTTAATAATCTTTAATATCTCATTACCTTAACTTGAAAATTTGTAGCCCTTTAGTGGCCATTTTCTTCTCTTAATCTTTCAAGGCAAGAGCCAGCATGCTGCAAATCTCTATCTGCTGGATATTCCAATGTTCTGCAGCCTTATTCCTGAATCCTGTTTAGTACAGACAAAAAGTTTGTTGCTTTCAAGACCTTGATGAGATGCTGCCCTCCAGTGAATGCCGGCTATATTTGCTGGTTGAGGGGTAGGTAGGGGTGGCTATATTGTTACCATAATGCAAAGGACATGCTCTGTAGATTTACATTTTATGTAAAAATACATTTACAATCTTACTCCTCATTTTCATTTTATGTAAGCTCACTGGCCCACTCCAAAAACATACAGACAAGCTAATTGTGTCATGACAGAAATACCCCTATTGCATGTGGGAAATTTAAGCCCCCTGGGTCCGTTGATGATGAACAATCTCCATAAAGTGCTCCATGACATAGCAATTTAGATTGAAAAAAAGACACACTTCAACCTTCTTGTGTAAATTAATCATGCCTAGCTGCTAGTTAATTCAGAGGAAGCATTAAAAAAAAATCGAGCCATCATTTTCTGCAGAAGGAGAGAATATTTCTTTCTTGACTCCAGAAGTAGTGACGATCTGTCCCGTTTTTCAGCCAAAAATATTGTGAAACTTATTGAAGTCAATAGGAGACACATTTTTTTTTTTGGCGTGCAAAATTTTTTAAAAAAAGTCAGTAGCCATTTCACTCAAAATTCATTTAAGTCAACAGGTGTTTTTTCTAACAGAAACAGTTTCGCGAACAAATTTGTAGATGGCGGAATGCAGAATGTCGGCGTAAATCCATGCCTGGAGAAAAAAATTCACTCATCACTATCCAGAGGGTAATTAGATCAGACCAGTCCCTGAATCAACTTTGTATTAAGAGTTTTATTTCTATCTTTTTAAAATGGCATCCAGCCCTCTCCAGTTATCTAATATATCTACCGGTACAACCACTTCAGGGAGAGACAACTTCACATCTCTTACTGGTGAATAAATCATTAAAAATGTAATTTTATGGTGCCTTCATCATACACATACTGTAATTATCATATCCCTTCTTAAAGGATACACAAGCCTGTTATTTTAAAATCACATAAAAGTACTATAAACAGCCCTCAGAATAACATACATACCTCCCTGCATTCAGATTCATTTTGTTTGTGCAGCTCCGCCTCATTTTGCTTTCAAAATATGAAGACTTCAACAGGTGCCTACTGGGCATGCTCAAATGTAAATCAAACAGGCATGTGCAGTAGGCACCTATTTGAGGTCTTTGTATTTGGAGAAAGATAGATTGCTCAGAAAGCAAAAAGGTTCAGTCTAGACTAGGAAGTCACTAAAAGAGCTGCGGTTGAACTGGCTGAAATAGAGCCAATAAATCAGAACAGCAAACACACCCATGACAGTAAATGGGGTAAATGATGAACATAAGGTTCAACACCATCACTTGCTAATTAAACTCATGTGTTTGAATATAACTGATCCACTGTAAAACATAAAAGGAAAACTGAAAGTTTATATAGAATCAGGACAGAAATATTGTACATTAAGTTCTGAGCTTCTTTACAGCTCAAGGGAACCACAGCCATTTAGCAGTGAAGATCTGTGTCTCCAAAGATGCCCCAGTAGCTCCCCATCTTCTTTTCTACTGATTCACTGCACATGCTCTGTGTTGCTGTCACTTCCTAAGCTTAGGGACTGAAGCACAAAATACTGAATATATACAGTATATAATATAAATGTCCTAATATTAGGCTGATTCATAAATAATTATTGGTATGTGGTAGTGCTGAAACCAGTACAGTTAGCTGCAGAATTTAATAATCAGCCAAACCAGTACAGTTAGCTAGGGATGTCGCGGACTGTTCGCCGGCGAACTTGTTCGCGCGAACATCGGCTGTTCGCGCTCGCCGAATGTTCGCGAACGTCGCGCGACGTTCGCCATTTTGGGTTCGCCTTACCTGGCGCTTTTTTTTGACCTCTCACCCCAGACCAGCAGATACATGGCAGCCAATCAGGAAGCTCTCCCTCCTGGACCACCCCCACACCCCCTGGACCACTCCCCTTCCATATATAAACTGAAGCCCTGCAGCGTTTTTTCATTCTGCCTGTGTGTGCTTGCAAGAGCTAGTGTAGGGAGAGAGCTGTTACTGATTTCACTGATTTCTTTGAGGGACAGTTGATAGTAAGTTTGCTGGCTAGTAATCTACTTGATACTGCTCTGTATTGGAGGGACAGAAGTCTGCAGGGATTTGAGGGACATTTTAGGGTAGCTTTGCTGGCTAGCAATCTACCTTCTACTGCAGTGCTCTGTATGTAGCTGCCTGCTGTGGGCACTGATCTCTTCTGATCTCATCTGCTGACTGCTGTAATAACCCAATAGTCCTTGTAAGGACTGCTTTTATTTTCTTTTTTGTTTTTTTACTTTGCTAGTTGCTACTATAAGCCCAGTGCTATTAGTCTAGCAGTGTTGGGGAGTGGGACTGGTGTGCTACTGTGCTGCTCCTAGTAGTTCAGCAGCACCAACCCGAGAAAAATATTTTTTTTAATATACATATATTTTTTTTTTCTTTTACTTATCTTACTGTTCTTTAACGTGTACAGTGCTGTTGCTGTTCTTCATAGTAGTGCACCAATAGTAGTGCACTTGCAGGCATTATTTGCTCAGTGTGTTCTTCATTTTCAAACAACAACCATCTAGCTGTGTGAGCTTGTTCACATTCTGTCTAAATATCAATAATAATACCGTCTCTAGAAACACCACCCGAGTGACGTTTTTCAGGCAGCAATAATATATTCCGTATCCACTGCTGTAGTAGTGTATACGTTAACCTTGTAGGCATTATTTGCTCAGTGTGTTCTTCATTTTCAAACAACAACCATCTAGCTGTGTGAGCTTGTTCACATTCTGTCTAAATATCAATAATAGTACCGTCTCTAGAAACACCACCCGAGTGACGTTTTTCAGGCAGCAATAATATATTCCGTATCCACTGCTATAGTAGTGTATACGTTAACCTTGTAGGCATTATTTGCTCAGTGTGTTCTTCATTTTCAAACCTCTGCCACTTAGCTGTGTGAGCTTGTTCACATTCTGTCTAAATATCAATAATAATACCGTCTCTAGAAACACAACCCGAGTGACGTTTTTCAGGTAGCAATAATATATTCCGTATCCACTGCTGTAGTAGTGTATACGTTGACCTTGTAGGCATTATTTGCTCAGTGTGTTCTTCATTTTCAAACAACAACCATCTAGCTGTGTGAGCTTGTTCACATTCTGTCTAAATATCAATAATAATACCGTCTCTAGAAACACCACCCGAGTGACGTTTTTCAGGCAGCAATAATATATTCCGTATCCACTGCTGTAGTAGTGTATACGTTAACCTTGTAGGCATTATTTGCTCAGTGTGTTCTTCATTTTCAAACCACTGCCACTTAGCTGTGTGAGCTTGTTCACATTCTGTCTAAATATCAATAATAATACCGTCTCTAGAAACACCACCCGAGTGACGTTTTTCAGGCAGCAATAATATATTCCGTATCCACTGCTGTAGTAGTGTATACGTTAACCTTGTAGGCATTATTTGCTCAGTGTGTTCTTCATTTTCAAACAACAACCATCTAGCTGTGTGAGCTTGTTCACATTCTGTCTAAATATCAATAATAGTACCGTCTCTAGAAACACCACCCGAGTGACGTTTTTCAGGCAGCAATAATATATTCCGTATCCACTGCTGTAGTAGTGTATACGTTAACCTTGTAGGCATTATTTGCTCAGTGTGTTCTTCATTTTCAAACCACTGCCACTTAGCTGTGTGAGCTTGTTCACATTCTGTCTAAATATCAATAGAGATGTCGCGAACTGTTCGCCGGCGAACTTGTTCGCGCGAACATCGGGTGTTCGCGCTCGCCGGAAGTTCGCGAACGTCGCGCGACGTTCGCCATTTTGGGTTCGCCATTGTTGGCGCTTTTTTTTGCCCTCTCACCCCAGACCAGCAGGTACATGGCAGCCAATCAGGAAGCTCTCCCTTGGACCACTCCCCTTCCCTATAAAAACCGAAGCCCTGCAGCTTTTTTTCACTCTGCCTGTGTGTGCTGAAGAGATAGTGTAGGGAGAGAGCTGCTGCCTGTTAGTGATTTCAGGGACAGTTGAAAGTTTGCTGGCTAGTAATCGTTTTGATACTGCTCTGTTATTGGAGGGACAGAAGTCTGCAGGGGTTTGAGGGACATTTAAGCTTAGGTAGCTTTGCTGGCTAGTAATCTACCTTCTACTGCAGTGCTCTGTATGTAGCTGCAGTGGGCAGCTGTCCTGCTTCTGATCTCATCTGCTGACTGCTGCAATAGCAATAGTCCTTGTAAGGACTGCTTTTATTTATTTTTTTGTTCCAATACAGAGCAGTATCACGCAGATTACTAGCCAGCAAACTTACTATCATCTGTCCCTGAAATCACTAACAGCTCTCCCCCTACACTATCTCTTCCAAGCACACACAGGCAGATTTTTCAGATACATTTTTGCCCTTGATCCCCCTCTGGCATGCCACTGTCCAGGTCGTTGCACCCTTTAAACAACTTTAAAATCATTTTTCTGGCCAGAAATGTCTTTTGTAGATGTTAAAGTTCGCCTTCCCATTGAAGTCTATGGGGTTCGCGAACCGTTCGCGAACCGCTCGCAATTTTGCGCAAGTTCGCGAATATGTTCGCGAACTTTTTTTCCGACGTTCGCTACATCCCTAAATATCAATAATAATACCGTCTCTAGAAACACCACCCGAGTGACGTTTTTCAGGCAGCAATAATATATTCCGTATCCACTGCTGTAGTAGTGTATACGTTAACCTTGTAGGCATTATTTGCTCAGTGTGTTCTTCATTTTCAAACAACAACCATCTAGCTGTGTGAGCTTGTTCACATTCTGTCTAAATATCAATAATAATACCGTCTCTAGAAACACCACCCGAGTGACGTTTTTCAGGCAGCAATAATATATTCCGTATCCACTGCTGTAGTAGTGTATACAGATGCAGCCACTTTGGTTTGTCTGTTTGACACAGAAAAACTAAACACAAATATCCCATTTATCTCATTTAACACAGAAAACTGTGTCACAACATCCCATCTAATTAAAGCATTCACCATTGTGAACAATGGAGCTTTGGTATGCTAATGAAAAGGTTAAATGCATTAAATGAGTTAAGATGACTTAAGATAACACAGTTTCTTCAATTACCCCTGAGTCATGACGCATTTAACTCACAAATCCAAGTGGCTTCATCTGTACGTTAACCTTGTAGGCATTATTTGCTCAGTGTGTTCTTCATTTTCAAACAACAACCATCTAGCTGTGTGAGCTTGTTCACATTCTGTCTAAATATCAATAATAGTACCGTCTCTAGAAACACCACCCGAGTGACGTTTTTCAGGCAGCAATAATATATTCCGTATCCACTGCTGTAGTAGTGTATACGTTAACCTTGTAGGCATTATTTGCTCAGTGTGTTCTTCATTTTCAAACAACAACCATCTAGCTGTGTGAGCTTGTTCACATTCTGTCTAAATATCAATAATAGTACCGTCTCTAGAAACACCACCCGAGTGACGTTTTTCAGGCAGCAATAATATATTCCGTATCCACTGCTGTAGTAGTGTATACGTTGACCTTGTAGGCATTATTTGCTCAGTGTGTTCTTCATTTTCAAACAACAACCATCTAGCTGTGTGAGCTTGTTCACATTCTGTCTAAATATCAATAATAGTACCGTCTCTAGAAACACCACCCGAGTGACGTTTTTCAGGCAGCAATAATATATTCCGTATCCACTGCTGTAGTAGTGTATACGTTGACCTTGTAGGCATTATTTGCTCAGTGTGTTCTTCATTTTCAAACAACAACCATCTAGCTGTGTGAGCTTGTTCACATTCTGTCTAAATATCAATAATAGTACCGTCTCTAGAAACACCACCCGAGTGACGTTTTTCAGGCAGCAATAATATATTCCGTATCCACTGCTGTAGTAGTGTATACGTTGACCTTGTAGGCCTTGTTTGCCCAGTGTGTTCTTCTTCTTCATTTTCAAACAACTCCCATCTAGCTGTGTGAGCTTGTTCACATTCTGTCTAAATATCAATAATAATACCGTCTCTAGAAACACCACCTGAGTTGTTGTTGTTGTTTTAAAAATAATGCCAGGCAAAGGCAGGCCGCCACGCAGAGGCACTAGGGGCCGTGCTGCTATGCTATCCTGTGGCCCTAGGAAATTGCCCAGTTTTAAAAAGGCAATGACCCTGAACTCCCAAAATGCTGAAGAGGTAGTTGACTGGCTTACACAGCACACCCCATCCTCTACCGTTTCTAACTTTACCACAACATCCTCATCCTCCACTGCTATGGGCACCCCACGTAACACTTCCTCCACCACCGGCGCCCCTTCTTCACTGGAGTCAGAGGAGTTATTTTCACATGAGTTTCTTGAACTGAGTGATGCGCAACCATTATTGGCAGAAGAAGATGAAGGAGATGAGGAAGTTACACCAGATTTAATTCTGGCAGAGAACACAACAGAGATGGACATAATGAGTGATGACGAGGAGGTCCCCGCTGCTGCTTCCTTCTGTGAGCTGTTAGAAGAAATTGATACATCTGAGGAGAATGAGGATGAGGAGATTGATGTTTTATGGGTGCCCAGTAGAAGAGAGCAAGAGGAGGATAGTTCAGATGGAGAGACGGAGAGTCAGAGAGGCAGGAGGAGAATAAGACTTAGAAGAAGCAGGGAGGACAACAGTAGGGCAACAACATGTATCGGCACCTGTGGTCAGCCGGGCAACGCACCCGCCATTGCCGCCAACGCCGCCGACTTCTACTGTTACCGCCAGATTGCCAGCCTCAAAAAGGTCAGCAGTGTGGGATTTTTTTAATGTGTGTGCCTCTGACAAAAGCGTTGTCATTTGCAATGAGTGCAGTCAGAAACTGAGTCTTGGGAAGCCCAACAGCCACATAGGTACAACTTCTATGCGAAGGCACATGAACGGCAAGCACAAAGCACTTTGGGAGCAACACCTCAAAGGCAAAAGGCAAACTAAAAGCCACCCTCCTTCTGGTCCAGCATCTTACTGCTCTACCTCTGCTGTCCTTCACTCGTCTGAACCACCCTCCACTCCGCCTTCCACCTTGACCACCAGTTCCCATTCCCAGTCATCTGCCCCCAGCCAAGTTTCTGTGAGGGCCATGTTTGAGCGTAAGAAGCCAATGTCTGCGAGTCACCCCCTTGCCCGGCGTCTGACAGCTGGCTTGTCTGCACTCTTAGCCCGCCAGCTTTTACCATACCAGCTGGTGGACTCTGAGGCCTTCCGCAAATTTGTAGCAATTGGGACACCGCAGTGGAAGGTACCCAGCCGCAATTTTTTTTCAAAAAAGGGAATACCACACCTGTACCACCATGTGCAGAGCCAAGTCACCGCATCTCTGTCACTTAGTGTTGGGCCAAAGGTCCATATGACTACTGACGCATGGTCCTCCAAGCATGGTCAGGGCAGGTATGTCACCTACACTGCCCACTGGGTGAACTTGGTAATGGCTGGGAAGCAGGGAATGTGTAGCTCAACAACGACAGTGGAGTTGGTGTCACCGCCACGGATTGCACGCGGTTCTGCCACCACCTCTACTCCTCCTTCGCTCTCTACCTCGTCTTCTTCCTCTTCTTCGTCCTCTGCTGCTGGGTCCTCCTCCTCCACACCTGTGCACCCCCAGCTCCCCCTAGGCTATTCGACGTGCCAGGTACGCCGTTGTCATGCTGTCTTGGGGATGACGTGCCTGGAAAGCAAAAACCATACCGGATCTGTACTCCTGTCATCTCTGCAGTCACAGGCCAATCGGTGGCTGACCCCACACCAACTGAAGATCGGAAAAGTGGTGTGTGACAATGGAAGCAATCTGTTGGCAGCACTGAGACTGGGCAATTTAACACATGTGCCCTGCATGGCACATGTTCTGAATTTAATAGTACAACGTTTTGTCTCAAAGTACCCAGGATTCCAGGACGTTCTCAGGCAGTCCAGGAAGGTGTTGGCCCATTTCAGACGGTCCTACACAGCCATGGCACGCCTTGCTGACATTCAGCAGCGGTACAACATGCCAGTCAGGCGTTTGATTTGCGACAGCCAGACTCGCTGGAATTCAACGCTCCTCATGTTGGAACGTCTGCTGCAACAACAAAGAGCCGTCAACGAATACCTGTTTGAACTGGGTGGTAGGACTGGATCTGCAGAGCTGGGGATTTTTTTACCCCGTTACTGGGTGCTTATGCGCGATGCCTGCAGGCTCATGCGCCCTTTTGAAGAGGTTACAAATATGGTCAGTCGCACCGAAGGCACCATCAGCGACCTAATACCCTTTGCTTTCTTCCTGGAGCTTGCCGTGCGACGAGTGACAGATGAGGCTGTAGACCAGCGTGACGAGGAGCAGGAAGCGCACGATTTCTGGTCGGAATCACCAGAACGAACCCAGGCACCTGCTGCAACGCAGGGAGAGGTGTCAGAAGTGGAGTCAGAGGAGGAAGGTGGCTTTGTGGAGGAGGAGGACCAACAGGAGCAGGCTTCCCAGGGGGCTAGTGGTGACCTTTTGGGGACCCCTGGTCTTGTACGTGGCTGGGGGGAGGAGACCGTGGATGATGCAGTCCTTGATAACGAGGAAGCGGAGATGGATACCTCTGCATCCAACCTTGTGAGAATGGGGTCTTTCATGCTGTCATGCCTGTTGAAGGACCCCCGTATCAAGAGGCTTAAGGAGAAGGACCTGTACTGGGTCGCGACTCTACTAGACCCTCGGTACAAGCATAAAGTGGCAGAAATGTTACCAACATACCACAAGTCTGAAAGGATGCTGCATTTAGAAACCAGCCTGCAAAACATGTTGTACAATGCTTTTAAGGGTGATGTCACTTCAGGAACTCATCAACATTCCAGGGGCAGAGGTGCCAGTAATCCTGCCACGAGCGCACCTGCAAGGACAAAGCACTTTGGCCACTCTGTAACGTCAGACATGCAAATGTTTTTCAGTCCAAGGCAGCGGCAGAACCGTTCGGGATCCACCCTCAAAGAACGCCTCGACCGGCAGGTAGCGGACTACCTGGCATTAACTGCAGATATCGACACTCTGAGGAGCGATGAACCCCTGGACTACTGGGTGCGCAGGCTTGATCTGTGGCCAGAGCTGTCACAATTTGCCATGAACCTCTTGTCTTGCCCCGCCTCAAGTGTCCTCTCAGAAAGGACCTTCAGTGCAGCAGGAGGGATTGTAACTGAGAAGAGAACTCGCCTAGGTCACAAAAGTGTGGATTACCTGACCTTTATTAAAATGAATGAGGGGTGGATCTCGGAGGGTTACTGCACGCCGGAAGACTTGTGCTGAGTTTCTGATTCTGACTCCCCATGCAGCTGTCCTTCTCTGCACGCCTCATGACTCCACATACAGCTGTCCTTTAGCGTCCTCCTCCCTCCACCACCGTTACAAACTAGGGTGCAAACCCTACTGGTTTAATTTGAATCCAGGTAAATCCTGAGTTTTTCTGGCCTCTGTGCTTCAGTGGCTGTGACAAAAAATGAATATTTTCAGCATTTATATGGCATATTTTTTCTGGCCTCTGTGCTTCAGTGGCTGCGACCAAAAAAAAACAGAATATTTTCAGCATTTATATGGCATATTTTTTCTGGCCTCTGTGCTTCAGTGGCTGTGACAAAAAAATGAATATTTTCAGCATTTATATGGCATATTTTTTCTGGCCTCTGTGCTTCAGTGGCTGCGACCAAAAAAAACAGAATATTTTCAGCATTTATACAGCATATTTTTTCTGGCCTCTGTGCTTCAGTGGCTGCGACCAAAAAAATTGAATATTTTCAGCATTTATATGGCATATTTTTTCTGGCCTCTGTGCTTCAGTGTCTGCGACAAAAAAAAATTATATTGTTAGCATTTATATGGCATATTTTTCCTGGCCTCTGTGCTGCAGTGGCTGCGACAAAAAAAAATTAATATTGTTTGCATTTATATGGCATATTTTTTCTGGCCTCTGTGCTGCAGTGGCTGCGACAAAAAAAAATTTATATTTTCAGCATTTATATGGCATATTTTTTCTGGCCTCTGTGCTTCAGTGGCTGCGACAAAAAAAAGATAATTTTTCAGGAAAGTACACATGCCTAATTTTTCAGGGTTCTGCAACAGTGGCAAAATCGCATCTTTTATGGTCACCGCAGGTGATCAATAAAGTAGACCAAAACTGGGCCCACACTGCAGAATCAGTGTTTTTTGGTTCACTTCACTGTACATTGAATTACCTCTGCCTGACCGTGCACGTGCGCACAAGCACGGTGACTGCTAAACACACCACTACAGAAATATTGCCACCAACAGGACGAACATCCTGGAGGTGACAAGCAACTAGTAATTAAAAACTATTATTTGCTCACTTGACGGTATCATTCATTAAAGCTCTTTGCGTCTTTTTGCGTTGCAGTAAGCACCGCGTTTCGTCTTTGCGTGTGAACAGGCTGTAACCTTTACACGACTTGATTGGCATGTAGACGCCGGACGTTTTAAAGCATTTTATTACACAGGTTTAGAAATGTAGTGTGATTTCTGCCCTTTACAGCACAAAACGCAGCGCTGTGTCAACAATGGATTTTTTAGAAACATTTTTGCCCTTGATTCCCCTCTGGCATGGCACTGTCCAGGTCGTTGCACCCTTTAAACAACTTTAAAATCATTTTTCTGGCCAGAAATGTCTTTTCTAGCTTTTAAAATTCGCCTTCCCATTGAAGTCTATGGGGTTTGCGACGTTTGCGAACCGTTCGCATTTTTGATGCAAGTTCGCGAATATGTTCGCGAACTTTTTTCCCGACGTTCGCTACATCCCTACAGTTAGCTGCAGAATTTAATAATCAGCCTGTAGCATCCTCTTACATGACAGGCAAACCTCATATTTTTGCTCGATGATTTGACAAGTCCTACGCTTAACTTCTCAACAGCAGCTAACAAAATCCAGATGGGAAACTCCTGTGACAATTTTTATGTTTCAGAAACTTTGTATCTTTTTCTGGCGTCAGTGCAGGAGATCAAAGGGAAAATCGGGACATTTCAGTAAGAAACCTGGGACTGCTATCAATATCTGGATTGTTCCGCTGAAAACGGCACAGTTAGGAGGTACGGACTACTACCGACCATGTATATTTGTCAATTTGAATAGAATAATCAGTGATAAAAATAACAATACTGTTCTGAAAATGACAACAATTAATAATGTGTCTTCTCAATATCAATAAATTGTCTAGCGTAGCACGGAATGATAGTGGGGTTTCCTTCAAAATCTTTCTTTTTTTGAAGTATAGGGAGGCAAAATGACTTAATTCCTATATTTCCATCAGATCTGAGAAAAACATAAGGCTCCTAGTTGTGCTTTTTCAGTCTTATAGTGGTTCAGCAAGTAAACACAATGGGCTATCAAAAGCACTATGTGACATGCTAATTGCTTCTATTTAAAGGAATAAGCATGTGAGATTTAAAAAAATGTTCTTGAAATAACTGCCTCCAGTGTACAACACAAATCAAAGAGTCAAATCAGGCTCGTCAGCTTGCAGCAGTAGAATAAACTATTAAAACAATGCACTTATTTTGCAGTCAAATTGTGGAGTATTTCATGCATAGCTGTTTGTGCTTGCCTACATTTTCTACCCACTCCATACAATCAAAGGTAAGGTACCTAAAATAGTTTAAAGCAGGCTACAGCTATATAAATGTCCTACAATTATGTTTTTTTAGTTTTCGAATGACTTTTTTTGTCAGAATTATAGTACATTGTGTCTGGTAGAAAAGTGAAAAGTTTGTCACCAGTAGTTAATGAGCTATTAAGAGACATTCATATCACTCATATTATTTGATTGAGCCGTACAAAGCAAACACTGAATTAAGCAAATACAAAGAGAGATGAGAAGTGATGGGACATATTTTGTGGGATTAGTGGCTCCCTACTTTTTAAAAAACAGTTTTTCGTTCTTTTGGTGACGTCATATTGAAGATACATTGATCTTTTGATTACCCCCTCCTAGGGTAATGGGGTCTTCCTTTAATTACAACAAAATAATATTGTGCCTACACTAGGGGGCACATTTACTAAGCTCTAGTGAAGGATTCGAAGTAAAAAAACTTTGAATTTCGAAGGTTTTTTTTGGGTACTTCAATCATCGAATTGGCTACTTCGACCTTCAACTACGACTTCGATTCGTACAATTCAAACTAAAAATCATTCGCCTATTCGACCATTTGATAGTCAAAGTACTGTCTCTTTAAAAAAAAACTTCGACTACCTACTTTGCCACTTAAAACCTACCGAGCACCAATGTTAGCCTATGGGGACCTTCCCCATAAGCTTTCTCACCAATTTCTGATCAAAGGAAAATCGTTCAATCGATGGATTAAAATCCTTCGAATCGTTCGAACGATTTTTCGTTCGATCAAAATATTTGCTGTAAATCCTTCGACTTCGATATTCAAAGTCGAAGGATTTTACTTCGATGGCCGATTATCGAGGGTTAATTAACCCTCAATATTTGACCCTTAGTAAATGGGTCTCTAGGTGTAACCCAATCCCTTATGAATAGATGATACATTATAATCTACTACACATAGAGGGAATAATGTCACTTTCTCCTAGTCTTCTCCTAGTCTGTGCTTCTTCCAGTATTCTGTGGTTTTATTTAGACTAGTAATGCCTCACTTTTGGGTCAGCTGAGACTGACCAACCTACCGAATACAGGACGTGCATAGAAACTGCACAGACATTTAGGGTTGCTGGCACTCAAAGAGCACTTTTGAGCCGAAAGCCTAATATTAGCAGTCTAAAAGTACTGAAACCACAAAAAATAGAACATTAATGTACCTTACAAAAGTGCTTATAGGAGCCCATTTTTGGATTTAGCTTACCTTTAGAAGGGTGATTCAACTTCAAGTTAACTGTTCATGTATTATAAAATGGCCAATTCTAAGCAATATTTTAAATTATTTGCCTTCTTCGTCGGACTCTTTCCAGCTTTCAAATGTGGGTCACTGACCCCATATAATAACAAATACTCTGTAAGGCATTATATTGAGGGGGTTATTTACTTAACCTCAAAATTCATCTGGTCGAGATTTTTGGGGCAAAAATTTTTTTTCCTTCAAGATTTATTATGCCCGATGCTGACAAAAGCCTGAATCCAAAAATCTGCCATCTCAGACCTGTCGAGGTCCTGTATAAGTCAATGGGAGAGGCACCTATCTCAATTTGAAGTTATCGTGGTCTGTACTGGGTTTAGCCCAAAAATCCAATAAATTTGGGGTTTTCAGACAAAAATCCCCAATAAATCGAGCGATTCGGGAAAAAAATCTGAACAAATCTACAATTCAGGTTTTCCCTTGATCTAATTGTTTTTTTTTCTCTCGATCTGATTTATTTGAGTTATATTATTAATATCGCTCTCTACGTCATACTAAAATGTTATTGAAATGTGAACAACAACTTTAAGAAAGGATCAGCGGCCTTCCTTCAGCATCTCTCATTGTTTTACTCACTTTCTTTGCTCCTCTCAGTAGTGTTTTTATTCTTGTATTACTCCATAATCCATAATGCAGGCTATGTACAGCAGGGTCAGACTTTATCTAGCCTAGGAAAACAAAGAACATAGACTCTTATTCATAAGTTCACTGGGATCATAATTTATTATTATTACTGCTGGGGCCATTATGATAAATTGAAATATATTTTTGCAAGTAGAAATACATTGAAAATGCAAGAGATGATCAGCCTAAAGCAAATGTGGGTTTATCACAATCCGTGTGTTTGCATTATTTTATTCATGTGATAATCATCATAATCAGTTACTTAATGTTACTTAAGGCTGTTTGTATGCCGTTCTTGTGCTTTTACAGGTCACAATAACAATAAGCCAACCCTGCTGGTGTATGAGGAACAAAATATGTTATAGTTACACCAAGTCAATTAATGAGTTAAGGATTTGATATAGATTTACAAGTGACTATGATAATATGCAGCACTGCTGTTTTGTAATAAAGATTTTATATTATTAACGTGTCTGCTCATGGGTCATGTTACATAAAGGAAAACTATACATTGCAGATCTCTATAAAAATATGTTGCATAGAACAGCCTACATGTAAAACCCTGCTTCATAAATAAAAAAAAATCATAAAAATAGTAGTACACACCATTGGGTAATCCTAAATAGAGAATTGCTGCCCCCTGGGGCCATACAATTCACGGTGCACACAAACAAAACAAGGGCACACATAAAGTACGTTAGGTCACATGAGCCAATTACTGGACAAAGTTTTGCCTTTTGCTTCCACGTGTCTTATTGTTATAGTTAGAGCTGCAGTATTTCTGGTCACATGAGGCAGCACACAGAATATCATAAAACGCTGGCTCAAGGTAAAGATGTAAAAAAACTTATTTATTAATCTCTTAATACCCAAAATCCAAAAAAAAATTTCGGACTTTAAAAAAAATCTGAATTTTTCTGGATTTATTAAAGTCCAATGATATGAAAACTCTGAATCTGAAAAGCCGGCATCTCAAAGCTCTCAGGGCCAATGGGGAAGGTCCCAGTGTCTGCGCTGCTGTCAGTACCGATATCCTACTTTGGGCCAATAAAAAATGAGAAAAGTTAATCCACAATAAATAACATTATGAATACAGTTTTGTTTCTAATGAGAATTATAGTGAATAAACTTTTTTTTTCCTTTAAGACATTTAATGGGTGGTCTCTCTCTAGGATTAGCACCTCATACATTTGTTTTTAATATGTGCTCTCTCTTAAACTAGTAAGCATGGCTGTAGGAAAGCTTCTGCAGCCTAGTTCACCTTATTGTCTTTTTATGGGGGGTTATTTATTAAGCTCCGAATACCCGAAATCCAAAAAATTCTGATTTATCGGACCTTAAAAAAAACCACAGAATTTTTCGGGATTTATTGAAGTCCGATGGTATGAAAAACTCAGAATCCGAAAATCCGGCATCTCAAAACTCTTGGGGTACTGTATTAGTCAATGGGGTAGGTCCCAGTGTCTGCACTGCTGTCAGTACAGATTTTCAATGATTTCAGGGATTTTGGGCCAAAAAGTCCAAAAACCACGAAAAATTTGTGGATTTTGCGCAAAAGTCCAAAAACTTCGGACGATTTGGGCAGCGGTCCGAAGTTTGCCGGAACCTATTTTTTTGAATAATAAATAAGGTCCATTCAGGAATTCAGTGTTGTTTGGATTTTTATCTTGGAAATACTCAGATAAATTTGGAGCTTAATAAATAAGGGTATAGTTTTCCTTTAAGACCAATCTTGGATGTTCTCATCTAGAATCAAATTCAAATTACTTACACTCACATTCAAGGCCCTTAATAAAGAAACCCCTCCCTATATTTCATCTCTAATCTCCAAATACACTCCTTCACGAAACCTACGCTCTGCTTCTGATCTTCGCCTCACTTCTCCTCTGGTCACTTCTGCCCATTCTCGTCTACAAGACTTCTCTCGGGCTTCTGCTTTTCTCTGGAACTCTCTGCCACAAGCTGTCAGACTTTCTCCTTCCTTCCAAACTTTCAAGCGCTCCTTAAAGACCCATCTGTTTAAAGAGGCCTATTCGATGTACCTTAATTAATCATTGCTGTATCAAAAATGACAAATTATTTATACAATCCTAATGTCTCAATTGTACCCTAACCTTTTAGTTTGTAAACTCTAATCTCTAGGTCCTTCTAAACCTATTGTATTCTGTAATCCTTGTTTGTTATCCACCATTTATTCCCTGTTTGCTATAACTGCAGTAAAGCACTGCGTATCTTGACAGCGCTATATAAATAAATGATGATGTTCCTCATGGAGATTTTTCACATACAATGGTAAGACAAGATTAAAAGCAATTGTTATACCAAACTTGAAATATAGATTTGCTCTTGCAAATATGAGATCCTGGGTTTATCAAGCACCCTCTAACAGAGGGATGATTGTGTCCTTGATGCCCCGTCTTTCTGTTGAAGACATAACTTCATCTAACTAATTTGCTTGACCACAATAAAGTGCACGTGCACCAGTCGTGGTGCCTACCCCCTCCTCTGTAAGTGTAGTGGAGGCTGAGGTGAATCTTTTTTTGTTTGTAAAGCAAATTTTTATATAGACACCCAAGGACTGCCGCTCCCAAATCTGCTGCCTAGGCCTTGGCCTATCCCTGTCTATATAGTAAATAAAGCTGTGCTTGAGTAAAGTGGGGAGGTGATGGGTAAGGGAAGGCAGCATCAAATCAGTTGCTGTCAGATGAGCAGTAGATTAATCATTCATCCATAGTTCTAAGAATATCTAAAACTGAAAAAGTTTTGCCATTTAGACTTTCACCCCAAATATTGCCCTAACTGGCAGCACCTCTACCTGCCATAGCTCCACCCCCCCCCCCAGAGGGACCATCTCCACAGTCTGGGAACCACTAGTACAGACTATCCATGTTTCCATATTGCACTAGTTCCATATGCCACTGGTGCAGCCTATCCATGATTCATTTAAAATAACAAATGCTGTATATTTATAAAGCTGTATAAAATACAGTGAGCAGATTCACACACAGTCCAAATAACCCCAGCAATCATGCACTGATTTAAATAAGAGACTGGAATATGAACAGGAGAGCCTGAGTCATAAAACATAACAGTAACACTACATTTGCAGAGCATTTGTTTTTTTAGATGGGGTCAGTGACCCCCATTTGAAAGTCAGAAGAAAAAGGCAAATAATTAAAACAACTATACAAAACAATTAGTGAAGATCAATCGAAAAGTTGCTTAGAACTGACGATTCTATTACGTACTAAAAGTTAACTTAAAGTTGAACCCACCCTTTTGAAGTGGTGGTGCAAATATGGTGTAAAAATGCAAATAGTAATTAAACGTGTGCTGTTTTTCAATACAGCAAAATGTATTTAAACACAAATAATATAAATATAAATAACCCTCCATGTTTGTTAAGGGGTCCAAAGTAAGGTATTTTTATTAATGAGGAGCAGGGACAGGTTGCTGGCCAATGGATTGCTGTAGCAATGCAAAACATACTTGTAAAGAAAGGACAAGGTTGGTTTTAATAGCATACAAAATAACCAAATTAACAGATCTCAACAATTACTGATCTACCTAGTCACTATGGAAAGACTCTAAAGACCCAAATCCAGCCAAAAGAAGGACATGCCTAATTGCCTATGCTACACTTGAGTTCCTCATGGAGATTTTTCAATACACCTTGTTATTGCCCTTACAAAATTTGGCATTGGTTATTGTGTTAGTCAGTGTACTTTGTTTTACTCTAGGGCAATGTGCTTTGCAAAGTTATAAAGCCAACATGAAATAGATGCTCTTCACTATAAGACCTATTGCCAACATTTCTCTGTATTGTTGAGGTGAGGTTGATGTGAATGTCCCCCATTGAAGAAATGGAGTGAGGCAGAGAGAATGGCTAAATAATAAGCAGCAGGGAGAAAAAGCTGTTTTTCCTCTTATTTTTCTTTGTCTCCTTCTTTTCTTTCATGTACCAACCATTCTGTATTCACACTCAAACATCTACAGCTTTCTCTTTCTCTATTAAATGTAAGAAAGAACATAATGCATAATAGTTGTTGAGCTTCTGCTTTATGGTTTTGAAATGGAAAATCAAAATGATCTACTGCTAACCATTGATGCTATGATAGCATCAATGGTTAGCAGTAGATCATTTTGATTTTCCAATTCTAGCATTTCATTTAAACCAGCACTGAAGTCCCTTGGCCAGATGAAACCATTCTAGGTATTTCTATGTTCCCCCACCTCACCCTGCCCATGGGTTTAGTTAATAGGACCATGACATGAAAAAGCTAAGCCCAAAATGACATTATATAGTTTAGCATTTTATTTTTTTAAATTTGGTTTGTCTTGAGCATAGGAATATACAAACAAGTCTATGTACCACCCAATAAAAAGGTATGGTCTCCTTCTAAAGATAGCAGTTTTAAAGAAAAAACACATATACAACCAAGGAAGGAGATAATTCTGAAATTGGGCTGGGAAAATGCTCTGTGATAAAGAATAATGGTAATTATAGCCAAAATGCAAAATTAAAGATTGAATGCTCTATTGATGGCGGCACTTACTGAAATCATGCCCATTCATATCATTATGTTTTCTGATGCAAATTCTTTAATAAAGGTTTATATTAACAATGTTATCACAATTTGCATAATTAAAAAGCTGATTGTAGAGTGCCTAGGCTTGATAAGTTGACTGCAATATAAAAAGAGGGCAAACTAATTAATTCAATTTGATTTAAAGTTAATAAATCCTCCATTGTACAATAAAAGGGGGAAATAGCATGGGCTTTATTTATTGTGACTGCTTTTTAATGTGCCAACTTATTTGTTCATTTTGTAAATTATGGTCATTTCATCTATTTATTTAGAACTATAATTGAATATGAAATCATTTCATGAATACAATGAAGTTGTTCTGTATATATTTGTGCAACATTTTAAGTAGACATGTTTTACAGAATCAAGTGCCTGGCTGGCAACATTTGGAAGCAGCTCCCGTTCTCTGACCCGAGGTGGATGTATTGGATGTTCAGAGATCTATTATCCAGATTGCTTAGATTTGGGGGGTTCAAAAAGAGATTTACTGGAATCCCACCCATTTCCATACAGTCCATTTTAAACAAAGAAATCAAAATGTTAAAAATTGCTTTTTTTGTGGGGCAAAATTATCCCATTGGGTTTATTTAAAGTTTAATGTATATAAGGTTTAATATTTTTTAGCAGACTTATGGTGATCTAAATTACAGAAAGGTTCCATATCAAGAAAACTCCATGTCCCAACCATTCCAGATAATAGGTATTGTACCTGTATTAATAATTTGCAGTGATTACTTTTCTAGTGCACATTGTTTCTGTTACTGCCTAATACTACATTTATACTATTGTATGACCGTAGTGGGTATCTGAATCAGGCAACTAGGCGTGCTCTTTCCCCTGTACTACAGGTGCTTTGCTGCTATCTATGGAAAGCACTTTTTGTGATCCAGATTGGTAGTGCATGCCCAGTGACAAAATTAGAAGAAGGGATACTGTCATAGGAAAAAAATATTTTTTTCAAAATGCATCAGTTAATAGTGCTGCTCCAGCAGAATTCTGCACTGAAATCCATTTCTCAAAAGAGCAAACTGTTTTTTTTAATATTTAATTTTGAAATCTAACATGGGGCTAGACATATTGTCAGTTTCCCAGCTACCCCCAGTCATATGACTTGTGCTCCGATAAACTTCAGTCATTTTTTACTGCTGTACTGCAGCTCCATAACACAAGATAACAGCTCCCTGGTAGATAGGAGAACAGCACTCAATAGTAAAAGCCAGGTCCCATTGCGGCACATTCAGTTTCATTGAGTAGGAGAAACAACAGCCTGCCAGAAAGCAGTTCCATCCTAAAGTGCTGGCTCTTTCTGAAAGCACATGACCAGGTAAAATGACTTGAGATGGCTGCCTACACTCCAATAATACAACTAAAAAAAATACACTTGCTGGTTCAGGAATTCAATTTTATATTGTAGAGTGAATTATTTGCAGTGTAAATAGTGTAATTTAGAAATAAAAACTACATCATAAAAATCATGACAGAATCCCTTTAATGCAGGGGTGTGGTTCTCATCAGTTGCGGACCAAGCAGCTGAGTAGTATAATTCTGTAACACTACTCATGTCCATCACAATTATGTGGGAGCTGGTCCTGAGGGGAAAAATAAAGGTAAACATACATTTTTGCATTAGACAGTGCCCAAGCGTTGCATGGTTTGTTTCTTCTGTAGTTCAAGTGAGGTCTCTTGAGGTTCAGTGCCTACCCTTCATTTCCATTGCCAACTTAAAAAAAATAAATGAAACCCAAAACATTGTTGCGATCGTGCCAGATTAGAATAAAGGTGGTTTTATATCATTTGATGGGAGTACTGCAATAATCTATATTTGATTGTGGTGAGCACAATATATTGCATGCACCCAAAGATACATTTTCATCCATTGAACCAGTGCCGGAATTATTTTATTATTTTCATAAATGCCTTGGTCATACTTGCACTCCACATTTAGAATATTTAGTTAAATCGTACATCACACATCCCACCGAGCAGTGAACACTTCAAGCTAAAACAGGATTTCTACTGTATGCGTATTAGCATTAAATGAGTATCATTAATCTCAACTGTAGTCAATGGGACATTTTTTTTCTTTACAATTAACTGAAAATTTATGAGCCAATAAGGCAGATGCTAAATTCTAGCTTAATTACATGGCTATTTACCTTCAAAAAATCATTTAAACAATTAAAAACAGAGCCTATCAGAACAAGGGTATTTAATAAGATTTAATATTAATCATCATCACCTACTTCATTTCACAACATAAGGACATATACAGTACAACTCTATTTTGCATTTTTTGAACTTAAATTAAATATCATGATGTTAGTACTGACAGAAAAAATTATTAGTATTTTGAGATGCATATGTTACCGTTCTCTCTAAGCCCACATATATCAGCAGCTTTAAACGACACACAAACTGCACCCTACTGGAATAAATATTGCTTTAAAATGCTTTATTTTTAGATTTCATCTCATACAATTCCAGTTGAAGTGCTCACAATGCAGAATGGAGAAAATTGCTTTCATTCTATTCTGTTTCTTGTTCATTTCAGTAAATACCATGCCGTCTCACTTAAAAGGAGAACTGCAACTAAAGTTTGTGGTGCTCTTTAAAGAAATTAGAATGAACTTGAATGTTCAGTGTGTTCTCTCTAGCACTTGTGTAAAGTCAGAAATATCTGTTATTTATATAGCCACTGTGCTAGGTATTCTGGGTGCTGGCAGCTCAGTGGTTAATTTAACATGCAGAAGGCTTTTTCATTTTTTTTTTTATACAACCCATACTGAGCTCTGGAGAGATGCAACAGCTTCCTCAAAGTCACTGCAGTCACATAAATTCTGTACCCCAGGGACTGTTCCAATTGCACTTTTGGGAGTCAGGAAAGAATTCCCCCCACCCCTATGCAAAACAGAAAGGCTGCAGATATGAGGGTTTTTTTCACATTTCAATGAACCAACTCAAGATCTAAAAAAGTTGAGCTTGATGAGTTTTGTTCTTTTGTAACTTTATCTAATATGTATATATACTATGTACCCCATACCCTACCTTTTTGTAAAAAAAAAGAAGTGGTTAATACACCTTGAGTATAGATGTGCTTTGCCCCAGTATCTCTCAGAAATATGGTTTGCATTTGTGTTTTCCTTCCTTGTTCACATTGGTTGTTGACCTTCAACAAGTGCCAAAAGACGACCAAGCCAGTCTCTTAAAGGCCAATTCATTAAAGAGGAACTAAAGTATAAAATAGAATAATGCTAGAAATGCTGCATTTTGTATACTAAACATAAATTTACTGCACCAGAAGCCTAATTAAACAAATGATTTATGTTTTCAAAGTTGGCCACAGGGGGTCATTGTCTTGTAACTTTGTTAAACATCTTTGCAAGACGAAGACTATGCACATGCCCAGTGTGGTCTGGGCTTCAGTTGGGAGGTTAAGCTTAGGTATCATCATAAATTATCAAAACAGCACAAGTCAAATAATTTCTGCCCTAGAAGCCGATACAGCAAGACTGATTTATAAACAGAATATACAGACTGCACTGGATCTGCGGATACAAGTCTCTACACAGTCGCTGGCTGCTCTACAGGGAAACAAACAAAGCTGCTTGAGTTCTGGGTAAAGTAAAGTGAGGGGGGCCTCCCCCCTGCCATTTGATAGAATGATTGTTTCCATGCAGAGCAGTTAGTGACTTCCTATCCACAGCAGTCAGAGCAAGTAAACTAAAGGGGGAATTTCACACCAGTCAGGTTTTCAGTGGCGGAACTACCGGGGGAGCAAGTGGGCCAGGGGTCACACCCCCTCAGGGCCCCCTGGCAGCGCCGCACGCCACTAAATTCACCCTGGGAGCGCGCCGTACGGAGGGGGGCGGGGGCCCGGCTGCGCGTCATGCACCAGGGCCCGCCCCCTCTAGGAACGCTGCTGTGCGATGATGCTCATAAAAGTTCACTATCATGTAAATCTTGCAAAATGATGAATTCATACAACCCTAGCAAATAGTGATGGGCGAATTTGCGGCGTTTTGCGGATTTCGCCCAAAATGGAAAAAATTTGTGAAACGGCTCCGGCGTCTCGTTTTTGATGCCGGCGCCTGTTTTTGACGCTGGTACCCATTTTTTTTACGCCGGCGCCCGTTTTGAAAAAAATTTTGACGCAGGCGGAATTTTTTTTTGACGCCAGCAAATTTGTCCGCTTGCAACGAATCGTGCAAATTCGCCGCAAATTCGTGCCTGGCGAATAAATTCGCCCATCACTACTAGCAAATATGAACATTTGGAGCAGATTACAGTGAAGCCCAAATGGGACACCAAGTGTCAGTAGAAAAGAACATTGCACAGTATAGCACCAAAACCCTACAACAATTCTGTCTGAATTAGTTTGGGAGCATAACATAGTAATTAAGCTATAATAAATATCATGAGTTCAGGATCTGTAACCAGATTCTTCGTTTTATAGCAGAAGATTGTGGTCCCAAAACAGAAAATTTCTCAAAGTAAACTTACTGTACATGTATTTTGAGAAAGGCGTTTAGAAACTCAGTACTCTTCTTCTAGCGATCTAAACAATTGTTGCTCAACCGCATTATGTTTATTTGTTACTGGACTATAAATCCTAGCATTAAAATATTATCAAGAGTTAAAGCATCATTGGAGCTGTAGTCTAGCAGTTACATTAACATCCAGTGAAGATTCCACTTGGTCTGGCTCCTTGTTATTTGAGCCTGTAACTGGAGTTGGAGACATTAAACAATAGAATCCATATGTGAGATAACAGCAAGTTGATTTACAAGCTGGTAAGCAACATTTTCATTGGCGAATTACTTTGCATCTGTAATAAGATTTTTGGTCAGTTTTTTTTTTAAAGAACTAATGGGTGCATAGGGACATTTTTATGAAGGGAGATAGATTTCTTTAAGTCTAAGTCTAGTTCTGCCAATATGTTGCATGTTTCTTCACAATAATATTAATCAGAAAACATGCAAGCCATGCAAGAGAAAATGAGAAAATGTATCAGTATATATTGATTCATTTTATTTATTTTTGTTTCATTATTTGAATGGAGTTCCCCTGTAAATAGGTGTTTTATGTAACTGCAGCTATCATTTGCTTTAATTATGGAAAAGCTGCATTTTTTTGGTACTTTGCTTTCTGTTTTGCCTGCAGAAAGCAGAGCTGAACTATCCAATAAAGATACTTGCAACATAAATCTAAACAGTTAATGCACCCACCAATCCATTACTTGGCAGTCATGCTATGCATCATGATTCATTTGTTCCTTTATCATGATGCGGGGAGAGTTCTCAATGTACAAATAAAGAAATAATAGTTGAACGTGGGCAGAAACGTAATAAGAAACGTTTCAAACATTTCCTTTAGCCAACTGCAGACTCACAGTCACATGTCCAGTAAAATGTGTATTTTGTTTTCATCTGCTTGTAGATAAATTAAAAACATTTTCAGGACTATAGAGACAAATATTCTTATCCCATTGGCTTACATAAAAGCTTGAATGGTTATTACTCTCTTTACAATAACTCCTAAGCAAGCAAGAGGGTCAGAGGCAGAGCATAGAGCTCTTTAAAAGAACATGAATAGTTAAGCGTAATTAAAGCTTCAAAGAATGCTACATGTTTAGTAAACGATATAGCATTTACTGGTCATGTGTTTGAAAGCAAAGGTCTGATTGGTTGTTATGGGTTAATGGAACTGGGCAATTGTGTACCTTTTTTTTTATATTACTCCCATGAGACATTAATAGGGATAAGTAAGAAAAGGTACTACATCTGCCCTGGTGCAGTTACACATATCAGCCAATCAGCACACAACATTCGCTTGTTTAAAAGCAAATATCTAATTTGTTGCTCTGAGTTACTGCACTAGGGCAAATGTACAAGTTATATTGGAGTTTGCATCTCAACTTACATTGTATATATATCAGTAATCCAAGTATTCTTAATAGACTATATCAGTATTAACTAATCACCATGATTTTTTACTTACCATGCCACATTTTCTGCCAGAATTCCAAACTGCAACTGCTGCATTTGCATCCGATATATCGTAATGAAATTGTGCAAGCAATTTTTTTGGGTGCTAGGTGCTACAGCTATTGATGCTACCTGCTGTGGGAACCTTTTATTACTGCCATATTTAGGGTTCCAGTAGCTCCAGGGTTCCATAAGGTCAACAGGCATAATTTCTGCACAAAAAATGGAACAGACGCAATGGCTTAGTGCAACTATATGGAAGTGCAAAAAAATGTCTTTATTTAAGGGGTTATTTTTAAAAGTTAAAGTTTTCAATGGTAGTTTTCAGTAAAAATGTAATTTTTTGGTAAAAAAACCTTTTTATTTTTCAAGATTTATTATGCCACAAAGCTGGATAGCTTGAATTCAAAAATACTCCAGTTAAAACCTGTAGCGGTCATGTAAAAGTCATGAGTTTTTTTTGGCTGAAAACTCGATAAATTAGAGTATTACATTTTTTCACCCTCTTTACACTGATTCGATTCAAGTTTTTTCATAAATAAGACAACATTCGAGTTGTTAGTTTATTCGAGGCATAAAAAAGCCAAATAATTGGCATCAATAAGCACATTTGTGTTCTTTTTTTGCATGGCTGAACTTGTGGCTGCATTTCTAAATGACTCTTTTACGGACATGAACAAAGTTGATATTAAGCAGAAAGTGCAATTGCCCCCTAATCATGGTACGTTTTTAATCTTCTCCCCTGGTGATGGGAAAGTGACATTGGAAATCAGCGGAGAAGTTATAAATATGAATTTAAAACATTGGAAATGTCGGCAGCATTTCATTCCAGTAGCAGAAAATCCTACATTAGCAGCCACTGATAATGTTGTCTCCCTTAGCATCATCTAGTGACCAACATCTTGTTGCCGTTCATTTGTGGATTACTCATTCTGGATGTGCTTTTATCATTTTGCAGTGTATATGTTTTCATTCTGCATCTAGTGAAATCAATGTGGAGTCTGTAATTGCAAAAGTTTAATCATCTAGTACAGTCCCAGTTCAATATAATCTCTGGTCTAATCCTTTACTGAACACAACATCTAAGGGCTGCTTATCTGATATTCCAGTTTGTAGGTTAAGCTTTATACCAATTAATTGAAGATAAAATGCCAATATTTAATACTACACACTGAAATGCAATACAGTTTCTAAACACATGACAAACCACTAACGTGTGTAAATGTACAAGTATGTATAGGATTAGTTATCTGGAAGATACAGTAAATACATATAACAGTATTTTCATAGTGTCTTTGTAAACACTACCTTGTACTAAATAGCATACAGGGACATTACTACAGAGGAAGCAGATCCTGAAGGGGGGGGGGGGCAGAATTGTAGGGGGCCTAATTAATGAGCAATTTTAATATATCTTGGTAGATATGTATCAGTATTTTGGGCCTTAAATTGAATTTGCTATGGGGCCCAGTAACATCTAGTTATGCTACGGATAGTATAAAGAACATAAATATATACTGGTGGAAAACCAGCAGTTTTTAAGAGGCAGTAAAGCCCCCTTTTCAGTGGTTCCATGAATAGGACAGGTGCTGAACATACTTTTGCCTATTAGTCTACTTGAGGGATATGAGTTTTGTAGTTTCTTGCACTAATCAGGGCAAAAATTCAAAGGTATATACAAACCTGCCCCCCCCTTAAGATGCAATCTTTGTTAGGCTTTGAGATAAGGAGCAGCTCATTTTGCAGAGGATTGGCAGTCACAGAAATACTTAAAGCTGAACGTTTCTTTGCATTGCAGTTTCCTGTGGCTGCACTCCACTAAGAGTACTGACTACATGCCTCACGCCGGTGTGGGGATAATGTTCTCTTCCAAAGTGGTGCTGAACAAAGTGAGAATCTTGCCTCAGAAACCAGAAATTGTCTCTTTTTGTGCAGAGGGCGCAATTGCAAGAAACTGGCTACAGGATCGGGATCGGGTACAGAGGGTGGTTGTTAATGGAACATTTTCTGCTTGGAATAAGGTTCTTAGTGGGGTCCCCTCAGGGCTCTGTATTGGGTCCACTTTTTCATTAATGAGGGGAGGGTATTGTAAGTAAAGTATCAGTGTTTGCAGATGAAACAAAACTATCCAGCCCAATTAATTCCATCCACAATATGACATCCTTACAGAAGGATCTTAACAAACTGCCAATCTGGGCGGCTAAGTGGCAGATGAGATTCAATGTTGATAAATGTAAAGTCATGCACCTGGGATGTAAAAATATCCAAGCCACTTATACCCTTAATGGGACTGCACTAGGCAAATCCATAATGGAACCTTGGAGTCCCTCTGAGGAAAAGTGGAGAGGCTTTTAAATGGGTTTAAAGCAGTTAGGCAGGTTATAGATAGACTTAAAAAGTTGAACTTGATGGACATGTCTTTTTTTCAACCTAACTTACAGTGATGCATCCCCCTCAACCTGCTCCAAGTTAAAGGGGTGCAGGGCTGATCCTGCCATGAGACAAGGTGAAAACGTTACCTCAGGCAACATGGAGCGGGCAGTTTCCAGGGGCAGCAAAAAGACACCTATGGTAACTTTGAGAGCTGAATTTCCGTATTATAATACAGAAATTCGGCTCTGCTTGTGCAAAGAATGCAATAGCGATCACTACACTAGTGATGCAGCCCCTCCTGGTCCCACTCCAACGCTAAAAGTTGAAGTGTGGAGTGGGGGGGGTTGGTGTCATTGGGGCTGCTGCCATCTAAGGCATGAAACACAGCTGAAGGGATGGCATCAGTAAGGATGTCTCAGGCAGCCTGGGCCCAGAAACACCCCTAAGTGTTTTCGTTATGAAATCTGCTGTAAATGTGTGAAATATGTGGAAAATTTGTTGCCAAAGAAGAATAAATTAGTCCCCCTCTTGCGCCTCTTCAGGCCTTCTTCTCTGCAACTGTACATACTCCTTTTAGGACATCACAGAGAACTACTTTTTCAGAACAAGGTACAGCAAAGAGAAGTGCTTATTATAGTTCAACCCTGTCATGTACTGTATGTGGCCAAATCTGCTGCCTGAGTGTATGCAGCTTTAATGAATAAAGCTGAATAACAAAAACATTGAACCTTTTACTGACATTATTGCTAAAAGGATAATGATAGGATTTTGACAATGCTGCAGTGCTATCTCAAGGAACAGTTCCTAGGGGTGGCATTATTTTTTGATTGCAGTTCTAAACACTAACTGGAGTGCATTAAGTACTATGGCTGCTGTCATAGACATTGAGCAGCAACCTGATATTTTTACTGATGCATTAAATTGTGTTTTATGCTTCAATAGTATCTGGCTTTAGTAAAACAAAGCTATGCCTTTTATGTAGTGCTTCACATATGAATTCATCTTGTGCCACCTTGTGGCAGGTTCTGTAATCAGCAGGAATGTCTTGAACAGCACCCAAATGAAACACAATGCTGTTTGAGAAGGGAACTGACAGATCATTGGTCAGATAGACTACAATCATGGTAAGGAAGGCACATTTGCCAACACTTCAAATGTATCTATTTGGTCAGTAATCATATGCAATTTCCTATAAGTGTAGGAAGGTAAATACAGCTAAGAGCTGGTCTTGTTTTAGAGTATGGATGGGGAGTTGTTTTCCTATCTAGGTCAAAGTATTCCCCTGGTAGTTCAGTCACTTGTCAGGGGTGTTAGGGTTCCCTTGTCTGTAAAAAGGGAATTCACTATGTGCTTGCTGGAGGGTAGTGTTGGTGCCAGACAAGACTGAAGAGCTCACTCTAGGAGTGAAGGGCAGGGTGATGGTAGCTAGTAGAGCAGCCAAATGCTCCAGCAAGGAGGCCAAAAGGGTTGGTACCCTGGTGTCACCTGCCAGTATACAGTAGGAATTTAAGAGTTAGGTGCAGTAATAGGAAATTCCTGGATTAAGGCATCACTGTGAGGACTAGTTCACCTATAAGTAAGTACTACCTCTAGGTGTCTGCACTGCTATGCCTAGGCAACATGATTATGTGAATTACATTTTCTGAATCAGCAAAATAACCAATGGAGACCAAGTTATTGTGAAATCAAGTTCCAAGTGTGAATACAGATTGGTTAACCCTTCCTCCACAAGTATAGCTAGGGCCTGTCTGAGTCCCGTGTAACGCATCCTATAACAAGGAGTTGCAACTAGCCCAATTTGGGTAAGAACAAGGAAGGTACTAGGTACCAGTAAGCATACCTGTTATATATGATAGATGGCTGAATGAATATATCAACATGACTGATCATTATCTGCTCACATCACAAAATCAAATTCAGTGTTAGGACTTTCTTTTAAATGTAAACACTTACACTTACACAAAAAAAGAAGCAACAGGGGTCTCTGCTTGTACATGGGGACTGGGGAGTACAGCATATGCCCTCTGGTGGTCGTTTGGCATGTGAAATGTTAGAAACTGCTTGACTTGAGTGACGTCACTTTGCCACTTCACCGATTTACTAACGGGCGCTGGCATAAATTCGCTAGTGAAGTAGACATATTCTAGTAAAGTAACTAGAGGGGGCGGGCCCTGGTGCATGACGCGCAGCCGGGCCCCCCTTCATACGCAATTTTCAGCCTGCATTTTAGTGGCGTGCGTGCTGCCGGGGGGCCCTGAGGGGGTGCGGCCCCTGGCCCGCTCGCACCCCCTGCTCCCCCGGTAGTTCCGCCACTGCGAGCGCTTCTTCGAACCCTAACACCAGACAAAGTTGCCCTCTGGCGATGGGATGTATCACGCTAATTCACTAACTTGCGGATTTTACTGAACGTTACCTCTTGCGCCAGACTTCGCCAGCTCAGACCAGGCGAAGCGCAATAGAGTAGATAGGAGGATCTTCAAAAATAGTTAAATTTTTTTCCCAAAGTCCCAAAAAACACTGGTGTCTTTTACATTTTTCAGGGTGATAGGCTGAAAAAGATAATTTTTTTGGGGGTACCCTCCTTCCCCCCTACATTTCCTAACATATGGCACTTAAACTGTACAGTGGCCACATGTGTAGGGCAATATAAGACCTCTATTTTATTTAATGAATGTTTCCCAGGCTTGTGAAGTGTAATGTAGTTTATGCTGCATATACGTCCATTGTACTTTAACTTGGTGCCGTATGCAAATGAGGCATCACTAGTGTAACTTTGCTTTGCTTGACGAATTAACACTAGTGCAACTTCGCTACCTTTCGTCTCCCTGGGCGCAACTTCGGATTTTAGTGAATTTGAGCAGACATGACAAAACTACACCTGGCGAAGTGTGGAGAAGTGCGGCGAATCCGTCGTTATCACATTTTTGGAGCTTATTGAATTTGCCCCCAAACTTGGACAGATCAGCCCACTGTCCCGGATTCTTATTAAAATATCCCACATTTCTCTTTCATCTTCTGCACAGAAAAAAGGCCAGAAAAAGATACAATGCTTCTGAAACTTTTGGCTTATGGCAGAGAGTTCAGAATACTCAGCACCTGCACTTAGATACATTTGTAATTAATATGATAAGCAGTCCTCTTGGAGGAACTGTGACTGCAAGAAGTGTGTTCAAACTTTATACAACCTGCCAAATTTTGTAATAGGTATTCCTCAAAAACCATCACTAACAATACACAGCTTCTAAAATTGTCTACTACGGATTCAAGGATTAAAAACCTCTTTGTTTGTTTCTCACATGTGCTGCATCCTGTGGGTTCATCTGCATCTGCCATGAAGAGGAGATGGTTGAGGATGGCAAAAGTCGCTCATTTCCCTAAACCACAAAGAATACAGCTGTACACCATCCTCCCTGACTAATAAATGCAAGTTACAACGTAAATGAGTGTTTCCTTTTTACGACACAGTTCCAAAATTTGATTCGGTACAATTTTGCTCGTAATTTTACTCTGTTTTTTTTCTGCACTTGACCGTTAACCATTGAGACCTTAGCCAAGGGCCAAAAAGACAGTATAAACCTTATAAATAGTGATTAGCGTATAGGAAAATAAAAGCAAATTAAATGAGGAGTTTAAGAAATTAGATGAAAACTTGCAAACATTTATGAAGAAACTCTAGGGAAAAAATTAAACTTTATAATACTCCAATTAGCTATAAGGAATCATGGTTAGATGCAATAATGCTGGTATTGCCAACTACTAATATGCATTACCATAATCCTGGTTAACTGTAGCAACACCCCATGCCTTATAAACTGCATAAACTTTATCCGAAAATAGATAAATAGAATAGATATGATGAAGTAGCAGCTGGTCCCTTTCCTCCAATATTGTATTAAACTGTATAAATCACTGAGTGACCATAAATGTGAAAGCCAAACACAAACCACAGTTACTGAGTTGCCTCAATGCCTGTAACGCTATAGACAGTACACCAGGGGTGCCCAAAAGGTGGATCGGGATCTACCAGTAGAACTTTAGCTGGTGATCAGTAGATCTCAAGACACTGTCAACAAACAGCTTGTCTATATCATCCTCTTATTTCATGATTTCAATTCAGATATTTATTATGTTAAGGTTTTTAAATATAACAATATACATTTTCTCATAAATCAATATATGCAAGTCGGACAGTGCTAACATTGATTTTATTAATGTAGATCAAAATGGGACAACATCACTAAAAGTAGACCTGGCATTAGTAAAGTATGGGCACTCCTGCAGTATACAGTCATTGAGTGGACTGGATTATAACAAAGGGCATGTAGTGCTATACACAGTATGGTATTATGGAGTGGCCCTAAATGTAAAAGAGCCTGAAGAGCTCCCACAGTGTGTAACTACTGAATGGCCCTGATTGTGAGAGCATGTAAGGCTATACCAAGTATATAATCACTGAGTGACCCTATTGCAAAGGGCTGGCACTGTTGCAAACAGTACGATATTACAGTGTTGACCTAAATGCATCAGGCACGTAGTTCTGTACCTATCACCGTTTTATAGATGATTTAATATTTATTTGGAATGGCACCCAAGAAGAGAGTACCAAATTTTTGGAACACTGCAACCAGAACAAGTACAATTTACGTTTTACCCACTCTACCCATAATAAAGTGATAGACTTTTTAGATATTAAGTTGGAAGGAATGGAAACTGGCGAAATACACTGTGACCTCTATGTAAAACCAATTGCTAGGAACACTCTATTAAGAGCTGATAGTTGCCACCCTCGTCCTGTCTTGGGGGGTATACCGGTGGGCCAATTTTTGCGACTTAGACGCATATGTACCACATGGGATACCTTTAACAAACAGGCGATGATACTTTGGGATAAATTGATCGAGAGAAAATATGATGTTACTACAATAAAGAAAGCTTATGAAAGAGCAGTCAGTACTTCCAGGGAAGAACTCCTGTATCCAGTTAAATACCAAAACAACAAGAGTAGAACATTTAAAAATAAGAAAGGGAACAAAAAACAGAGTGGATCTAATTTATACTTTATCACCAAGTACAGCAATCAGGCCGACCAAATAAGGAGAATTATAGACAAAAGATTGGAGGTTTTGAAGGTGGATCCCCTGTTAGATAGAGAAGTGTTGGGAGGTCTAAAGTATATATTTAAAAAGAGTAGGACCATTTCAAATGACCTGTCACCTAGTTTGTATCAACCTAAGAATAAACAGTTGCAAACAAGTAAAAATTGGTTAGTGAAGCAAGGATCGTTCAAATGTGGTAAAAATAGATGCAAAGTGTGTAAACACATATTGGTTCAAAATTTCTTTAAAAGCACCACATCAGGGGAGATCTATCCTATAAGAAGTTATATAAATTGCGACACAAGGGGTCTCATTTACTTAGCGACCTGTAGTTGTGGTGCTCAATATGTGGGCAGAACGTACAGGTCACTGAAGGAGAGGGCAAGGGAACACCTTACACCCATTGATTTGGACAGAATGGAAGAAACAAATTTTTCATATTTTTCTAATAAGCGTACGTCTGCTGTTAGTAAACATATAATGTGCAGACATGGGGGTGATTATTCACACATTAAATTTCAGGGTATAGAACATGTCAAATTGGGACCACGTGGAGGTGATATTAAGAAAATAATTGATCAAAGGGAAATCTTTTGGATTTTCACTTTAAAGACTAGACATCCACATGGTCTCAACAATGACTGGGAAGTAACATGCTTTTTTCAGCCATAATGCATTTCAGTCATAATGTGTGAATAGTAACCAAATAATCTGATATCATGATGATTTAAGAGTGAATAACATCGCTGTTAATTGTAAAGTCAATGTGTTGTTTATATTACATTATGACAATATTGGCTGTGACCTATATGACTTGTAACAAATGAAAGATATCTTTTATATCTTTTGTTTGCTTTGTTTTATATGTGAGGTTCTTTTAATGAACACAGGTATAAAAGGCACAGGATATCCTGTGACCTCACCTCTGATGAAGTGCCAGAAGGGGGCATGAAACGCGTCAGTAGATTCAACATGTCATAGGGTAGGAGTACAACTGCTAAAAGATGCCTGTCAGTTGTTTTAATTTTTTCAATAAAGCTGGACAGTGATTTTTATCCAAAATGTGTGGATTGGCTTTCTCACCTACCTAACCCCTCACGTAGTTCTGTACACCTTATACAATTATTGGATAGCCCCGATTGTAAAGGCATACAGGGGAATGTAATAAAAGTCGCAAAGAGTAAAACAATTCGCACCAATAAGACTAAAAATCCACATCTCGCAATGTAATATTGTTCCTTAAACTGTTATTGCATTGCGAATTTTAATTGCGCACTCATAAGAAGAGCTTGAAGGTGTCGTAATCTTTTGGAGCAAACATAGCGACTTTTTCAGTAAGAAGTTTTATTACATTGACTGCGCATTGGCGCAAACTATAAAATTCGCAAACGGTCTTTCACTGTCGGAAGTGGTCGCTAAACAGTTTCCGGGCTCGCAAAAGCTATATTAAATTCGCACAAAGCAAAATTTGTTCGCGCAGAGGCATAACTTTTCGCATTGTGAATAGTTTTTCCGTTAGCGATTTTTATTACATTCCCCCGATAGTGTGGTGCTCTAAACCAGGGCAGCCATCAGGGGGGAGAGTTGTAGGGGGCCCCGAGGGTAAGGGGGGCCCCAGCCATGCCACACTTACTTTATTAGCTGGGCCCCCCATCTTTCTGAGAGCTGCTGACTTCGGGAAGGCATGGACGTTTAAGGGGCCCTGGCCACCAATTTTGGCCACCATTTTTTTTCTCATGTGGGGTCCTAGCCACCAATATTTTTTAATGGGGGGCCCTGGCCACAAATGTTTTTTATGGGGGGCCTTGACCACCAATATCTTGCAATGGGTTTGCCATGCTATACACAGTGTGATATTATTGTGTACACATTATACAATCACTGGTTGGGCCTGATTGTTAGGACACATGTCGTGCTATACACAGTATATTTTTACTGGGTGACCCTAATTGTAAGGTCCTGTGTATTACATACAGTATGATATTATTAAGTAGCTCTATAAAGATTGTACAATAACTGAATGGGCCTGGCTGTAAAGGGTTTGCCATGCTATACCCATTATGAAATTATTCAGTGAGCCTGCAAAATTATACAATCATTGATTGGGCTGTATTATAAGGACATGTAGTGCTACACACAGTATACTTTCACTGAATGACCCTAATTGCAAGGTCATGTGATATACAAAGCAAGATATTACTGAGTAGTTCCTAATAACCAGTCTGGTGTTACTAGTATGGAATAACTAGTAGGTATAACTTGTAAGGTATCACTAGCATTAAGATACTACGTTCATGAAATCAGTATGATGTGTAACAATCCAGAAGGCAGCCCAGATTGTGACTGGCAACTGAAAAACCTGAGTATATTTAATCTTTCCTGCTATTTCAAGAACAATCCACATATTCTATCCAACAATGAATATGCTTTAAAACCATACCTGGGATATAATTGTTTCCCCAAATCCATTGCTTAACCTCTGGGTGAAAGTGAAAAGGACCAGAGACCTGTAACAAGATCTCCCCTCTCAGGGTGTGGCCAGCCTTGCAGGTAAGAGGTTAATTAGCTTATCTGTGGCTTAATGGGAGTCTGCATGATCCTGACCAAACCAGATATGGATAAAATTCCTTAGCCAAACTGAATCTGGAATACAGATCTGCAGTCTGAACTGCCCCATGGGTATACTGTGGATACCTACCTATTCACTAGCAGACTTACAGAGGCTTTCATCACCTACAACAAGGGAAATGCTCACAGTTAGCATGGAAGATAAATGGCTCTCTTACCAGACAACTCTGAGGATAACAACACTGAGGTTAGTGTGGAACAGGCTCTTCAGGTAATTGAGTAATTATTGCCTCCAGCTGAGTAGTGACCAGAGCCAGGCCAATCCGGCCAGGTGTCCTAGGCAACCTGGCTGGCTACGGTGCCGGCTGAGTGTGCACTCGAGCATGCATGCGTGAAACTGAGTTTGATCGTGCATGTGTGAAATGACATGTGCGCATGCGCAGAAGAGCATTTACGGATAAACTAGCAGCAGCACGGGACCGGACATGGGGTAGGCGACAGAGCAGGTATGTGCCTGGCACCCCCTCAGCTGTGCCCCCTATGCACGTGCCTACTCTGCCTCCCCCTAGTTCCGGCCATGATAGTGACTGGCAATCACTGGACTTGCACAAGCCAGAAGGTTTTTTTTTTTTTAAACATGTATACATACACATATACACAAATATATAGTGTGGTATGTATATATAATGCAGTAGAAGAGTCTATAGAACCCATATCAAAAATACAAAAAAATCTCAAGATAACATTAGACCAATGCGCCGCAGCCAGTATTCCTATAGATTCCTATGTAATGAAGCTGACGCCTTTAAGTAGGCAGATTGGAAGGACATACCTGAGGGGGGAATGTGGAACAGCCGCCTTCTCTGCGAGGCCTAGGGTAAAGATACACAGAACCACCAGTGGCAGACACAAAATGCCAACTTCCCTACCATAAACAATAGTGGTAGCCCGGCAAGCCAATATCACCACTTTCCATTCTGTAGCTGCGACCAGCAGCCGACAGAAGACAAAAAAGACACCTGTGTAGGGGAGTGGGGAAGCTTTGAAGTTTTTGGGAGGGGGTCAAGGGGAGGAGCAACAGTACTGCCAGATCAGTTAATGGGAAAAAGTTTGCATGACAATTTTATGGCACAAGTTGTTGAGGAGCTTACCAGAACAAATGCTATTCTGGATCTAGTGATCTCTAATGACCCAGAACTTATAGTAAATGTGCAAGTCATTGAACCCTTGAGAAATTGTGACCATAATGTTATATCATTTAATATCTGGTGCAAAAAACAAATATATACTGGAGCCACAAAAACCATGAATTTTAGAAAAGCTAATTTTAGTGCCTTGAGGGCTGCCCTTCAGAGCATTGATTGGGGCATCAAGTTTTCAGCTAACACACAGAATAGAAATGGTTGTCATTTAAAATGATATTAAACCATTACCATTTCTCTTAGTAAAGAAGAGAAAGGCATTTAAAAACGTCAAGTCTGTTGGGACAGAAGCTGCATTTAATGAATATAAATACTATAATAAATGTTGTCATACAGCAATCCGGAAGGCAAAGAAAGGAAATGAAGAGTGCACTGCGGCGGGGCTAAGACTAACCCCAAAAAGTTTTTTAAATATATTAACAGTAAAAAGACGCAGGTTGAGAGTGTTGCTCCATTAAATAACAGTACCAGTATGGTTGTAACAGATACAGAAAAGGCAAATGTGCTAAATCAGTTCTTTTCTTCATTGTATACAATAGAGGAGTCTGATTTCCCAGGCTCACTTCATAGCTGCACTGATGGCTCAGTTCAATCTAGTCAGTGGCAGTGGCTTTAATAAAAAATAATGTAAACAAGGCTCCAGGGCCTGATGGCATACACCCCCAGGTCCTAAGAGAGCTTAATTCAGTTTTAGACCAGCCCCTATTTCAGATTTTCTCAGATTCACTTTCATCTGGTATGTTACCTATGGATTGGAAAAAAGCTGATGTCATTCCAATATTTTAAAAGGAATTATGATCTCAGCCTGGCAATTATAGGCCTGCAAGTTTGACAACTGTGGTGGGCAAATTATTTGAAGGCTTGTTAAGGGATCACATTCACAATTTTGACCTAGTGAATGACATTATGAGCAGCAATCAGCATGGCTTTATGAAGGATAGGTTATGTCAGATAAATTTCATTGCTTTTTATGATGATGTAAGTAAGATGCTGTACAGTGGGGGGGCAGTAGATGTGATCTATTTGGATTTTGCCAAAGCGTTTGATACAGTGCCCCACAAACGACTGCTTTCTAAACTAAGGTCTGTTGGGCTTAATGAAATTGTTTGCACATGGATAGGAAACTGGCTACAGGATCGGGTACAGAGTGTGGTTGTTAATGGGACATTCTCTACTTGGAGTAGGTTTCTTAGTGGGGTCCCTCAGGGCTTGGTATTGGGTCCACTTTTATTTAACTTGTTCATTAATGACTTAGGGGAGGGTATTGTAAGTAATGTATCATGTATATGTGTTTGCAGATGACACACAACTATCCAGCCCAATTAATTCCATCCAGGATGTGGCATCCTTGCAACAGGATCTTGACAAACTGGCAATCTGGGCAGCTAAGTGGCAAATGAGATTCAATGTTGTTGATAAATGTAAAGTCATGCACCTGAATGTAAAAATATCCAAGCCACTTATACCCTTAATGGGACTGCACTAGGCAAATCCATTATGGAAAATGACCTTGGAGTCCTTGTAGATATAAGGGGATCATATAATATCTCTCTAATGCTTTATTTACCAGTAGGTCTTTCCAGCTGACACAAGGTCACCCATTCCGATTAGAAGAAAAGTATTTCCGCCTAAATCAGGGGTCAGCAAAGTTTACTATCAAAAGAGCCATTTTGCCCCTCTCCCACATAAAGACATAACACAGCTTATAAACTTTTTTAACCTTTTTTAATTTTAACTGTTACAACAACAGAATACAACAAACAGAAGTGCATTGTGTATATGTAGGGCTACTTTGAAATAAATTAAACACTGAATAGCCATATTAAATGTTAGTGTTCTCATAGGCGGATTTTAATCAAGGCTGGGGAAGGCTAAGCCTCCCCAAACCTAAGCATTATGCTACACAAGTAACTAACTAAAAAACTCAGGGAGTCAGCAGGTGAAAAACTTACATTATTGTGGCACTGTCAGCTTCAATAAGCAGCGTTAACATGTGAACAGGTGCAAGTGTTAGACTGTAATAATCTATCCATAATGTACTCCACCTTGCTGGTAGATGAGTTAAATCCTTACTCTCAGACTCTGCTGCTCATGCCTGCCCTGCTTCCCAGTGAACGTTTAGACCAGCCAGCAGTGGCGGGGGTACACGGAGAAATCACTGAACTGGGGATCCCATGTAGAGAAGTGAAGGTGTGTAAAAAGTCTGGGATCAAGATCCTTTGGGGCTGTATGGGTTTATATTACTAGGGAATGATAGTTTGTGTTTAGTGTGCAAGAGATATAATTCTGCTGGGGTGTAAGGAGAACTGCCTTGCTGGAGAGGTTTTTAATAAGGTTTAATGCTGCCAAGGGCTGGGCATGCTGGCATCTAATAGAAAAAAAACAAAAGAAGTGTGGGGACAAAAAATTACATATAATCCATGAATCCATCTAACATGACTGAATAGAGTGGGAAAAAAAATCCAACCTTAAAAGACCAACATCATTTGTTTTTAAAAATGTTTTTTTCTTGTTACCCTGCACTGCTACAAACAACATTTTTGCATTAGAACTACAGAGTTATCAACGTGTGTGACAAAAAAACATTGTTGGTAAGTCTATTGTATTGATGGCTTCCGAGCATGGACAGTATGATTCAAATCATCTCATAGATTTTCCATGATATTCAAGTCAGGGGACTGTGATGGTCATTCCAGAATATTGAACTTCTCCCTCTGCATAAATGTCTTTGTAGATTTCCAAGTGTGTTCAGGGTCTTGTTGGAATATCCAACCCCTGCGTAATTTCAACTTTGTGACTGATGCTTGAACATTATCCTGAAGAATTTGTTGATTTTTGGTTGAATTCATACGACCCTCGACTTTAACAAGGGCCCCAGTCCCTGAACTAGCCACACAGCCCCACAGCATGATGGGACCTCCACCAAATTTGACAGTAGGTAGCAGGTGTTTTTCATGGAATGCAGTGTTCTTCTTCCGCCATGAAAATCGCTTTTTGTTATAACCAAATAACTCCATTGTTGTCTCATCAGTCCAAAGCACTTTCCTTTCCTGATTATATTAATTACAGTTGAAACTGACAGTTTAAACCTCTGAGATAGCTTTTTGTAGCCTTCCCCTAAAACATGATACTAAACAATCTTTGTTTTCAGATCTTTTGAGAGTTGCTTTGAGGATCGCATGCTGTCACTCTTCAGAGGAGAGTCAAATAGAAGCACAACTTGAAATTGGCCACTTTTCTTTTGATTGGACACACCTGCCAATTTGGTGTTGCCAGTAATCAGTATTGAGCAGTTACATGCATTCAAATTAGCAAAATTACAAGGGTACCCACATTTTTGCGAGCAGTTTTTCACATTTGATTTAATTTCAAACAACTGAATACTGCTTCACTAAAGAAAACACCCCAGTTTCTGGGAGATGAAAGACATACCTCTGTTATCTTTTCTGTTGAAAGTGGAGCAAATTATTATGCAGGAGGCTAATAGGGGTTCCAAAACTTTTTCATATGACTGTAGATACTTACCATTTTTTAGCCTACCCAAACAAAAAAATCACCATCCGCTTATGAGTATTCTCATCTGTTTAATGTGACTTCTGTTTCTGAAGCTCCATGCTGATCGTCTCTCTCTCTCTTGTCTTGAGTGTGCGACCGTGGTAAGGACCATGATGAATCATCTTGCTGCGGCTCAGTCTTGCCACTCCTGGGACGTCTATACAGCCCTTGCACCTGCTGGCGGCTTCTTGAGTGTGCTTACCACGGTCGAACACTCAAGAAGCCACCAGCAGGTGCAAGGGCTGTAAATACGACCTGACAAGCAGAGCCGCAAGACTGAGCCGCAGCAAGCAGGATGAAGAGCCGCATGCGGCTCTAGAGCTGCAGGTTCCCTACCCCTGGCCTAAATATTCGGAAGGGATTTTTTACAGTGAGAACTGTGAAGATGTGGAATTCTCTCCCTGAATCAGTTGTACTGGCTGATACATTAGATAGCTTTAAGAAGGGGTTGGATGGCTTTTTAGATGAAAAGCTCTTCTCGCACTCCCCGGCCTTCGTGTCGATTGCCCGGTGTGCGGTGACGGAGGGGTCGGCACCCCCCAACATCAAATGGGTAAGAAATCAGTGGCACTCAAAGGGCAGGTGTAAGCAGGGACAAGCCCTTGCGTTTATTCACAGTTTATTCTGTGAATAAACGCAAGGGCTTGTCCCTGCTTACACCTGCCCTTTGAGTGCCAGTGATTTCTTACCCATTGAATGGCTTTTTAGCCAGTGAGGGAATACAGGGTTATGGGAGATAGCTCATAGTACAAGTTGATCCAGGGACTGGTCTGATTGCCATTTTGGAGTCAGGAAGGAATTTTTCCCCCTCTGAGGCAAATTGGAGAGGCTTCAGATGGGTTTTTTTTTTGCCTTCCTCTGGATCAACTGGCAGTTAGGCAGGTTAAAAAAAAATTAAAACAGATGCCCTGGTATGACGGTTGGGGGTACATTATGTCTGTATGGTGGGGAGTGGAAGGATGGTGACTTGCCGGTATCACTGGAACAAAAATTTTGAAGTCATGCATAGGAAAAGTTCTGTTTTCTGTGTGTTTGTATGAAATTCACCTCAAGCTGTTTCTTTTGTAAATGTGGAATATGTCATGGCCCATTGAGGGCAAACTGTTTGCTGTTTATGTGAAACTTGAATAAATAATAACAATTTTCTTTAAAAAAAAAGGTTAAAAAGGTTGAACTTGATGGACTTGTGTCTTTTTTCTACCTAACTTACTTTTTACTATGCTACTTTTGGGCCTGACAAATTAAGGTTCAATATGAATCATTACACATGCTGTACAACCACTAATGGGCCGAATCCTGCTGAAAAAGGCCGAATCCCAAACAGAATCCTGGATTCAGTGTCTGTGAATACAGACAGTTCCTAACATCATTGCACCCATGCCGAGCCCAGAGCACACTGACACCAGAGCTCACACTCATTGCCTGTTTGTAGTTCCACTTGGCCTGAGTAAATTCTTCTTTGCATCTTAATATTTAAAACTCTCTAATCTGAACTTTAACATAAAATCTGTTTTACCCCATGGAACCTTTTTATTAGACTTTTGTCAAACTTGCCAGCCCTGCCTGTTCCATTCACCCACTTTCCTGCCTTGTCTTACCTGCCTATGGCTAAAATGTGTAAACCTGTTTTCCAGTAACTATTAGGGTTGGGCTTGTATATTACTGGACTGACTGGAAAAAATTATGCTTGATGCCAATGTTATTAATAGGGAATATGCATAAAATTATAGGAATGCTGGTATTTTTTCAATCTTTGGGCCAATTTCCTTACAAGTACCATAGTAAAGGCATACATTAAGCAAATTAGCAAGCCCGCTGCTCCACAACCAGTCCTTGCACTTGCTCGGATTTCTTGAGCACAGGTCACATAGGGGCCTATTTATTATGCTGCGTAAAGCTAAATTAGCCGAAAAACGGTGTTAAAAGCTGTGTAAAATAAATAGCAAGTTTATCAAGCTGTGATTTCTTTTACGCCATGGGAACTCCAGATTTACTTATAATTGCCTGCAAAATTAGGGTTTTTTTATTTATCCTATATGTCTCCTTTACTATCAATGAAGACGGCACAAACCATTTTAATCCACTAGATGGCAGCAAAGAAGTGTTCATCGCTTGTGAATAAAAGTAGTAGCTCCAAAATGATTGCAGAAGGAAATACTAAAATTGCTTCCTATAACTGCACTTCCCATAAAATGTGTTTCTGGAAATCAGGAGATATTTATAATTATGGAAGAAAGAACAGATGTGTAACTTGTCTGAGGGTTGTACATATACCAGAACCAAAAAAGTAATGCATCATATGCATTATATTGTCATGGAAATTCACTTACCAGAACCCACTTGAGGTAAAAAAAAGATCTGTGATTTATTAACTCACAAAGAGTCAGCACTCTGAACAAAGAAATCACAGAGTTTTTATAAACCTGGGAACCTTTGACATAAGAGCTTATGCCATAAAAGGGTGTTATCATTGCAAGAGTATAAAGATATCTCTTCACAGCACCAATAACCAATGAAATGGCTCTTCCTCAAGGTCCATGTGATAATGACCAAGCTAGCTTGAGAAAAGAATCCATCCAAGTCAGGGCGCTCCAAGGGGAATCTGCATAAACAGAATTGTATTTGTTCTTAATCTGATACATTTATGTAAGTATTTGCCGTTTTTGCTTCACTTACATTGCTGCTGTGATATTGAACATTCTCAGATTCTCATGCCTAATAAATATATTTAAAAAAAATGTTGTTACACATTTTAGTAAAATCTATTATGTCACAATATATCTTTAATAACGATGAATATAAATGCAGGTATAACCAGGGTCGGACTGGGGGGGGGGCGCCAGAGGAGACACCTAGTCCAATGCTGAAGGCATCACCAGGAACATAAGACTTACCAGATACCCTCTGCACCACTCCACCTTTTAGGGGTACCTGGTAAGCCTAATGTACCTGGTGGTGCTTCAGCATTGGACTGAGTGTCATGGGAGCTGCTGCCGCAGGGGCCCCCCACACCCGCTCAGGGGCTTCCTCACCCATTACTTACCCATAGGGATTGGGACTAGGTTGATCAACCTCACTGGGTTTTTTCCTGGTGTCCTTCCCAGATGCTACATGCTTGTAACTATGGGTTGTGAAGAGCGGTTTGTGAGATAAGTATAGCCAATGCTTGGATGATTGTGATATCAATAGAACTGAGAGTGTTGCTGGCACATTGAGAAATACAGCAGTTCTGATTGACCGTTGATATATTATCCAGAGGAAATTTATTTCCCATCACATGTGATGCCAAAATATATATCATAATACATTCTCTGGTATTATCCCACAAAATGGGTGGGGGATATATATTATCATCATTTTGTGTGTGTTGAATGTAATACTTTGCACGTTGATAATGGGAGGCCTCCATCAGTTTTCAACCAATGTTTTTTGTGGTTTCAAAAATAAAGCCAAACACTGCACTTGCATAGTAAGGTTTGGGTTAATTGGGATTACATACTAACTACTAGGGATGCTGACACTCCAGATTAATCAAAATTGTTGGGTCAACATCTGACTGTAAAAGAGATTGTCCTTCCTCTAATACCAATTGAATTGAATTCTTTTCTTTTTTTCCCTTTTTTGGTTTTCCCCTCCCCTCCCCTACCTCTCCGCTCTTTATGGTTATTATTCATTGCGATATATATATTTGTAAACTGCAATTGCAATTGTTGTATTTTATTGTGGAAAATAATAAAAACTAAATTACAAAAAAAAAAAAATAAAGTCAAGAGCACTAATAAAAATATAGATTTTTTATGGGTAAACATTGGCCAATGACAATTTTTTGGATGCTGTTTCTTTGAACCAGTTGAAAATGTTTTTTTTCTGCAAAGATTCCAACTAACAATGACACCAGTGCTGTGAGCATTCATATTCCTCTGCTCTAAATAAAAGACCTCCTGTAGCAACTGTAGTTACAGATAGCCAGGATATATCTAATGTTACATGATGTCTAATTACTATAGCACTTAAATTAAAAAATGATAGTTTGCCTTTGAAGGGAGGTTATAATTACATAACATTTCCTTTTCCTATGGCAATTGGTCTGAATTGGTCCATTGTTTAAACTGAGAATGATCTTCCTCTTTCCAAATAACTAATATGTTGTTCTCAATGTTCTCAAACATTAAGGGTTAAAGTGAAAATTAGAATTAGAATTTTCAATTTTTTTTGTCAAAACTCTCAAATTTGAAGTGTGAATTATCCAGTTATAATTTGAATTTGAAATTATCAAACTCTGGCCCTTTAAGAACTCACATTCGACTATTTGCCACCTTAGACCTGCCAAATTGCTGTATAAGTCAATGGGAGAGGTCCAGGGATCAATTTGGTGATATTTGTAGCCTGACGTTCGAGTTTATTTTGGAGAAAAAAACTCAAATCGAGTTTTTTTTTATTTCGATTTGAGCTTTTCTAATTCTAATCAAATTCAATTCGGTTTTTTGGGTAGATTAGATTTGTCCGAACTGAGAAAATTCGATTTTATTAATACATTTTAATTGGTTGAATTTCGAATTTATGGGAGTTTTTAAAAACTCATATGAATTCGAAATTTGACCCTTGATAAATGTGCCACTAAGTATACAGCTAAAAACTAAAAATGTATTTATTTGCAAGAGAGAATTCATTTAACATTGAATGAGCGGAACAGATTAGCATTTTAAGGGGCAACCATGCTTTATATGCGTATATGCTTTGGCACTGTACCAATAGAAGACATCCTAAATTTGAATTATTTTTTTTAGTACAATTGCTCTACAATCAAACCGGTGATAAATAAAGACAAGTCATGGGGCAAGTTTGTCTCCAAGAGGAACTTCTTCATACAAACATATTCCAAAGAAGTATTTTGGTGTTTGCCTATTGCAAATGTAACCTGTATTCTGTGCCTTCTGCTTGATTGAGAGGCACAATCATGGGTACCATAGTGATTAGTAAGAAAAACATGCCTTGGGTGGATCTTGCATTTGCTTTTTGCACTTTTTTTGTATTTTTTGCACTAATGTACAGTTCACAAAGAAGATACAAATACAAAGTTAGTGAGCTGGGTTAATTTGTTGTAGTAAGAAGATGTTTACATTTCGGTTGGTGTGCAGCTACTGAACCTTGGGACTGAGAACTCACAATTAAACTCATTGCAAAAGGTGTTACAGTGCCATTATTAAAAAAAACCCCTTCCAATTAAATGAAACAACCAATACTATGCCTGTAAACACCAAAGAAAGTAATCCAAAGGTTTTAAAAAAGAGATGTGTCTGGTAAATCAATGGAAGCAGATTAAAGTCTATTTCAGCAACATAATCCTTTTTTTTAAGCATCCTTTGAGTATTTTCCATATCGATTTGATTTTCCTTACACGTCTGTTTGCTTCCAGGCCATGTATCAATTCAATCTTTTATGTGCCGTCTCAAGCTCTTTATTCTCACTTTTGGTTTATTTATAACCCAAAACAATATGAAAATTATTCTAAACTCAATAATATCAACTCACCCATAGGAATATATTGATATTATAATAACAGCCTGGGCAAAATTACAGTACAGCTCATGCCTAGGAGGTCCTTTTACTCATTGTGACAATATTTTATTCATAGCAGCAATATTATGTTGATGGGAATATATGTAAGACGTAAAAAAAAATCTAGAAATGCTATTGGACAAAAATCACAGGTTTAAACTATGCAAATAAATACAGTATGTGACAGTATTCCTCATTCTGGTAATTCCAGGTATTAGAATAACTGCATGTTATCCCACTTTTCTACACATTTTTGTTGAACATCATCATATATACTGATATTGATCAGAAGGCAACTGTAGTCTGTAGGTCCCTTCTGAGACATTGCTACTATGTGATTGCATTTAAAAGGATTCTGTCATCATTTTTATGATGTAGTTTTTAATACAAAAGTACACTTTGTACAAAGCAAATTATTCATCCTATCATTTAAAAGTTCACTTTCAGACTAATAATGTATATTTTGTAGCTTTAATAATGATTTATAGGCAGTTTATTAGGTATAAACTACCACAAAGAATGTTTTTAGCAGTGCACATGATTTCTGATTTGTTTTTTCTGTACAGTGCTGAAACCTTCTTCAGACTTCAGGTAATGTGCTTTTTTTAGAAGGGTAAAGGGCCTCTTGGGGTGTTAGAAAACATTGCTTTTGACTATACAGTAAATAATGCATTTGGGGCTAAATTTCACACTACCTCATACTGTATTTAAAGAGGAAGTAAAGTCTAAAATAAAAAATAAGGCTAGAAATGTTGTATGTTGTATACTAAACATAAACATGAAATTACTGCACCATAAGCCTAATTAAACAAATGATTTATGCTTTCAAAGTTGGTCTTAGGGGGATCACCATCTTGTAACTTTGTTTACCATCTTTGCAAGACCAAGACTGTGCACATGCTCAGTGTGGTCTGGGCTGCTTAGGGATCGTCATAAATTATCAAAACAGCACAAGTCAAATAATAAGTTTGTCAGGTAAAATGGGAGACCTAGAATTAATTGCATGCTCTAAAAATTATGATATAATTGGTATCACTGAAACCTGGTGGGATGAAACATGTGACTGGATTGTGAATTTAAATGGTTACACCCTTTTTAGGAGGGATAGAGGGATTAAAAAGGGTGGAGGAGTGTGTTTGTATGTAAAGCCTGAATTAAAGCCATGCGCTAAAGAAATAAAAATAGCTGGCACTGGTGAGGGTGTAGAATCACTCTGGGTAGAGATTTCGACTGGGCAAAAGGTATCAAAAAGAATTATCATTGGTGTATGCTATAAACCACCTCGTATAAGTGTCGAGTATGAAGCCGAGCTACTCTTGCAGATACAAGCGGCTTCACAGCTGGGTCAAGTTGTTGCTATGGGTGACTTCAATTATCCAGACATTGACTGGGGTAATGGGGTTGCTAAGACAGAAAAAGCTAGTAGGTTTGTAAATATGCTGAATGACAACTTTTTATTCCAGCTCGTTCAAGAACCTACTAGGAATAACTCTCTTTTGGACCTTGTAATAACTAACAATACTGAACTCATCTCTAACATTTGTGTGGGTGAGCATTTAGGGAATAGTGATCATAACATGGTCTCCTTTGAGATTCTGTTGCAGAAGCAATTCTATAAGGGAGTAACTAAAACACTAAATTTCAGACGTGCAAACTTTGACAGTATAAGGGCATCTCTGCAACATATTAAGTGGGAAATGCTTTTCTCAGGGTTAAACACAGAACAAAAATGGGAAGTCTTTAAAATGCTGCTTAATAAATATACTTGTCAGTATATTCCACTTGTAAGCAAGGAACGTTGTTGCAAAGCAAAACCTTTTTGGTTCAATAGAACCGTTGGTGTTGAGGTGGGTAAGAAAAGACGTGCTTTTAAAACTTTCAAGTTAGCTGGTACAGCCGAATCATTTATAAGGTACAAGGAGGCCAATAAATCATGCAAAGAAGCTATAAGGCAAGCTAAAATTGCTATAGAAAAGGATATTGCAGTAAGCAGTAAAAAAAATCCAAAATTATTTTTTAAATATGTTAATAGTAAAAAAATGAAGCAGGAAGGGGTGGGTCCCTTACTATCAGAGGGGGGTCAGCTGGTTGATGAAAACAAATTAAAAGCGCAGATTCTGAATTCATATTTTTCATCTGTCTACACAAATGAGGAATCAGTAAGTGAAGGTTTCCTTCTTAACAGTCCCAATTCTAGTAATACAACTAATGATGCATGGTTCACACATGATGAAATTCAAAAGAGACTAGAACATGTTAAGATTAACAAAGGTCCAGGGCCAGATGGTATTCATCCCAGGGTAATTAGCGAGCTTAGCTCTGTGATTGCCAAACCTCTTTACTTAATTTTTCAGGATTCATTGAGATCTGGCATAGTGCCGAGAGACTGGCGAATTGCTAATGTGGTGCCTCTATTCAAAAAAGGATCCCGTTCTCAGCCTCAAAACTATAGGCCAGTTAGTCTGACGTCAGTGGTAGGAAAGCTTTTCGAAGGGTTAATAAAGGATAAGATACTGGACTTCATAGCAAATCATAATACTATGAGTTTGTGCCAGCATGGTTTTATGCGTAATAGATCTTGCCAGACTAACTTAATTTCTTTTTATGAGAATGTAAGTAGACACCTCGATTCTGGGATGGCAGTGGATGTGATTTACTTAGATTTTGCTAAAGCATTTGATACAGTGCCACACAAAAGGTTACTGGTTAAATTAAGGAATGTTGGCCTGGAACATAGTATTTGTACTTGGATAGAGAACTGGCTAAAAGATAGACTACAAAGAGTGGTGGTAAATGGAACATTTTCTAATTGGACCAATGTTGTTAGTGGAGTACCGCAGGGCTCTGTACTAGGTCCCTTGCTTTTCAACTTGTTTATTAATGACCTGGAGGTGGGCATTGAAAGTACTGTTTCTATTTTTGCAGATGATACTAAATTGTGCAGAACTATAGGTTCCATGCAGGATGCTGCCACTTTGCAGAGTGATTTGTCTAAACTGGAAAACTGGGCAGAAAACTGGAAAATGAGGTTCAATGTTGATAAATGCAAGGTTATGCACTTTGGCAAAAATAATATAAATGCAAGTTATACACTAAATGGCAGTGTATTGGGAGTTTCCTTAAATGAGAAGGATCTAGGGGTCTTTGTAGATAACACGTTGTCTAATTCTGGGCAGTGTCATTCTGTGGCTACTAAAGCAAATAAAGTTCTGTCTTGCATAAAAAAGGGCATTAACTCAAGGGATGAAAACATAATTATGCCTCTTTATAGGTCCCTGGTAAGGCCTCATCTGGAGTATGCAGTGCAGTTTTGGAATCCAGTACTTAAGAGGGATATAAATGAGCTGGAGAGAGTGCAGAGACGTGCAACTAAATTGGTTACAGGGACGGAAGACTTAAATTATGAGGGTAGACTGTCAAGGTTGGGGTTGTTTTCTCTGGAAAAAAGGCGCTTGCGAGGGGACATGATTACACTTTACAAGTACATTAGAGGACATTATAGACAAATGGCAGGGGACCTTTTTACCCATAAAGTGGATCACCGTACCAGAGGCCACCCGTTTAGACTAGAAGAAAAGAACTTTCATTTGAAGCAACGTAGGGGGTTCTTCACAGTCAGGACAGTGAGGTTGTGGAATGCACTGCCGGGTGATGTTGTGATGGCTGATTCAGTTAATGCCTTTAAGAATGGCTTGGATGATTTTTTGGACAGACATAATATCAAAGGCTATTGTGATACTAAGCTCTATAGTTAGTATGGGTATATAGAATTTAATTAAAAGTAGAGGGGTGTATGTATGGATGCTGGGTTTTCATTTGGAGGGGTTGAACTTGATGGACTTTGTCTTTTTTCAACCCAATTTAACTATGTAATATCTGCCAGAATCCGATACATCAAGACTAATTAATAATCAGAATATGCAGACTACACTTGGTCCTGTGTTGTCATGTAATCTAATATGGATTTTATAGTTTCTCTCCAACCCTGCAGAACAAGTGGCTGCAGCAAAATAATCCCCCAGTTTATCTGTTTTAATCTGGCTCCATGATCTCTGTCCTTGCAGCTGGAGTTGGAAACAGTAAAAGGGGATGTAAAGTCAAAAATCCAATACAAATCTCTACACAGTCGTCGACTGCTCTACAGGGAAACAAACAAAGCTGCTTGATTTCTGCAGGGCTGGGAAGTAAGCGGGGGCTCCCCCTGCTGTTCATGAGTATGATTGTTTCCCTGCCCAGCAGTTAGGGGCCGTCTGACATTTCCTATCCATAGAAATAAATGAAGGGGGACTTTGACTGCATACAGTCAGGTTTCTTATAAAAACTGTACACATTTTTTAATTAAAGTATATTGGAGATCGGTTTCTTTTTCATTAAAGAAAGTAAAAATGGGATTTTATTTCTTGCCTTTACATGCCCTTTAATGACAGTACATGCATGCTGATGACAAAACAATGCTGTTCGTGTTGTTACAGTTTACACAAATTGATAAAGTAGCCTTAAGGAATGGTGCTTCACAGGCCCTTTATTTGGAAACCTCCAGGTCCCAAGCATCAGGGCCGGACTGGGCAGACAGGACACCGGGAAAAAACCTGGTGAGCTTCAGATCTTGTGGGCCCCATCATGCCAGACCTGCTCCCTGCCTGAACCTGTCACCACTGCCCTGAACCTCCTTTTCCTGGCCTGGTACGCGTGCATGCGGGGCAGGCTGGAAGGTGGTTGCGGCAGGGGCTGGGAGCCCAGAGAGGTCTTTGCTTCAGGGACTATGGGGGGTTTTCATGGAGGCAATGAAGAATATTGCCCATCACTAGCTGTGAGTAAGCACAAGTGTTGTATATTTACACTATAGTATGTTTTTTAGAAATCGCTATATATGGAACACTAGATATGCAAGGATGGGACTTATGAATTTGTATTAAGGTTATTAAGGAAAAAAACAAACAAACAGATGATCAATGAATAGCACAGTCCTCTGAAAAACACTATTTATCATGCTGTGTAAAACATCACTGGTGATTTTGCCCATAGAAACCTTTGCTTTTGTTTTCTAATTTGTAGGTGACTGATTAAATCTAATTGATTGGTTGCTATAGGCAACATCACAGGTAATGTTTTAATAGCCCTCCTTCCCCACCCAATGTCATCCATGTTTCACTGCATTATGTAGAAGTATAGTTGGTGCTGGTGCTCTGTAAGTCATGTTGAAAGGGTGGCACTTTTTGGTTATGTATTGCACAGGCATGGTTGTGTGCTCTGAAACTACTGATTTCCACTAATCCCATGGTTTTAAAAGGCACTCAATAAATCATTACTATTCATGTCACTATTTATGTGACATAAAATAGTTGATCCTGATACTTTTGTGAAAATTTGATTTAAATATTATATATATATATATATATATATATATATATATATATATATATATATATATCTGAAGTTTCTCTTACAAATTGCATGGCACAGTGCACAAAAATTATAAGATATTACTGCAGTGACAATCAATTCTAGACTCCATAATTTTTTCTGTGCTTTACAGGAATAGCTGTGAGCATGTTCTCTGCTAGAAAATAACAAATTGATCCCTTTAGGGCATGAATAACGTTTTATATAAAAAGGCATCATTTTCATACAAACCACCAATTAGCTGATAAAGTAGGGTTACCAGATCACTTGTAAATTCAGGGACATGTCTAGAAAATTCACCTAGAGTGCCACACTGATTGTAATTTAAATGCAATCCAATGCAGCCCTGTAGCATGCATTTATTAAATGTGTCTCTGAATTTGGAAGCGATCTGTTAACCTTATATAAAGGTTTTGTGGAAAAAAGAGAGCACATGAAAATATGTTAGGGCTGAACTGTGAGAGATATTGATAATTATGATCCATCCAAATGTTAGAGCGAGGCTGTCACACATAGTGAATTGAAGGGAAAGCCATATTTGCACCCTCTCAGTCGATCTTTACTATAGATACATTAATAAACATAACAACAATATTAAATAGGGATAAATGTGTACCATGTTTTGCTGTGCATTAATAGATTAGACAGATCTGATATAGTTATTTATTAGGATTTATTTATTAGGATGCTACCTTACACAAACAGAGGCAATCTGAAGCAAACTCACTTGGGTTATAACTAAACCTCATTAGAAGCTGAAGGCAAGATAATGCCTAAACATATTTCTGATTATCCAATTCCACTGAAAGTGCATTATTCTACATACATTTTTTGTGCCCGTTGTGAGTCATTTTTTTTTAATTTATCCATATTTATATCTAATTAAACACATTGTCATAAAAAAAATATTCTCTGGTTTGGATTGTATCTATTTTATGAAAACAATAAACACATTTTAATAAACAATCCATTCTTAGTTTTAGCCCCGATCTATGTATTTAATCCATATTTAGTCCAAATAAGGATCTTCTAAGGCGGGTATTTTACAATATGTTCCTGTATGTAAAGGAATATATAACCAGGCCCGGATTTGTGGAAAGGCCACCAAAGCCCGGGACTAGGGCGGCAGGATTTTAGGGGGTGACATGCTGCCTAACCACACACTACACTGGGGATTCACATGAGATACAATAGTTTTTTTAATTTCCTGTGTGCAAATCCCCATTACTCCGGTTGATGAACAGCAGCAGGCCTAGGGGCAGCGACTAAGTAAATGCAGCCCTGTATACAGTATAACACTACATCTATGAAGGCAACCTATTGTTCCGAGCTAAGAAATCTGTAGAAAGTTTCATAGAAGCCTGGGGTGGCCAGAAGGAGAAGGAAAGCCTGACAGAGACATGAGGGGGAGAGAGAAAGAGACTAGGGAGCTGCAGGTGGGTCCAGAGAGCTGGAAGGCACCATCAGAAGCAGTCCCTTGGATTGGGTTGGCACAGGAAAGCAAAATACTGTGCATGGAGAGAAAGAGATTATGAGAGGAGTCCTGACTGGAGGAACAATTACCTGCAGGGGATCCCCGTCTGAGTATCCAAAGGGGCTTCTAGTCAAACTTCCCAAACTGTCCTGCTTGACTCACCTGAAGAGAAGTGAGTATCATTATTTATAGTAAAAGAGCATTCACAGATTTAAGAGATTGTGTTTGAGATTGAGTTAATGGACTTTACATATTGAGTCAGACAGTTTGCTTCTGCAAAGTTAGTTAGTGAGACTTCACAAATCCTTTTCAAATATTTTGGTGATCCCTCACTCCACCTGTATTCAGGGTATCTCCAACAGAGTAGCAGCCCCGTCCAGCCACAAACCTTCCAAATCAGCTTCAAATAAACTCTGGAGACCCGCAGCAATTCAATGTGTCTTTATTTCACACAACATGTTTTGGATAAACATATCCTTCATCAGGTGTCACAAGCATCTGATGAAGGATATGTTTATCCGAAACATGTTGTGTGAAATAAAGACACATTTAATTGCTGTGTTTCTCCAGAGTTTATTTGAAGCTGATTTAGTTAGAGACCCTTATTGCCACCATGTTAGCAGTGTTGCTTGTATTAGCTGCCCTTTTCTTGTAAGATGAAAAGTAATTTAGTTTACCAAAGTCTTTGTGTATTATTATTGTTCCTAGTGGGGCCACCCGTAGGTGCATTCCCTGATCCCACTAGGTGGAGGAACTGCTCTAATAAGTAGTAGGTACCCAGTATTTTCCAATACCACTGCAGAGTGGCTCAGGTTTGTCCTGTGCCATCAGGTAAGTGCCACACGTGGTGTGTAACGCCAACAGGGTTACACTTGCTTTACTGCTTTCTCCTCTGACCAGGTGCAACCACCCCAAGTCCGTAGCTTAAAGGTACACACACCACAAATCACCAATTTTGGCAGTGCAAACAATATTTCTAAAAGCATTCAATCTTAATTTAAACATTCATTAAAAGACTCACTAGGGTTATATAAAGACTGTCTGGGTTGACCACAGACAGTTTTTTTTAAAGGGGATCTTAAGGTAAAATATTATATTGCAGGTACTGCTCATAAACTTAAAAAGAAACATATTTGCAATGTTCTTTAATTCGAAATTGTGTACCATTTTTAAAATAACTGATTCTGTGCAGCTGAATTCACTATTCATCTCCTCCTCCTTCTAAAGTTGCGCACAGGAATCCTTCCCTGGCCGGCTTCAGCACTTGTCTGCATTCTAAAAGTGGGGTTGTTTCTCACTGAGATTAGTCTCAATGATAAATTAACAAATTAAACAACCTGCCCTTCGTCATGCAGTCAAGCTCAGCAGTGCCCAATAGTTTTTTTTCTCTCCTGCGCGCAATTTCTAAATGAAGTACATTGCAAATATGTTTCTTTTAAGGTTTACAAGCAGTACATGTAATATTGTTTTTTTGTCTTTACATCTCCTTTAATGGATGTTGAAATAAAATTTGAAAGCTTTTAAGAACATTGATTGCGGTCTTCAAAGCTCCTGGGGTGCTCTGCCAAAAATTGATGATTGGAAAATGGCTGAAAGCTGAATCCTCCATAAGAAACTTGGCGAAATACTAAACTGATATGAAACCTTAATTTTCATATTTAAATTGTGATCTGTGAACAAGGTGCAGGTGCAGTTTTTTCAGAGCCAGTGGCACTTCACATGCTCAGTGTGCTCTAGGCTGCCATTTCTAGAATCCATTAACGCATTAGCAGAAAGAAAAGATACAAATGTCGTTAAAGCTGATGTTAAAAACTGATTATTAATTCTGATGCATTGCTTTCTATGCTGCCAGGCTTGAATGAAGAATTTCATATTGTCTATATACTATATATTGCACATTTGCCATAAGTTATTTAACTCACAGCAGCCTAGTAAATGTGCTTTAAATCAGAAGAAAAGAAGATGGAGAGGACAGATCATCACTGTTAAAGGGCTTTGGTGGCCTTATACTTGTATGGAAGTACAACATAAGGTGTGATAATTCTAGTCAAATTCTTTGTTTTGCTTCGTCTCTCATTTAATAAAAAAAAAGCAACAACAATAAAGAAAACATAACCAGTTATGATTAGCAATAAAAAGAAAGAACATTTTTTATCTTAGAGAATTATCACGTTCTAACTACTGGTATATGTATTACAAAATGCTGCAAACGTAACACACTATTGCAAGTCCATGTTAATCTAACCTTGGCCTGCAGCTGAACGATATATTTGATGTATTCTACCTTTGAACAGAAATGACTCTATAAACCTGAGGAATCAAGGGGAAAAAATAAAGCTGCACTGCTCATGATAAGCTTCATATCAGCAAGCTGAGAATTAAATGATTCAGAATATTTCAACACAAAATAGATACAGGAAGCATTATCAATTTTATGGCAGTATCATTTTGCGGAAGACATTTGCCACACGCTATCTAATTTAATAATGTGTCAGTTATAAGGAATGAGCTGCCTCTACTGTTTAGTTCTGAGAGCTTTTGCAAACCTATTTGTCCTTGATTATTATTACATGTCAATGAGAAATTCATAAATAGCAGAAGGGAAAAAAACTGAGATGTTTTGATAATCAATATTTAAGACGAAGCAAGCGAGGTGGTTGTAAAATGAATAATTGGCTCTCATTTCATTTACTGGATTCATTACTGGCATGTGGCTAGGCCAGTGCTAATACCTGCATCCCCTAACTTACATGACTTGTTCCCCATTCTTCCTGACATCTGTTCTGGTTCCCTTGCCTGCCCAGAACCCTCTCCTTGGTTCTCTCTCTTTAAAGGGGACCCGTCACCCAGAAAATCCTATTTTATAACATTAGTCAAGCAAAATGAACTTTAATTACACTATGTAAATTATTTGAATCTTGCTTCCTTCAGTCTGGGATTTCAAAATTATAGCAAGCAGGCAGCAGCCATTTTGTGCACAGTGTTATTAAGACAAGCCTTGCATTATCTCAGAATCTTGTTTGTGCAGAATGGGGGAACTGATGTTCATCCCCATGCCCTGGTTACATAATTAAACAGCGAAGAGAACGGGGAACTATGTGGAGAGCAGTGAAATCTAGGAAGTTCTGAATGGAAAGTGAAAGTAATTGTCTGCCCTTCTTCTATGCCCAGGGCATAGAGGAGGGCAGACAATATGTGATTGACAGCTGAGATTTTTAAATGAGCTTACAACAGCTATGAATGCTTTAATAAAAATTAGAAATTGGATTTCATGTTTAATTTGAAAAGGAATTTTATTATATAGATGTTTGTGTCTGGGTGACAGGTCCACTTTAAAGCAGAAGGGAAGGCTTCGTGCACTTGAGGGTGCCAAATGTTACCAGTGTATACCAGTGAGCACCACCGATCGATCCTCTTCCGGCTTCTTCTATCTGCAAATTTCCCGGGACAAACGCATGTTAAGCTGAACGAAATAGCCGACTTTTTAGTTCAGCTTTTTGTTCTACTGTGCATGTGCAGCCGCACGAAGAAAGAGGAAGAAGGAAGAGGATGGCTCCATGGTGCTCACTGGTATAACCCCAGGCCGGTGCAGTTTTCTGCTGATAGGAGCACCGGCCCAGGGTTTCAGGTAAGTCAATACAATCACTTTGGGTGCCTAACATTCAGCACCCCCAAGTGCACAAAGCCTTTCCTTCTCCTTTAAGACCTGGCGGCATCCGAGTAGCCAAGGGCTCCTCCTGACATGAAAGGCAGCTGTTAAATGCAGAAGTGTGAGCCATTAATGGAACCTTAGAATCTTTTCTGGTTTTTGGGATCCCAAACATGAAAATTATAACCTAAAGCTTGGGTAAACATATGCACGTGTTTTGAGCTAATTTTTGAATATCTCCTAGGATGGTGCTTCATGGACTTTTAAAGTAAGAGGGGTTCACAAATTGTGGTAACTGCAAAGGAAAGGAATCTATTAGATTTTAACAGGATTCTACACAAAGTTTGAAGGGAGCGTGTAAGGATATAAGAGACCAAAGGATCTGAGTTGAGTTACCTAAAGCCTTAACTATTTAGAGCTTTGAAAATGAGTTAGCCAATGTTAAATGAAGCCCTCCTTACAGTGTGAGTACTAGATTCCAATTACCATGTGACAATAATGTGGTTCTCCGGCATCCTGTATTATTTGTGGTCAGTGCAGAACTTTCTAAGCAAAGCCTTGCTAGATGCCATTGTAGTTATGGAACCAAGGCCAAGAGGAAACAAATTTAACTTGGTTTATACTCAGCAAGAATGTTTAATTCCTACAATATTCCTCATGTAGAAGAAATAGCATTTAGGGTTAGATGCCACCTGATATTTAAGAATTGAATAATAGGCCTCAGGTATACTCTACCTATTTCTATACCCATTTGCTGTTCTTCTTGACATTTTCTGATCACTCTGTCCACCACTGTACTTTCAGTTTATATGGATTGAGTTTTAGCTAGTTAACAATCATCCACTTTTGCAGATAAGCTAGGCAGGTGTTCTTTTAATGCAGACTGAAGAATAGCTATGTGCCATCTGCAAGGAAGTGATAACAATCCAAGATGCTGGATAATATTATATATATGAAGTGACAACTGACACATGTAGATTACAAATAACACAGGGGAGAAGACAGGGTCTTAAGGTGCTTTGTTTGTTAGAGGTAATTTTGTAGAGAAATATATTCCTGATAACATATTTTATGAAATATGCCTATCAAAAAGAACTTCGCTAGCTGAATCAAATGCAACAAGAGAGTCCAGGAGAATCAGCATTCTCCTCATCATTCACAACATGTACCAGATATTGACATCCCTGTCATCAGCATTATGTGCTTTTCAGACCAATGTCCTTATGTTACTTTGAAAGGATCATGGTAGAGAATTGTTTAAAGTACAGTTAAACCTTCCACACAAAGTTGGAACAGCTTTTTTGAGTTATTTAAATACCCGCCACTCTGGTTGCTAAGAGGTTATTAGTAAGGCTGCAGCATCTACTTAATCACTTAGGATTTCTTCTCTTTCTCTAACCCTCAGGAATTTGCTTGGCTGTTAGCTACTGAAAATGCTCAGTTCTTTTCAGCTCATATCACTAAACAAACCCTTCAGTCTAGCAGCCAATGAAGAGTTGGTATTCCACATAAAATCTAGCTTTCTGCTTTTTTTCTCTTAACCTCCTCTCCTGAGCTTTACTATTATGGGGCTCATTCCTAGCAAAACTGTTTGTCAAAGTAAGTTCTGCCTGTGTAAGCCTGCATTCTTGATTGCATGAATCCTACAGTACAAATGTGCTCTTTGCAGTTGTAAATGTCACTGATGATGTGTCAGAGGGAAAATGGCCGCCGGGTGAAAGCTGCTATTGCTTTTAGGAAAATGTATTGATGCTGCCATTTAGGTCGGGAAGAGGTGCCCAACCTATATAGATGGTAGGAAAATATATGCTTTACGTGTCCCGTATAAATAGCTGTGTGAACTGGATTTCAGACCTCACTGACATACTTCAAAGTTTGTCCAGGGTCTAGCCCATAATAGTTGAGTATATATATATATATATATATATATATATATATATATATATATATATATATATATATATATATGTGTGTGTGTGTGTGTGTTATTAAGCCAAGGAATTCAAATAAACATGGAGGAGCTCTGTCAAGTATTGTAGGACTTGATTTTAAGGGGAAATATCCTTCCTTCCCAGCGACCAATAAATAAGCAACAATGCTCTTCCCTATGGTCCTGTTTATTGGAAGACTATGTAGTTGTTTAGCAGTGGTGCACGGTGGTCTGTGCTTTCATGCAAGGTCACATGATGTATACCTTATTAATCTAGCATAAAAATGGCATTCCTTTGCTACAGGCTTTGCTTAGTCTGTCGATTTTCCTGAATCAATGTTCTGTTCAGTTGTGGTTGCAACTGTCTCATCTGCCATGACACAATGGCGCAATATTGGCCTAGGAGAAAGGGGGATCCTCTGATGGATGATGATACTGCCTGTTTATCAAGCTTTAGAAAAACTTTCATGCTTCAGGTCAAGTATCCCCTTTCAGCTTTTATTCACACATTATGGCCATTACTCTGTATTCCAGTATGTTTGGCTGCTGAGACCAGGTAGAACAGCAAAGCTCACAATGAACAATGATGCTTTTGTATCTGCTTCTGGCAGTGTCTGGAAGGCAAGCTTACTGGACTGGACTGCCAACAAACCTTTTGATCTGGTGAGCCTGGGAAACAATTGGGGAAGGAATGTTCCTGTAAAATTACAATTTACAATAATTCAGCACCCAATTTGTATTTCTGTACACAGTCACTTCCTGGGGAAACCATGCATGGGTCAACACTCCAGAGAAGAAAGTCCTCGGAGGTCCACAGGTCTTTGTCACTACTGTGGCAACAATAACATTTTGTCGCAGCCTTTCTTTGACTTTAGACCACTCCCATGACTAGTTAGTTAACTTAATCTTAGGAAACAATATTCCTCCACCTTTTATCCTAAAAACAATTGGTTCAGGCAATCAGCTAGCCTTTATTTTTAGGAAACAATATAATTAGGTGGAACTTTGTCAGTGGGCTGAGTTTGCTAAAGATAATCTTATTCATGAAAGTATTGGCACTTCTCCTTGTCTATAGCCTTCATCCATCTGTCCTTCCTCCCATGTCTGTGAAAGTTAATGTACCCACTGCTGAATCCATCAATCCAAATTTCAAAGTCATCTGGCCAGAAGTTCACCAAGCTAAGTCTGTCTGCTTTTGCTGCTAGCAAACATTGTTGTGCATTCCCTCCTTTGCAAGTCAGGCTTGTAATTGGTTGTCTACTAAACAAAGCATTTTTATTGCAGTAAACGGTGCCTATCATTCAATACTCCTTGGAGATGGATTATAAGAGGAAGCCTGGGGATGTGGTTGAAGCAGAGTGCACTAAGACTGTGTTTATTAAACATATTTTGAATTTGTAGCACCAAGCTAGCTTTGGCATTCTGGATCTGCTGAAGCCCTTCTTGTGCAGTTGTATTGACAACGTTGTGGATTGATATGTATTGACATACTTACCTCTGGACTATGAAGCTTCCCATCTGCTACTGACCTTTTGGCAGTTCTACAACTGCCTTTTATTTCTGGCCTCTTTTATGGACACTGAAGCTTGCCATCCCGTTCTCAGCCTCAAAACTATAGGCCAGTTAGTCTGACGTCAGTGGTAGGAAAGCTTTTCGAAGGGTTAATAAAGGATAAGATACTGGACTTCATAGCAAATCATAATACTATGAGTTTGTGCCAGCATGGTTTTATGCGTAATAGATCTTGCCAGACTAACTTAATTTCTTTTTATGAGAATGTAAGTAGACACCTCGATTCTGGGATGGCAGTGGATGTGATTTACTTAGATTTTGCTAAAGCATTTGATACAGTGCCACACAAAAGGTTACTGGTTAAATTAAGGAATGTTGGCCTGGAACATAGTATTTGTACCTGGATAGAGAACTGGCTAAAAGATAGACTACAAAGAGTGGTGGTAAATGGAACATTTTCTAATTGGACCAATGTTGTTAGTGGAGTACCGCAGGGCTCTGTACTAGGTCCCTTGCTTTTCAACTTGTTTATTAATGACCTGGAGGTGGGCATTGAAAGTACTGTTTCTATTTTTGCAGATGATACTAAATTGTGCAGAACTATAGGTTCCATGCAGGATGCTGTCACTTTGCAGAGTGATTTGTCTAAACTGGAAAACTGGGCAGAAAACTGGAAAATGAGGTTCAATGTTGATAAATGCAAGGTTATGCACTTTGGCAAAAATAATATAAATGCAAGTTATACACTAAATGGCAGTGTATTGGGAGTTTCCTTAAATTAGAAGGATCTAGGGGTCTTTGTAGATAACACGTTGTCTAATTCTGGGCAGTGTCATTCTGTGGCTACTAAAGCAAATAAAGTTCTGTCTTGCATAAAAAAGGGCATTAACTCAAGGGATGAAAACATAATTATGCCTCTTTATAGGTCCCTGGTAAGGCCTCATCTGGAGTATGCAGTGCAGTTTTGGAATCCAGTCCTTAAGAGGGATATAAATGAGCTGGAGAGAGTGCAGAGACGTGCAACTAAATTGGTTAGAGGGACGGAGTACTTAAATTATGAGGGTAGACTGTCAAGGTTGGGGTTGTTTTCTCTGGAAAAAAGGCGCTTGCGAGGGGACATGATTACACTTTACAAGTACATTAGAGGACATTATAGACAAATGGCAGGGGACCTTTTTACCCATAAAGTGGATCACCGTACCAGAGGCCACCCGTTTAGACTAGAAGAAAAGAACTTTCATTTGAAGCAACGTAGGGGGTTCTTCACAGTCAGGACAGTGAGGTTGTGGAATGCACTGCCGGGTGATGTTGTGATGGCTGATTCAGTTAATGCCTTTAAGAATGGCTTGGATGATTTTTTGGACAGACATAATATCAAAGGCTATTGTGATACTAAGCTCTATAGTTAGTATGGGTATATAGAATTTAATTAAAAGTAGAGGGGTGTATGTATGGATGCTGGGTTTTCATTTGGAGGGGTTGAACTTGATGGACTTTGTCTTTTTTCAACCCAATTTAACTATGTAACTATGTAACTATCTAACATGTTTTAACTATATCTTAAGGTTTACTTAGCTGTTCACCTTGCTGTCCAAAAGTGTCCAAAAGTAGCTGCTTGTGCATCTTTACCTCAGGGTCTGATTCTATTGCTGCTGTATACACTTGACCACAGACACCATTTAGGGCAATGGCACACGCAGGATATCTGTGGGTACATGTGGGTGACAAACCTCCCGAGAATACTTTGTTATTTTGAAACATTATAATGAAAGCATGCACTTTACATGCTGTGATCCTGAGTAGATTTGAGAAAATCCTTTATTATGCATTGTCTTGGGGTGAGTCTAATCCAGATCGGAAAGTATTTTAAGGAGATTTGTCTCATGCCATTGTAAGGTCTGTAAGGGTTATTGACAGAAACAGCTGTGAGAACCTTGTAAGAAGTTTGTAAACCCTCCAATAATAATCACTTTTAAATCCATAAGCAAGCTTTATAGTTTTCTTATATTTAACAACACCCAAGTGAATCTGAACCCTAATTTGCCTATAGAAATCAAGGCAACGAAGGGCCAAATCCTGCTGAAAAAGGGCAAATCCCTTACAAATACTGGATTCTGTGCACCCTTATTTACATTTAACATACATCTATTATATATAATAATAGGATTCCATCTCTTGATAGAAGTCTACAACACAACAGATTTTTTCCGTAAGATCTGTGTGACCCACAATGCACTTTGCTTCAGCTTGTGTCAAACTGCAGGTTTAGTCAACAGCCCTGTATCTATCACCTGCTCATGGTGTACTACCCTTGCATTTGATATGGCAGCAAATCAACCACAGGTGTAATATGTAGTATCAGATAGATGCAGATGCTAATGAAATGACTCCCTGTACTTTCACTTATCTGAAAGTAACAAGCACTCCTGTGTGCCAATATATTACATTTGTTCATTAAACCATCTGTAAACCACACGTTTTGTTAATTGTTGTTATCTTTATTGTTTTTATGAGACCATTGAAGGTCTTCAGTCACCAAAATGTGATACTTTATCTACCAGTAAGAACATTTTCAAACTTGGGATTTTATAATTGTCAGTTCCTGTTTCTTCAATCACCAGCCATTATGTAGAACTCTGAAACATACAGAGTTCATAAAACCATATAAAATGAAGCAAATATATTTTCTTTTGGGATCAGTAACATAAAACATCAGAAAGCATTCATGTACTATTAATAACTATGTTCACCTAGTCTGCACTTCGGAAAATAGTCGTTTCAAAATAAAATTTGAATGGTGCCGAAAATAAATAATCTGCCAATACTGTACAGAAATAGTTTAAAAGTCTGGTTTATGATGTTACCAGCCTATTAAATGATACCACTGATGTATTTTTTTAATTTCCAGGAATAAATATATTGTTATGCCATTTGAACCTGAACAGCAGCCTGGAAGCAAAATATCGATACATTATTACAATTATGTTCCACAAACAAAAATGCTATTTTAATTAACAGTATCCTGTATGTGTGAGTGTGTGTTTGTATAGAGTTGTGTGTGTGTAATAACTGAACAATTCCAAGGAACATCATTTTGGGTAATTGCATTAGGATTGCATTTGTGGTGGCATAGATTAGTTGTACTGTACATTATTTTGGCAACAGCAATTTATTTTGGTGTCACTGTTAGTGCTCCACAGTTAAGATATGACATTCTTTAAGAGGCTAATAAATTGCTTTTCTAACATAAAGTCATGTCCCTGTTCTGCGATCACTACGATGTTAAACTTTACAAAAAGAGCAGACTAGAGGAGAGTAAATTGCTTTTTGCTTGTGCTATTATTCCACAGGGATTTGGTGAAAACATTTACTCCAGTCTGAAAGGATTTGAAGTCATTTAACTAACCATCAAACATGCAGAATGAATAAAAGTGTGCTGGCCCGTTTAAACTCCCCAATAATTAACACCATGGAAGTCAGTAAATCAAATGCTTCCGGAAAAATTTTCAGCTGCTCTGATTTAGAAGAATAAAGGAATTTCAAGGTGTTTGCGCGACTTGATGAAATGTTGAAGGAATAAATGAAACCGTCCTATTTATCCAAGTAGAGATGTCTGTTTCACTTCTCTTTAAATTACAGCAGGTGCAAAGTCTCCTCTTTTTTTGGCCTATTTGATAATGTGTTTAATTGTCCATCTTTGACCTGTACAGCTCCGAAGGATTACATCAATGCCACCTTTGCTTTTACTTTCAACTTCTAAACATCGTCCTGTGCCTCTGTTCATTATTGCTCCATTCTGCAATTAAAAATGGATATTTAGCAATTACTCTTAACCTTATATTGTTTGAAAATGTTTTTTTAATTATCTAGGCCTAGTTTTTGAGAGGAGAAATGTTGCCTTATATAAGCTGCTTTGAAAAGATATTCTCTAAAATACAACAGACTGGCCAGAAATTCTCCTTTGAAATTCAAGAAATATGGGGCATCTGGGCCAAGGCCAGAAGCAACATATCAGATTTTATTGGTCATAATAACAATCCTGTTTCTGAAGCCAAAACATCAGATCATTACTGAATTTATTCGGCAGGTGCAAATCCACAGCGAATTTCCACATTTCGGCGCAGGCGAATAAATTCATGAAATTGCTGCAAACAATTCATCGGCGAACATTCGCTGGCGTTAAAATATATTTGACGCCGGCGACAATTCTGATGCCGGTGGCAATTCAAGCCACCTATTAAAGTCAATGTGCGCCTAGAATTGTTGCCGGCGTCCAATATATTTGGACTCCGGCATCAAAATTTGGTTTTTTCGCAAATTTTTCACCATTTCGCAAGAAATTCACAAATTTTTGGGCGAAGCGAAACAGAAGAAAACCGCCCTTCACTACAGATAATATTTTTATCAGAAATAGGTTAAACCAAGAAGCTGCACAAAGAGAACTTAACCCATTTATGAAAGCCACAAGCGCAATGGTGAATGGCTCATTATTCAACATCTCAACATTTAGTGGCATTTGTGTGGCATCCATATGAGAAAACCAACACCAACAATTTGTAATAATGCTGAGGTGAACTTTGTATAAAAAAAAAACCCCATAAATCAACAAATAGTTTGGACAAACAGTAAAACAAAGATTTTTCTATGCTATGCTATTATTCATCAAACAGCTTATGAATTGGTAAAACAAAATAAATGTAAAAATGAAAGGGAGGAGAGCGCATTAAAGGAATTGTTCAGTATAAAAACAAAAACTGGATAAATAGATAGGCTTTGCAAAATAAAAAATGCTTCTAATATATTTAGTTAGCCAAAAATGTAACCTATAAAGGCTGGAGTGACTGAATGCCCAGTGTTATAGCCAGAACACTACTTTGTGCTTTGCAGCTCTCTTGGTTTCCAAGTTTTTTTTTGTTTACCCAGTTTTTATTTTTACAATGAACTGTTCCTTTAGGCTAAGGCCACACTAGGCGATAGCGCCGCGATTTGACTCGCGGCGACTTTTCGCCGCGACTTTTAAGCCGCAATCGCTGGGGAAATTTTGGCGCTGGCGTCTATGGGGAATCGCGACAAATCGCCAGCGTAAAAACACACGCGGCGATCTTTTTTCTACTGTCGCTCGAAATTGCCTCGCTAGGCGATTTCGAGCGACAATAGAAAAAAGATCGCCGCGTGTGTTTTTACGCTGGCGATTTGTCGCGATTCCCCATAGACGCCAGCGCCAAAATTTCCCCAGCGATTGCGGCTTAAAAGTCGCGGCGAAAAGTCGCCGCGAGTCAAATCGCGGCGCTATCGCCTAGTGTGGCCTTAGCCTTAAGGAAACTATAAATGATATCTGCCTCCTTACCTGTATAAAACTCCAGCGTTTTTGGAGCGTGCTTTTCATCTTATCACAATCCGTAAGTTGGGGGAATTTGCTGATCTTATCATCTACTACACAGCGTGTATCGTGCAAAAGATTTGTGCTCCCAAGAGAACCCAGTTGTAAATATCCTTCTTTTGTATATCTTCCAAGCTAGAAATAAATGCCACCAATCAGTTTATGCTTGTAATAATTTATGGTATAAAGAATAACACTAATAAAGATCAGCAGGAAATATTTATTTTACTGTAGAATAATTATTCATTGATCATCAGGTATATAATGTACAACTTTGTACATCTTTAAAAAGTCTACATGTGTTGGTATTTTTGACATGGTAACTACTATGTGGTAAACAAATGCCTATAGGTTCACAATTACAAATTTCTTTTTTTCCGCACTGGTTCAAATGGTAACTAGTGTAGAAGAGTAGTTTACCAAATCAAAAGCTTGCACCATGGATCTGTATTGCATTTGAAACTTAGAAGTAGATTTAAGGAGTTATACAGGTATGGGATCCGTTATCCCATAGACTCCATTTTATCCAAATAATGCAATTTTTAGAAATTATTTATTTTTTCTCTGAAATAATAAAACAGTATGTTGTTCTTGACCCAAACTAAGATATAATTAATACATATTAGAAGCAAAACCAGCCTATTGGGTTTATTTAATGTTTATAATATTTTCTAGTAGACTAGGGGGCACATTTACTAAGCTCGAGTGAAGAATTCGAATGATAAAAAATTTGAATTTCAAAGTATTTTTTTGGGTAAGTCGACCATCGAATGGGTCAAATTCGATCGTATTTGAAGTAAAAATCATTCAATAGTCGAAGTACTGTCTCTTTAAAAAATACTTTGACTTCATACTTCGTCACTTTAAACCTACCGGGGTTCAATGTTAGCCTATGGGGACCTTCCCCAGCACTTTTCTAACATTTTTTTGACCGATCGCTTAAAATCATTCGAACCGTTCGATTCAAAGGATTTTATTGTTCGATAAAATCCTTTTGCGCTAAATCCGTCGAATTCGAGGGTTTATAAACCCTTGAAATTCTACCCTTGATAAATCTGCCCCTTAAGGTATGCAGATGCAAATTACGGAATTATCCGATATCCGCAAAACTCCAGATCCCAAGCATTCTGACAGGTGACATACCTGTATAATAAAATACCTGTATAATAAATTTGCCCTGGAGCAGTATCCCGTAGCAACCAATCAGCGAGTAGCATTTACTGGTCACCAGCTTTAAAGCAAACATCTCATTATTTGCTATGGGTTACTGCTCCTGGGAAAACTTAGTGGGGCTCATTTATAAACTTTGCGCAGGGCAGATTGGTTTGCATGGTGAATATGTTTGCCCTGTGATTGTGAATGTGTATAGGAGCTTTTGAAATATGTCCAAAATTGGAAATGGAGTTTGAATTATGCCACAACTTTGGTGGCGGAGAAAATATTCACAAACAGTTTTGCAAATTGCAAATGTAAGTTACTGTCAACGCTATTTTCTTGCACAACAAAGTGGGCACACTCATGCAAACACCCGTCTCATTTGCAAGCCATTTGCGAAAATGTATTCACAACGTGAATTTGCAAAAACCGGAAAGACGGAAAAAGTGTTCAGGAAAAAGCATGTGCAGTACAAGCATTTGTGAATAAATATGCACTGCACAAACTTTATAAATGCCCCCCAGTGCCTTTATATTACATAAGGGGGATAGTGACAAACATGAGTAGTGATGGGCGAATTTATTCGCCAGACGCGAATTCGCGCGAATTTGCGCGATTCGCCGTCGGCGAATATATTCGCGAAACGGCCGCGAAAATTCGCGGAAAAAAATCGCCGGCGTCAAATTTTTTTTTTCGAAAAAACGGACGCCGGCGCAAAAAACGGGCGCCGGCGTCAAAAACGAGACGCCGGCGCCGTTTCGCGAATTTTTCGTCGTTTCGCGAATTTCACGCGAAATTCGCGAATTTTTCGGCGAAGCGAAACTGCACAAATTCACCCATCACTAAACATGAGTTAACCTGAATGGTACTACAATACTGGATCTGCCACAAAAGGTTCAGCTCAATAATGAATCACATGCTAATTTACATATGCACATTTAAGAAACCAGTAAACAAAAAAAACTGTTGCATTCGGTTGTCGAGAGCTTTAATGTTACACAATGCCGATTTAATGCTGGCATAATAATAACTATAATAGCAATGATAATAGTTTTAGTGTGATGGATGTTTTAGATGAGCTTTTGCATTGTCGATGTGGAACTATAAAAAAAATAAAAGCAAGGAAAAAAGCAAACGCACATGGAAATAGTTAAAACCCTAAATGTTGCTGCTTTTCCTGTTTCATAAAAATGTTGGTAAGTTATATTGTTTATTGAATGAATAAATCTGCTGCAGATGTGTTTGATAATTAGGTCTGATGCTAAAAATGCAAGGATAATATCACTTGAGTGATTTTATGAATGTTTGTACTTGATAAACAAGCCCCTTAGCTACACAGTTACCACAAGCTCATTATTCTAGAATTACCAAGTCTATTACTGTTCAATTGTGTAAATCTTCATCATTTTCTATATGTGGGTAAAACTGATGAACTGTAAACTATAAAACTAATAAAAAAAGATAGCAAACCTGAGGCCCCCATCCGTGGCATGGGTACATAATAGCTGTATGATTTTCTGGTGGGCCTTGGTCTAGACAAACATCTTTTGCTTTGTTGTTCCGGAGCTGTGGAGAGAAGGATCTCATTAAGGTTATGTATTTTGACATTGTAGGTGTGGGCCACTGCCCAGTGAAAAATGTCTTTGAATTGGAATAACATTCTTTCCCTGCTCCGGTTTAGAGAAGATGAACTGATATGAAAATACAGGCATGGGATCCATTATCCAGAAACCCGTTAACCAGAAAGCATTAAATTACAAAAGGGCTGTTTACCATAGACTCCATTTTAAAAATGATTCCCTTTTTCAACTGGAAAGATCCAGAAAACTACAGGTCCTGAGCATTCCGAATAACAGCTTCCATAATTGGACTGTACAGGTATAGGATTTTTTATCTGGAAAAAAGTTTGACATCATCTAGTAACCCACAGTAACCAATCAGATGAGTGTTTTCAAACAGCTGACGAGTAAACTCTACCTATTGATTGGTTGCCATGGGTTAACAGACAAGCAACACATTTTAGACTGTTTATTATGTAAACCTTTTTGCAGAATTGTGTAATATTGTATATGCAGGTATTGATATGCTCTTAAATAGAATTCTCTTCCAAAACGCCAACAAACTTAAATGAAAAGTTTTAAAACAAATTTTTAAAAGCACTAATAATGCCCCATTTTAATAATTTAAGAAAGACTATGGCAGCAGTTTCCCTTTCAAACATTATTAAAAGGGCATGGGCATAGCATGATATACAGTATACTTCATTTTACTGTGTGTTATTTTACTAAATTGGGGTGGGAGAAATAATCAAGGAAAGTTATTATTACTACAGAATAGGCACCAGGTTATCTTTAGTGAATAACAAAGTGAACATGTTATTGCACACTTGGACACTATTGATACTTTGCTCTCATACATGCTGCTCACAATTTGCATACATTCAACTTTCACTTATAAACTGTGTGCAACACAAAGTACAGGGCACACAAAGGGAGCCATTGAATTTACACCTACCTTAGTATGCAGAGCCTATGCAATAGCGATATAGAGATATAGTATTACGTATATACTAACATTAATAGTTGTTCCTGCGTTGTGATTTACACCAAAGAAAGTACCTAAGTGTAGCTAAGCAGCTGGAGGGGTCTTATATTGGCAGTGATATGATGCTGCCAGCTAACAGCAAAAATCACAACTTGCTCTAAGTTGTAACAATGAATGCCATTACCATTAAAAAAAACAACATACACATTTATAGAAAAAATACAAGAAGTTGTTATAAACAGTATCTTCATTACCTCCCCATATGCAACAGTATTATTGTAGCGTCTCATTTCTGGATAAACATTGTCAAGGTACCACTGGAAATTCTTGCATTTTAAGCTCTTTCTCAGTGCAATCCTTTCTGATACATCTCCAATATCAATCCCTGGATTCTGAAAGAGTTACATTAAAGGTGAACTATGATTAAAATAAAGATCAATCACAAATATTTACTGGCCACTGCTCCTCCTGCTCGAGCCACAGTAGGGAGTGTAGCTTGAGCTTGTTTAATGATATTCATTTCTCTCCTGTCTGTATTCCCCAGCCCACCCCCATGATCCAGCTGTATGCAGGATCATTGTCCATTGTGCCTTGTTCAAGCTGTCCATGTATCTTGTTATTGTTTTCGAGTTCTAGTTCCTGTCCTGATCCTAAGTTCTTGTTCCTGTGTAGTTTTTATTATTAAATTACATTGTATACATTGCAAATAATTCATCTCATGCTGAGAACTTCCCACACCAGTCTTCAGTGATTACTCAGCAAGTCCAGTTGTTTTTAGATTTACCTATACTAGATATACCATGACCTGGATGAATGAAAATCTTCACAGTCATAATTCATTCTACAATTTCACATTTTATTCTTGAACCAATAAATTTATTTTTAGCTGTAATATTGGTGTGTAGGCAGCCATCTCAGGTCATCATGTCTGTTCCTGTACTTTCAGAAAGAGCCAGCACTTCACAATGGAACTGCTTTCCGATAAGATATTGTTTCTCCTACTCAATGTAACCGGAGTCGTGATTTGGGATTTTTATTATTGTGTGCTAATCTCATATCTACCACTAGGTGGGACATGGGAGGATGTTTAGCAATGCAGGTGTCAGGTAGCTGTTATCTAATTACCTTCCCATTGTTCTGCTGATGGGTTTATGGAGGGGGGAAGGGATAGAATGATATCACATGCAGTGCAGTCAGTGTTAAAAATGAAATATAAAAACATCTGTTTGCTGTTTTGAAAATTGATTTCAGTGCAGAATTTCGCTAGAGCAGTACTATTAACTCATGCATTTGAAAAAAAAAACACGTTTTCCTGTGACAGAATCATGACATTCGGTTTATACACAGTATATATATATTATATAGCACTGTACCTCCATTGGTAAATTCCATGCAATATACACATGTGATTTGTAATCATCCATCCAGACTTCAGCTACCCGTAATGCATTTCTCTTGGTGTAGAAATCCAGGTTGTTAATGTACGGTTTTCGCTTACGTTCAATGTGAGCAACCCTGGAACATGGAAGAACCTCCATGCTTCCACCACATAACCATACCTATAGCAAGACAGAAAATGACATATGACATAATGTTAGTGGAGGGGTTCCCAATAAGTCATGAAGTCATTTTTAATGAAATGTTTGTTTCTGTTATACTGTACTTTGGATTTCTTGGAACAAACTATTATGGGTACAGGTATTGGGAATTATCCAGAATGCTCACCACCTGGGGTTTTCCAGACAAGTGGTCATTCCATAATTTGGATTTATCTATTATAAGATTAAGCAGGTGTTTTCCCAAAATTCTTCAAAAGTTTTTTTTTAAAATGACTAAAGGTTAATTGGAAATTGTACTCAGAGTAACATACTGTATGAGTCTGGCTGTTAATTATAGCAATAGGTAAACAAAAGGCAGTTAAAGCAACTAAATTAAACAGTGGTGATTCCTCCACTGTTAATGTTATTTTTTTTTTTTTTAATTTATAATATTGCTTAGTTTAGAAAAGAGCACATCTACATCTACAGTATATACAGGGAGGCGCATTTATCAAACTTCCATAAAATCGACCAATCACAATTTATTATTAAAATCAAGTCGGACGAATTGAAAACTCGAATTGAATTTGAATGGAATTTTTTTAAAAAACTCGAATCTAATTTGGATAACCCCATAGTCGAATTCGAGAGTTTTGACTATAAAAAAAGTTTGAAAATTAGATTTCAAATTCAAATTTTCAATCCGACCCTTGATAAATCTACCCCTTATCTACTTGATACTATGCTGTAAACATCAGTCACAAAAGATTTTCTATAATTTCAACGAAAAATAACATGAACCCTCAGGGGCAAATTTACTTTGCGCCGGCGTTGCCTTAGACGCACTTCGCCAGGGCTGCGCAAATTCACTAAGATCCAAAGTTGCACAAAAGTTACTGATCATTTGCAAAGTTGTGCTAGCGATGTTACGATCAGCGGTTTGAACTATGCTAGTGATCGGAAATTTGCATACGCCGTGCAGTTAAAGTACAATGGCCGTATATGCAGCAGCAAACACATTACACTACACAAGGCCAGGGAACCTTAATAAATGTTTTCTAATGCCCTACACATGTGCCCACTGTATAGTTTAGGTGCCATATGTTATCAAATGTAGGGGGGAAGGAGTGTACCCTAAAAACAAATTTGCTCTTTTTCAGCCTATCACCCTTAAAGGAATTGTTCAGTGTAAAAATAAAAACTGGGTAAATAGATAGGCTGTGCAAAATAAAAAATGTTTCTAATATAGTTAGTTAGCCAAATATGTAATGTATAAAGGCTGGAGTGATTTCATGTATAACAAGTCAGTCAGGACACTACTTCCTGCTTTTCAGCTCTCTTGGTTTACACTGACTGGTTACCCTGGCTACCAGGCAGTAACCAATCAGAGACTTGAGGGGGGGCCACATGGGTCATATCTGTTGCTTTTGAATCTGAGCTGAATGCTGAGGATCAATTACAAACTCACTGAACAGAAATGTACCATGTGGCCCCCCTTCAAGTCGCTGACTAACTCAGAGTTATAGAGCTGAAAAGCAGGAAGTTGGATTCTGGCTGTTTTATTAGACATCTGTTCACTCCAGCCTTTATATATTACATTTTTGGCTAACTAACTATATTAGAAACATTTTTTATTTTGCACAGCCTGTCTATTTACCCAGTTTTTATTTTCACACTGAACTATTCCTTTAAAAAAGCACCAGCGTTTTTTGGGAAAATTTTTTGGAGCAATCCCTATCTACATTATTGCACTTCGCCTGGTCTAAGGTGGCAAAGTAAAGTCTGGCGTAAGAGGTAACGTTCACGAAAATTCGCAACTTAGTGAATTAGTGTAGTTACGTCCCTTCTCCAGAGCGCAACGTCGCCTGGCCTAAGGGTGCGAAGTAGCGCTTGAGTAGGTCCACTTCGCAAGCGAATTTACGCCAGCCTTAGCCACATTGCCCTTTAGTAAATTTGCCCCTCAGTGTTGTTTGGAGAATTTTTTTTTCTTTTTTGGCCTAAGGGTGCGAAGTAGCGCTTGTGCTAGCGAATTTACACCAGCCTTAGCCACATCGCCCTTTAGTAAATTTGCCCCTCAGTGTTGTTTGGAGAATTTTATAAAGAATCATTTTTTACCCTTTTCAATAAATATATCCCCCTCCCATGTTTCTCTTATTTTTATGCAAACATTAGGATAAAGTACCACATCCAAACCTTCAATCCTGAAAACTGCATCAGCTTAAAAATATTGTTATCTGTTCTTTTGTATCACACAATTTAAAGTTTTCGGATTTAGACTCTACAGTATCTCTGGATTTGGCCACGAATGAATATTACAAAAAGTGTTGGTATTAGGTTGAATCCAGGATTTACTGCATCTCTATCCTTGAGGAAGAGACTGTTATATAGAGGCCCTGTCATCTCAGGGGTCATAGAGAATGAGTTAATTATAAAACAAATTTAGATGAATAATTCTGTCTCATTTAATGATCAATCTAGAGAAATATTCCTCAGACTATGAGTCCAGTATCCCTTGTGAGACTCACTTGAATTTGTTGAGGTTTGAGAGTACATCTTGCTCTCCAAATATTGGAGTAGCTTCTGCTACTGCTACATCTTCATAAAGCTTGTCTAAAGTAATCTTCTACACCAAAATGTTCAGAGTAGAAAGGTGAGTAGTATAGAAATTTGAAAAAGTTGGATGCTTTAATTTTAGGATTAGCCAATAAAATATGCTTTCAAAAATGTAGGTAATCAATGATTTTTAAGTGGGAGAAAGAGGTCAACTTAATAATAAAGGGAAATAATACGTTTGTTGACTTGTAAAATATTGATGGATTTTACATTCAGTGAGCAATTTCCTTCTGTTTTGAAGGTTGCAACGAATAACCATTCATATGCAAAGCAGCATGGTGTTGCTTATGGCTGAATTATTCATTAAGACTTGAAAATTGCCTTTTCGTAATATTAGGAAGACATTTATTTTATCAAACTGTGCCGTGCCATGAGAAAATCAAAGTTTAAAGTATGCTTGTATTATTCATCAAAGCCACTAGCTTATTTTACCCATAGATACTAACCAATCGCCCCTATGAGGATTACAGAATTTGATACATATATTCTCGTGCAGTTCACAGCCTCATAAATCACATATTGGGTATGAAGAGATCACAAGGAGGGGCAAGAGATTTGCCATTTTAGGGTGAAGGGTGGGGAACACAGATCCAGGCCCTTATTTGTGGTGAGGCCTCAAAGGCCAGGGCCTGGTGGCTAAATTTTAGGGGTGCATCCTAAAGTACATTGGGAACGCAGAGTTTCCCAGCTCTTTGGCGTATGCACGGGCACTCAAAGGTCGATGGGGGGGTGCGTTTGGACAGTGGGCGCTAGGACCACGAGACCTTGGATGTCTCAAAGGAAATCTGGCCCTGCACAGTTCTACATTGATGTATATGGAACAAACTGGGTGGGAGCTGCTCTAGCACAGGTGGGGGAGCAGTATTAGGGAGGAAAGGCAAGTTGCAGTTATATTGGATTCAGTTATTATAAAAATGAATAGGCCAATCTGTTGTAAGGAATCGACATGCTGAACTGTCTGCTGCTTGCCTGGAACTAAAATTCAACATTTGGTGGAGTGAGGGGGCAGGTTAATGACAGGGGCTTGGGAAGAGCCAGTGGTATCTGTAAACACTGGTACCAATAACAATGTTAGAGGAAATGGGTAAGTTCTCAAGAATGATCTTAAAAAAACAGGGTAAAAATCTGAGATATAACCTGTGGCACATGTTACACTAGGAAGGCAGCGGGAGAAGCTTCAGATGGGATTTTTCACTTTCCTTTGGATCAGCTAGCAGTTAGGCATATAAAGAAAAGGTTGAATTTGATGTGTGTTTATTGTTTCTGGGGGACTGGATTATCAGATACCACCAGGTCTGGACTAAGATTCAAAATAGCAATTTACAGCAGCCCCTCTGGCATTTGCCAGAATCCACAGACTGCCAGTCCGGGCCTGGATACCACACATATTTGTTATCATTGTGATTGCCCTACATATGAAACACAGAATGTCCATATTCTGCAGATGATATTAGGTACTGGGAAGTGCAAACATATTGGGGGTCATTTATAAAGTTTGTGCAGCACATATTTATTCACAAATGATTGTATTGCCCATGTTTTTTCCTGAACGCTAATATATTGCATTGCTCTGCCCGTCTTCCCAGTTTTTGTGAATTCACATTGTGAATAAATTTTCGTAAATGGCTTGCAAATGAGACGGTGTTTGCGTGAGTATGCCCACTGTGTGCGGTTGTTGTGCACAAAAATAGCATTGACAATAACTTGAATTTGCAATTTACGAAACTGTTTTGCAAATATTTTCTCCACCACCAAAGTTGTGGCGTAATTCAAACGCAGAGTGTGCACATAATATTCCCAATTTGCATTTTTTGCCAACAAATTCGCAATTCTGCACACTCTTATTCAGCTTTATAAATGTAACCATGCGCAGGGCAAATATGTACACTGTGTGAATCAATCTGCCTTGAGCCCCATTATTTTATAACAACTTGATAGATAAAACAGGAAAACTGTACTGCCGAGTACAGAAATAAGGGACTACCATTTTAGTAATTTCATTTTGTGAGCTATTGTCAAGAAAACATATTAGAGGGAAAGTGGATGACCGAGTAATTAGTAATCCGCAGTAAAATGTAGAAATGGTGGATTACTTATAGGTAAAATAGACTTTTTATAAATTACTTAAATCCATTATTCTGCCATAATTCATAAATAAAATCAAAGACTGTGTTTTTATGTCATGGTGCTGTAGAAATGATCCTGATACACAAAAAAGCAGCATTTGTCAAACTAAAGCTATGATTATAAAGATCTTAGCTCTGACAAGGCATTTGACCTTTTCTTCTTGCATTTGATGTCTTAGACCTGCTTGTAAAACTGTAGCTTTCAGGTATCTGTCACAAAAAAGAATGCAGCAGGATGAGAAGAGAGATTGACAAATGTTCTTGCAAGAGGTCAGGTAATTAGCTATTATTTATTATGACTTCTTTCATTATTGCGAAGAAAATCTGTATAAAATTGAATTCTGACATGTCGTGTCACGCCAGGACATAAATAATGATGTGCCAAGAACTTCATCAACTACATCAGATGTTTTTCAACTCAAAAGCAGTATTAGAGATGACTCATGTTCCAGTGTTTTTGTATACTGAAACTTTACATCAGACAGGAATGTCTGCTAGCTTTTATTTTGGAAAGTCTACAGTTTGCATATTTTTGTTTTAAAAAAATTAGATAACCTTTCCGAAAAACTGGAAAAAATTGGGATGGGAATCCCCAGGTAATTTTTTTTTTTACCAGTTTTTCTGTTTACATTTTTGGACTGCCTCTCCAGGTTGCAGTGGTGAACTTAAATAATGGGAGCACTTCAAACAGAGGTTGCATTAAGTATGACATGTCAGTGGACATTTCTTTCATTTCTTTCAGCAACCTTCCAATTAAATCAGACAAAAGACTCCTTAAAGGACCAGTAACATCAACAAATGTTTTTAAAAAATTCGTTAGTACACAATGAAAAAAACACCAACACAAATTATACTTTAAAAAAGCAAAGTCTTTATTAAGAAATAACTTACAGAAACTCTGCTTCCTGTCTTGTACAGAAACGGCGAAAGGGCGACCATCCATTGAGCGGCACTTGATTTCTCCTCCCTGGCTCTCTGCTGCTGGATCTTTTAGCTGCCACATTCTGTGCTTTCTGTAGTACAGCAGCGCTTCCAGCATGAACTTTCTGCAGATCTGCGGTGCTTTGCTCATCGGTTCCAGCAGTGGTGCAATTACCAGCATCCCTGAGGCGCCTTCTGCATTCACTAATTATCCCAGATGTATGGGTACAGGACGGGAAGGTCCGGACATTAAAAGATGGCTCTGGATGCTGCTGCTGCCCTTCGCCTCGAGCCGGTTGATCTCTTACTGCTGCCCCAGCACACCGGCACCGTATCTTCCACCGTGTGCATAATTTCTGTGCACAACTCAATGCGTGTTCCGGTGCGCAGGGAAATGGAATGCGTCGGAAATGGAATTCAAACAAAGCAATTCGCCGGCAGTTGTTCCCGGGTAGCCAGCAAGAGGGGAGACTGGGCCAGGAAGATACGGTGCCGGTGCGCAGGGGCAGCAGTAAGAGATCAACCGGCTCAAGAGGCGAAGGGCAGCAGCAGCATCCAGAGCCGGCTTTTAATGTCCGGACCTTCCCATCCTGTACCCATAGATCTGGGATAATTAGCAAATGCAGAAGGCGCCTCGGGGATGTTGGTAATTGCACCGCGGCTGGAACCGATGAGCAAGGCACCGCAGATCTGCAGAAAGTTCATGCTCGAAGCGCTGCTGTACTACAGAAAGCACAGAATGTGGCAGCTAAAAGATCCAGCAGCAGAGAGTCAGGGAGGAGAAATCAAGTGCCGCTCAATGGATGGTCGCCCTTTCGCCGTTTCTGTACAAGACAGGAAGCAGAGTTTCTGTAAGTTATTTCTTAATAAAGACTTTGCTTTTTTAAAGAATAATTTGTGTTGGTGTTTTTTTCGTTGTGTACTAACGAATTTTTTAAAAAAAATTTTTTGATGTTACTGGTCCTTTAATAACAAAGCATTCCATGAAAATACTTTTTTTTTACTGAAAGGGATACTGTCAATAGAGTTATAATTTTGACTCCATGTACTGTACCAGTTACATGAACACTTGTACCACCATACCAGGGGAACAGTAAATAAATTGTTCATTTTTGGGATATTGTCATACGTGTCACACAATAAATGCAATTAAATCATGATACATTAAAAAAAAAATCAACAGCAAATTAAAGTACTGCCCCACCACTGTACATTTTAACAATTGGGGAAATGTTGTTCACATTCTTCAGTTTGTAGGTACCGTTCTCTGTAAAATGTTCACAGTGCCAATTCATTTAAATACTGCACTCAATGATTTAACGTGAATATGTATGTTTAGTTTTTAATCATGTTTGCAATGTTAGGGGGTTATTTATCTCATTTTTTATTAAAAAAAAAACCATGACCAAACTCCCATGCCTGCTTTTAACTTATTTACTAATAAAAAAAACTTGATTCAATCGTATCGTGGAAAACTCCATAAAATCACTTGAATTTTCAGGCTTTTTCCTGAATTGCCTAAATTTATCGGGTATTTTTGCCAAATCGCTCAAATGTTTCAAATTGACTTATACAGGACTTCAACAGATCTGAGATGGCGGATTTTTGGATTCAGGTTTTTTGCAGGATCCGGGTGTAAAATTCAAGATATTTTTCGGGTTTTAATAAATAACACCCTTAAGTTGGCTATAGACGAAAAGATTTGATCGTATGAATCTCCATTTCATACGAGTTTCGGGCCGTGTGTGGAGTGTCCTGACATTTATCGTGCCAAGGCGATCGGTTGTTCAGACAATCGGACAGGTTAGAAAATTTCTGTCGCCTGCCAATAATATCTCTGCTTATATTTCCGATCTGACGATATCAGTGTGAGACTGTCACCAGCTTTTGTCGGACATAACTTTCGTACCATTGCTGTCACGGTCAGAACATCATCTGATCTGTTCTTTTACTACTTTATTTGATCTGAATGGTTAGTGGCAGGTCAGGAGATGGCACCAAACGATTGTTCCTCCAATATGAAGGTAAATCTGCATGCTATGGCCAGCTTCATAGTTTAAGTTTTGCTTAAAAACATTACACTACATCGTACTACCTCTTCAGTGCCAATGATATTGCCTCCAGCACAAAGCTCACTGTTGGGTATATAGATGACTTTTCTGAAATGAAAGATTGTAAGGTCATAAGCACTGATTCCAGTTCAAAAACGCTATATTTACTCTATATCTATTCTATATTTACAATAACGATTCACAAGTTATGAGTGGTTATAACAAGATAAGTTGGAAGACTTCAAAGGAAGTTACCGGATTGAAAGAGTCAAGGCAGGAAGAAGGGGACTAGCGAAGAGGGTTTGAGTTAGAAGTGTAAATCTTATTGTGGATGGACTTTGTCTTGAGCAAAGTCTATGTGATTCAGTGATTCTGCTGAGGATGAATTTACAGTGCAGAAAGTATCGAATTTTCACTCTGCATCACTGGCTTGGATTTATTTTAAAATGCCTAAATTAATTTTGCAACAAGCAAAGCCTAACTTTTTTGAACAAACACTAGATAAAATAAAGCACTATGTGAGTTTCAACACCCATTTGAAGAGTAAAGTGCATTAGGAAATGAATATTTTGTTTTATACTGAATGTTGTGACAAAAAGTTATGTGAAGGTCCTGCAATGTCACACAAAAAAAATTGTTGTGACAATGTGATGCTGTGCATTGGTTGGATTTTTAAGGTAATTAAAATCTAGTTCTAGATTCTAGTGCATCAAAAAGTAGAATATTACTCCCATATGCAATAAAAGTCACTTAGTTTGCCCAGGAGCATTAACCCATAACAACCAATAAGATGTTTGCTTTTAAACAGGCAACCGGTAAATGCTACCTGCTGATTGATTTCTATGGGTTACTTCTCCTGGGCAAACTTGCTTTTTATTACATAGCCCCCATACTTTATATTGTTGAAGAGATTGGGACAGCACTCATTACGGAGGAATTCAGGAATGGAATTACAAAGGTAAGGAGGAGCAAAATAGAAAGGTTAAAAATGAGAGGTGGAAGTGGATGTAGATGGTGTGAAAAGAAGGTGGCTCTGAGAGAGCTGGAGGAAATGGCCAGGAACATACTGTTGAACAAGTGAAGAAATGCAGTGAGGAGAAGATTAGTGAAGGGCTTTGAATGCCAGCAGAAGCATTTTATATGACAGTCTTTGCTTAAGGATGCTAAGGATTTTAATTGGGGTTGGACAGGTTCCCTCTTAGAACAGATTAGTAGGATCCTAGTAGCAGAATTTAAGATTGATTGGAGGGGAGAGAGATGGGAGTCATGAAGACCAGTTAGTAGGAGATTGCAAAAGTCTAAATGGTATAGGATAAGGGCATTGATTAGTTTTGGTTATTAATTGTGAAAGGCAGTGGCATATCTTGGCTATATTGCGGAGGTAGAAGCGGAAGGTTTTAGCAGTAGTATTAATATTATTAGAGAAAGAAAGAGACTAGTCAAAGATGACCCACAGGCACCATGCTGCATTAACCGGTTAATGGCCATGCCATCAATAGTAATGGTGAAAGGAAGAGATGGGCTATGTTTAGGTGGGAAGACCATCAGCTCAGTTTTAACCAGGTTGAGCTTGGGGTGGCATTGGTTCATCCAGGAGAAGATAGTTAGTAGGCAGTTTGTGATCTGGGTCTGAAAGTCAGTGGTAAGTGCAGGAGTGTCTTAATATATCTAGATATCATCGGCATACAGGTGATATTTAAGACCAAATGAAGCTATAAGGTCTCCAAAAGAGAGATTGTACAAGGAGAACAACAGAGGGCCAAGTACAGACCCCTTAGGCACTTCTCAATAAGCTGAACCAGAGGAGAGGATTTGTTAGCAAAAGTAACAAAGAAGGAGCAGTCAGAAAGGTAGGAATGCAGCTCAATCCTAGATACCAAGCAAATGGGGAATTTGCATTAGAATAGCATGGTCAACAGTATCGAAAGCAGAAGATAAGTCGAGGAGAATGAGAATAGAGTAATGTCCTTTAGCCTTAGCAGTCTGGAGATCATTTGCAACTCTACATAAGGCAGTCTCAGTGGAGTGTGCAAGTCAAAAGCCAGAGTGCATAGGGTCAAGCAGATTATTGGTGCAGAAAAAATCACTAATATGAGAAAAGATAGCGGTAAGAGAGATAGGGCGGTAGCTAGACAAACAAGATGGGTCAACTGTAGCCTTAGAATGGGCTTGACACATGCATGTTTAAACAACAAGGGGAAAGTACCAGAATTTTGCGAGGAGCGAGGAATTAAATATATGAGTAAGTGTTGGAGTAAGGACAGGAGCACTCAGTTTTAGTAGTGGTGATGGCATGGGATCAAGTGAGCAAGTTGTTGATGGAGAGGACAGGAGAAGCTTTCAGACTTCAGACTCAATTATAGGATCAAAAGGGTTGAAAAACAAAAGAGGGGATTCAGGAAGGTTAAGAATATATATATATGTATATATATATATATATATATATATATATATATATATATATATATATATATATATATAAATAATTGTGAAGAGGACCAGCACTCCGTTTCCAAAACTCAATAATTTATTGTAATATCACAGTGCCTCCAACGTTTCAGACCATACACACATATATATATATATATATATATATATATGTATATATATACAGTATATATATGAACGATGATGGCAATACCTTTTTCATAGGAAGAGACAGTGTAACATCAAGTAGGACTATACCTCTGTTTTATTCAGAGCAGGGTGCTTTTTTAATTATTCCATTTAGCAGTGTTGTCTAGCTGATAGCCCTGATGTGTGGCCCCCACATGAAAGTCTGCCTGCTGTGACTGCTTGTGTAAGATTTAAAGGTATCAGTACTTAACTGGCCCCTGCTTTGTTTACACCTCAAATTCAGACTGTAATCTCCCTGCACTGTGCACACCTGTAATCCCCCTGCATTGTTTACATATCTATTGTTCATGCCCCTAAATCCCTGTACTGTTCCAACCTCATACCCAGACTGAAAGTGCCCACATTGTTCACCCGTTCAAACCTCATACAAACTGCTGTAGGGGCACCAGCACTGTGTATGTAGTATAGTATGAACTGTTCATCTTGGACCTGATAGGTTTTCCCAGTCTCCTGCTCTATTCTGCCTTCCCTATGTTCCCTGTATGTACCATACTCTGCCTTCCCTCTGCTCCATTTGTGTGACATACTCTGCCTTTCCTATTCTCCCTGTGTGTGCCATACTTTGCCTGCCCTGTGTGTGTGCCCTACTCTGCATACCCTATGCTCCCTGTATGTGCCATAATTTGCCTGCCTTGTGCTCCCTGTGTGTGCAATACTCTGCCTGCCCTATGCTCCCTGTGGGATGTGAGCCTGGTAGGGTTTCTTCTGTTAGCATTTGGATATTGCTGTTAAGGCCCGTTAAGGTGTTTAATCATGTGCTGGGGGGTGACTTAACATTTTCACATATAAGTAATGAGTGATATCCCTGCAGTGAGCACCAACCATTTGGTTTTATGGTGTGCTACCATCGTTAATATTCACATGGTCTTAAAAATTCTTGTGATAACAGGGGTGTGGTTTAAAGTGGGTGTGGTTTAAAAACAGGGAGTGGTCAACACTGTCTTCCATTATCGGCCCTCCACCACGTAAAATCATGGCCCTCGGTACCACAGAAATTGGACAGCAATGCCATACTGCATGATCCACTGGCAGTCTGAATATTTCAAAAACCTGCTTATTCTAGAAGCAATAGAGTAAAAGAAAACTGAATATAAACATATAAGTGTTGTGGCACAGAATCATCCCTAGAGGAAAGCTGTCTCTCCCAGAATGCACTGAGAAACAGCATGGAAAACACATGGACTGTGTTCACTAAGGTTAAAAAGTCAGTTAAGGTTTTGGAATTAATTAATAATTAATCATCATCTATGAGCTGAGGAAAGAAGACTGTGCGTAAACTATTTACTCTATTGCTTTGAGGCACTATAGAATAAGCAGGTTTTTGAAGGAACTTATCTCACCCATTATTCTTGAACACAGACCTGTATATGTTAGTAATTTGGAGTTTATGGGTATTTGTAGTAAGTTTCATTCTTAAAAAATGCTGGAATTCTTGTTTTGACAACATACTGTTATTAGCCGTAAAGAACTGTATAGAGGAATATATCTGATTAGAAATCAAATATACACATTAAATATTACATTCTCTAATGATCTGAATTGTATTTAAAATGTTCTAGTTTTCTAGTTTTAATGAACACTTACATCTATCACTTTACTGCATAATCAACATGTTTGTTTCTTATTGCTCTGCACAATGCACTGGTGTGGAACTTGATTAACCCGGACAAATGACTTTTGATGCTTCCTGATTACATTGTGCTGATGCTTTCTTCTCTTCTCAAATCATTTACATCCTTCCTAGAACTAATAAACTTTGGCTGACCCGAATATTCAAATATCCATTAGATTGCCAATCAAAAACATTCCACTCCAATGGATATATTGCTCATCATTATGTTGGCCTTTTGTGAGGAATATTTAATAAAAGCTCTTTAACAGGTAAAAAAGAGTGTATTTCATCTAGTTTAACGATGCACAAGAAGGTGAGCAGTTTTCATATTGTTTATCCATAAAACTGGATAAAAGAAGGTCAGAGGAACCTATTGCACAAATGACACAGAGAGCCTTTGTCCAAAACAGAATTAAAATTAATACATTGCTTATAGTTTTTCCTTTACCATTAATGCAGCGGTCCCTATAGCAATTACAGGTATGGGATCTGTTATCTGAAAACTTGGAAAAAATCAAAAAGCTTAGAATTATTGGAAGACAGCTCTCATAGACACAGTTTTATATCAAATAATTCCAACTTTTTTTCTCCATAATGATAACACAATACCTTGTACAGGTATGGGACCTGTTCTCCAGAATGCTCAGGACCTGGGGTTTTCCAGATAATGGATCTTTACATAATTTAGGTCTTCATGCCTTAATTCTACTAGAAAATCATGTAAACATAAAAAATAAACAATAGGCTGGTTTTGCTTCCAATAAGGATGAATTATATCTTAGTTGGAATCAAGTACAATCTACTGTTTTATTATTACAGAGAAAAAGGAAATCATTTTTAAAAATTTGTATTATTTGGATAAAATGGAGTCTATGGGAGACTCTGAGCTTTCTGGATATCAGGTTTCCGGATAAGGGATCCTATACCTTTACTTGGTAAGATATAATTAATCTGTATTTCAGGTCAAACAATCCTATTGGGTTTAATTTGTTTTTTGAATGATTCTTTAGTAGACTAAGGGGGTTATTTATTAGAGGTTGATTTGTGTTTTTTCCTAAAAAATTTTCGTTTTCAAGGATAGTTTCACAAAAAACTCAAATTATTTGCGATATATTATGCCCTGAAGCTGCTAAAAGCCCAAAGCTAAAACCTGTCTCAGTCATGTTGAAGTCAACGGCAGAGGTCCCTTTAACCATTTGAAGATGTTTTTTGCCTTCATAATTTCGTTTTTTTTTACAGTGGGTTGATCTAGAAAACTCAATCAATTCTAGGTATTCAATGTTTTTTTAGCTGATTACACAACCAATTTGAGGTATTAGAGTTTTTCCCCCATTGCATTCAATCAAGTTTTTTACATAAATAAGCAAACTTTCGAGTTGTGAGTTTATTGGAGGTAGACCTTTAATAAATAACCCGGTTAATGTATGAAGATCCAAATTACGGAAATACCCCTTATTCAAAAAAAACCTAGGTCCTGGACATTCTGAATAAAATAATATATTTATGTGTATGAATATTTTTATGAATAAATAAAATTATCTCTGCACCTTTATAGCTACAACAATGAAGTTGCAGTGTTTTTCCAATTGGCATTTTAATATTATTCTCTGCCACAAGGCATGGTTACAGGCTTGAATAAGACAGAACTATACTAGATGAACCAAAAAGCATCCTCCAATAACTTCTTCGAGTGAAAAGAGCACAATTGGGGGGTTATTTATTAAGGTTTGAGTTGTGTTTTCAAAGAAAATTTTAATTTTCCATGTTGTTATTTTTTTGGGTCAAAAATCAAATTTTTGGGTTAAATAAAAACTTGAATTTATTATACCCGACCCTAGAAATTGCTCAAATCCAAAATTACACCATCTAAAACCTGTCAAGATCATGCAGGAGTCAATGGCAGAGGTCCCTTGAACCATTTGAAGATGTTAATAGCCTGCATGATGTTTGAGCAATTAAAGTTTTTTTTCACTCAAAACTCAATTAATTTGAGATTTCGGGTTTTGCAACTTAAACTCACTGAATCTATTTTTTTCCATTCTAGTTTTTCTAAAATAAGATACCATTCGAGTTGTGAGTTAATTCACATTCATTTGAGGTATAACAACTCTAACATTCTACCTTTGATAAATAACCCTCTTAAACTCCTTAAACTATCAATCCTGCTTACCCTGCCCAAGTTCAAGTGCTAGAGATAAGCTTGGAGACTGATTCACTGGTTTTTTTTTTCAATTCATTTTTAAGTAAGTCTATGAATTACAGATAGCTTGAACGGTGAATATACACTAGACTTTTATGGCATCTTGCCAGGTGGCAAAATTTTATTATATTAAATTTGTTCTTGTGAGGGGCACTCAGATCTTTTCACAGGTTGAAGTCAAGCCAAGAAGGAAGCCGTATTCAGGACAGTAGACAATGGCTGTGCTCTCCGTTCCCCGTCCTTCCTGTATAGGTTACGGAACCCTTGCCTGCCAAGAACTTCCCCCTTGGTCCCCTCACTGACCTGCCGGCATCAGCGTAGCAGAGGGCACTTCCCAACGTGAAAGGCGGTTGTTAGAGGCAGGTTTGTGAGCCGAAACCGGGACCTTGGGGTTTGTCCTGGGTTTTGGAAAACCATACGTTACAGACTCATTTTAGATGAAATTCTGCAAATTAGTGTCACTCCTTGAAAGTTTGCTACTCAAACCCTGCATTCAGGCACAGATACATGGCAAAATGTGGGCTTTATAAATCTGCCTTTTCAAGTATTGAATTACAGAAATTTATACAATTCCAGTGTTTGATTTGTTTTGCTTATATACTGTAAATGAGTCCAATGTGGAATATGTTAAATATTTTTTTATATATGAATGTACATTTTTAATAGGGTTGTTTTTATAGAGCTCTACATCCATAATAAACACTGTATATTTAGGAGACATTATAATGTATCCACAAGGTTATTTGATGCACCTGCATGTGAAATATTTTTTTTGAACCTTAATTGAAATGTTCTCCCACTGTATACAGTTCTATGAAGAAGGGCAACACTGCATAATATTTTCAGCAGAACAACACGTTATTTATTGATTTAATAATTATAACAACCTATTAATACAGTTCACACACTGCAGTTTTATTATTTCAATAAGGCCCATTGAGTCTGAAATTGCGTGCTTATACCTTGTATTCATCCTAACATCTTTGACATTAAACTTAAATTGGATTTTTTTTTACTGTATATATTACAAATAGAGTACTTTATAGTTGCTAAACAGGGATGGGCGAATTTGACCCGTTTCATTAAAAATTCGCCGCCGGCGAAATGTCGCAGATGCCCATTAAAGTCTATGGGCGTCAAAAAAAAAAATTGTCGCGCGGCGAAATTATTTTGTCGCGCGTCTTTTTTTTTTGACACACGTCTCCATACAAGTCTATGGGCATCATTTTTTTGGCGAAACGAGGCAAAAAAATTCGCCCATCTCTATTGTTAAAGCTTTTATTATATGCAGATACTAATTACCATGATCAAGTAAACATTTAATTTATTTGTAAATGCATAATATAAATGGTAAATTTAGCAATCCACAGAATATACACAGAACATATTTATTCAAGGCTCTGCAAGTCAAGAATAATGAGAGTATGCATTTATCCAGGAGGGGGTCAAATTAAAACTAATTAGTACAGGTATAGGATTTATTGACCAGAAATCCATTATCCAGAAAGCTCCAATTTTCCAATTCCAATTTTTAAAAATGATTTCCCTTTTCTCTGTAATAATAAAACAATACCTTGTACTTGATACTAATATGTAATTAATCCTTAATGGAGGCAAATAATCCTATTGGGTTTAATTAATGTTTAAATTATTTTTATCAGACTTAAGTTATGGAGATCCAAATTATACAAAGACCCCTTATTCAGAAAACCCCAGATCCCTAGACATCAGCTGATTCTAGGTATCAGCTAAAAGTGTATTTGTTTACTGTAAGGAGCATAAGGTTTTGCCCCAAAGCTAGAAAAAATATTTATTAAGCTATCTGACTAAAGGTGGCCATACACGGATAGATCTGCTCGTTTGGCGATGTCGCCAAACGAGCGGATCTCCCTCCGATATGCCCACCTTGAAGGTGGGCAATATCGGGCAGATCCGATTGTGGGCCCTAGGGCCCAACGATCGGATCCTAGCTCTCACAAACGGGCGGTAGGATCGCGGGACCGCATCAACGAACAGATGCGGCCGCGATCCGACGGGATTTTTAACTCCATCCGATCGAGATCTGGCCGACTTTCAGCCAGATCTCGATCGGGGAAGCCCGTCGGGGGCCCCCATACACGGCCAGTAAGCTGCCGACACGGTCTGTCGGCAGCTTTTATCGGCCCGTGTATGGCCACCTTAACTAAAAGAAATAAAGTTCATGAATACATTTCCAAACAAGCACAGTAATCTTCAGCACTCTCTTAGTATACTGTCCCTTTGAGTAGCATTACGCATTCCAAAACATCCCCTATTGTACAGACATGTGGAGTATGTTGGCCCTTGCTACTTGTTAATAAAAACAATAGGGAAAGGTATGAACTGAGCTTAGTTTGGTGCAGCTGGTTAAATTTGTGCACTTTTGTAACTTGTCAACCATATACAATGAATATAGACAGTAATTTAAATATGCATTCATCTACATATATAACAAATAAACATTGAACATCGATTAATCAAACATCCGTTGAGATACAGTATATACTATAGAAAGGACAAAAACATAATTTAAGTAATGAGGATTCATATGATGGTGAATCATAGTGATGGGCTAATTTGCGGCGAATTCCCGCGATTCGCCGCCGGTGAATAAATTTGCAAAGCCGGCACAAAAATTTACCGGGGTCCAAAATGGATGCCAGCAAATGTGCGCTGGCGTAAATAAGAATGGACACCGGCATAAAAAGCGGACCGTTTCAACGTTTCGCAAATTTTTCGCGGCAAAGTCGCAAATTATTCGGCAAAGCGAAATGACACAGATTCGCCCATCACTAATCATACCCAAATAAAGCAAAAGATATTTACTTAAGAATCTTTTTTTTGCACTCAAATGCATCAGAAAACTGTCCACTTCTTCTGATCATGAATATTCTATTAAGTGAAGTATTATGACTGTGCAAATCAGTTGAAAAACAGTCAAGTGCAATGTACTGGCAGTTAATTCTCCTCAGTAACAAAGCTGTTCATATCCCATATTGTACTGCTTTTGTTCATGAAAAACTTTGATTAAGTTCTCAGCAATTGAGCCGTGTTGATTCTTATGGGAAAATAGATCATCTTGCACAGAGTTTGAAAACATCTACATAATTAACATTTTGATTCAGTGGAGCGCCATTACAACAGTCCTGTGATTTTTGAGCTCATAAACAACATCTCAGATAATTGTTTTAATACTTTTAAAATGAATTTTAAATTGTGTGGTACAGGTTAGCAAAGCTCTATAATGTTCCATATTTTTATCATGCATAGTTTAAAGTGAAAATCAAGTTCAAGTGTATCCCCAACAATCATGCTCACGGATGGGGTAATAATGAAGAAAGAGTTCAGCAGGACAAGTACTGAACGTACTGAACTGAAGCATCAGTGAGGGGTGCACCCTAGCAGAAAGTATCTGTGAGCAGCCTTCATTTCAGAAGGTTCTAATGGCTGTAATACCAATCTTTTTAGCCATAGATACTGTCAATACACTAGACCTCAGAACTCCATAGTCTTAGGATCAAGCTTTATTAGACTGACACTATATACAGGTTTAGGAACGTTATCCATAATGCATGGGATCTAGTGTTTTTGGCATAAGGGATCTTTCTGTAATTAGGATCACCATACCTTAGATCTGCTAAAAAAAACCATTCAAACGTTAAATAAACCAACTAGGATTGTTTTGCCACTAGGGATGGGCGAATTTTTTTGCCTTGTTTCGCTGTTTCAAATGATGCTCATAGACTTGAATGGCGTTGTGCGACAAAAAAAAAAAAAGACGCGCGTCAAAAAAAATTTGCCGCATGACAAAATTTTTTTGTCGCCCATAGACTTTAATGGGCGTCGGTGACATTTCACTGACGGCGAATTTTTGGCGAAACGAAACGGGTCAAATTCGCCCATCTCTATTTGCCACCATTATGGATTCATGCAGCTTAGTAAGGCTCAAGTACAAGGTACTATTTTATTATATCAGAGAAAAAGGAAATCATTATTTGCCTAAAATGGTCTCTATAGGAGATGGCCTTTCCGTTAAGTCAGAGCTTTCTGGATAACTGGTTTCCAGATAATGGAACCTGAACTGTAGACACATACGCTTACATTTGATTTAAGACAACCACACTGATTTACCCAAATGCAGTGTATGTAACAGTGTATGTCTAATCTGTTATGAAAACTCTTATATAGGGCTTAGACCCACAGCAGCTATGTTCTATGTATTTGTATTGAGCTCAAGGTACATGGGGTAAAACACTGAAATTCTGTCAAGTAAAGGTTTCTCACTATAAGGGTCGAATTTCGAATTGAAAAATCTTCGAATTTCGAATTCAAAAAGACCAACAAAATTAAGTTGAAGGTTTTTTTGGTCGATTAGTTCCGTTTTCGATCAAATAGGTCTGTATTTGGCCGAATTTGAATCATTTGAATAGAAGGAATAGCGCATTTGATCAAATTCATTTCAAAGTTTTTCCCAAAAAAACCTTTGATTTTTCACCAATTGACTCCAAATAGGTTCTAGGAGGTGCCCCATAGGCTAAAACAGCAATTCGGCAGGTTTTAGATGGCGAATGGTCGAAGTCGAATTTTTAAAGAGACAGTACATGATAAATTTTGATATTCGTATTTTCAAATTTTTTTCAAATTCAAAACGAATTTGGATTATTCCCTAGTCGAAGTACACAAAAATAGCTTGAAATTCGATTTTTTCATTAGAAAATTCACCTCGACCTTTGATAAATCTGCCCCTTAGTCTTATATCACTATATTTATGATTGTTGATAAAAGATAAGTGTGAGGCTTCTGTGGTAATTTATATCTTGTGCAAATACGTTATGTAACATTTTTATCAGACTATAAAATGTATGCTACTAAACAGAGAAATATGTGGCTATTATAAATTAGAGGCTTAATCACAGAAAATACAAAATAAAGGGACTTAGATGCAGGAGGACAAATATTTTTATCCCTGATGAAAGTTCCAGTGTGGAACTGAAACATTGGAACCAATAAACCTACACACACACACACACACACACACATATATATATATATATATATATATATATATATATATATATATATATACTGAACTAAACAAATTATCCCAGCACTCTCATTATACAACTTTAATGAACAATTAGATTAGAGGGAACTTGTCTGTATTTGTTAAAAAGAGACGCTTTTAGTTACATGGCAGTGCCAAGGCAGTGTCTATTCATCAGTCCTACCTAAGTGAAAAAGGGTATTTTCTTTGGGAGGATATAGACCATACCTGCTTTTCTCTTTATTTGGCATGACCTCTTCCAAAGAAACATTCAGCATTATGGGCTTTTAAGTAATCTGTAGGAATGTGTTTAGAGGTGCGGGGGATGGGAGAGCAAGCATTTCAGATACTTTCCCTCTAATCCAATTGTTCCTTAAAGTTGTATAATGAGAGTGCTGGGATAATTTGTTTAGTTCAAATATAAGCCACACACCCATGCACCAGGCTAATTTTAGTTGCAACACATGGATGAGCTGCATTTTTTGTTTTTTTTATATATATATATATGTATGTATATATATCTATATATCTATATCTATATATATATATACAGTATATACCAACGTGAGTTGACAGCACTCCAAGGAAGTTTTGAGGCAAACAAAATGTAGGTTTATTGGTTCCAACGTTTCAGTTCCACACTGGAACTTTCATCAGGGATCACTTTTGCGAGTAAGTGTGAAAACAAAACTATATTCAGTAACTACATTCTAATGAAAAAACTAAGAAAATATGGGATTGTTAAACTAAAAAGAACAGACAACATGTATTTTACAGGATGAGTTGTTTTTGATTTGACATGGAGCACAGGAAAATGGAGCCACCCAGTGTCAGGCCAAGTTAAAAGTGTACCCAATGCAACCTTTCCTTAATTGTACACACATCCTGCCCCCCTTGGGTGTGTGGTGATGATCCTATACCTAACCATAATCCTATAGGATCCTGAACTAGGGGTAGGCAGACAGAAGAGTTATGTACCTAGGGCCCCCATCATTGTATCCTAGGTATGCCTTTACTGCCTACCCCTAGTTCTAGCCCTGGTATCACCACATTCTGCAGGAAAGCACTGCAGGCCAGTTTATTATTTCCTTACCCCTGCCTGGAGTAAAGGTTAGTGTCATGTATGGCAAACCCAAACCCCAGAGCAGTGACTGGATTCCTATCTAGGTGTGCTCTTCTGCATATAACAGTCACCTTTGGCTTTGGGCCTGGTCCTCAGCTACTCAGGTGCCCTCGGGATTTACCGCATGAGAGTCCAGTACTCTATAGGGGCAGGGAAGGGCAACAAAGTTTACTCTGGGAAAGGAGCTGGTAATGATTGAGCTGGACATAGTCAGACAGGCTGGGTCAGAACCAGATAACAGAACCAAAATCGTGACACAAACTCAAGGTCAGGAATAAGCCGTAGTCAGAACCAGGAATAAACACAATAAAAGGGATAAGCTTCCCACCTGCAGTACATATGGTGTTTGTGCGACTCTCTTTAAAGAATATATCTGCATTGCATTGATGTGTGCCAACCGTCTAGGGAGCTCTGCGCCACCTAAGCAGGCACATCATAGGAAAGGTGAGAGGTGTGTATCTACATACAGAACAGGGAAGTCACACAGGAGCAGGTAGCAGGCGTGTAAGGCAACAATTACAGGGAACAAGGCACCTACAACCAAGCACACTTGACCTACAGTATAACAGGCAGTGGGTCAGTGCAGAGAAGGGGATTATATAGTCAGGCTAATGGCGAATACTGAGCACCTGTGACCATATTAGCAACAGGTGAAACAAGCCATGCACTTGCAGATACTGTACAGGGATAGCAATAGCAGTGAACCAAGACCATAGTTGTCTGCTTATAAAAAGTAGATGTAATGCACACAGCAACTCTAAGCAGGATGTTACACTTGACCCCTTATTTAGTGGCATGGAGTGGATTAACAAAGAAACACGTTACCCATTTTAACAGATGCTGGCAGCATCAAACGAACCTTGAAAAGAATTTCGAGAATTTTGTATGAACCCATAAACTTAGGTCGTAACTTGGCAGAGGGCACCTGGTATTGGACAATTTAAGTAAACTGCTAAACCCAACTCCAGGCAGGATGTTACAGTTCACTACTTTGGTCACTGGCAGTGACCAAAGAAAATGGCACCCTGTAGTATCTTTTACTTTACTTCAAGTCTGAATTTGTTTTGAGATGACCATATTTTTAGTACTCTATTGAAGAATGTGGAAAAAGAACGTTAACATTCTCTAGACTAGAATGCTTGCAAAAATTTGGCATTCTGTGTGATTATGTGTTATCCAGATGTCTTTAATATACTTCATATTTCAATTTTATGCATAGCACTGTGTCTTTGTTCTACAATCTTTACAGAATATGGCTCAGTGTCTCACACGGAAGTGCAGTAATAAGAAATGGGAAAGTATTTTTGGCTCTTGTAATTTTAACTGTGACAAACTATATCACAGCTTGCATCCATATGTGCTGAAATGAGAACCTCTGATAATCTTGGAGATTTAAAAACACATACAATATCATTCTGCTGAAATGTATAGGGCAATGGTAAAATCTACTAGCTTCCAAGTAATATATTCTAAAACATCTAATATCTCAGCTTTTTCATTTCCTAAACTGTTGAATGATCATTTTTACATTTACTATAAAAACAGTTTTGTGTTGTTTTTTCACGAAGAGTTTGTGCTTGAAGATGTAATATACAATTTCCCTTTAAAAGCCTAATTATAAAAATAAGCAAGTAAAATGTTTGCTCCATGAAATCCTCCGATTTTTTGTAAATTATTTTTTGGTTTGTTATTATCTACACAAAATGTACTGTTTTTATAGTTCACAACAAAAAAATTGTTAAATGGGAATCTAGGACAGCAGTGAAAATGGTGGCATTGCACTCAGAGAGAAAAATAGCTGGGCTGGTGCATTTTTTAAAGGAAATAAGTGCCAGCCCGGGGTAAAAAGTGAAAGATTATATTCTCTATGGGGTTGACTTATTTGCTATTTTCCAGCCTTCAAACGGGGACCACTGACCCCGACAGCCCATAAACCATTGCTCTGTAAAGATACAGGCTACAAGAGGGGAGGGCACTCACTTCTAAGAAAATACATTCAATTTTATTGTTGTTCTTATTTTTTATTACTTATCTTTCTTTTCAGACCCTTTGTGTAAAATATGGCAGTCTTTCCACTCAAACCACCACATGGTTATAGGTCATTTAAACCCTAGCAACTAGATAGCTGATGAAATTCCTAGGGAACTGGATAACAAAAAAAAGCTAATTAAATTAAAACCACAAACAATAAAAAGTGAAGACCATTTCCAAACTGTCGCAGAATATTACCGTCTACATCATACTAAAAGTTAATTTAGGCAAACAATGCCTTTAAGTTACATAAATGTTTAGCCGCTAGAGTAATTCTATTTATACAGGTGAGATGATTTTGAGATGTTGTCATATGTGTTTAAACATGACACAACTTTAAGAGTTAGTACCTATTAATACAAGGGTTGGATTCATCAGAACCACCAGGTTATCAGCACTCACAGACTATGATGGATCTGCAGAGAGATCTTAGTAGCTTCTAGGTTATTCTAAAACAACTGGTCGTGCTGAGTAATCAGCTGAGTAATCATTGAAGATGTTTCACTGCTCATCCAAGACGCTTCTTCAGTTCAGTATGGGAAGTCCTCTTCATATAAACGCTTCCACTAATCCAATCACAATTGCAATTGTAACATTTCAGAGAGGTGACATCTGAAACTCACAGAGGTTTTGACTGCTTCGTAGTTACTGTTATAGAATTACCAAGGTACCATGCAACTCCTAGAAACAAGTGTTATTTGTGAGAGTTGCATGAATATATATGTGAAGTGTTCTTAAATGCCGGGGTAAAGATGTTAGAACAGCATTGTATATAGCAGACAAATTGTGTTGAAGGCCATCTCTGTTAAGGGATGGTTTCTCCACCTTGACATGAATGACCTCTTTCACGCCTCGTTCAAACCAGCGGCCCTCTTCATCCAAGATTTGGACATTGTTATCTTCAAAGGAGTGTCCCTTGTCTTTTAGGTGTTGAATGACAGCTGAGTCTTACCCTGTAGAGTTCACCTTCCTATGTTGAGCCATTAGCTTGGTGAAAAATTGTTTTGTCTCCCCAATGTATAAGTATGCACTCCTTGCTACACTGGACTGTGTATACTAAATTGCTATGTTTTTTTTTAGGTGTTGGATCCTTTGGGTGTACCAGTTTATGTCTCAGTGGGGCTCATTTATAAACAGTGGGCAAATTTGCACCTGGGCAGTAAACCAGGGCAACTAATCAGATAATTGCTTTCACTGTTGCAGCTGGCTGATAAAAGCTCACTGATTGGTAACTATGGGTTACTGCACAGGTGCAAATTTGCCCACTGTTTATAAATGAGCCCCACTTGTGTTGCTAAGTTTGAAAATGTCCAGTCTGAGTAGCAACATGCTTTCAAAGCTCTTCTGAGATGTTTATACTCATTGTCTTTGTTAGGGATGTCGTGGACTGTTCGCCAACTGTTCGCCGGCGCAAGTTCGCGAACGTCGCGCGACGTTCGCCATTTTGGGTTCGCCTTACCTGGCGCTTTTTTTTGACCTCTCACCCCAGACCAGCAGATACATGGCAGCCAATCAGGAAGCTCTCCCTCCTGGACCACCCCCACACCCCCTGGACCACTCCCCTTCCATATATAAACTGAAGCCCTGCAGCGTTTTTTCATTCTGCCTGTGTGTGCTTGCAAGAGCTAGTGTAGGGAGAGAGCTGTTACTGATTTCACTGATTTCTTTGAGGGACAGTTGATAGTAAGTTTGCTGGCTAGTAATCTACTTGATACTGCTCTGTATTGGAGGGACAGAAGTCTGCAGGGATTTGAGGGACATTTTAGGGTAGCTTTGCTGGCTAGTAATCTACCTTCTACTGCAGTGCTCTGTATGTAGCTGCCTGCTGTGGGCACTGATCTCTTCTGATCTCATCTGCTGACTGCTGTAATAACCCAATAGTCCTTGTAAGGACTGCTTTTATTTTCTTTTTTGTTTTTTTACTTTGCTAGTTGCTACTATAAGCCCAGTGCTATTAGTCTAGCAGTGTTGGGGAGTGGGACTGGTGTGCTACTGTGCTGCTCCTAGTAGTTCAGCAGCACCAACCCGAGAAAAATATTTTTTTTAATATACATATATATTTTTTTTCTTTTACTTATCTTACTGTTCTTTAATGTGTACAGTGCTGTTGCTGTTCTTCATAGTAGTGCACCAATAGTAGTGCACTTGCAGGCATTATTTGCTCAGTGTGTTCTTAATTTTCAAACAACAACCATCTAGCTGTGTGAGCTTGTTCACATTCTGTCTAAATATCAATAATAATACCGTCTCTAGAAACACCACCCGAGTGACGTTTTTCAGGCAGCAATAATATATTCCGTATCCACTGCTGTAGTAGTGTATACGTTAACCTTGTAGGCATTATTTGCTCAGTGTGTTCTTCATTTTCAAACAACAACCATCTAGCTGTGTGAGCTTGTTCACATTCTGTCTAAATATCAATAATAGTACCGTCTCTAGAAACACCACCCGAGTGACGTTTTTCAGGCAGCAAAGACAGTGGCAAAATCGCATCTTTTATGGTCACCGCAGGTGATCAATAAAGTAGACCAAAACTGGGCCCACACTGCAGAATCAGTGTTTTTTGGTTCACTTCACTGTACATTGAATTACCTCTGCCTGACCGTGCACGTGTGCACAAGCACGGTGACTGCTAAACACACCACTACAGAAATATTGCCACCAACAGGACGAACATCCTGGAGGTGACAAGCAACTAGTAATTAAAAACTATTATTTGCTCACTTGACGGTATCATTCATTAAAGCTCTTTGCGTCTTTTTGCGTTGCAGTAAGCACCGCGTTTCGTCTTTGCGTGTGAACAGGCTGTAACCTTTACACGACTTGATTGGTATGTAGACGCCGGACGTTTTAAAGCATTTTATTACACAGGTTTAGAAATGTAGTGTGATTTCTGCCCTTTACAGCACAAAACGCAGCGCTGTGTCAACAATGGATTTTTTAGAAACATTTTTGCCCTTGATCCCCCTCTGGCATGGCACTGTCCAGGTCGTTGCACCCTTTAAACAACTTTAAAATCATTTTTCTGGCCAGAAATGTCTTTTCTAGCTTTTAAAATTCGCCTTCCCATTGAAGTCTATGGGGTTCGCGACGTTCGCGAACCGTTCGCATTTTTGACGCAAGTTCGCGAATATGTTCGCGAACTTTTTTCCCAACGTTCGCTACATCCCTAGTCTTTGTGTTGTCACACTTTCCTCCCTGTAGTCACATCGTGCAATACATACGTCCATTAGATGCGCACCTAGAAGCTCACCAAGATGCAGGATTAGGCTAGTGTGTATAGTAAAATCCCAATGTATTATTAAAATCACTATGTGGACACACATAAAGCAGGCAGGGGAGAGCATGGCTAGATGCGTTTCGTGACTGTGTTAGTCACTTCCTCAGAAGCCAATTTAATGGAATAATCAATAAATTTAGATTTTACTATATACACTAGCCTAATCCTGCATCTTGGTGAGCTTCTAGGTGTGCATCTAATGGACGTATGTATTGCACCATGTGACCTGAGTGATTGGGGCTCTACCAGCTATTGATTAAGCGCTCCCCAGTCTCCTGGTAATGGACTCTCTTTCATTGTGTTCTATTCTTTTTCCTCCTGTGGTGCAGAGTTATAATGACACCCAGCTTATGTTCCAGTGGATGGTGGGAATCAAACAACAAATATTGATCCATATGAGTGGGTTTCCTGTATACTTCCGTTTTCAAGTTACCCCCCTCTTGGATGGATATCAAACAGTCAAAAAAGGTTTTCGAAAAAGTTTGTTTTCGTGGACATCTTCCCCTATGAACTTGATGGTATTGTCCTCTAAGTTAATGTGTTCTGTAAAGGCCACAACTTAATTTGATCTGCTTTTAACCCAAGTGTCATCTACATACCTCAAAAAGTAGCTTCTGAATCCACAGCTGGACATGAAATTCTGGTCAGCTAAGCCATATGCAAGCCATATGCAGCAGTACACAACCTCTATAACCTTGGCCAGCCAGCCAAATGTGCTGCAGTGCTCTGCTTTTTATGAACAAGTAAGACAAACAAGACTGTGGTGGGGAGTGTAGTGTTGTGGTTCAGGAGAGGTGTCACTCCAGGGGTTATGACAAGTACAAGGCCTTCATTCTTCCAGAATGTTCACTCTGGACATGAAAAGAGATTAATTTAGACACTGCATATCCACAACAGAACTTATGTAGTCACAAACAAATATTTCAAGTTTTTGACATGCTGGGGAAAACTAACAACATCCTAGCTTAGTGCACTCATTTTCAGTGTCCATGGTCAGAAAAAAAGGAATTTCCATAATATTATATCAAAAATTTTGTCATGGGATATATTTGAAATATATGAAAGATTGTCATTCCATTACAAATACCGGATGAAGAAACAAAGACTCTAAACTTCTGGTTTTTATTTTTCGTAAACAGAATTTTTATTGGGTTTTTATTTTCCAGAATTACAATCTATGCATATTAAAGGGTGGTTCACCTTCATACAACTAGTTGTATTTGTGAACAGCGAAATAATGACTTTTTCCAATGACTTTCTATTTTCTATGTGTCACTGTTTTTCTAATATTGAAGTGTAAAGTGTTAATTTTCACCTTCTGAAGCAGCTCTGGGAGGGGGTCGCCGACCCTGTAAACTGTTCTAAATTTACACATTTAATTGATACATTTCTTATCTTTGTCCCTGCTGGGCAGAATCTCTGGATTTCATTACAGGCGGCTGTTAGAATTGATACAATAGTTGCTAATACTCCAGAGATGCTGCTGAGAAATGTATCAACTCAATGTTGCAAAATCGTAACAGTTTAGAGTCTGCACCTGAATTAGTTGCACCTGTTTCAGTAATGGAAGCATCGGTGAATCTGGAGATCTTGAAACATAAATAAACATAGTAAACGTAGAGTTATGTATAATTTACTTGAAGCGGTATGATTAGAGAACAAAAGTGAATGGAGCAAGCTGTTTTAGCTAGTGACTTAAACTGATGGATGGCTATTTGCTGTATACTGCGATGTGAAATTAAAAGGAATCCTCTGGCACGAAAACCTACATATCTTGCTGATGAATTTCAAGTGGGATTATAACCTTACACACAATCTCCATTATACTGTATTTCATTAAGAGATCAATTTAATCCAAAATGATATCCATACATTTGTCAATGAACATGGAAAAGCCACCACAAATCATTAATAAATATGTTCGGCATGGCTAAACATGTTTGTAAGAAAGTATATTGCTTTTGAGCAGACATTTTCTCGGAATTCAGAGAGAAGGGCATTCTAATGAAAACTGATTCAGACTACTGATGAAGTAGAGAGACATTTGAGGCAACATACAAAAAAAAATTGCTATATATATATAGGCTAGCAAGGGTGAATGATTATGGGAGTTAGTATGAATCATTTGGTGCCATACTTCTAAATGACTCACATTTATTGCAGGTAAAAAACATTGTGCAGCCATTATTATTTCCTTCAAGTTTTCAGAAACATAAATGCATGCATTCATCAGGGCAAATAAAACTAGAATGAATTGACCCTAAAGTGAGAAGAAAACAATATCATCAATCTTGGCTACTAATGCACAAGCAGAAATGTCTTCAACACACACAAGTGAATTTCCATAAAAATATATACTGTAGCAGTTCCAAATAAAGCAATTCTTCTGGAAGGGGCTGTAACTGTTATGATTTATACTGTGCTCCATTGTACCTACACAGACCAAAGCTGCCATTGTAATGGTTGTGGTGGTATTTGTCAGGTATTGCTGGGATTCGAGCCAGGGACCTTTGGGTTTCTGGCTCAGTGCCTTGACCATTTGGCCAGGTGAGCAGCCTGTAGGGTTGCTCACTATGTGTAACCTGGCCTCTGCAGGCCCAGCTGCCGCCTGATTGGCCTCTCCAGCCCCAGCTCAGCTGCAGCATGTTTGGCATCTACAATCAGGGCTGACTCTTCCCTATTTAAGGGCAGCACTTAGACCACTCCTTGCCAGAGCATTGCATGGTTTTCCTAGTACTGCGGCAGCGCCCCTAACTAGGTAGTTCTAGCTCTTGCCTCTTTTCCCTTATTATTCTGCCTTGCCTTGTCTTGTCTGCCTGTCCTTGTCTTGTCCTGCTTTACCTTATCTTGTACCTTCCCAGCCTTGACCTTGATCCGACCCTGCCTTGCTTGTTCCTGATTTCTGCTTCCACCTTGTACCTTGCCCTAACTTCACCTTGTACTGACCTTGTCTCGCCTGTTCCTGATTCTTGCTTTCTGACCCTGCCTTGTACCTTGTACCCCTCTCTCGCTACCTTGCTCCAGTCCTCTCTCGCTATCCTGCTCCAGTCCTCTCTCGCTATCCTGCTCCAGTCCTCTCTCGCTATCCTGCTCCAATCTCCTTCTGCTCCTCTCTTGCTATCCGCTCCAGTCTCCCTCTGCACTCTATCCCCAGTTTGAGCTGATCTCCGCCCGCACCGTCCTGTTCCATCCAGTCTGTTCCTGTTCCACTCCTGCCCCGTCCAGTCTGTTCCTGTTGAGTAGTCTCCCTCTTCTTCCTGCCTAGTCCAGTCCTGATCTTCGCCCTCTCCGTCCTGTTCTGCACCTGATCCAGACTGACTCTTTGCCCTCATCAACCTGTTCCTGCTTTCCCTTCAAGTGTTCCCTAGGCACATACAGCTCCTGCCTCAAGGACTCGCCCTTTCCCTTCAGTCTCCACAGCGCCCCCTACCTAATCCTTGACAGTATTATAAAGAGGGTAAATCACGAATCAACTAACAAAATGTATTTAACATTTTTCACATGTCTTTGGACCACATTTATGAAGTTGTGTGAAATGTTTACACAAAAACAATTGGATAAAAGTAATAGCTGTACTTACTCCTGGTTCCACACAACCAGCAAGTCTAAAATCAACAGGCAGAATTTATTGCAAAGTTTAAAGTGGTGTCATATTTACACTAATTCAATCAAAATTCAATAAAAAAACCTGGTGAAATCCATTAAAATGAGTGGAAGAAATTCAAAATACGACATAGTATGGTCCGATTGGCAGGCACCCAACTCAAATGTCTACCCCTGGATCGCAAAGTTGTTATCTAGGTGTAAAACAACACTATTAGTACTATATAACAAAAGTGGACATACTTTGCGACCTTATTGACATTAAGGACCGTTGTGTTTTGACTTTATTCCTATGGGTTTCCAGTGTTCCAATTAACCCACTGGACCTGCATATTAGGACATTACTACTGTTGCCTCAACCTTTGTTTTATTCTTTATCTCGGATTATAGTGTTTTCTATGACTTGAATTGTAACTCTGATACAAGTATATTGTACAAAGATGCACAAAGTGGTAAATTAAAGACCAATATTGTATAAATGCCTTTATTATATGCAAAATTGTTACTTGAAATTAAGAGAAGTTATAAAAAAAAAATTAGTGGAAGAAATTCTTCTTCTCTTGTAGGTGGTGTAGAAAGTTGTCCAAGTGTATAATGATTTTGGCACAGCAACATTTTACACTTAGGGGGTTATTTACTAAACCTTGATTTTTCTGGTCAAGTTTATTGGGCAAAAACTCAAATTTTTAGAGGAAAGAAACCTTTAATTTTTCAAAATTTATTATACCCTGAAGCTGCTAAAAGTCCGAATCCGAAAATCCGCCATGTCGAGGTCATGTAAAAGTCAATTGCAGATAGTAAAAATATAGATATTTTCCCATTTAAAGTATGTTTCTGCTCATCCAGCATCTTCAAATAAACTACCAAAAAATAAAGTATGCCTTGGTAGTCTGTTTGGTGCCATTTCTTGCATATGGTGTGAAAATTACCCTATTGTATTTCTGTAACTGCACTATGGAGCAATTGAAGCAAGCTGATGTGGGAACCGTGGAGCTAAAACCTGATCCAGGACTAGATCCTTTTGCCTTCATTAAAGCACATGGACATCTGTAAAACCTGTAATAGAGCTTGTCTAGTGATGGGTGAATCTGACCCATCTTGTGTCTCAGAAAATTCGCAAAATGGCGAAAATTCTATGTAATGCATTGAAGTCTAGGGCCAACAATTTTTTTTTTTGATGCGCAAGGAGTCGCAACAACATTTTTTCACCCATTGGAAACCTTTCATTGTCCTTTAAACATATTTAATAAGAAATTTTTAACAATCAATGCAGAACACCATGGAACTAATATGAACTGAATAAAAAGATTAATTGATTAAGCAAAAAAACATTAGGGAACTAGACGTGTCCGTCTTGTTGGTGTGTAAACTAGGTAGTACTGGGAGACAAGTTTTGAGCCAACATAATTTCCATGTTGATAAATGGATTGAGCAGTATTATACTTTTACATCCAAGCTGTGCTCTGAAACTGTACAATAGTGAATGTGCTATTAAAATGAATGGAGCTTTAACATACTGCAGTAACTGGTACTCTGTGACATCTTGAGGCCCATCTATATATTTTGCATTTTTTTATGGCGTTGACTTTGCAACAGATAAAACCCACCATTACATCTCTCATTTCAGTGGGCATGGTATTTAAATGAGCTGCAGTCTGTGTCCGTTCTGGATCAGGCAAAAAAATGTTCTGTTTAATAGAAAATTTACATCAATTAAGTTCATTGGTTCAGTGCAAATGGCTTGCTATATATTTTACTCTAATGAACACTGCTATGTAGAATAATTCAGTCTGGAACATGTAATAAAATGCAATAAAATGTGGTAACTTCTCATCTACAGTCTAAGGAGTATTCAAAATGCGCATTAAATCTAAGTCCAAATGCTTAAAACCCTATAAAAAAGCATCATTAACTAGAGGAATAAATCTCTCATCCCATGGATGCAGTATTAAATATAAGTATTGTTCTGGGATTTGTGGACAATTTTCTTCAGCTAGCCCTGACTGGTTTTTACTGAAACATCAGAAGGAAGCCATTCACTTTTAATCAAAACAGATGGGAAAATTGGCTTAAGTATGCTGCAGCAGACTGCACTTCTCCTAAAGACAATAAAATGATCTAGACCGAAGAAAGGCTTCAAGTCAAATGCTAAAAAGCCCAACACTGGTGATGTTTTCACAGCGTGAAGAGTTAACATAAATTTAGCCTTATTGATATTGTAGGTGAGCTGCATTCTTCTTCGATTTGAGTCCCATCATTGCATTTCATGCTTCCTTTCTAAAAATATAAAGATGCCATCACAGTCAATCGATTTTTCAAAGTCCAGTTATTTTAGATGAGCAATGCAATTTCTTGCTGTTCTGCTCTTTTTTGAAATACAGGCAATATTTTGATTGTCAAAAATACATTTTGAATACATATAACAATTCAGATTGCGCTTTGTATATTTACAGGCTTCTATAATGAACCAATTATGGAAGCTGTGTTTTTTTTTGACTGATGGGGGAGGTGAGTCTTACTTTGTTAATGATATGACAATCACATTATCCATATCCTTAGCATTTGAGTGGAGGTATTTTAACAAAACAACCATAATTAGAAAAATATAGCCCTAACATCATTTTTTAAACACATTCACATTTTTCAAACCCAATAAAAAATCACAGGTGTACTTGCTAATGTGCAACTTATAAGGATTTCTTTTGTACATGGAAAGAGAATTGGCTGAATGATTCTGTATAGAGTACAGGTGATGAGTGAATTTTTTTACCAGCTATAGATTCATGGCAAAATTCCACATTTCGCCATTTCAAATTTTATGGTGAACCTGCTGGAAAAATTTGCCACAACAAAAAAGTCTCAGAGGCAAAACAGTCGCCATAAGAAAAAGCACCCATTGACTTTAATTCATTTGGACAAAAAAGTCACCAAAAGAAAAAACTCCCATTTTGAGTGATAAAAAATTGTGGCCAGTGTAAAAGAAATGTTGATGCCCATTGACTTCAATGCATTTCGCAAATTCTTTGCTGCTTCGAGAATTTTTTCGCAGTTTCATGCTCATCACTATTGGCATTGTATTCCCTAATGTATCTGTACGTGCTGTGATGTGTTGTAGGGCCATATTTATAAATTGAATGCAATGTATCTAAACCAATATAAATATTGCATTTTTGCAAAATTTAGTAGAGGTATGGGAGGAGTTCCCATACCAACAGATCCAAACTAAGATATACTTAATCCTTATTGTAGGCAAAACCAGCCTATTTGATTTACATAGACTTACGGCATCAACACCCAAATTACAGAAAGATCAGTTATCCGGTAAACCCCAGTTCCTGAGCATTCTGGATACCAGGTCCCATACCTGTATTGGTAAATGTAAGTATATGGGCTTGGTGTTGGAAAACATGCAGACTACTGGTCCCAGTTCTTACTTACCTGGACACCATCTGCTTATACTATGTATGCTTGACACATCAGCATTTAAATTGGCTGTTGTTAGGATATGAAGTCAGGTAGTCACATTTGGACAGGGCCGCCATGAGGCAAGGTGAGAACCCAAAGAGTTGGGGAGCCACACAAGCATGAAAATAGTTCAAGGGGGTGCCAAAATCAGGGCTCTGGTTATCAATTTGGTAGCCCCTATGTGGATTGGCAGCCTACAGTACATTTTGTTTTTATGCAACTAAAACTTGCCTCCAAGCCTGGAATTTAAAAAAAAACACCTGCTTTGAGGCCACTGGGAGCACCTTTTCAAGGGGTTGGTAAGCAACATGTCGCTTGCGAGCCACTGGTTGGGGACCACTGGGCTAGAGAGTAGAAAAGTGTACCTTGCTATAAGCACTTTTAGGTTCTGGGTTCTTGATTACTACATTTATTAGTATTCCATAAAATAAGAAGTAGCTGAGCATGTTCTAAAATGGAATAGCATCTCTTTCCTCTGAGAATCTAGTGAACAGTCTTGAAAAATTAGCAGAAGGTAAGCTATATACAGCTGTTCTATCATGTGGTGTGAACTATGTACTCAACATCTCATTGGTAGACCACTTTACTATCACTGTCTAAACCATGTTATGAATGCAAAACTCTGGGCTACAATTATTTTATTTTATTTTAAGCTCCTATTTCTATATGTTAAGGTACCAGAGTGGTGCTTTTATTTCAGCGTCTGCTATACTCTGTATTCAATAGCTTGGTGTGTTTTCCTAGATAAAAAGAAGTAGAAGACTGAATAAAAAGCCTGATTTGTTTGGCAAAGACTTATCTTTTTCTTCTGTCTCCAACATTTTCTTATCTAGACTGTCAGATAATTGGCCATGGGCCAGGGATTCTCATTCATAGCAAGTCCTAGTGATTATACATAGAACTAAATGTAAGATACTGAGCACTCAGTACACACTACATGTGTTTTAATCTTCTGCTTACTGTTCAGCAAAGTCTCAGAGGAGAGAGATGCTATTTAATTTTAGAATGTGCTCGACTAATGTAAATGTGAGATGGATTCTATAAGCAGTAACTGTATTCACATGTGTGCAGCGATGTCGAACCTAATCACTTAATGGCAGTAGCTCTTATAATAATGAGTTAAAGGGAAAATTCACCATGCCAAATACCACTCAGAATGATATTATATTATAATAGTCAGAGACAGGTTTCACTTCGGCCTTTGATTAAATGAAAGATGACTAGAGAGAACAGAAATAAATTTAAAAAGAAAATACATTTTTCGTGGTGAAACGTGGTGACATATGACAATTATAAATAAGACCTGCTGCATACTTGTTTAGATTGCATCCATCTACAATACAGGTATAGGATCCTGCATCCAGAAAACTCTGAATTATGGAAAGGCAGTCTCCCATAGACTCCATTTTAATTCAAATAATTACAATTCTAAAAAATGATTTCCTTTTTCCTTGTAGTAATGAATGAGTGCCTTGTACTTGATTCCACTATCACAAAGCCTTATTGGACACAAAACATACCTACTGGTATTGTAAATAGGTAACATTTCTAGGGGGTTGCATGCTATTTGTTATGGATTAGGATTTTAGGGTAGTTGTATTATACTGCCCAAATTTGTAAGCAGTAACCAAAACTTTATTCAGACATTGGGTTTAATTAATTTGAAATGATTGTAGACTTAAGGTATGGAGATCAAGCCCTTATCCAGAAAACCCCAGGTCCCAAGAATTCTGGATAACAGGTCCCACCTTCTCTACTGTAAAGGGTAATGCAAGGTTGGACTTGCCTTTTAAGCATTTGCAGTGAAAACCAAGATTCAGTTTAGTATTACAGATGTAGGTTATTTAAATTACTACTGACTACAAATTACATATAATTTATTGTAGTGGAGTTTATTCAGTTGTGCTCCAGAGAACACCCACCCTCCCATTTTTTGTTTGGGATAAATAAACCTCTGGTTTATGGTAAAGTTAATGCATATAAGCTGACAAGTTATGCCGTAACCAACTTCTTTCATTACTTGTATATGTACAATCTTGGTACATCTGATCAGGGTTGGACTGGCGACCGGGGAGACACCAGGAAAAAACCCAGTTGGCCCCCGGCCCAGAGCTGCGATTTTACCACCTGTAAAATGAAGAGCACACAAGCTCGAAGGTGTGGGGGGGGCAGTGCGCTCGCATGTGGTGACGCCCACGTGCTTGACGGTATACCAGGGGGGTTCAGAGGGTGGCCCTGGACAGCAGTCCCGGTGGGTCCCGGGCCTCCCAGTCTGACCCTGCATCTGATAACTATTGCATGCATCATTGCTTCTTGTACATGAGTGTCCAGACACAGGACATCAAGTAACTACTTGTGGTAAAGGTAAGGATGGTTTATTTCCATATGTGTGTGGCTGTGCCAAACAGGTAAAGCCTAATCACAATGCCAATAGTGCTAATTACTGAGCTGTGTGCTCCAGATGTTTTGACAGCTGCAAAGGGCTGCTGGGAAGCCATGACAAATTTAGAATGATTGCTGAAAAAATCACCCAATTGATAAAGAAATACTCCAGTGTTCAGTGTTTTAAATGCAAAAATGGTGCTATATCGTATATATGTATAATTAGAAAAACATGCTTCTTAATTTTATCATTTGATATTTCCAAATACGTTCACCATCATGAATTTATTTGAAGTGGACAGACAGCAGAGGAATGTACTATGGTATGCCAAACTGCCTTTGTATAATCAGAAATTCAGAACATGGAATCAAAATGTTGGCACATTCCGCCAACCCTTTCAGCTGTTACTCTGCTTGTAAAAGAATTTCTAATGATAAAACCTGTCACACCAGTAATATGTAAGTGCTAAATGTTAAAAGGCATTCGGGTTTCAGCACCCAGTTACTGTCACTATGATCTCTAGCTTGACAGTTCCATAGCACTAACTATTTAAATGTATCTTTATTCTTTGTATCATAAAAAGCCTCTCTTGGCAGTTTTAAATAATCATGTCTGTTTTATAAGGCTATTTCCAGCAACACTGATTATTTATGCCATGCAAATTCAAAAAAATACAAATACTTATATACTATATTCTATGGGGGTTACTTACTAAAACTCAAGTTTTTTATTGAAACAAAGTCGACCAAACTCCCATCCACAAATTGAAATCGTATTCATAATTCTTCTTGAAAAAACACCACCACAACAAAATCAAGCGTCAATTACAATAGTACGACTTGATCGAATTGTCTCTGAAAAAAAATCAGATTATAGGACAAAAATCCAGACTTTATTGGATTATCCAGCACAGATCACAACGTTAAGACACAACTTCAGGGACATCTGCCATTGATTTCTATATGACCTCAACAGGTTTGTGATGGAGTATTTTCGGATTTTTAGCAGCTTTGGGGTATAATCAATCTCTAAAAATCTGAGTTTTTTTCCTTCAAATATTCAAGGTTTCCCCTTAAATAACGTAACTACAGTAGTTAAATGTGACATTTAATGAATGGGCCCCTATATGTGTGTGTGTGCATGGACATCATGTGAGCCTAAAGGCATAGTTCAATTTTAGATTTTAAGTATGATTTAGACTTTTAGTATGATGTAAACAGATATTCTGAGACAAGTTAGAAATTGGTATTTTTTAATTTATATGGGTTTTTTTTTCAGTTATTTAGCTGTTTGTTCAGCAGCTCTCCAGTTTGGTATTTTAGCAGCTATCTGACATCTCTGCTCTAGTACAATAGGTATTTGGTCAGCACTTGTACCTTCCCAATCACTTCAATCTAGCCCCACAGTTTCCACCTCCAACTTGTTTGCCAAACTTTGCGTCAACAACATACACCACCAATTATGGATTTTTTTTCTTTAAAACGTCTTTATTGAGACATGGGCTCTGACCCAAACAATTGACTGTTTGGGTCAGAGCCCATGTCTCAATGAAGGCATTTTAAAGAAAAGAAATCCGTGTATGGTGCTGTCTATGATACAAAGTTTGGCAAGCTCTGCCACTAGTAATTAAGTGGCATCAGGATCAAATACACACAGATGACAAGCATATTTAAATTTTCAACTACTATACAATGTATCGATCAACTACTATACAATGTATCGATGAAACTCCCTTGATGGCGAGTGGTGCAGCAACTCTTAACCTGAAGTGGCAAATGTTTGAGCTGTCACCCTGAATGTACAGAACAATAAAATATGTCCATTTATGTGGATGTAAATAGAAGGTCAACATATGTAAGAATATTACATTGTCACTTTTAAAAACAACATATGACCTGCCTACATTTATTGGGTCTAGGATGGTAAACTCCACTGTAAGCCACTTGGTTTACAATCTGTCTCTACAGAAATCTAACATCCATTCTTCTAATGCAAGGTTGCCCATACTAGATTAGTGTAGGGTCCACTTTTAATGATGTTATTGCATTAGGGTCTCCCACCTCAGGTGTTATACTGCCATGGAAAATGCAACATCATTACATTAAACCGAGAGACAAAACATATCGCTTTATTGATCTAACTATGATCATGATCTAACTTTTGGGTACATTGCAGTGCTATCCAACTTTGTACATGTATTGGGTAAAATCTTTCTTATACCACATGCTTAAAGGCCAGAATCTACTAAAATTATGAAAAATTATGATAAAAAAAAACAAAACATGCTGCGACTTGCCTAGAAATGTAAATTCCACTGATCTCCAATGAACTGATGTGACTTTTGCACAATAATTGGTCACTATTTATATGAGCGTGTTTTTTTAGAGAAACTTCAACCCATAGTTCCTGAGACCCAATCACTTGCAGGGTCGATTTTCTCTATAGTTATAGTTGTGTTTCAGTGATATGATTGGTGAAAAAATATATATCCAACAAGCTCAACATTTTGTCCTAGCAAAACTTGTCCTACTTACCTCTTAGTTGATCATTTGTGGAGCTTGGACTAAAATTTTGGCAATAATCAATTATTTTTATGGGGATCCCTATATTAATAACTTGTATGAGGCCCCAATGTTTGATGGTTGCCCTGCTCACAGGCCTCCCTTTGGACTACCCTGTTGTAATGTATTGCAGCTCTTTCCCATGTCCCCAGCTTTCTGTAGAGAGTGACTTATTCCTAAATCCTTGTAATGAAGAACCCTAAAACGTGCTTGTAAACTGCTGGAAAAAGAACATAATATTTTAGGGACAGAACCCCAGACTGGTGCCATTTTAGGTGAAATGGAGATAAATATGTTCCTTATTTCAAACAGATAGCTGCAAATTTTGTAGAAGAAAACCAGTGTTACATGCCCAAAAGCTTGGAACAGAAATGAAACATAGTTTTACATTAACATCTGTTTAATGGCAAGATGACCTTGACGCTTAGAAATTATAGGCTCTTTTATCCCTTGGCTACAATACAGTGAAACATTTTTGTCCAAACAATAAAAAGGAATGCTATAGGCCCACTATTAATTCAAATTCAGTGGCACGGTAGTAATATAAGGTTACAGGAATTTCATTTTCATAAGAAGACATATTTTCTTCAGAAATTAGCTTTCTGAGAAAGGGTGCCTGCCCTATAATTAAGGCAAATATAAAGAACCATTAGAACCTTTCATGGCAGATCATTATCAAATCATTTTAGAAATGCCAGGTACAGTACGATTACACAATAAGAATTTAAAGTGAATTAAATAGAAAGTATTAACTTATTTAAGTGAGAGTCAATGAAACAACTCTTTACATATGAATTATAATATAAGTGAAATTTCTTAACTCTAAGCTGTAAAAGCACATACTTTACAGTTCACCATCATAATATAAAACATGGTATGCAAATATAGCTTATATCTCTCACATTTAAGCAAATTTATATTTATATGCAATATTCCAAACATAGATTTGTTACACTGTGAAATAATACTGTTATAATTGTCTTGTTCTTTTTAGTCCATAAGCACTTGCTAAACTATAACATCCAGTATCATTTGGCTGCTAAAGTCAAAGTCACAGAAACTAAACACCAGATAATAGAGTATTTTTTTCCTCTATTTTGGGATTGGGGCATAGCACACCAAACCCTACAAAACACCAAATAATGATTTTCAGGTGACGGTTTATCATGTTGGATTTGCATCTCCTTCTATCTCTCCAGGTAGTGTGTTCGAGACCTGGCTGGCCACCCCCATTTCTGCTCAGTCTAAAGGTATTTATTTTTGGTGCCAATTTGTAACATTGATTTTAGAAAAATGCCTCTATTTTGGCGGAAAATGGTGGCTCAGTAGGAGTAGCTGCTACAACAAGCTGTTGATGTCTTTTGTGGCCTAATACTGGAATGTTTTATTAAACCCCTTTCCTTTTGGAATTGAGTACAGTATATGGATTTTCATTTAAGAACAATGTGGTCATTCATTAGTGAAATTTGTAGATTATTTTGAAAACTGAAATGGTATTTCATAATAGTACTATTTCAAACATTATATTGCTTTTAGTTGTCAAATGTTGCCCTTTATTCATTTAGATTTACATTGTTTCTATGATGATTTTCATTCATTCATGAGATACAGTATCTAGTAGAAATAAGTCTAAAGCAACTGGCCTTTGAGTGCTTACTAAATCTCAAACAATTGCATTTTGGAAATTAATTATAATTTGTGAGTTTTAGCACAATAAGGCATGCAAAAATCCAGTCCCATACAGTGTAATGATGCATTTCTGGGTCTTAATAATACAAAGAAATACCTTTTATTAAGACTTTGCTTCTGTCATCTTGTGGACCTTTCTCAAGACTAACAGACAAGAATCAATAAACTCTCTAATTCTAATTCTAAAAGAATACTAGGTGAAGGAGAAGTTAGATGCTAAGTATAATCAATCTAGAAATATCAGAGCTACTTAGAAAAGCAGTGCAAATTTCCAGTTAGGATAGTAGAAGGTTAGTACCCTTGTCAAAGTGTTTAGAAAAACTTCTGCAGCAATGCCAATCCACTGCTAATAAGACTAGGCTGTACTGGCAGCTCACAAAACACTCCAAAAAGTAGGAAACACTCTACTGTCAATCACAATGGAAGGAATGTTGTTAGCAATAAGTACCTCTATCATTTGGTTTATAGAAGGTTTCTTTGTATCTATGGCAATACACAGAGACAAACGTAAATTTCTGATTTGTCCCCTTTAGACCAAGCCATCAGCTTATCTGCCCATTTATGGGGCCGTAAGAGGGGCTTATCTGACTGATACCTGGTCAAATATCATCAAGATAACAATCAGGCAGGTTTAAAAATCCCTTTGAATGAGGACTGCATTGTCATGCTGATGTTGTCTTCAGACTTGCTGAATTTTTTGTGTGTATGGATGCTGGGTTTTCATTTGAAGGGGTTGAACTTGATGGACTTTGTCTTTTTTCAACCCAATTTAATTATTTAACTACTATGTAACTATACAACAGTCTCTGTAGATCCCAACAGTCTATGTAGACCCCAATGTTGGCCCTAGGAAATCAGCCCAATTTAGCCTAGCCTAGTGTGACCAAATCAGGCCTGCTTTGCCAAACAGTCGGATAGATTCAGTTGTTTTCCAGGAATGACAGAAAGAAAAATGGTAACAAGTTTTATTTGTTTTTTTCAAGCTCATTTTCCTTGTACAATTCAATGAATATAACTTGTATTGACCATACTGTTTGCCTATTGTTTTAAAAAAACAAAAAAAAACATGGGTTTGTTCTTTCTTGAGCTAAAATGGGCAATCAGGGAGACTGAAGCTGCTCAATAGGGATGTAGCGAACGTCAGAAAAAATGTTCGCGAACATATTCACGAACTTGCGTCAAAAATGCGAACGGTTCGCGAACGTCGCGAACCCCATAGACTTCAATGGGAAGGCGAATTTTAAAAGCTAGAAAAGACATTTCTGGCCAGAAAAATTATTTTAAAGTTGTTTAAAGGGTGCAACGACCTGGACAGTGGCATGCCAGAGGGGGATCAAGGGCAAAAATGTATCTGAAAAATACATTGTTGACACAGCGCTGCGTTTTGTGCTGTAAAGGGCAGAAATCACACTACGTCACTCAGGTGATGTTTCTGGACACGGAATGTGAAAAAGCTCACACAGCTAGGTGGCACTTGGTTAAAGACTGGGCAAACAATGCCTTCAAGGGCAACGTATACAGTAGTGGATACGGAATATATTATTGCTGCTGGAGAAGCATCACTCAGGTGATGTTTACGGACACGGAATTATTATTATTATTTAGACAGAATGTGAAAAAGCTCACACAGCTAGGTGGCAGTTCTTTGAAAAACACACTGGGCAAACAATGCCTGCAAGGTCAACGTATACACTACAGCAGTGGATACGGAATACTGTATATTATTGCTGCTTGAAAAACGTTTCTGGAGACGGTATTATTATTGATATTTAGACAGAATGTGAAAAAGCTCACACAGCTAGGTTGCAGTTGTTTGAAGAACACACTGGGCAAACAATGCCTGCAAGGTCAACGTATACACTACAGCAGTGGATACGGAATATATTATTGCTGCTTGGAAAACGTCACTCAGGTGGTGTTTCTGGAGACGGTATTATTATTGATATTTAGACAGAATGTGAAAAAGCTCACACAGCTAGGTGGCAGTTGTTTGAAGAACACACTGGGCAAACAATGCCTGCAAGTGCACTACTATTGGTGCACTACTATGAAGAACAGCAAACAGCACTGGACACGTTAAAGAACAGTAAGATAAGTAAAGTAAAAAAATATATATATATATTAAAAAAAAAATTACTCTGGTTGGTGCTGAACTACTAGGAGCAGCACACCAGTCCCACTCCCCAACACAGCTAGACTAATAGCACTGGGCTCTTATAGTAGCAAAGTAAAAAAACAAAAAAGAAAATAAAAGCAGTCCTTACAAGGACTATTGGGTTATTACAGCAGTCAGCAGATGAGATCAGAAGCAGTGCCCACAGCAACTACATACAGAGCACTGCAGTAGAAGGTAGATTACTAGTCAGCAAAGCTAACTAACCTAAACTCACTGTCCCTCAAATCCCTGCAGAGTTCTGTCCCTACAATACAGAGCAGTATCAAGTAGATTACTAGCCAGCAAACTTACTATCAACTGTCCCTCAAATCACTAAACAGCTCTCTCCCTACACTAGCTCTTCCAAGCACACACAGGCAGAATGAAAAAACGCTGCAGGGCTTCAGTTTATATATGGAAGGGGAGTGGTCCAGGAGGGAGAGCTTCCTGATTGGCTGCCATGTATCTGCTGGTCTGGGGGAGAAATGGCAAAAATAAGTGCCAGCTAAGGCGAACCCAAATTGGCAAACGTCGCGCGACGTTCGCGAACATTCGGCGGACGCGAACAGGCGATGTTCGCGCGAACTAGTTCGCGGGCGAACAGCCCGCGACATCCCTACTGCTCAATGTCTGGTGATAATGACTCAGATAATTGGATTACCAATGTACTGATAATACCCCCCCGCATAATGGACAAAAAACACAGAGTAACTTCAGATTCCCTGTTTGCACTATTTATCTTGAGAAATAACAATAAAATACATTTTTCAGGATTAGCTAAAGGCAAAATGTATGTTCAACACTGGAACTGAAACAGCTTATTTTGACATATATTTGAGATTTTGAGTGTCTCTCATCGGGCCTCAATACTATGTGACAGGTAGAAGGAAATCAGATGTCTGCTTTCAGACTAGGGACCAGTAAATATTACCTGCTTATTGTTACACATCCCTTTTAAGTGTGTTTTTGTTTTTCAAGATTATGTAGCCTAATAAGAAAAAGTGCAAACATTTCCACTGTTTCCACAGTTATTCCACCACTAAGAGGAAAAAAATAATTTGTTAGAGAAGGAATTAACTTATCTAATTAAATTGTACAGACAGAAAAAAGGGACAATGGAAAAAAAAGTGTTTGCCTAGCTATAAACATTCTTTTTCTAAGATCTTGCCATCAACAAAGAATTAGCACAAATAATGCAATCAAAGAAGTTTTAATGTCTTCATTGATTAAATAAATCTCCAAGAGGCAGATCAAATGCAGATAATTAACCATGCGAAAGACTAGTTAGAAATAATCAGAAAATGCTTTCCCAAGGCAGTTTACATTCGCAACTGATGATAACGTGCACAGCTAATCACAAAGGTCATAATGATTTTATTATTAACTCTTAAAGGAACAGTTCAGTGTAAAAATAAAAACTGGGTAAATAGACAGGCTGTGCAAAATGAAAAATGTTTCTAATATAGTTAGCCAAAAATATGATGCATAAAGGCTGCAGTGACTGGATGTGTAACATAACAGAACAGAACACTAGTTCCTGTTTTTCAGCTCTCTAACTCAGAGTTAGTCAGTGACTTGAAGGGAGCCACATGGGACACAACCACGGGGCACATTTACTTAGCTCGGGTGATGGATTAGAAGGAAAAATACTTCGAATTTCGAAGTATTTTTTTGGCTACTTCGACTATCGAATTGGCTACTTCGACCTTCGACTGCGACTTTTAATCGAACGATTCAAACTAAAAATCGTTTGACTATTCGACCATTCGATAGCCGAAGTACTTTCTCTTTAAAAAAAACTTCGACCACCTACTTCGCCACCTAAAACCTACCGAGCACCAATGTTAGCCTATGGGGAAGGTCCGATCAAACGAATTGCAGTAAATCCTTCGACTTCGATATTCAAAGTCGAAGGATTTAACTTTGATGGAGAAATATCGAGGGTTAATTAACCTTGATATTCGACCCATAGCAAATGTGCCCCTAACTGTTCAGTGAGTTTGCAATTTATCCTCAGCATTCAGCTCAGATTCAAAAGCAACAGATATGAACCATGTGCCCCCCCTCAAGTCTCTGATTGGTTACTGCCTGGTAACCAGGGTAACCAGTCAGTGGAAACCAAGAGAGCTGAAAAGCAGGAAGTAGTGTTCTGGCTATTATGTTAGACATCCAGTCACTCCAGCCTTTATAAATTACATTTTTGACTAGTTATAGTGAAAACATTGTTTATTTTGCACAACCTATTTACCCAGTTTTTATATTTATACTGAACAATTCCTTTAAACCTGCTTACAAAAAGAAAGTGTTACAACTAGCAAAAAACATCAGGGCGAATTTACTAAAACAGTGCTTTGTACAAAGTTCAAAAAAACAGGTGCAAATTGTTATATTTTCTCTCCACAATGCATAATTATGGAGGGGCAATGATTTGAGTCTAATTTAATTGAGCAGTGGTAAGTACAGGGCAGCATGAATCTAGGATGTGGGTCTCCTCTTGCACATCCCTTATTTTTAAGGTGCAAGCAGGAGGCACTACACCTTTTGCATTGACTTTCAATAGTTGTTAATTTAAAAAAAACACATTTTTCGTGATTTTCGCATTTGGAGTTTAGTAATAACCCCCTATGTGTTTTTAAAATTGCTACAGAGCCCATGTCTAATATCTAAATCTGTATATTGATCAGTATTTCTAAAACTGATATGACTGAAACTTTGTTAGATATGAATATTTTTGTATAAAATCATTGCATATGAAACGTTGAACGCTATTATATTTTTGAATCAAAATGATTTAGTTTCCTTCCAGATTCTATTTTGAATTACATTCATAATCTTGCATAAAATGAAAATGAAATATTGCTCTAATAGGTATGACATATAACCGAGCGATTTCTTTTTTAACATATTCATGTGAATGAGCCAGTAATTTCCAGCACTGTATAACAACGACCTACACACAAGGAACACGTTTTTTAACATTGATAATTTTTATTGACCGGTAACTGCTCAGTAAAAAAAAATAAACACAATGATTTGCCAATTTCTGCTGAGCTCTAACCCCTCATAGAACACAATGGTGTTCAACATATTCTTCTGCTTTGTTAAAACACTTTCCTGACATCAGAAAAGTATTAATAAATGCGAAAAAATTATTCAGGATCCACCAGTGTGAATTACAAAAAAAATTGCCTCACAATGGTTTAATACACAGAAAAAATTGACTTTTAAATTATTTACTGTATAGTACTTTCAAGACTGTACCTGCTGATATTCTAGACTAATATATGATGTTATTCCAAGTACATTTGTTTTATTTTAGTTATCCAAGCAATGCTCACATAGGGTTGCCACCCGGCCGGTATTTTACCGGCCTAGCTGGTAAAATACCTGCTAAGGCCGGGGCCGGTATTACAAATTTACCGGCAATGTAGCTTCCGGTAAATTTGTAATACCCCTTCTACCTGCCTTCTGACCATTGTGAAGTGACTCCACCCCCTTTTACACCATGACCCGCCCCCTTTATGTCACAGCCTGTCTTTTTACATCACAGACCATCCCTTTTGTTCCCGTTCCCACCACGGGCTGGTGGAAATTTTATGAAAAGGTTGCAACCCTACATTCAACATTAGCTAAAAGAGAAATTTTCCTACGCATCTCTTTTTTGGCCATGGGACCTCCAGGCCCCCTCTGAGCCAGCAGCTATCAATTGTTGTTAGGGGGTGTATAATAATGTTCTGGGAGCTGCTGTTCTATCCACTTGGGAAGAGGAGGCATATGGACTAAAGGGTATTTCTTAATATGACTTGATTAACTTTTTCCATATATGAATGATGGCCCCAACAGTGAGCACAGCCATTTTTTTTGGTGCTACCACCATTAATGTAGAGTTGGTCTTAAAAGTGGTAACATGGGTGTGGTTTAAAGCGGGTGTGGTTTAAAGCAGGGAGTGGCCAACACTGGCTTCCATTATCAGCCCTCCACCACACAAGACAGAAAAATCCAGTACGACAGTAGTTGGACGGCACTGATCTATGGTATTTGGATTTTCCTTATCTGTAACCTTTGTAACTTATCAGTTATTAGTAAGAAGTTGTCTATATAAAGCTGGTAACAAATGATGATTCTTTTAGACATTACAATTGTTGTGTGTTAGGCTGGCCATAGATGCAAAGATAAAGTTGTAAGAATCTTTGTTTTGTATGATATTCAGATCATGTGTGGGTCGTCCCCACATTTTTGTGCCATGGCGATCAATTGTTTAGTCGATCAGACAGGTTAGAAGACCAATGGAAAAAATGCTTAGAATTGTTCCTTCTATAACATACCAAAAATTAACTTAACAGTGAACCATTTCTATTATTTTACTTTTTACTTAAGATGGGGCAGGTGATACACTTCACTTTAATAAATGTACTGCCTTTTCCACTTTCTACAATTAACGCAAAAAGAAGTACTAGAGCAATGCCATAAGATCCCATTAACACTGTAGAATTAAGCTCAACAAAAGATAATTGAACTTGGTGACAGAGGTTCTGAGAATTCAATCTCTGTGTAATAAAACATGAAAATTTAAAAGACTAATTAAATTGTCTTTAAGTCACTGCATTCAGATTCACATTCAGTAAATGTACAGAATTTACAGTAATGGCATATATTGCTAATTGCAATGCACACAAGCAAATTGTAAATGCGCCATTAATTGTATGTTAAACTTCACTTTACAATTCTATAAAGACACCCAAACCATACAGTAAAATTCTTTACAGTTACATTTACTGAGCCTGTTGCAAGATTATTGCTCAGCTTCTCAGATTTAAAAATGTACTTTAGTACTTTCCCACTTACATTTTAAACCCCTGGGAGCTTAGCACCTGTACTGAGTTATAAATGAAGGCATAAGAAAGAATATATAAATGAATGTACTAGATAAAGTATAATGGCTTACTACAACGTACATTTCACGGTGGCATGCTAGGAAGCCAGTCTCAGGAAGGTTTTTACGTTTTTATCAGCTGTCTTGGTTTTAAAAGTTTGAAAATGGCTTTGATGGGTGCAAGACATTTTCTATATGCTTACTACATCATCAAGCTCTTGCTCAAAGAACATTCAGTGTAACAAATAATTGGTTAATTTATGGAACACCAATGTAAAATGCATCACGTTTTTGCGCACCTTCAAATGTTTGTACCAAAATACAGCAGAATTATGGGATGAAACAGGCAATCGGCTGCATTACCATTACAAAATCTGTGTATTTTGACATTTTGTCCCATAACATTTTAAAGACACTGTAGGCTTAGAATTCTTTAACATTCTGACATTAATATTTATAAGCTATCGAGCAATGTGAGAATACTAATGGAGAAGAAGCATGCAACATAGACATCTAATATTCTCCCATCAGACACTCCTTATACAGAATCTTGTTACTCTGGCTGCCATAAAGAACTTTGAAGTTTATAAGCAGCTAGTCAGGGGCAGATTACATAGGTCATTTGAGCCATAACTTTGGGCCCGTAAATCTAAAGGGCCATAGGAGAACATGCAATAACTACAACAAAATGATTCCAAAATCATGTGACACAAGCGAAAAAATAAGTGCTGCCCTGAAGATAGAAGACCATGTATACATTGATGCAACTTTGCAGTTTGAGAGAAAGAGAGTGAAAGAGCACAAGCTAACTAGCAAACAAATTCAGCTATTCAGCTGGTATATCCTATTTAGTTGGGCCTCCACAATCACTTGAATGTGGTAAACATATGATTTTTTAAAGTAGTTGTTGCTGAAACTATTTTCTGGTCCTCCAAAAATCCTGTATCTTTAATACACTACAAGATTAACTACATACAACCTAAAATTAATGATATTACTTAAAGAGCACCTTCTGTGCAAACATTTTATCCCCAACCAAAGGTGCGGGCTAATACAGTCGTTTTTTTAAAAAAAAAAATGCCCCTGTCAGCGCTAGGCTACCCACACCGGGAGGGAGCTCCCAGTACAAGTGGCCATGATGGGGCATAGGCATGTGCATAATGTGTGAATGCCACAACTTGCTTATTATGCACATTATGCTCATGTACAACATGGCTGCTCCCACTGGGAACTCCCTCCCAGTGTGAGTGCCCTAGCGATGGTGGGGGAAAATTAAAAAAAAAAAAAAAATGACTGTTACCCTCAACTGGAGTGTGTGCTCTATTAGCCCGCACCTTTGGTTGGGGATAATATTTTTGCCCAACAGGAGCTACTAATGTAGTAGAGAATATGGATTAAACTGTAATAATCATATCAAAATTACTTTATGGATCCAACATTTTGATATAAAAAAGTAATTTATTTTACAAAAATAAAAAAAATAAGAAAAGGAAAAGTTGCCAAACCTTAATACCAAGCTCAATATTCTCTCCCCCATATACATCCATTCCTGGATCTAGAAGACCAATTTCTCCAAAGAATTGTCTGTCCACCACAAAAGAGCATCCGATCATTGCTGGTGTCCTGTATGAAATGATTAACAAAACAAATAAATGTAAGTAGTATTATAACCCAGTGTAAATATTCATGTATTTATGTTTATCTCTTAAGGGTGTAGTGTATAGAATAATACTCGCTAAAAGTACAAATAAGCCACAAGGCCTTAAAAATGCAATATGCACAATTAACATGTACAATGTACTAATCTAATGAAGAACATTACATTTTTAAGAATTTCAGGACATATTGCACTGTAGAATATTAGTTTTCAGACTTCCTTCGGTTCATAAAAAGATTGTAGATATTTTTGTAAGCCTGTCTACAAAAATGTTAAAGAACAACTGAAACTAAAGGGCATGTTTTTATGTGAAAGAGTACTTTGAACTGTTCATAAATATTTAAAATGCCATGTAATTTCAGAAAAGCGGATCAAACTAAAATCTTGTATAAATTCAGAATGTGGTCTTTAGGTTTTGAAGTTCTTTTTGAAGAGGGCAAGCAGGGTTTAACAAAAGAAAACAACCTATTTCACTGAAGTGACTTGTTTTAAACATCAAAACAGAATTTACTGTGAATACAATTTTGACATGAAGTGATGTTGAGACATTACAGGTTTTTACTGTACGAGTATCACCTTCAAACCTGGAGGTATTCTCACATTTGGAAAGTCGACTCTTGCCCCCAACCAATGAAGCTGTTATGGTACGATTCTCACAGCTGAAAACACTTTTTCATTTATGATTCAACCTATAAGGTGTTTACCTTACCTAAGTCTAATGTCATTGCAGCAGCTACTGGAAAAGGGAGGTCAGAGTGTGATACTGGTTAATAAGGGGAAACTGGGGGAAACAATATTTTAATAGTGAGAATAGTACCAGGAACATTTTTAAAATGTTCTACCTTATGTAAGTGAAATGCTCTTATATTTTTATAGCATTTACCTCAGTTTTACAAAGTACAACTCCACTGGGACTCTGATATTCCAGCAAGAGTGAATAATTCCATGCCTCAAATGCTTTCCACCCCAAAGGGCAGGGCTATATTTATAAATAGGCACTTGGGGACCCATATATAGGGTGGTGCAAAGCTAACTGGTTCAGCTTCATGTACTGTACTGTTCTATGCATGTGCCAGAAACCAAAGTTAGTAGTAAAGTTTGATGCCAGGGAGCACCAGAACGAAATACAGCCTTGCCAAAGGGGCACCCTTTGTTTCACACCCTGACTTTTCATTGAACATGTAGCAGTCTAGATCCACCATAAAATACAGAAAAAGTCTGAAATGCACAATTGTCAAAAAGAATTCATAGCCGATAGAGTCCTTTATCTCACATAGCCCAAACTACGATCCAGGTGCTGTTTAAAGGTAAATAATTCATTTCTGTAACTTTTTTTTTTTTTACAGTTTTTAGAATGTTTTAAATAATTTATTCATGAGCGCCTGAACACTTTTTGCCTGCCTGAAACCAACAGTCACTGACAGATTTCATCTGGTATAAATGATTATTTTCAGACTGACTTTGCTATGCACAATTAAAAAAAACAGAACGGGAGTTGTTTACAGTAGGAAAAAATATTAGGATAGGGAAGTATACAAATAAACTATTTATACTGCAAGAACTATAAGACAAAATTAATAAAACCTAAAGTTCAAGTAAACAGCAAAAAGTGAGACTGCAAAAGGAAGGTGTAAGGCTTGTTTGTTGAAGTCACACCTGTGGCATATTAAGAGCACCTGCATTAAGTGGAAGGAATCTTGAGTAAAAAAGGTGTGTGTGTATTATTACAATGAATGGTTTACGTGCTATCCATCATCATCCAGAGTTAGCTGGAAGAAATATCTCTCAAATAACTCAATCCAGATAGCCAGTTGCAACCCTCTTCATGTTAGACATTAAAACAACTTTCCTAGCCTTTTAGCACTATAGATCTGAAAAAACATAACTTTTACCCCATGGATTTGTATGGTCCTGCTAAAACTCCTGTCATTCACCAGTGTATTTCCCTTGGTCAAACTTTTATAAAAATGTATTTATTTGAAGAAACCTCCACCCAAATAAACAAACACTTTCTTTAAATTCAACTAAACACATGCTACCAGACATTTAGTTTTATTATGTAGCTGCTCAACTCATATTTGGAAAATGTCATATTGTCTTTTATTTCAGAATAGTCTTGGCCTGCAATATTCTGCTGTTTATGAGACTTAGAGCACTATTTGTCCTCTGTAACAAAAACAAAACTGCTAGCTCTTCTACAAGACTTGCTAGTTTCTACCCTGACAACTGACCACAGCTATTGTATATAACATATTGGAGCAAATACTACATTATAAAGCTTTAGCCTTGGTTAAAACAACACATATAATTAAAATGTCTAGATATAGGGGCATATTTATGAAGAGTCGAATTTTGAAGTACAAAAAACGATGAAATTCGACCATCGAATTAAAAAACTTCGAATTCGATTATCGAATTCGAAGTTTTTTCAACAAATTTGACAATCCTACGGTCGAATAAAAATCATTTGATCGAACGATTAATAGTTCGAATCGAACGATTCAAACGATTTCAGCGAACAATCGAAGGATTTATATTCAATGTGTTAAGAAGGTCCCCATAGGCTAACATAGCATTTCGGCAGCTTTAATTTGGCGAAGTATTGAAGTCAAAGTTTTTCATAAAGAGACAGTACTTCGATTATTGAATGGTCGAATATTCGAACGATTTTTACTTTGAATCGAAGTCAAAGTAAATTTGGATTCGTAGTATCCTATTCGATGGTCAAAGTAAATTTTTTTATTTCGAAAATTTACTTCGACCATTAGTAAATCTGCCCCATAATATCGAAGTAATATATTTCTGTTATAAATAACGTAAAATGCAGCAAGCCAGTGGAGATATGCAGTGTGCATCTTAGATAACCAACCTAATCAGAAATGTTCTCTTCTTTAGGATTGGAGCCACTAACCTCTTCACATCAATTATTGTTTGGATTTAGATCCCAAACGTGGATGCTTTTTATTTTTTATTTTTTATTTTTTTACATTTTTCTGTTCATTTCTATATTCTATTTTCCAAGCAGGTTAGAATTTACAATTATTTATTTTCAAAAAAAATTAAAACAAGTAAAGTGTATATTTAGTTAGATGTGTATAGAAATGGTCTTTACTGTCTGAACTTGTATTACAGTGGGTGGACTCCCAAATGAATGTTCACAGCTTACATATTAAAGTAGGATTCTAAAAGTTCAATCAGAATTAATGAATCATTAGATTAGATGAGCTACATACAGGGAGGCAGATTTCAAATCTAGACTATAAACCCTTGCCAGAACTATGTTTACTTCCCAATTAAGATGTGATCGCTCAAATCAAATGACTTTGACTAGCTTACTGTGTGAAGACGTCTATACTTACTGTGGCTCTGTGTTGCTAATGCTTGCACTTGTTTACAAACTCCACTTGGCATGAAAAACATTAATTTGCAACTTCAGACATTGTGAAAGACAAAGAGTCCATTTACTTGCAAATATCCCTGCTTAGAAATGTTTCCAAGACTGCAGCCAAGCACTGTGCAGTAATCAATACGTATGATAAAAATGTTTCAGATATTTTCTTTTGTCATATAGATATGGCTTATATTTTTGATCCAGTTTTTCCATATAGTGATCTCCTGGAGGCTCCATACAGTTAAATTTAATGATGTAGCTGATCAAATGTAATGGGACACAATTTATCATTGTAGCTTTGTTTCCTTTACCTAACTGCTAACCATTATACTACTTCCTCTTGTTAATCCTGTAGTGAATAAACAGGCTTCCAACTGATCATTTCATATTTTATAAATATAACTATAAATGTTGCTATCATTCCAGCCATTAGGCACAGCAGGGATATGGGGTTTTGGAAGGCATCCTTTTGAATACTTGGAATAAGTCTTCCATCATCAAGCACAAAACCCACTAAAATAATGTATATAAAACATGACTTAGCTAAACATATTTTTTTCATGGTAATTTTTTTTACAAGGACAACATGAAAATAACTGGGGATGGGAACAGTTTGGCAGGACCCACCAGTGATTACAATTCCTGAATTTATTACCTGTTTGAGTTCTCCTTATCTCTGAAAAATTCAGTGGCCAAGTAGAACGAAAACTCAGAATTTGCTAAATTGTGTATGTACATATCCTGATACAGATTCTGTATTCTCTTGGCATCCATAACCAGGCTGCATCTTGGCTTTCCTCTTACCTCTCTAACCGATCATTCACTGTCTCCTATGCTAACAAACCTTATCTCCAGTTCCACTTAATGTGGGGGTCCGCTGTTGTTCTCCCTGTACACTCTGTCTTTGGCAGATCTCATCTGATCATTTGGCTTTAATTATCATCTGTATGCTGATGATACCCAAATATATTTATCCACCCCTTCACAGCTGAAACAGAGGCTCACATCTCTAACTGCCTCCTAGCTATCTCAACTTTGATGAACCAGCGCTACCTCAAACTGAACCTTATAAAAACTGAACTAATCATCTTTCCACCTGAGCCTGGTCCTACTCCCCTATTTACTATCTCTATTGATGGCATGCTCATTAACCCTGTCAACTCAGCAAGCTGTCTGGGGGTAATCTTTGACTCCTCTCTCTCCTTCTATGATCACATTAACACCACTGTCAAAACCTGTGACTTACGCAATATTGCCAAAATCCGTTCCTTTCTTTCACCTGCTACGGCCAAGATGCTCATGCATGCGCTCATCCTATCCAAACTAGATTACTGTAACATTCTACTAACTGACCTCCCTAATGCCCATCTCTCTCCCCTACAGTCTGTATTAAACACTGCTGCCAGAATTATCCTCCTTTCATCCAAAAAAGTACAGGACGCTAGCCTGCTGAAGTACTTATCATGGCTTCCTATAAAACAAAGAATAACTTATAAACTCCTCCTCATAAACTTCAAAGCCCTTCATTCCTCTGCACCTAACTACATCTCATCTCTTGTTTCTCTGGTTGTACCCACCACTACTACTGTTTCACGTATCAAACCCTTCTCTCTTGCGACTAGATGTCACGACCAGCACCCGATACCAGAACAAATGCCAAGTACCCTGGTCTTGGCTCGGCTTCACCAGTAGTGTGACCACCATTGGGCTTTGGGAGGAGCCCTCAGCTTACTTGGGTGCCACCTGGACTTAATGAGGGATGCAAGGCGAGATGTTTTGGCTGGCAAAGGGGCACAGCTGTTAGCAGAATCTTTTGGGCCGAAGGTCACGGTACAAATGGAGCAGGCAAGAGAATTGTCAGACAGGCAGAGTCGAGGCAGGCAGATATCAGAATCGTTAGGCAGGCAAGGGTCAAACTGGGTTGTCAATCAAGGGGTTAAGCAGGAAGAGTTGTCGTAGGCAGGCAAGGATCAGGATACAGAGTTCAGAATAGTCAGGATACAGGCAGGGTCAAACACGGATAATCAGACAGACGAGAAAAAGCCATCCAACCCCTTCTTAAAGCTATCTAATGTATCAGCCTGTACAACTGATTCAGGGAGAGAATTCCACATCTTCACAGCTCTCACTGTAAAAAACCCCTTCCGAATATTTAGGCGGAACCTCTTTTCTTCTAATCGGAATGGGTGACCTCGTGTCAGCTGGAAAGACCTACTGGTAAATAAAGCATTAGAGAGATTATTATATGATCCCCTTATATATTTATACATAGTCATCATATCACCCCTTAAGCGCCTCTTCTCCAACGTGAACATCCCCAATTTGGCCAGTCTTTCCTCATAGCTAAGATTTTCAATACCTTTTACCAGCTTAGTTGCCCTTCTCTGTACCCTCTCTAATACAATAATGTCCTGTTTGAGTGATGGAGACCAAAACTGTACGGCATATTCTAGATGGGGCCTTACAAGTGCTCTATACAGTGGAAGAATGACCCCCTCCTCCCTTGACTCTATGCCCCTTTTAATACAGCTCAAGACCTTATTTGCCCTTGATGCTGCTGACTGGCATTGCTTGCTACAGCCAAGTTTATCATCTACAAGGACTCCAAGGTCCTTTTCCATAATGGATTTGCCTAGTGCAGTCCCATTAAGGGTATAAGTGGCTTGGATATTTTTACATCCCAGGTGCATGACTTTACATTTATCAACATTGAATCTCATTTGCCACTTAGCTGCCCAGCTTGCCAGTTTGTCAAGATCCTGTTGCAAGGATGCCACATCCTGGATGGAATTAATTGGGCTGGATAATTTTGTGTCATCTGCAAACACTGATACATTACTTACAACACCCTCCCCTAAGTCATTAATGAACAAGTTAAATTCAATAAAAGTGGACCCAATACTGAGCCCTGGGGGACCCCACTAAGAACCTTACTCCAAGTAGAGAATGTCCCATTAACAACTACCCTCTGTACCCGATCCTGTAGCCAGTTTCCTATCCATGTGCAAACGACTTCATTAAGCCCAACAGACCTTAGTTTAGAAAGCAGTCGTTTGTGGGGCACAGTATCAAATGCTTTGGCGAAATCCAAATAGATCACATCTACTGCCCCCCCCACTATCCAGAATCTTACTTACCACATCATAAAATGTAATCAAATTCGTCTGACATGACCTATCCTTCATAAAGCCATGCTGATTGTTGCTCATAATGCCATTTATTAGGACAAAATTTTGAATGTGATCCCTTAACAAGCCTTCAAATAACATCAGCTTTTCTCCAATCCATAGGCACCATACCAGATGACAGTGAATCTGAGAAAATCAGAAATAAGGGCTGGTCTAAAACTGAACTAAGCTCTCTTAGAACCCGGGGGTGTATGCCATCAGGCCCTGGAGCCTTGTTTACATTAATTTGTATTAAAGCTTTTTGAATCATATCCTGAGTCAGCCACTGACTAGATTGAGCTGAACCATTCGTGCAGTTATTAAGTGAGCCTGTGATCCCAGACTACTCTATTGTATACACTGAAGAAAAGAACTGATTTAACACATTTGCCTTATCTGTATCTGTTACAACCATACTGGTACCATTATTTAATGGAGCAACACTCTCAACCTGCATCTTTTTACTATTAATATATTTAAAAAACTTTTTAGGGTTAGTTTTCACCTCCACCGCAATTAACTCTTCATTTCTTTTCTTAGCCTTCCGGATTGCTGATTTACAACATTTATTACAGTGTTTATATTCATTAAATGCAGCTTCTGTCCCTACAGATTTGTAGTTTTTAAATGCCTTTCTCTTCTGTCCCATTAACTTCTTTACTTCTGTATTAAGCCACACAGGATGATTCTTAGAGCTTCTATGTTTAGTCCTTAAGGGAATAAATTGAGAACAGTAATGATTTAATATCATTTTAAAGGACAACCATTTCTGTTCTGTGTTTTTAGCTGAAAACCTAATGCCCCAATCAATGCTCTGTAGGGCAGCCCTCAAGGCACTAAAATTAGCTTTTGCAAAATTCATGGTTTTTGTTGCCCCAGTGTATTTTGTTTTTCACACCAGACATTAAAAGATATAACCTTATGGTCACTATTACCCAGGGGTTCAATGACTTGCACATTTGCTATAAGTTCTGGGTCATTTGAGATCACTAAATCAAGAATAGCATTTTTTCTGGTAGGCTCCTCAACAACCTGTGCTAAAAAATTGTCGTGCAATAAGTTTATAAACTTGTTCCCATTAACTGATCTAGCAGTACCGTTGCTCCAGTCAATATCTGGGTAATTAAAATCCCCCATTATCATTACTTTACCTAAACTAGTAGCCTTTTCTATTTGCATTAGGAGCTTTGTCTCTTCCTCCTCACTTACATTAGGGGGTCTATAGCATACGCCTACAATTAATTTGCTGGATTCTTTACAATTGGTGAAGAACTCCACCCATACGACTTCTGCCCCCTCATTTTCTAACATAACCTCCTCCTTTATATGAGCCTTTAAATCCTGCCTAACATACAGACATACCCCTCCTCCTTTTCTATTGCCTCTGTCCCTCCGAAACAAAGTATAGCCACTGATATTTACTGCCCAGTCATGCGACTCATTCAGCCATGTTTCGGCCACACCAATCACATCATATTTTCCTTCCATCACCAGCAGCTCCAGCTCTCCCATTTTACCAGCCAGACTTCTTGCATTTGTAAACATACATTTAATACTGGCACCATATTGAACATATGACATGTGGTCCTCCCTCTCCTTAACAGTATCCCCAGCCAAATCTCCTCCCCCATTTTCCCTTTCTTTGCCCACTATCTCATCTAACCTGTCTACCACTGAATCTTTTACTGAACCCTCCCCCCCACACCTAGTTTAAAATCTCCTCCAACCCTCTAGCCATCTTCTCTCCCAAAACAGCTGCCCCATCATCATTGAGGTGCAGCCCATTCCTAGCAAAGAGCCTGTAGCCGACTGAAAAATCAGCCCAGTTCTCCAAAAACCCAAAACCCTCTTCCCTACACCAATCTTTCAGCCATGCATTAATCTCCCTACGCTCCCGCTGTCTCCTTAGCGTTGCTCGTGGCTCAGGTAATATCTCTGAGAAAATTACCTTGGAAGTCCTCGCCCTCAGCTTTGAACCTAGTTTTTTAAAATCATTTTTGAGGACTTCACCACCTTCTCTAACTTTGTCATTGGTACCTATGTGTACCAAGACCGCTGGGTCTTCCCCAGCCCCTCCCAATAATCTGTCCACTCGTTCCACCACATGCCGAACCCTAGCACCAGGCAAGCAGCAGACTGTGCGGCATGTAGGGGCCTTGCGACAGATTACCCTATCCACCTTTCTAATAATTGAATCCCCTATAACTAGAACCTGCCTTTCCTTCCTTGCACTTCCCCCACCACCCGTATTAGAGCCACTGCCTCCCGGGGTGCTCTGAGAGTCAGCCTGCTCCACATGCCAGTTCGGAGTTTTCCTCCCCAGCATCTTCAGCCAAAACGGCGAATTTGCTGTTTTGGACAAACTGTCCAAAAATTGTCCAAGGAGCGCTATACAAATAGTGATGGGCGAATCTGTCGCGTTTCGCTTCGCCGAATAATTCGCGAATTTCCAGCGAAATTCGCGAAACGGCGAAAAATTCGCGAAACGAGTCGCGCGGCCCGATTTTGTCGCGCGTCAAAATATTTTGTCGCGGACGCAAGTATGTGTTATAACGCGCGACGTTATTTTTGACGCGCAGTGCAATTTGATGAAGCCCATCTTCTATGGGTGTTTTGTTTGTATAACCTTTTTTCATCTTTGGGCCTACAAATAAAAATTTTCCCCTTAGTTTCAAGCTTTGTAGTCTGTGATGATAAATGAACATGGTATCTTTTGCTTTGTGTCTGAATGTGCTGAATTGGATTGGACTCCATGGGAAGACCAATACACATGCGTGTTTCACTTAGTATACTGCTACACACATGCCCTGCATTGTTAGAGGACTCCTATCTTGAAAAAATGGCTCCCATTTTGCAAGTTTCTTAAACTTTTAACGTTTGTGGATTTTTTCACATTACCTCTGGTCAACTGGTAATGGTATCTACTACTACTCTATATCTCTGTTTAACCAAAAAGTACCATCTGTACTTCAAATATCTAATAGTAGATTACTAACACAAGTACAACTAATAAATCTGAACAGATAGTATCTGGATGCTTTGTATCTCAGATAAAAATGAATAAACCATATGTTTATGTGAATGAACCTTATATTTACATCATGTAATTGTAATGATTCTGAAATACTATGTAATGTAATTTTAATGACTCCGATTAAGAATAGTCATCGTTGTGTTATTAGAATCCAAACAATTCCAAGTACCATGTGAGTATTAGTTTAGTCAAATGAAAAATGAACTCAAAATATAGAGATATAAAAAATTTTTTTAATTCACAACATATAGCACAACTGGTGCTGTAACAAATAATAAATAAATTAAAGTGGAGGAGGAGGAGGAGGAGCAACAACCCTCTGGAGGTTGTCAACAATGTCCCTAACCTCTCCCAGCTCTTGCCGCATGGCATTTACTTGATGAACTAGGGTGACCAGGAGCTCAGTCTGGTCGTAGTAGGCATGCTCTGTCTGAGTGCCTACACTGAGCCCCTGGTCGTCCCTATCCCACCCTTCTTCCCACCACCACCACCACCCATCCCTAACCCACCCTTCTTCCCACCACCACCACCCATCCCCCCTCTCCCACGGCCCGTCATATTGGGCAACTAAACTTAAAAAAAAATATATATATATAAGGGGGGGGGTTTGGATATTTCGGGGAAGGAAAGGAGAAAAAAATAAAACCCTCAACTAAATCCCCTCAGCAGAAGTGTGCACCCACAAGGAGTACACACACCAGCACAGACAAAGACAAAGACAGTTAGCCCTAAAAAGGGCTATTGGGTGGTGAGCAGGCAAGCAGAAGAGGGAAAACAGTAAACTGAAATCCACAACCTCCACTTGCACTGACTCAGAAAAAAAAAAGCTCTCTACACAAACTCCACTAGCTAAATCACACACAAATCTCTCACTATCCTGCTCTCTCTACCTCTACCAGAAACGCCACGAGTAATGGCCGCCTCTGCAGCTCCTTATATAGCCAGTGGGTTGGCTCAGGGATGGCTCACATCTTATTGGCTGCTGTGGGTGATGTTTAGTTCGTCGCGCGTCTTTTTGTTTTGACGCGCATTAGCGGCGTCGTGGCTCGTCGCGCGACGAAAATTTCGACGCGCGGCGAAACGAGTCGCGAGGCGAATTTTTGCCGCAATTTCGCGAAAAATTCGCCCGCGGCGAAACGCAGAAATTCGCCGCGAATTTAACCATGGCGAATTTATTCGCCCATCCCTATATACAAATAAAAATATACATACATACATACATACATACATACATAAATACATACATACATACATGATCCTGGGCACCAGGCTAAAATGGCCATTGGGAAAAGGTTGAAGCTTGGTATTTCTACGTGTATACCCAAACTGGTGCATGTGATACAGCCATTCCGTCATTTAGAGCTTTCTGGATAACAGGGTTCTGGATAATGGATCCCATACCTGTACAGGGATTACCTTCAGTGCTGATTCTGCCACTTGATAGCAGCATGCATTAAACCAAATGACTTCCTATATGTATATTGACTTTGACCAGATTCTCTCAATAACACTAGCAAAAAAAGCAAATGGCTGAGGTGCTGGATAACATATTTTTTCATACAGCACCAAAGCCATAAATGACTGCCATATACTTGTAATATATTCTTTAAATAGTTCCACACTGGATCTACAAAGTATTTAACAAATAATTGTTTTTAAACACAGGTTTAAATTGTAGCATACAGCAGTACTCTGGAAAAAGATACTGAATATAATAAAACTGTTGCCAATTCAGACTTATTTTTTCAAAAAACAGCAGTAATTAAGAATGAGCAATGGAGTGCACAGATATGACTAACTTGGAACACTGTATTAAATAAACTTCAGGACTCATTTGCAAGATGAGCGGTCATACTAAATATTTTGAGACAGGTCACAACACAATTTTGAGACTAACTACATGCTGTTAAGATCCTAATTAACAATATAGCTAATATAATTACAGCAAAGTTATGCTCTCTGATGCATTATATATCTGTTGAGTTGCTATCTTGTGTGGTGAATTTTAAATTCAACCAAGAGAAACCATGCATTACAATTTCTTACTGCAGAAATGTAACAGCTAACATGGGCTACACACATTTTCTATTTATTGCATGTGAAATCCATTCTGATTCTTAAACCTTTCGATTTGGTACAATAATTTGAAAATATTCTTCATAAAGTAGCAAATGGTGTAATGAAAAACTCATACTCTATTATCCTAATCTGTTTGAAGATGTAAAAGGAGGCCTTTGAGCTCAGTTTATTACTGAATGTTAGCCATAAATATCATTTATGACACCACTGGCTTTCACTTTTAGCAATAATGCAGCTTTTGAAATTAAATTATAATTTTCATAAAAGAGAACATTTTTTTCTGTTGCTAAGCAGTAGTGAAACACATTCAGAGACAAACTAACAAACAAGTTCTGATATCAAAGCCCACACTACTATACAATGAAAAATCAATGATCAAATGAGGTAAATATATATCAATATTAAATTACTTTCACTATAAATGACTGAATAGTTTTAGAATTTGCAAGACTTATTTCAAAACTAACATGACATAACTGACAAACATTGATTAACACATTCATGCAATGAGCCAGTGCAAAATGCTGTGTATAATGTGAACACAGTATGATTAGAGAGGGGTTTCTGCCTATGCCTGTTTTGTTGAAGGTGGTGATTTTCATGCTACTGCTTGCTTGGCAATAGTGGTTCCCCTGTTGCCTTGCCAGATACTGGTGGTATCCCCACATCTAAAGACAGGGTACCCAGGAAGGTGGTCACTGCTTGGGGCCTTGCTTAAAGGGATGTTGTCATGGGAAAAATTTTTTTTTTCAAAATGAATCAGTTTATAGTGCTGCTCCAGCAGAATTCTGCACTGAAATTAGATTCTCAAAAGAGCAAACAGATTTTTTTATATTCAATTTTAAAATCTGACATGGGGCTAGACATTTTGTCAATTTCCCAGCTGCCCCCAGTTATGTGACTTGTGCCTGCACTTTAGGAGAGAAATGCTTTCTGGCAGGCTGCTGTTTTTCCTTCTCAATGTAACTGAATGTGTCTCAGTGAGACATGGGTTTTACTATTGAGTGTTGTTCTTAGATCTACCAGGCAGCTTTTATCTTGTGTTGGGGATCTGTTATCTGGTTACCTTCCCATTGTTCTATTGTTTGGCTGCTGGGGGGAAAAGGGGAGGGGTGATATCACTCCAACTTGCAGTACAGCAGTAAAGAGTGACTGAAGTTTATCAGAGCACAAGTCACATCCTGCTTCAGTATGTCCAATGCTATGCATACTCTGCCCCACTCCAGTCTGTTCCTAGTTAGGGATGGCGCGAACTGTTCGCCGGCGAACTTGTTCGCGCGAACATCGGGTGTTCGCGCTCGCCGGAAGTTCGCGAACGTTGCGCGACGTTCGCCATTTTGGGTTCGCCATTGTTGGCGCTTTTTTTTGCCCTCTCACCCCAGACCAGCAGGTACATGGCAGCCAATCAGGAAGCTCTCCCCTGGACCACTCCCCTTCCCTATAAAAACCGAAGCCCTGCAGCGTTTTTTCACTCTGCCTGTGTGTGCTGAAGAGATAGTGTAGGGAGAGAGCTGCTGCCTGTTAGTGATTTCAGGGACAGTTGAAAGTTTGCTGGCTAGTAATCGTTTTGATACTGCTCTGTTATTGGAGGGACAGAAGTCTGCAGGGGTTTGAGGGACATTTAAGCTTAGGTAGCTTTGCTGGCTAGTAATCTACCTTCTACTGCAGTGCTCTGTATGTAGCTGCAGTGGGCAGCTGTCCTGCTTCTGATCTCATCTGCTGACTGCTGCAATAACAGTCAGGGGCGGAACTACCGGGGGAGCAGGGGGTGCGAGTGGGCCAGGGCCCGCACCCCCTCAGGGCCCCCCGGCAGTCCGCCCGCCGCATGTTCGGCGGCCACTTCCGGGTTTACGGAGGGGGGCGGGGGCCCGGCTGCGCGTCCTGCGCCAGGGCCCGCCCCCCTCTAGTTCCGTTTTTGATAACAGTAGTCCTTGTAAGGACTGCTTTTATTTATTTTTTTGTTGTTTTACTACTACTACTACTACTACTACTATAAGAGCCCAGTGCTATTAGTCTAGCAGTGTTGGGGAGTGGGACTGGTGTGCTAATCTGCTGCTCCTAGTAGTTCAGCAGCACCAACTTTAATTTTTTTTTTTTAATATTCATTTTTACTTTTTACATTTTACTTTTTTTTATTTTACTACCGCTGTAGTAGTGTATAAGTTGACCTTTTAGGCATTACTTGCCCTGTAGGCATTTTTTGCCCAGTGTGTTATTCAACCAACTGCCATCTAGCTGTGTGACCTTGTTCACATTCTGTCTAAATATCCATAATATTACCGTCTCCAGAAAAAACACCGGAGTGACTTTTTTCAAGCAGCCATAATATATTTTACGTAATCCGTATCCATCGCTGTATTAGTGTATAAGTTGACCTTTTAGGCATTATTTGCCCTGTAGGCATTTTTTGCCCAGTGTGTTATTCAACCAACTGCCATCTAGCTGTGTGACCTTGTTCACATTCTGTCTAAATATCCATAATATTACCGTCTCCAGAAAAAACACCGGAGTGACTTTTTTCAAGCAGCCATAACATATTTTACGTAATCTGTATCCATCGCTGTAGTAGTGTATAAGTTGACCTTTTAGGCATTATTTGCCCTGTAGGCATTTTTTGCCCAGTGTGTTATTCAACCAACTGCCATCTAGCTGTGTGACCTTGTTCACATTCTGTCTAAATATCCATAATATTACCGTCTCCAGAAAAAACACCGGAGTGACTTTTTTCAAGCAGCCATAACATATTTTACGTAATCCGTATCCATCGCTGTAGTAGTGTATAAGTTGACCTTTTAGGCATTATTTGCCCTGTAGGCATTTTTTGCCCAGTGTGTTATTCAACCAACTGCCATCTAGCTGTGTGACCTTGTTCACATTCTGTCTAAATATCCATAATATTACCGTCTCCAGAAAAAACACCGGAGTGACTTTTTTCAAGCAGCCATAACATATTTTACGTAATCTGTATCCATCGCTGTAGTAGTGTATAAGTTGACCTTTTAGGCATTATTTGCCCTGTAGGCATTTTTTGCTCAGTGTGTTATTCAACCAACTGCCATCTAGCTGTGTGACCTTGTTCACATTCTGTCTAAATATCCATAATATTACCGTCTCCAGAAAAAACACCGGAGTGACTTTTTTCAAGCAGCCATAATAAATTTTACGAGATCCGTATCCACCGCTGTAGTAGTGTATACGTTGATCTTGTGGGCAGTATTTGCACAGTGTTTTCTTCAAACCGCCATCTAGCTGTGTGAGCTTGTTCACATTTTGTCTAAATATTGATAATATTATCGTCTCTAGAAAAACCACTTGAGTTACTTTTTTTCAAGCAGCATTCATATATTTTACGTAATCCGTATCCACCGCTGTGTATACGTTGACCTTGTAGGCATTATTTGCACACTGTTTTCTTCAAACTGCCATCTAGCTGTGTGTATTATCGTTTCCAGAAAAACCAACTGAGTTTTTGTTGCTGTTGTTATTTTAAAAATAATGCCAGGCAAAGGCAGGCCGCCACGCAGAGGCCGTGCTAGGGGCCGTGCTGCTATGCAATCCTGTGGCCCTAGCAAATTGCCCAGTTTTAAAAAGCCAATGACCCTGAACTCCCAAAATGCTGAAGAGGTAGTTGACTGGCTTACACAGCACACCCCATCCTCTACCGTTTCTAACTTTACCACAACATCCTCCTCATCCTCCACTGCTATGGCCACCCCACGTAACACTTCCTCCACCACCGGTGCCCCTTCTTCACTGGAGTCAGAGGAGTTATTTTCCCATGAGTTTCTTGAACTGAGTAATGCGCAACCATTATTGCCAGAAGAAGATGAAGGAGATGAGGACGTTACACCAGATTTAATTCTGGCAGAGAACACGACAGAGATGGACATAATGATGAGTGTTGAGGAGGAGGTCCCCGCTGCTGCTTCCTTCTGTGATGTGTCAGAAGAAATTGATGCATCTGAGGAGAATGATGATGAGGAGATTGATGTTTTGTGGGTGCCTAGTAGAAGAGAGCAAGAGGAGGGTAGTTCAGATGGAGAGACGGAGAGTCAGAGAGGCAGTAGGAGAATAAGACTTAGAAGAAGCAGGGAGGACAGCCCGCAGGGATCAGTAGGGCAACAACATGTATCGGCACCTGTGTTCAGCCGGCCAACGCACCCGCCATTGCCGCCAATGCCGCCAACTTCTACTGTTACCGCCAGATCGCACACTTCCAAAAAGTCAGCAGTGTGGGATTTTTTTAATGTGTGTGCCTCTGACAAAAGCATTGTAATTTGCAATGAGTGCAGTCAGAAACTGAGCCTTGGTAAGCCCAACAGCCACATAGGTACAACTTCTATGCGAAGGCACATGAGCGGCAAGCACAAAGCACTTTGGGAGCAACACCTCAAAGGCAACAGGCAAACTAAAAGCCACACTCCTTCTGGTCCAGCATCTTACTGCTCTACCTCTGCTCTCCTTGACCCGTCTGAACCACCCTCCACTCCGCCTTCCACCTTGACCACCTGTTCCCATTCCCAGTCATCTGCCACCAGCCAAGTTTCTGTGAAGGCCATGTTTGAGCGTAAGAAGCCAATGTCTGACTGTCACCCCCTTGCCCGGTGTCTGACAGCTGGCTTGTCTGCACTCTTAGCCCGCCAGCTTTTACCATACCAGCTGGTGGACTCTGAGGCCTTCCGCAAATTTGTAGCAATTGGGACACCGCAGTGGAAGGTACCCAGCCACAATTTTTTTTCTAAAAAGGGAATACCACACCTGTACCAACATGTGCAGAGCCAAGTTACCGCATCTCTGTCACTTAGTGTTGGGCCAAAGGTCCATATGACTACTGACGCATGGTCCTCCAAGCATGGTCAGGGCAGGTATGTCACCTACACTGCCCACTGGGTGAACTTGGTAATGGCTGGGAAGCAGGGAATGGGTAGCTCAACAACAACAACAGTGGAGTTGGTGTCACCGCCACGGATTGCACGCGGTTCTGCCACCACCTCTACTCCTCCATCGCTCTCTACCTCGTCTTCTTCCTCTTCTTCTTCTTACTCTGCTGCTGGGTCCTCCTTCTCCTCCTCCACACCTGTGCACCCCCAGCTCCCCCTAGGCTATTCGACGTGCCAGGTACGCCGTTGTCACGCTGTCTTGGGGATGACGTGCCTGGAAAGCAAAAACCATACCGGATCTGTACTCCTGTCATCTCTGCAGTCACAGGCCGATCGGTGGCTGACCCCACACCAACTGCAGATCGGAAAAGTGGTGTGTGACAATGGAAGCAATCTGTTGGCAGCGTTGAGACTGGGCAATTTAACACATGTGCCCTGCATGGCACATGTGTTAAATTTAATAGTCCAATGTTTTGTCTCCAAGTACCCAGGATTCCAGGACGTTCTCACCCAGTCCAGAAAGGTGTCGGCCCATTTCAGACGTTCCTACACAGCCATGGCACGCCTTGCTGACATTCAGCAGCGCTACAACATGCCAGTCAGGCGTTTGATTTCTGACAGCCAGACTCGCTGGAATTCAACGCTCCTTATGTTGGAACGTCTGCTGCAACAACAAAGGGCCGTCAACGAGTACCTTTTTGAACTGGGTGGTAGGACTGGATCTGCAGAGCTGGGGATTTTTTTCCCCCGTTACTGGGTGCTTATGCGCGATGCCTGCAGGCTCATGCGACCTTTTGAAGAGGTGACAAATATGGTCAGTCGCACCGAAGGCACCATCAGCGACCTAATACCCTTCGCTTTCTTCCTGGAGCGTGCCGTGCGACGAGTGACAGATGAGGCTGTAGACCAGCGTGACGAGGAGCTGGAAGCGCACGATTTATGGTCGGAATCACCAGAACGAACCCAGGCACCTGCTGCAACGCAGGGAGAGGTGCCAGAAGTGGAGTCAGAGGAGGAAGGTGGCTTTGTGGAGGAGGAGGAGGAGGACCAACAGGAGCAGGCTTCCCAGGGGGCTAGTGGTGACCTTTTGGGGACCCCTGGTCTTGTACGTGGCTGGGGGGAGGAGACCGTGGATGATGCAGTCCTTGATAATGAGGAAGCGGAGATGGATAGCTCTGCATCCAACCTTGTGAGAATGGGGTCTTTCATGCTGTCATGCCTGTTGAAGGACCCCCGTATCAAGAGGCTTAAGGAGAAGGACCTGTACTGGGTCGCAACGCTACTAGACCCTCGGTACAAGCATAAAGTGGCAGAAATGTTACCAACATACCACAAGTCCGAAAAGATGCGGCATTTACAAACCAGCCTGCAAAACATGTTGTACAATGCTTTTAAGGGTGATGTCACTTCAGGAACTCATCAACATTCCAGGGGCAGAGGTGCCAGTAATCCTGCCACGAGCACACCTGCAAGGACAAAGCCCTTTGGCCGGTCTGTAACGTCAGACATGCAAATCTTTTTCTGTCCAAGGCAGCGCCACAACCCTTCTGGATCCACCCTCAAAGAACGCCTCGACCGGCAGGTAGCGGACTACCTGGCATTAACTGCAGATATCGACACTCTGAGGAGCGATGAACCCCTGGACTACTGGGTGCGCAGGCTTGATCTGTGGCCAGAGCTGTCACAATTTGCCATGAACCTCTTGTCTTGCCCAGCCTCAAGTGTGCTCTCAGAAAGGACCTTCAGTGCAGCAGGAGGGATTGTAACTGAGAAGAGAACTCGCCTAGGTCACAAAAGTGTCGATTACCTGACCTTTATTAAAATGAATGAGGGGTGGATCTCGGAGGGTTACTGCACGCCGGAAGACTTGTTCTGACTTCTATGCAGCTGTCCTTCTCTTCAAGCCTCATGACTCCACACACAGCTGTCCTTTAGCGTCCTCCTCCCTCCGCCACCGTTACAAACTAGGGTGCAAACCCTACTGGTTTAATTTTTTCTGGCCTCTGTGCTTCAGTGGCTGCAACCAAAAAAACTGGGCAAACAATGTCTACAAGGTCAACGTATGGCGAAAAATGACTATTTTCAGCATTTATATGGCATATTTTTTCTGGCAACTGTGCTTCAGTGGCTGCGTCCAAAAAAATGCATATTTTCTGCATTTATATGGCATAATTTTTCTGGCCTCTGTGCTTCAGTGGCTGCAACCAAAAAAATGCATATTTTCTGCATTTATATGGCATAATTTTTCTGTCAACTGTGCTTCAGTGGCTGCGACCAAAAAAATGCATATTTTCTGCATTTATATGGCATCATTTTTCTGGCCTCTGTGCTTCAGTGGCTGCAACCAAAAAAATTTATATTTTCAGCATTTATATGGCATAATTTTTCTGTCAACTGTGCTTCAGTGGCTGCGACCAAAAAAATGCATATTTTCTGCATTTATATGGCATAATTTTTCTGGCCTCTGTGCTTCAGTGGCTGCAACCAAAAAAATTTATATTTTCAGCATTTATATGGCATAATTTTTCTGGCAACTGTGCTTCAGTGGCTGCGACCAAAAAAATGACTATTTTCAGCATTTATATGGCATATTTTTTCTGGCCTCTGTGCTTCAGTGGCTGCGGCCAAAAAAACTGGGCAAACAATGCCTACAAGGTCAACGACGTTGACCTTGTAGGCATTGTTTGCCCAGTTTTTTTGGCCGCAGCCACTGAAGCACAGAGGCCAGAAAAAATATGCCATATAAATGCTGAAAATAGTCATTTTTTGCCATACGTTGACTCAACGTATATGGCAAAAAATGACTATTTTCAGCATTTATATGGCATATTTTTTCTGGCAACTGTGCTTCAGTGGCTGCGACCAAAAAAACTGGGCAAACAATGCCTACAAGGTCAACGTATGGCAAAAAATGACTATTTTCAGCATTTATATGGCATATTTTTTCTGGCAACTGTGCTTCAGTGGCTGCGTCCAAAAAAACTGGGCAAACAATGTCTACAAGGTCAACGTATGGCGAAAAATGACTATTTTCAGCATTTATATGGCATATTTTTTCTGGCAACTGTGCTTCAGTGGCTGCGTCCAAAAAAACTGGGCAAACAATGCCTACAAGGTCAACGTATGGCAGTTGTTTAAAGAGAACAGTAGATTACTAGCCAGCAAAGCTACCTAAGCTAAAATGTCCCTCAAATCCCTGCAGACTTCTGTCCCTCCAATACAGAGCAGTATCAAGCAGATTACTAGCCAGCAAACTTACTATCATCTGTCCCTGAAATCACTAACAGCTCTCCCCCTACACTATCTCTTCCAAGCACACACAGGCAGATTTTTCAGATACATTTTTGCCCTTGATCCCCCTCTGGCATGCCACTGTCCAGGTCGTTGCACCCTTTAAACAACTTTAAAATCATTTTTCTGGCCAGAAATGTCTTTTTTAGATGTTAAAGTTCGCCTTCCCATTGAAGTCTATGGGGTTCGCGAACCGCTCGCGAACCGCTCGCATTTTTGCGCAAGTTCGCGAATATGTTCGCGAACTTTTTTTCCGACGTTCGCTACATCCCTATTCCTAGTTTCTTCTTTGAGCCCAAACTACCATTTGCTTTGAAGACTTACCCCTTTCCCCAATCTGAGTATCATGGATTTCCCCTAGTCCCCAAAATCCACTTCAGAAATCCCTTACATATAGACATATAGGAAAAATGAAATTTTGTAGGCAATTATAAGTAATATATGTGTTGCTTTTACATGGTGCTAAAAATTTATATTATCGTCCGTTTATTGGAGCTCCCTGTCCGTGTTTCAAATGAGGGGTGGGCATGCCCTAACAGTCCCTGCCAGAAGCACAGTAGGAGAGGGACAGCCAATCACAGCCCTGCAGTCACACAAGTTCCCTATCAGGTCCTGCTAGCTGCTGATTGGTTCCTGTCCTACAGTGCAGTGAGCTGAGAGCTGCATGCTCCCCTGCACAGATTGGGAATTCAGGGAGTAGGAAGTGGAAGAGAAGGGAAGGATTATTAGGGTTTTGCAGAAATATTCACTAAATCAGTCTGAAACACTACTTTTTTTAAGCACAAATTTTCTAAATTTAAATGACTATAATGCACTGGTACATTCTTATTTTTTACACAATATGTCTCCTTTAAAAAGGCATATAATAAAATATTGGGGGAAAAAACTGTTTTACTTTTTGTTTGAAAAGAGTAAAATATATTTTTTAAAAATCTAGCTCAAAAGTAAACAACTTACTGCTAAAATCATAAAATAAAGATTGAAAAAAAAAATTGAAAAGTAATTTGCTAAAGTCATCTTTCCTTAGACGGACATTCTCTTCCATTCTTCTATTAAATGTGTTTAAACTATAAATATAAATCTTTTAACATATGTTTAATAAGTGCGAACCTTAATGCTGTGCTGTCCTCAAATATCCTACAATTATACTTCCACTATTCTCTCTGTATTTAACACAAAATACTGTAAAACTTAAGAAATATCATCCTGAACACCTCAATAATTACTGTACATTTTTGCATACAGATGGAAAACTTTTTAACTATACATGTCTGTCCATGTAATTTATTTTCACTTTTTATTTAAAATATTAACATTCATTTTATGAATTGTTGTACTTTGGTGCACTGTGTGACTGTGTGATATATGTAACTGGGCCACATATCTAGTATCTTAGTTTGTGACTGAGCCAATAGGAATATAAAGTTTGCTTTACTTTCCCTATTTTAGTACAATGACAGATTAATCTGCTTGTAATAAAACTGACCTTACTGTTTGCTTGAATTAGGGAAATAGGACTGTAAGCTCCATTGGGGCAGAGACTAGTGACAATTTATACAATTTCTCTATACAGCACTGCATAATCTGATGGACCTTCATAAATAATTACAAAAGATTCTAATTTGAGGTACAGTCAGCAAGCAACATAAGTTCAAAACAATGGTGAAGATTTAGAGCTGAAGTGTGCATTACAATCATAAATCATGATTTACTTAACAAAGTTCAGTACTTCAGGTACTATAAATCTCACAACCTAATATTTATAATCTATCTACCAGTACCAAGACTATTTCCTTTCTAACTCATCAGAAAGTCAAGTGAATAATTCCACCCACCAGTGGCCTCCTCCAACCATCTATCCTGACCCCTCTCACCCTCTTTGCACCTGCCTTCTTTCTCCACACTTCTCTTATTTAGCCAGGGCTTACATCATACCCTTCCTAGTGAAGGGACCCTCGTGGTTAACTTGGTTTTTCCACTGGAGCTTATAAGAGAAGAGGCAGCCTTAGCAGCTGCTGGTGCCCTAACATTATCAAAACCTGTTAGGGGTTTTGATAACCCTGGTTGCAAGAGCCACAGCACTAAGAAGCACATAATGTCCATTAGTGCTCTGGTAACAAGGCAGCATTGTCCCTACTGTCCATGGGATGAGTGGCAAGAACTGCATCTGCCAGGGCTCCATGAATGACACACACGAATGGGGAAGTGGGGATGAAATCATTCCTGCCCCTCCTGAATAGACTGCTGCTGAATGCAGGCACTGCTGTATCCATTCAGAAAGAACATGTGTTTGCAGCCTCTCACCCATGTGGCAGGGTAAAACATGGTAGCTTGCATCTGTGTATTGCACACTGGCCCATGATAGACAACTGACCACTAATATCTGTCCCAAGCTTTGGTGAGCCTTAATAAGATTTTTCTATGGGCCTTCTATTTAAACCACTGAATAACAGAATGTATATACAGTACTGAGCACAATAGGTTTTGCATAAACAAAAAAGCAATATCAAAAGACTACCTATATTACAATTCTTAATTCTAATTCTGTCGGTTTTTGAAGACACGGTCTTCCATACACCTTCAGCAAATAAAATATATTTAACATATTTAGCATCTTTAAATGTTTGTTATTTTTTTCTTGTATCCCCACTGTTTACTTAATATTGTAATGCAGCATCACATATACTGTAGATGTTATACATCTTTTTATATCAGCTCCTAGCCAAGATTGTTATAATGTTTTACCTTGTAAGAACCTATGCAGTTTCTTGGAAATTGGAAATTGGGATTACATTTGAAATAGTTATATCTGATATGTGGTTGCCCACAGTTTCGCTGAGGTCTTGCAAATAGGTTGTACTGAAAGCAAAAACATGACCATAATTGGCACCCATGATAGGCACTTAATGCTGGAACCAATTCAGGAAAACAATTAGCTTCAAAGAAAGTGTATGAGTAAGCGAACAGCATGAGAACAAAGTGGGAGGATGAAATCCCAGTCTTTTCGAGACACAGAGAGAACATCCAGATTACTCTACAGAGGCACCATTCATGTCCTATGGGAAAATTGTTGATGGTGTTATGTTTTCAGCACAACTAAGTTTCTATTGCAAAAATATGAATATAGTTACAAGGGACACTGAAGAGAATTCATAAGCTTCACAACAGCCCATACAGTGCCTTTAAAAAAATTAAGACCCTTGACCAGTGCTCTCATTTTACTGAATACTGCAATTTACTGTAATCCAAAATTAGTATTTTGAAAAATAATGGATAGTCTTGAAACATAGACATAAACATATGGTGGCATACAATTCCCTGATGGCCAATGGTGTAGAGTTTTGGGGAAAACAATTTAATAAAAGTAACATTTTCCTGATTTCGTCCTTTGCATTTTTCTGTATAGTTTTTTCACAGTTTTGCTAGAATTCATACTAGTGGGACACACTAAAATGTGCCGGCCATGTATAGCAACAAAACCTGTAATTAAAAATATAACATAGCACACACAATTGATTCCAAAAAAATTTGATGCTGGTGAACATTCTAAGGAAAATACTTATATGTATGTATATGTAGTGGTATTTAAATTACAAGATGACAGATGTTAATGATGCTTTATTTTCTCTGATGAGATGCAGCTGCAAGGTTAATGGTAAAAAAAAGACCTAATATTTGTTTTATTCAATTTTGCAATATTATGCAATGTCACTTTCTAGCCAAAGTTTCTTCTCAGACATAATTAGTATGTTTTTGAAATTAGTGTACTAATAAACGCCATGAAAGGTAATGAGCCTAAGCCATAGTAACAAGCAGGAGATCGATGGCAGAATTCAGTGCCAGGCATGTACTGCATGGGCTAAACATTATACATAAATAGGGAAGTAGACAAAATGCTAATAGATATACCTGAAGCAAAAATAATTCTGTTTTTAAATAAATCATAAGTCAAAGAAACTTTTGAATACAGGACAATTCTGGGGACCCACTGCAAAAACTTTTCTCTTTGTGTACAAATATTGGCTTTTTATCGTTTATAGCAGTTGGCCAAATATTGCCTATAGCTGCCATTCATCTTTTAAAACAGGGAATTATTCATAGATGTGTGTTAATTGGCTGGGGCTTAAAAGCTCCTTGCTTTTTCACTGTAGCCCCTGAGTTAAAGGAAAGGGCACCATGGTCTTATTACTCAGTCACATTGTCTGCTGGAAGACTTGATTTTAAATGCACTGCAAATTTAAAATGCTAATAGATAGTGTAGAAAGATAATTATTCACAGGTGTTTGTTTGTTGGCTGGGGCTTAAAATCTCCCTGCTTTCTCACTAGAGTGCCTGAGTTAAGGGTAAGTGCACAGTCTTGTTACTCAGTCACACTGGTTACTGGGGGACTTGATTTTAAAGGCACTACAAACTTCTAATACTCACAAACAGTGTAGGACTCACATACAATGAGGGGCCTTGGCGTGACACGTGAGCTTACATGGTTTGGCCAAAGTGTGGTACTAACATCTCATGTTTTGTAATAATTATTTTTAAAAGCAAACCATGCGCTGGGAATTTTTCTCTTTTTTTTTGATTATATTTTTAGGGCCTGCTTAAAAGTGTCATATTTTTGCACAACAACATTCTCTTACATGGAATTTGCACTGCTATAAAAAATAAATGCTGGCTGAAATACTAAATATATATTTTATAAACCTGCACTATATTTGATCAAAATGACTATGTGGAATTATCCTTGGTGTGCCGTCACCTAAGCATTTTAGATTCTTATGGTTGTGCGCTCCTACTCGTTGGAAATATATATATATATATATATATATATATATATATATATATATATATATATATATATATATTCACTATGTAAATTTAATTAGCAGAACCAACAAAATAACACACAAAAGCATGAAATGCGTAAAAAAACAACACAGTTTACATATATATTTCAGATTTTATTTGATAAAAATGAATAAACTGTAGTTGCTTCAGTTCTGAGGGTTTAGAACTTGAGCACACCTTTATTTTGCTCCCTTTTCATGAACACATACTTAATTACAGTACCAAGTCTTTTTTTCTCTGTGACCTAGCATATCTTGAAAAGCTATTTGGGAAAATTAATTTTCAAGTTTTCTTGCAAGAATAGCAGAGTAACTTTGAGCAGCTGTTGTTTGTAAGTTGGAGAGAGGCCACTCAACTATTGAATTCTAACAAAATGAAGCAGCTGCCAGGTATTTCACATCTATAACAACTCAATTATTTTATTTCCATCAAAAATATCTTACCTCAGCTGTCAAGATAATCGACTGTGTTAGGGAAGCTATTACTGTTTTGCCTGTTTCATATACAGTTTAATTTGATTGAATCCATTTTGTAAAGCTCAGAATACTGGCACTCATATTCTTATCTATTCTTTTTAATTATCTGTCTATTTAAAATGTGTATAATATCCTAATATCATATTGTATTGACACATTATATTTTTATTTTCACACTGAACAATTCCTTTAAAGAATTATGGTACACCATGTAATATGTGAAACAATTAAGTTGTAATTGGTTATGTTTAAAAGAAAACTATACGGGCAAAAGGTTACAAAAATAATTATTATTGGTGTATGCTATAAACCGCCTTGTATAAGTGTCGAGTATGAAGCCCAGCTACTCTTGCAGATACAAGCAGCTTCACAGCTGGGACAAGTTGTTGTTGTGGGTGACTTTATTAATTATCCAGACATTGAATGGGGTTGCTAAGACAGAACAAGCTAGTAGGTTTGTAAATATGCTGAATTTTATTCCAGCTCATTGAAGAAACTATTAGGAATAACTCTCTTTTGGACCTTGTAATAACTAATAATAAAGAACTCATAACATGGTCTCCTTTGAGATTCTGTTGCAGAAGCAATTCTATAAGGGAGTAACTAAAACACAAAATTTCAGACTTGCAAACTTTGACAGTATAAGGGCATCTCTGCAACATATTAAGTGGGAAATGCTTTTCACAGGGTTAAACACGGAACAAAAATGGGAAGTCTTTAAAATGCTGCTTAATAAATATACTTGTCAGTATATTCCCCTTGTAAGCAACGTCGTTGCAAAGCAAAACCTTTTTGGTTCAATAGAAGCGTTGGTGTTGAGGTGGGTAAGAAAAAAGGTGTTTTTAAGGCTTTCAAGTTAGCTGGGACAGCTGAATCATTTATAAGGTACAAGGTAGCCAATAAATCATGCAAAGAAGCTATAAGGCAAGTAAAATTGATATAGAAAAGGATATTGCAGCAAGCAGTAAAAAAAATCCAAAATTATTTTTTAAATATGTTAATAGTAAAAAAATTAAGCAGGAAGGGATGGGACACTTACTATCAGAGGGGGGTCAGCTGGTTGATGAAAACAAAATAAAAGCGCAAATTCTGAACTCATATTTTTCATCTGTCTATACAAATGAGGAACCCGTAAGTGAAGGTTTCCTTCTTAATAGTCCAATTCTAGTAATACAACTAATGATGCATGGTTCACACATGAGGAAAATCAAAAGAGACTAGAACATGTTAAGATTAACAAAGGTCCGGGGCCAGATGGTATTCATCCCAGGGTAATTAGCAATCTTAGCTCTGTGATTGCCAAACCTCTTTACTTAATTTTTCAGGATTCATTGAGATCTGGCATAGTGCAGAGAGACTGGCGGATTGCTAATGTGGTGCCTCTCTTCAAAAAAAGGATCCCGTTCTTAGCCTCAAAACTATAGGCCAGTTAGTCTGTCAGTGGAAGGAAAGCTTTTTGAAGGGTTAATAAAGGATAAGATACTGGACTTCATAGCAAATCATAATACTATGAGTTTGTGCCAGCATGATTTTATGCGTAATAGATCTTGTCAGACTAACTTCATTTCTTTTTATGAGAAGGTAAATAGAGACCTCAATTCTGGGATGGCAGTGGATGTGATTTGCTTAGACTTTGCTAAAGCATTTGATACAGTGCCACACAAAAGGTTACTGGTTAAATTAAGGAATGTTGGCCTGGAACATAGTATTTGTACCTGGATAGAGAACTGGCTAAAAGATAGACTACAAAGAGTGGTGGTAAATGGAACATTTTCTAATTGGACCAGTGTTGTTAGTGAAGTACCGCAGGGCTCTGTACTAGGTCCCTTGCTTTTCAACTTGTTTATTAATGACCTGGAGGTGGGCATTGAAAGTACTGTTTCTATTTTTGCAGATGATACTTAATTGTGCAGAACTATAGGTTCCATGCAGGATGCTGCCACTTTGCATAGTGATTTGTCTAAGTTGGAAAACTGGACAGCAAACTGGAAAATGAGGTTCAATGTTGATAAATGCAAGGTTATGCACTTTGGCAAAAATAATATAAATGGCAGTATGTTGGGAGTTTCCTTAAATGAGAAGGATCTAGGGGTTTTTGTAGATAGCAAGTCGTCTAATTCTGGGCAGTGTCATTCTGTGGCTACTAAAGCAAATAAAGTTCTGTCTTGCATAAAAAAAGATAATTATCCCTCTTTAAAGGTCCCTGGTGAGGCCTCATGTGGAGTATGCAGTGCAGTTTTGGAATCCAGTCCTTAAAGGAACAGTAACGTCAAAAAATTAAAGTGTTTTAAAGTAATGAAAATATCATGTAGTGTTGCCCTGCACTGGTAAAACTGTTGTGTTTGCTAAAGAAACACTACTATTGTTTATATAAAAAGCTGCTGTGTAGTAATGGGGGCAGCCATTCAAAGGAGAAAAAGCTCAAGTTACACAGCAGATAGCAGATAAGCTCTGTCTGTCTAATGGTGTTATCTGTTATCCATTAGTTATCCTGTGCCATATAGCCGTTTTTCAATTTCCGCCATTGCTCCACAGCAGCTTGTTTATATGAACTATAGTAGTGTTTCTGAAGCAAACATATCAGTTTTACCAGTGCAAGGCAACACTACATGATATTTTCATTACTTTAAAACACTTTCATTTTTTGACGTTACTGTTCCTTTAAGAGGGATATAAATGAGCAGGAGAGAGTGCAGAGACGTGCAACTAAGCAAGGGGACATGATTACACTTTACAAGTACATTAGAGGACATTATAGACAAATAGCAGGGGACCTTTTTACCCATGAATGTGGATCACCGTACCAGAGGCCACCCCTTTAGACTAGAAGTAAAGAACTTTCATTTGAAGCAACATACAGTAGGGGGTTCTTCGGGTGATGTTGTGATGGCTGATTCAGTTAATGCCTTTAAGAATGGCTTGGATGATTTTTTGGACAGACATACTATCAAAGGCTATTGTGATACTAAACTCTATAGTTAGTATAGGTATGGGTTTATAGAATTTATGTAAAAGTAGGGAGGGGTGTGTGTATGGATGCTGGGTTTGGAGGGGTTGAACTTGATGGACTTTGTCTTTTTTCAACCCAATTTAACTATGTAACTATGTAACTATATCTCCAAACAATGTAGGTCTCTTTTACTGCAAAAAAACAGCTCATATCTAAAAAGCCTTCTTCATGTAAATAAACTATTTTCATAACAATATTCTTTTTTAATAGTATGCACCATTGGGTAATCCTAAATATCAAATTGTCATTTTAAGAAGTAAGGGCCACCCCCTGGGATCCAATGTGCACACAAACAAGCCAAACAAACCATACTTGTTAGGTCACATGAGCCAATTAACAGAGAAAGTTCTGTCTTTGCTCCCACATGTCTTTCTGTTAAAGTTAAAGCTGCATTATTTCAAGTCAGATGATTACAGAGATCGTCACAAAATGGTGGTTCAAGGTATGAGATGTAAATCCCCAGCGGAGCTTCCCATAATTGCATTTCTTTATTCTATTCCCAGACATCATACAAACTTTTTCCTTTTTTAACCTATGATTTATTTTTCTATCTTTGTATTATTTTTATATCTATTCACTTTATTATTTGTGTTTCTATTCTTTACCTGTGGAAAATTTTTTCAATAAAAAATCTAAGTTACAAAAAAAAGGTATGAGATGTAAAAGGGCAATATTTACTTAAAGGGGTTGTTCACCTTCAACCAAATACAGACCTATTCGACCCAAAAACTTAGACTTAATTTCGGTTGATTCTTTTGAATTTGAATTTGGAAGTTTTTTCAATTCAAAATTCGACCCTTGATAAATATGTCCCATAGTTGATACATTTTTCAGCAGCATGTCTGAAGTATTAGCAACTATTATCAAATATTAGCAACTATTATCAAATAATATAATATTATTATCAAATATGAGGCAGATTTATTAATGGTCGAATTGAAAATTCGAATTCAAGTTTTCGAAGTACACAAAAAATAGCTTGAAATTCAAATTTTTTTTCATTCGAAAATTCACCTCAACCTTTGATAAATCTGCCCCACTATATTACATTTTTGAGGGTTTTTTTATCACAAAAACTAACATGCAAAAATACATGAAAATCGAAAACTTGATTGTGTCAAACTATGAAAAAACAACTTAAACACAGCCATATCATATTCTACCCATCATTTTCAATGATTCAATTTGCATTGAAAACTAGCTTGAATTTTGAATGAACTGGACAACTTTTATATAGCTAATTAACTAGCATACTAACATAGCTAGTTTTTTGAACATTTAACATTCAGAAACTCCAACTTGAAGAAAACCTTGAAAAGCAGTAAAAACTTGACCTTGATTGTTAATAAAAATGCCTCAGAGTGTGCTGACACTTACTGTATTTCACCTCGAAGACTTTTTGACCGCTAACACCACAGCCCTACTTATTTAATAATGGTTTTAGATTGCCTTTACATTATATGGAAAGTTTCATTTGCAAGTGGTTTCAGAGAGCTGAAATAGCTGAAATTAGGTTGGAAAGATTATATTTCTCTGGCGATATGGTATGAATTTACATTTACCTCATTGTTGCCACTGATAGCGTGTAGATAATTGTCATGAACATTCAAAAAAAAAAAAAAATAAAATAACAGTACAAACAATTATTTTATGGCTTGCTTTTATTTTGTAATAATAAGACATTGCCTTACTCTTGATGTTGGCTAAACCAGCATAAATCCACATTGTTAACGAAACAATCATTTTAGATTATTGTAATGGTTAACTGTTTGTCTTCAAGGAAAGGTGGACTCATTAATCAACCTCAGTGAATCTATTCACTATGTTTTTTCACCAGGCAGGTGCTCATTTTAGGAAAAAAATGTATTGTCCCTGGGATAAAAAATAGCACAGCAATATGGCTGTTATACTTACCTTTCCACAGTTGCTGTAGCAACAATTTACACAGAATATTCTACTCTACTCCATAAGCTAAACAAAATAGTTTATGGGAAATAATGTAAAATGGTGCACAGTGCTCTGCTAGTCATCTCCACAGGTTGGTACAGTTTATTCCCAAAAGGTGCACCAGACCGGAGAAAAAATTTGTCAGGTAACATCCCAGCGCTAATACAATATGTATATCTAAAAGTACCCAGATGTTCTTTCTTAAAAAAAGTTGTCCTCACTGCTGAATTGCAGCCTCTCCAGAGGCAATGTAAGCACAAGAGCAAGTAAATGGCAGAGGTCCCTGGAACTATTTGAAGAGGTTAACAGCCTGCTTGAAGTTTGATTTTTTTTCGGAGGGTTTTGGTTGAAAACTCAAATCAAGTTTTTTTTCTCCGAAAACTTGATATTGTTTTCTGGTTGCGGGACTAGAACTCAAAGAAACTGGTTTCTAGTTTTGCGGTAATTCGAGTTCATTTGAGGTAAAAAAAAAACTCTAACATCGACCTTTGATAAATCAGCTCCTTAAAGTCTTTTAGACATTATTGGTATGAAAATGCCTCAGAACTTTATTTTTTTAACTTTGACTATAAAATAATTGAAAATATCTAAATGAATCTTTATAGCTTGATTTTCAGCTTAAAGAATAGCATATGGTATAAACGTAGATTCTAAAATTAAAAAAAAAACTATAATGCAAAGACCGAGCAGAAAAAAATTATAGGTTAATGTACTGTATGTTACAGGCTTCGTCCTGCCAATTTAAACAGTTAGATACTGTACTGAAAGGCACAAAATGTGGAAAATAAAATGAATATGTTCTTAGCAAGGTGGAGATAATTCTTTCCAGTTCAATTAAATCTATTAGAAATGTATTTTACTATAAAATGTCAGGGACATTCAGGAATACATTTCCAAATTGACTTACTTCTGAGTTGCTGTTCTGTTTTCACAACAGATAAATTCTTACCAGACATTATAAAGATTTGGGAATAGATCATCCAGGGATCATAAATTTGATAGGGATCAAAGACCAATTTACAATTAATTCACATTGATCTACTAGGAAAGTGTATCCACAATTCAATTAATTTAATTCAATATCATACCTTACTGATATCATTGAATGAACTTGAAGAAACAAAAAAAAATCCCTATAGATTACGTTGGTATATCATACCAATGATTGGACCAGATTCAATTAAATTTGGATGAAATTGAGATGAAATTAAAAAAAACAGCTCATGGTTTATCACGTCAAAACTCTTTTGAAGCCTATGGGAAAAACCTGGAACTGAATTTGGAGAAAAATGTTTTTCTTGAATTGAATCTCATCCATGAGTTTTCACTCATTCAAGATAACTTTTGCTCACTGAATTAAATCTGTTATTATGTGATAGCAAATCCTGAAGGCTATGGCCAATGAAAAATAGCGAACTGCTCTATTAAATTGATTTGACATGGAAAAATCCTGCAAGGTTTGTATCTATTTGATAATACTGCCTCATAGTTTTATACAGGATTTTTATTTTTAAAATTTTCATATAGTTAATGAAAACAAGGACATGGATTTGTCAAGAAAGTGAAATAATGAGACAATATAAGAACAATTCAATTATTTGAAAAAGTAAGAATTATTTGATCCCATGAGGCACCCCTGAGGTCTCTGCATCTCCTGTACCTCTTGTATTATGCCCCAGAATAGGGTGTAGGAACATGTGGATATAAAGTATGCAAGTAGGATACACTGAAAGATCCACTCATTTGGCAAGGATACATTGAATGATCTTTCCCTAATAGTGATGGACGAATTTGCGCTGTTTCGCTTTGCCGAAAAATTTATGAATTTCCAGAGAAATTCGCAAAACGGCGAAAAATTTGCGAAACTGCGCCGGCGTCTCATTTTTGACACCGGCGTCCATTTTTTTACGCCGATGCCCGTTTTTGACGCCGCCGCCCGTTTTTGCCGCTGACGCCCGTTTTTTAACTCTGGCGTCCGTTTTTTTGGACGCTGGCAACAATTTTTTTTGTTTTGGGAATTTATTCGCCGGCGGCGAATCGCGCAAATTCGCCGCGAATTTGCGCATGCTGAATAAATTCGCCCATCACTATTCCCTAATATGCCAATGGTGAGGGCCAAATGATTAGATCACAACAAATGGAATGAAGGCTGTCAGTGTGAGGACCACACCAATGAGCCAGGTATTGGTCAGAGAGGCCTTCTGCAGTGTCCTATTCATGGGCACATAAACTGCCGACTTGGTAGGGGTCCAATTGGCAGTTTAAATCTGCCCATGTATGGACACCTTAAGGCAAGGTAGCTCTGATACTTCCAAGGAGAAATGGCTGACAAACAAGAAGTTAAGTAATCTGTGCTATGTTTAGGAGAGGAAAGTTAAATATGAGTATCATCGGAATAGAAGTGGTATTGGAACATATAAATAGATTCACTGGTCAATAGCATTATAAGGGGGCTAAATCAAAGCAAAGGTGATTCTAGTCAGTTATTTACTAACCATTAAAATTGAGAGTTATGAAAAGCAAGGATAAGAAACACTGGTTACCAAGACTGGAGGCATGAATAGTTTTCAGCATTGTATTGATCAGTGAATTTGGAGGGTAAGAATCCAGTCAAATGGGGAAAGACTGAATAGATTAATATCATTGCTATATTTCAACTGTTCTTCACGCAGAATTTACAAACTGAAGCAAATATTAATAATGAAAGAATCCTATTGATCTTACGATAATTCTTGTGAGACTATAACTTTGATTCAGAAGCAGTTCATCTATAAATTAAGAAAGAGTGAATTTTATTTATTTATTTTTGGTTTGAAATACAGTATTTGAATTGAGTTGCAGGGCTAAAAAGAACACAGGATTTTTATATGGAATTTAATATTAAGGTAATATATTTTAAGATCAGAAGGCTTCTGTGGGATCATTTCTATATGCCAGGGTGATATAATAAAAGCTGTAAGCGAAAGGATAACTTGTAAAATTAAAAAAACAAAAATGTGTTTTACAGTGCATCACATCTTATAATCGACTAACTTGAAGGGAGGATGCTTATTGCTGCAAAAATTCTTCCTGTAAAAAAGATTAATTTCATCTGGTAAGCAGGTACAAACTGGTGGCAGATAATTCTGCCACCACTGTGGTTCTGCAAAGCTTATATTAAAGGGTATCTAGCTACTCTCCAGCTCATTTGCCCCTGCACTAAGGCCACACACATGTACAAAATGATCTAGAGCTCAGCTTGCTGCCTATGTAGATTGCTCAGATTGTAATGTGAAGTAGGATCAAGGGACGTGCTGACAGATCTCACTCATTATGCACATGCATGTGCCCCAACATGGCATGGCACAGGGAGCTTTTCCTGGGGAGTTTTTTCTTAAAAAACACTATTGTTTCCCTCATCCGGATTGTGGCTCTATTAGCTTGTGCCTCCCGTCATGGAAACAATTTCCTTCAAATAATCAAAAGCCATCGATTTTTTATCTAAAGTAAAATATTGTTAACTCTCCATCAAACCTACTTGTCAAATCTGCCACTATCTGAGACTTGGAATTTGAAGGTTTGTTCCAGTATGATTAATGATTTGAACATGACTAAGAAATTGAATTCTTCTTCTATTGTCTAAATCCCATCTTATGAGGATTATACAAAACAGATATTAATAACGCATCATGATTCCCACAAAGGATATCATTTCATTCTTTTTATTTTCCCTACATAATGAGCCAGAACACAGCAGATGTGACATCAATGGTATTGTGACAGCCATTTGTCTTTCTTTCTGTAGTTATTGAAACCAATTATATGAACATCAACAGACTTTATTTAATCTTGAACAATTCCAAACTCTTTCCTTGTTGCATTCACAAACTATAGAAGTCAATTACAAGTTCAGTTATAACTGTGCCAGTGGAAGTTCATAAGTCAGATTTTCTTACAATTATCTATCTGCACTGTGGGTCTAGGGTTATCTATGTACAGGTTATGAGTAGCATAGGTGAAATACAGCCTACTTCTTTAACTGTATGGTTTTACTCTCTGCTTAGTGCAGTAGTTCACAGGGTAAAGTCTTTGAACTGAAAATGATGGGTAATACATATTATTTAGCTGTGTTCAAGTTGTTTATTCATGTTTTTACACAACCTAGTTTTTGACATTTGAGGTGTTTTTATAAACAAGCAGTCAAGTTAATAAACAGTCAACATTTCAAGTTTTTTCAAATAAGAAAAAAAGGTGAAAAGTCCATTTATGCTAAATCAACCTTCCCGAATATATGCATCATATCAAAGACACATTGTGTTTTCGTAGCAATTTTGGTGAGATCAGCAGAACTTGTACTTATACAGTACTTTAATTAGCCTTGAAGTGTTCATATAACTGCTCTGTAATTCCTGTATTTGGGTTATTCTGCAGGATCAAAAAAAGTTATTTATTTTATGTATGAAACACCATAAAATCCATCTATTATATCACTAGCAGTATAACATTAATTATTTATTCATCATGATAGTGCTGTAAAACAATAAGTTGCACTAAAAATTTTAGCAAAAGGTTTAACTAAAAGTTTAAATAAAATCAAAAACTTAAAGCATAATCTCATTGTATGAGCTGGAGGGAGTATTTTTTCCATTTCCTGTACACGGCTTTCTTTGCCAAATCACAAAGATCTATTAGCTAATTGAAAATTCCAGATGAGACATTCACTCTACAATATGCATCAGACAGTTTATCAAAGCTCAAAATCCGTGAAGTTAAGTATTCAAAGTTTAAACATAACAAAATACAACTCCAATATCTATTTATTATATCATGATTGCAGCTGAAAAATAGATCTCCACAATTTCCACAATCTCCACAATTTCTCTTCACATTTGTATACTTTATATTATTGGGTTTGAGTTTATCCGGCCCAGATTTGCGGAAAGGCCGCATAGGTCCAGGCCTAGGACGGCATCAATTAAGGGGCGGCATGCCGCCCAGCCGCACAAGTAGATTTTTGTCGGAGCACTAGCACCGATTGGCTACTGCTCCGAAACCAAGCTAAGAAGATGCTCATGCGCGCTACCTTGAGAGAAGGAAGGGGTGACGGAGGACACCAGCCTCTTAGTGTATGCGCATGCGCGCTATCTAGAGAGTGAGAGGGGGCGACGGAGGACACTGGCCTCTGGGCGCCCTCAGGGCAAATCCGGCCTTGAGCATACTTGTGTTTTCTTCTTGGAAACCACATCTTGCAAAATAATCCTATGAGAATGGTAACAGTCACAATGATAGTAGTTCTAGGATTGTTCTTTTGTTCCAGCATTGCAAATGTATTATAAGAGAATAGAAAGCTGCATTGATCTTTGATATTTGACTCTGTAAAATAAAGGCATATATTAAGCAGAAATCATTTTAAAAAAACCTCAAAACTCAAATGTAAAAAGATTCTATAAAAAAATGTTTTTACCTAAAAATAATGCTCATAGGATAGTGAATTATAGCTGCCCCGGATAATGTGATTACATTTAAAAGGATGCTATTAACTAGAAATAATTGTTTTTTTACACCTAAATCTGTGCCAAATGTTTAGTGAAAGTTTAAAAAAAAAAATATATATGATTTTTAGAATATATAGACAGTTTTACTGTTATGTAAGTTGATTTCATACTACTTCATTTGAGTAATGGTAGATGGGGAGATTCCTTGGATGAAAAAAAACATTCTGGAAAAACCCAATTTCCCAGCTGTCGGATAGCAGAGGTGGAGATCCCTGTAAGCATGCAGAGGAAGTGAAACCATGTGAATGTACACTGCACCGTGACATCACATTTGCCATTGTTACATACACGTGTGGGTGGGAACTAACAGGTCTGGTGCCTAGGGCAGAACTGGACCTAAATATGATACAGCAGGCAGATAGAAGCTACAATGCTACCATCTGTTCTCCCATGTCTTTGCACTGATAGGCATGGAGTTGGCTTCTGTGCAGACACATGGAGCAGACATCTGTGTGAAAATCTGAAACTGCATTTTGATCTCCCCATAACAGCCATTTCCACTTTTAATTTGTAGTTTCCTGTCTTTGCACCAAGAGGCACTGTGTCTGCCTTGGTGCAGATGAAGTGGATTTCAATGTGAATACACAAGAGTATGCAATTTAGTGCCAAAATTTGCTCTGTGTGTCTGCACCCAGGCTAATGCAGTGCCCATTGGTGCCAGGGCCACCATCAGGGGGGCACAGGGGGTACAAGTGTACCGGGCCCTGGCCTGAAGGGGCTTGACAGCTCCGAAGCCGTGCTGCCTCCTTCTGAAATCCCGAAGAGCCGAAATGTGGAAATGCCAAAAAGCCGAAGTCCCAAAGCAGCGAAAAGACATGAAGCCACGAAAATAGCCTAAGCCGAAGTCTGGAAGCACCGAAAAGATCCAAAGTCACAGAAACAGTCGAAATTCGAAGTCCTGAAGCTGTGAAAAGACCAGCAGTCACAAAATCAACCGAAATTTAAGTCCTGAAGTGGTGAAAAGACCCGAGGTGAAAAGTTATGAAAGCCACGAGTTAAATTCCTCTGAACACCAATGTGTGTTTTTTTATTATTTTAAATCCCTGGCCACCAGTGTATTATAATATTAATACTCTATAGGCTCCTGCCACCAATGTTTTTTTAAAAAATATTCTTTGGGCCCCAATTTTTTTTAACTTGTAAGGGGAGCCCTGGCACCAATGCTGTTTAAAAAAATGATGTTTGGGGCCCCAATTTTTTTTTTACTTGTAAGGGGGCCCTGGCACCAATGCTTTTTTTTAACTTCTAGGGGGACCCTAGTCCCCAATAGCTTTTTATAACTTGTTGTGTGTGGGGGTTACCTTTTTTAGCACTGATGTCTGTGTAGTCTTTTAACTGTGATGTGGAGTTGGCAGGATCTGGGGTGGGGCTTGGGGGCGAGGTGGGCAGGGCCCAGGGGCCCCAGAAATGTTATTCAGGGCCCTGTGATTTCTAGCGGTGGCCCTGATTGGTGCAGATACAGTTGTGACTGGAGACAGGCTAAGAATCAGCCCTGTGTGGCACTCGCCTTAAAGACATGCTGATACATGCACCAACAGATTGCTTGAAACTTGAAAATAGAGAGATGTAAACAGTCATGTAGGCACCAAGAGACAGAGGGAGTAATACACTAAACAGCCAGTCTTAAGGACATTGTTTATATAACCCAAGCAGATAACATGTATTATTAATTCATAAAATAAATTATGAATTTAAATTATAAATTATAAAACAGAGCAACTGTTTAAGTTAGCACATGATATGAATGGAATTAAGAAAAGTGGCAGTATCACAGGGGATAGGATAGGAAAAGGGGAAAAAATTGCAAAAATTAGAAGATTGAGACATCATGATTGGTCATGTGATCTTTGCGACCACAATAGACAAAAAACAACCACTTTTGTTAGAGAGGTCTTGTTCTCATGAATACAGCATATAGACTCATGAAGTGAACATTGTAAACAGAGACAATTTTAGTTAGATTTTGATTTCAATGATGGCAAAATCTTAGAATACATTAGGGCTAATTACTGTATATCATTATTGGCATAGCTATTAAGTTTCTTTCATATTTTGGTTCCATTAAATTGCTTATCCCCTCATATCACTTGTTAATTTTCTCATTGCTTTGGATGTTAGGGAGAAAATTTTTTTTCTCTTCCACAATGCAAAACTTTAAATTTATTTGTAATGTGATGTGGACTGAGCCAGTGGTAACAATTTTACAGCCTTTTTAAAATAATCTGAAAACTAAAAATGTCCTCTTTCCCAAAGAAGTGTAGTCACTCACTATAATACTCCTTAGATGCCATAATATGTAAAGCTTATTATCACCCAACAATAGATGCTACAAAGAACAATTTAGATAATTGCAAAGCTGGCTGAATAATTCATTGCTATTTGACAAGAAACTGGAAACTAGGAAGATATAAAGTAGAGCACAGCAATCTCTTAACACAAACTAATCATTATTAGATTTACCATGGAAACCTCTTTGATATATAAGAGAACAACAGATTTTAATTCTTCAAGTTACATTGAGTTCCAAGTATATTAAATACTAAGATATGGGTGGTTTTCATATAGAATGACTGCAGCTTGCTAATAATAGGGTCATATCAGAACATGACTTACTTAAAGGACCCTGCTTGTTGAATATTATATCCTTGAGAGGAAGTAACTGTCCTATTAATAATGTTCTGAGTCTAAGGATATATATATATATATATATATATATATATATATATATATATATATATACACACACACGATGCAGGGATCAGCACACTCTTGTGAAGATGAATCAAAGTATTTTTATTTATAACACAGCATTGTCCAACGTTTCGTTCCCACCTGTGGACACTTTATCAACCTTGATAAAGGTCCCCAGGTGGGACCGAAACGTTGGACAATGCTCTGTTATAAATAAAAACACTTTGATTCATCTTCACAAGAGTGTGCTGATCCCTGCATTGTTTGTATCATTCTAATTGATCATGCACCTCGCCTTCAACAAAGACAGAGTGCGGACACCCAAGCATTTCTATTAAGGATGTAGCGAACATCGGAAAAAATGTTCGCGAACTTGCGTCAAAAATGTGAATGGTTCGCGAACGTCGCGAACCCCATACACTTCAATGGGAAGGCGAATTTTAAAAGCTAGAAAAGACATTTCTGGCCAGAAAAATTATTTTAAAGTTGTTTAAAGGGTGCAACGACCTGGACAGTGGCATGCCAGAGGGGGATCAAGGGCAAAAATGTATCTGAAAAATACATTGTTGACACAGCGCTGCGTTTTGTGCTGTAAAGGGCAGAAATCACACTACGTCACTCAGGTGATGTTTCTGGACACGGAATGTGAAAAAGCTCACACAGCTAGGTGGCACTTGGTTAAAGACTGGGCAAACAATGCCTGCAAGGGCAACGTATACAGTAGTGGATACGGAATATATTATTGCTGCTGTAAAAATATCACTTAGGTGATGTTTGTTTACGGACACAGAATTATTATTGTTATTTAGACAGAATGTGAAAAAGCTCACACAGCTAGGTGGCACTTGCATACCTCCCAACTGTCCCTCTTTTGACCACTCAACCCCCTGTCCCTCTTTTGTACTGGAAAGTCCCTCTTTTCTCTGCACTGAACAGCCAGAAAAAAAACAGTTTCTAACTTAATTAGCTTTTGGCAGAGAGCTCAGAACAGCTAACAGGTGCAAATAAGATACTTTGTAACAATTTTGACTCTGGTTGGTGCTGGTAGTGGTGAACTACTAGGAGGAGCAGCACACCAGTCCCACTCCCCAACACAGCTAGACTAATAGCACTGGGCTCTTATAGTAGCAAAGTAAAAAAACAAAAAAGAAAATAAAAGCAGTCCTTACAAGGACTATTGGGTTATTACAGCAGTCAGCAGATGAGATCAGAAGCAGTGCCCACAGCAGCTACATACAGAGCACTGCAGTAGAAGGTAGATTACTAGTCAGCAAAGCTAACGAACCTAAACTCACTGTCCCTCAAATCCCTGCAGAGTTCTGTCCCTACAATAGAGAGTAGTATCAAGTAGATTACTAGCCAGCAAAGTTACTATCAACTGTCCCTCAAATCACTAAACAGCTCTCTCCCTACACTAGCTCTTGCAAGCACACACAGGCAGAATGACAAAACGCTGCAGGGCTTCAGTTTATATATGGAAGGGGAGTGGTCCAGGGGGTGTGGGGGTGGTCCAGGAGGGAGAGCTTCCTGATTGGCTGCCATGTATCTGCTGGTCTGGGGTGAGAGGTAAAAAATAAGCGCCAGCTAAGGCGAACCCAAATTGGCGAACGTCGCGCGATGTTCGCGAACAGTCCGCGTCATCCCTAATTTATACATATATATATATATATATATATATATATATATATATATATATAGTTCAGAGCTGGTGCACTGGACAACCAAACAATGACCTGGGTGCTGGTTATAAACAACTCATGAAGACGGCTCGAGTGTAGTAGCCGAAACGTTGAAACGTTGAAATAAAACTTACCACGTTTTTTCATCAAAATCCTAGGAGTGCGGTTTCATTCTTCCGTATATATATATATATATATATATATATATATATATATATATATATATATATATATATAGTGAATAATGTAGCCCCCATTGTAAAATATAAGGATATTGTAAGTCACCCAGGAGTTCCATAACCATATAAGAGCATGAAGCCAAAAGCCGAGGCATGGAACTCCGAAGTGATTTCTCATATCCTCATAGTTTACAACAGAGGGTAACTTGGCCTTGATTCTCACTTGGTGGCCCTGAGAAATTCTTTAATTTAATCTCCTGACATTTATAGCGTACAAATTACAAAGCACATTTTGTGGTGCTACAGGATTCCACACTGTCTTCTAGAGTGTAAAGTACTATGGCACTATACAGTTTAATATATGAGGTAGGGTTACTGTTTAAGATTAGAGTCCATTTGTATTTTCTAATCTATGTAGACAGTTGAAAGGCTTGTGATGCTAATCTTCTTTTATCTTCTTTTGTGAAACCACCGCGAACATTCGCCAGTGGCAAAAATGGACACCGCTGTCAAAAACGAGACGCTGGCGCCATTTTGCAAATTTTTTGCCATTTTGCAGGAAATTCGCACATTTTTCAGCAAAGCAAAACGGCCCAAATTCACCCATCACTAAACTTCAGACCAAATTATGTGGATATATTGGATATTTATATAGGTACATCCCAACTGTCTTTGTTTTAATAGCCTATAAATGTCCAAGAACTCTGACGTAGACAGTAAACCCAGAAGGGACCATAAGTTATGTTATGCATATTTAGCAGTCGTTACAAAATCAGATATTTTTAAATGTAGCATTAGCACAGTATAACTGGTTACAGAATATGTAAACTTTTTTAATGGAAGATGACATAAAACCGCAAGGTATGCAATCATCAGAAATTATCTTAAGCCAACCTTTTTTTTTTTTGCATCTTCACTTTTTTGACTATTCCCCTCTTTTGCTGTATTGAAAGGTTTTATGATTAGAGCCCTAGCTGCCATGTCCATGATCCCTAAAATGCACCACTGCAGAACAAGTTGGCGAAGGTGTTTACAGCTTATTTAGTCTGTCTTTAATTAACCGTCACCTTTTGTGTAAACAAAGTATATTTAACTCCTAATTAAGCCTCTGTTTAATATTCAGTGCAGAACAGCTTCTGAAGCACGCTGAATTGGATTTAATATCACGCAATATAAGCTGAGCTGATCTGTAGAAATGCAATCTGAATATGCTGAACAGTTTAATTAACCTTTAGATACTGTAAATTTTTAAAAATTGTTTTTTTTACTAATGCTTTATTACTAACCTGATTGGTAAGGATGGATCTCCTGCATCCCACCAGTCTTTCGGTGGACTAATATACATACACCAGAGCTGCCAGCTGTATCCATGTGCAGAGTTTTCATATCTCTGCACTTCAAATGTGTCCTGCTTAATATTGTCTATTGATGGTAAAATCACCCGTTTCCGGTCTTCTTGTATCCGAGAAAGAACTGGTTCGGCCCTTTAAAAACAAACGTTATAGAAATACAAATTATTATATACCATTTACAGTCATATTGTTATAGCCATTAAATGTTTACTTTGCATTGCAATGTTTTACTCTGTGGACCAGTGAAGAATTATAGGGACATTGTGTATTAAGGGATAGATAACAGCAATCCTTTATTGCTGTAAACTTGATAACTGCTGTAACATCTAAATATAGAAATGATAGAAAGAAATGAACTTTTATGAGGAAAGGAATTAGCATTTTTCTTACATTTGTTCCAATTTGTTATACAAAGAATACAATGTGAATTTTACTATAAAGGAGCAATATGCCCTCTTTTCACATTAGTTAATTTGATAGAGCTTGTGCTGAAAACACTTTTTGCCTATTCAGGGCAAAACCTGAATTGAAACTAAAGTAACATTCTTCCTGGTTGTCTACATAATTTACCAGTCCACTGTAAGGCCCTATTAACTGAACTAATATTAAAAAGGGTGTAACTCCTCTTCAGTTATGCATTCATCTTATCTTTTTCTATGAATATGAATATTTTGGTGAAGTGTGGACTACAAAGCAAGCAGAAAAAATTACATTTCACGGAATCTGAACAAAAACATTTTTTATAAGAATTTAAGGCTGAAGTACGTGTTTCTATTGTTATCATCCAGTTAAAAATAATAAATACCACTATTACTACCATTTGGGGCAATTTCATCAACAACCACTGAACAGCCAGCAAATCATCAGTGGTCAGAGCAATTATCACTTACTAAAAAGTTAACGGAGAAGTAAACCCTAAAAATAATATAACTAAAAACGTCACATTTTATATGCTGCACTTATTGCACCAGCCTAAAGTTTAAACTTCTCAATAGCAGCAATGATCCAGGACTTCAAACTTGTCACAGGGAGGCACCACCTTGGAAAGTGTCTGCGACATTCACATGCTCTGTTAGGTCTGAGCAGTTCTTAAGAAGCTAAGCTTAGGGGTTATCTCAAATTATCAAGCAGAAAATTAGGTTGGCCTGTAATATAAGATGATGCTACAAGACTATTTTTTTTTATTAAATTCTGATGCTAGTTGCACTGGTTTCTGTGCTGCCATGTAGTGATTATTGGTATTAATTACTAATCAGAAGATGGGGAGCTAATGGGGCATCTTCAGAGGCACAGAACTTCCCTACTTAAGGGCTGTGGTTGCCGTGGGCGTGTACAAAGGCCAAAGCATAATGTACAACTTTACTAGCCTACTTTGTTAATTACTCTTTAGTTCTCCTTCAGGAAGAATGCAATGATAACATAGCTATAATGTGTTTTGAGGCAGAAAATGCTGCTGCTTTCAGCCATATCCCCTTTAAAGGGATCCTGTCATCGGAACACATGTTTTTTTCAAAATGCATGAGTTAATAGTGCTACTATTAACTATCGTCGCGTCTATGGGGAGCTTAAGAACAACACTCAATAGTAAAAACTAGGGATGTAGCGAACGTCGGAAAAAAAGTTCGCGAACATATTCGCGAACTTGCGCAAAATTGCGAGCGGTTCGCGAACGGTTCGCGAACCCCATAGACTTCAATGGGAAGGCGAACTTTAACATCTACAAAAGACATTTCTGGCCAGAAAAATGATTTTAAAGTTGTTTAAAGGGTGCAACGACCTGGACAGTGGCATGCCAGAGGGGGATCAAGGGCAAAAATGTATCTGAAAAATCTGCCTGTGTGTGCTTGGAAGAGATAGTGTAGGGCGAGAGCTGTTAGTGATTTCAGGGACAGATGATAGTAAGTTTGCTGGCTAGTAATCTGCGTGATACTGCTCTGTATTGGAGGGACAGAAGTCTGCAGGGATTTGAGGGACATTTTAGCTTAGGTAGCTTTGCTGGCTAGTAATCTACTGTTCTCTTTAAACAACTGCCATACGTTGACCTTGTAGGCATTGTTTGCCCAGTTTTTTTGGACGCAGCCACTGAAGCACAGTTGCCAGAAAAAATATGCCATATAAATGCTGAAAATAGTCATTTTTCGCCATACGTTGACCTTGTAGACATTGTTTGCCCAGTTTTTTTGGACGCAGCCACTGAAGCACAGTTGCCAGAAAAAATATGCCATATAAATGCTGAAAATATAAATTTTTTTGGTTGCAGCCACTGAAGCACAGAGGCCAGAAAAATTATGCCATATAAATGCTGAAAATATAAATTTTTTTGGTTGCAGCCACTGAAGCACAGAGGCCAGAAAAAATATGCCATATAAATGCTGAAAATAGTCATTTTTTGCCATACGTTGACCTTGTAGGCATTGTTTGCCCAGTTTTCTTGGTCGCAGCCACTGAAGCACAGTTGCCAGAAAAAATATGCCATATAAATGCTGAAAATATAAATTTTTTGCCATATACGTTGAGTCAAGGTATGGCAAAAAATGACTATTTTCAGCATTTCTATGGCATATTTTTTCTGGCCTCTGTGCTTGAGTGGCTGCGGCCAAAAAAACTGGGCAAACAATGCCTACAAGGTCAACGACGTTGACCTTGTAGGCATTGTTTGCCCAGTTTTTTTGGCCGCAGCCACTCAAGCACAGAGGCCAGAAAAAATATGCCATAGAAATGCTGAAAATAGTCATTTTTTTGGTCGCAGCCACTGAAGCACAGTTGCCAGAAAAATTATGCCATATAAATGCTGAAAATATAAATTTTTTTGGTTGCAGCCACTGAAGCACAGAGGCCAGAAAAATTATGCCATATAAATGCAGAAAATATGCATTTTTTTGGTTGCAGCCACTGAAGCACAGAGGCCAGAAAAATTATGCCATATAAATGCAGAAAATATGCATTTTTTTGGTTGCAGCCACTGAAGCACAGAGGCCAGAAAAATTATGCCATATAAATGCAGAAAATATGCATTTTTTTGGACGCAGCCACTGAAGCACAGTTGCCAGAAAAAATATGCCATATAAATGCTGAAAATAGTCATTTTTCGCCATACGTTGACCTTGTAGACATTGTTTGCCCAGTTTTTTTGGTTGCAGCCACTGAAGCACAGAGGCCAGAAAAAATTAAACCAGTAGGGTTTGCACCCTAGTTTGTAACGGTGGCGGAGGGAGGAGGACGCTAAAGGACAGCTGTGTGTGGAGTCATGAGGCTTGAAGAGAAGGACAGCTGCATAGAAGTCAGAACAAGTCTTCCGGCGTGCAGTAACCCTCCGAGATCCACCCCTCATTCATTTTAATAAAGGTCAGGTAATCGACACTTTTGTGACCTAGGCGAGTTCTCTTCTCAGTTACAATCCCTCCTGCTGCACTGAAGGTCCTTTCTGAGAGCACACTTGAGGCTGGGCAAGACAAGAGGTTCATGGCAAATTGTGACAGCTCTGGCCACAGATCAAGCCTGCGCACCCAGTAGTCCAGGGGTTCATCGCTCCTCAGAGTGTCGATATCTGCAGTTAATGCCAGGTAGTCCGCTACCTGCCGGTCGAGGCGTTCTTTGAGGGTGGATCCCGAAGGGTTGTGGCGCTGCCTTGGACAGAAAAACATTTGCATGTCTGACGTTACAGACCGGCCAAAGGGCTTTGTCCTTGCAGGTGTGCTCGTGGCAGGATTACTGGCACCTCTGCCCCTGGAATGTTGATGAGTTCCTGAAGTGACATCACCCTTAAAAGCATTGTACAACATGTTTTGCAGGCTGGTTTGTAAATGCCGCATCTTTTCGGACTTGTGGTATGTTGGTAACATTTCTGACACTTTATGCTTGTACCGAGGGTCTAGTAGCGTTGCGACCCAGTACAGGTCCTTCTCCTTAAGCCTCTTGATACGGGGGTCCTTCAACAGGCATGCCAGCATGAAAGACCCCATTCTCACAAGGTTGGATGCAGAGCTATCCATCTCCGCTTCCTCATTATCAAGGACTGCATCATCCACGGTCTCCTCCCCCCAGCCACGTACAAGACCAGGGGTCCCCAAAAGGTCACCACTAGCCCCCTGGGAAGCCTGCTCCTGTTGGTCCTCCTCCTCCTCCTCCACAAAGCCACCTTCCTCCTCTGACTCCACTTCTGGCACCTCTCCCTGCGTTGCAGCAGGTGCCTGGGTTCGTTCTGGTGATTGCGACCATAAATCGTGCGCTTCCAGCTCCTCGTCACGCTGGTCTACAGCCTCATCTGTCACTCGTCGCACGGCACGCTCCAGGAAGAAAGCGAAGGGTATTAGGTCGCTGATGGTGCCTTCGGTGCGACTGACCATATTTGTCACCTCTTCAAAAGGTCGCATGAGCCTGCAGGCATCGCGCATAAGCACCCAGTAACGGGGGAAAAAAATCCCCAGCTCTGCAGATCCAGTCCTACCACCCAGTTCAAAAAGGTACTCGTTGACGGCCCTTTGTTGTTGCAGCAGACGTTCCAACATAAGGAGCGTTGAATTCCAGCGAGTCTGGCTGTCAGAAATCAAACGCCTGACTGGCATGTTGTAGCGCTGCTGAATGTCAGCAAGGCGTGCCATGGCTGTGTAGGAACGTCTGAAATGGGCCGACACCTTTCTGGACTGGGTGAGAACGTCCTGGAATCCTGGGTACTTGGAGACAAAACGTTGGACTATTAAATTTAACACATGTGCCATGCAGGGCACATGTGTTAAATTTCCCAGTCTCAACGCTGCCAACAGATTGCTTCCATTGTCACACACCACTTTTCCGATCTGCAGTTGGTGTGGGGTCAGCCACCGATCGGCCTGTGACTGCAGAGATGACAGGAGTACAGATCCGGTATGGTTTTTGCTTTCCAGGCACGTCATCCCCAAGACAGCGTGACAACGGCGTACCTGGCACGTCGAATAGCCTAGGGGGAGCTGGGGGTGCACAGGTGTGGAGGAGGAGAAGGAGGACCCAGCAGCAGAGTAAGAAGAAGAAGAGGAAGAAGACGAGGTAGAGAGCGATGGAGGAGTAGAGGTGGTGGCAGAACCGCGTGCAATCCGTGGCGGTGACACCAACTCCACTGTTGTTGTTGTTGTTGAGCTACCCATTCCCTGCTTCCCATTCCCAGCCATTACCAAGTTCACCCAGTGGGCAGTGTAGGTGACATACCTGCCCTGACCATGCTTGGAGGACCATGCGTCAGTAGTCATATGGACCTTTGGCCCAACACTAAGTGACAGAGATGCGGTAACTTGGCTCTGCACATGTTGGTACAGGTGTGGTATTCCCTTTTTAGAAAAAAAATTGCGGCTGGGTACCTTCCACTGCGGTGTCCCAATTGCTACAAATTTGCGGAAGGCCTCAGAGTCCACCAGCTGGTATGGTAAAAGCTGGCGGGCTAAGAGTGCAGACAAGCCAGCTGTCAGACGCCGGGCAAGGGGGTGACAGTCAGACATTGGCTTCTTACGCTCAAACATGGCCTTCACAGAAACTTGGCTGGTGGCAGATGACTGGGAATGGGAACAGGTGGTCAAGGTGGAAGGCGGAGTGGAGGGTGGTTCAGATGGGTCAAGGAGAGCAGAGGTAGAGCAGTAAGATGCTGGACCAGAAGGAGTGTGACTTTTAGTTTGCCTGTTGCCTTTGAGGTGTTGCTCCCAAAGTGCTTTGTGCTTGCCGCTCATGTGCCTTCGCATAGAAGTTGTACCTATGTGGCTGTTGGGCTTACCAAGGCTCAGTTTCTGACTGCACTCATTGCAAATTACAATGCTTTTGTCAGAGGCACACACATTAAAAAAATGCCACACTGCTGACTTTTTGGAAGTCTGCGATCTGGCGGTAACAGTAGAAGTTGGCGGCATTGGCGGCAATGGCGGGTGCGTTGGCCGGCTGAACACAGGTGCCGATACATGTTGTTGCCCTACTGATCCCTGCGGGCTGGCCTCCCTGCTTCTTCTAAGTCTTATTCTCCTACTGCCTCTCTGACTCTCCGTCTCTCCATCTGAACTACCCTCCTCTTGCTCTCTTCTACTAGGCACCCACAAAACATCAATCTCCTCATCATCATTCTCCTCAGATGCATCAATTTCTTCTGACACATCACAGAAGGAAGCAGCAGCGGGGACCTCCTCCTCCTCCTCATCACTCATCATTATGTCCATCTCTGTCGTGTTCTCTGCCAGAATTAAATCTGGTGTAACGTCCTCATCTCCTTCATCTTCTTCTGCCAATAATGGTTGCGCATTACTCAGTTCAAGAAACTCATGGGAAAATAACTCCTCTGACTCCAGTGAAGATGGGGCACCGGTGGTGGAGGAAGTGTTACGTGGGGTGGCCATAGCAGTGGAGGATGAGGAGGATGTTGTGGTAAAGTTAGAAACGGTAGAGGATGGGGTGTGCTGTGTAAGCCAGTCAACTACCTCTTCAGCATTTTGGGAGTTCAGGGTCATTGGCTTTTTAAAACTGGGCAATTTGCTAGGGCCACAGGATTGCATAGCAGCACGGCCCCTAGCACGGCCTCTGCGTGGCGGCCTGCCTTTGCCTGGCATTATTTTTAAAAAAACAACAACAACAAAAACTCAGTTGGTTTTTCTGGAAACGATAATACACACAGCTAGATGGCAGTTTGAAGAAAACAGTGTGCAAATAATGCCTACAAGATCAACGTATACACTACTACAGCGGTGGATACGGATTACGTAAAATATATGAATGCTGCTTGAAAAAAAGTAACTCAAGTGGTTTTTCTAGAGACGATAATATTATCAATATTTAGACAAAATGTGAACAAGCTCACACAGCTAGATGGCGGTTTGAAGAAAACACTGTGCAAATAATGCCTACAAGGTCAACATATACACAGCGGTGGATACGGATTACGTAAAATATAAGAATGCTGCTTGAAAAAAAGTCACTCCGGTGTTTTTTCTGGAGACGGTAATATTATGGATATTTAGACAGAATGTGAACACGGTCACACAGCTAGATAGCAGTTGGTTGAATAACACACTGGGCAAAAAATGCCTACAGGGCAAATAATGCCTACAAGGTCAACGTATACACAGCGGTGGATACGGATTACGTAAAATATAAGAATGCTGCTTGAAAAAAAGTCACTCCGGTGTTTTTTCTGGAGACGGTAATATTATGGATATTTAGACAGAATGTGAACACGGGCACACAGCTAGATAGCAGTTGGTTGAATAACACACTGGGCAAAAAATGCCTACAGGGCAAATAATGCCTACAAGGTCAACGTATACACAGCGGTGGATACGGATTACGTAAAATATAAGAATGCTGCTTGAAAAAAAGTCACTCCGGTGTTTTTTCTGGAGACGGTAATATTATGGATATTTAGACAGAATGTGAACACGGGCACACAGCTAGATAGCAGTTGGTTGAATAACACACTGGGCAAAAAATGCCTACAGGGCAAATAATGCCTACAAGGTCAACGTATACACAGCGGTGGATACGGATTACGTAAAATATAAGAATGCTGCTTGAAAAAAAGTCACTCCGGTGTTTTTTCTGGAGACGGTAATATTATGGATATTTAGACAGAATGTGAACACGGGCACACAGCTAGATAGCAGTTGGTTGAATAACACACTGGGCAAAAAATGCCTACAGGGCAAATAATGCCTACAAGGTCAACTTATACACTACTACAGCGAGGGATACGGATTACGTAAAATTTATTATGGCTGCTTGAAAAAAGTCACTCCGGTGTTTTTTCTGGAGACGGTAATATTATGGATATTTAGACAGAATGTGAACACGGGCACACAGCTAGATAGCAGTTGGTTGAATAACACACTGGGCAAAAAATGCCTACAGGGCAAATAATGCCTAAAAGGTCAACTTATACACTACTACAGCGATGGATACGGATTACGTAAAATTTATTATGGCTGCTTGAAAAAAGTCACTCCGGTGTTTTTTCTGGAGACGGTAATATTATGGATATTTAGACAGAATGTGAACACGGGCACACAGCTAGATAGCAGTTGGTTGAATAACACACTGGGCAAAAAATGCCTACAGGGCAAATAATGCCTAAAAGGTCAACTTATACACTACTACAGCGATGGATACGGATTACGTAAAATTTATTATGGCTGCTTGAAAAAAGTCACTCCGGTGTTTTTTCTGGAGACGGTAATATTATGGATATTTAGACAGAATGTGAACACGGGCACACAGCTAGATAGCAGTTGGTTGAATAACACACTGGGCAAAAAATGCCTACAGGGCAAATAATGCCTAAAAGGTCAACTTATACACTACTACAGCGGTAGTAAAATAAAAAAAAAGTTAAATAAAAAAAGAATGAATATTAAAAAAAAAAAATTAAAGTTGGTGCTGCTGAACTACTAGGAGCAGCAGATTAGCACACCAGTCCCACTCCCCAACACTGCTAGACTAATAGCACTGGGCTCTTATAGTAGTAGTAGTAGTAGTAGTAGTAGTAGTAGTAGTAGTAGTAGTAAAACAACAAAAAAATAAATAAAAGCAGTCCTTACAAGGACTATTGCTATTGCAGCAGTCAGCAGATGAGATCAGAAGCAGGACAGCTGCCCACTGCAGCTACATACAGAGCACTGCAGTAGAAGGTAGATTACTAGCCAGCAAAGCTACCTAAGCTTAAATGTCCCTCAAACCCCTGCAGACTTCTGTCCCTCCAATAACAGAGCAGTATCAAAACGATTACTAGCCAGCAAACTTTCAACTGTCCCTGAAATCACTAACAGGCAGCAGCTCTCTCCCTACACTATCTCTTCAGCACACACAGGCAGAGTGAAAAAAAGCTGCAGGGCTTCGGTTTTTATAGGGAAGGGGAGTGGTCCAAGGGAGAGCTTCCTGATTGGCTGCCATGTACCTGCTGGTCTGGGGTGAGAGGGCAAAAAAAAGCGCCAACAATGGCGAACCCAAAATGGCGAACGACGCGCGACGTTCGCGAACTTCCGGCGAGCGCGAACACCCGATGTTCGCGCGAACAAGTTCGCCGGCGAACAGTTCGCGACATCTCTAGTAAAAACCCATGTCCCACTGAGACACATTCAGTTACATTGAGAAGGAAAAACAGCAGCCTGCCACAAAGCATTTCTCTCCTAAAATGCAGGCACAAGTCACATGACTTGGGGCAGCTGGGAAATTGACAATATGTCTAGCCCCATGTCAGATTTCAAAATTGAATATAAAAAAATCTGTTTGCTCTTTTGAGAAATGGATTTCAGTGCAAAATTCTGCTTGAGCAGCACTATTAACTCATTCATATTCATTTTGAAAAAAAAAAATTTCCCGTGACAGTATCCCTTTAACCCCTTTTAGCTTACAAATGTTATTTTCCATCTAGTTGGTTAAACTTCACTTCTGATTCAGGAATATATTTATAAGTATCAGTCTTGTTGTGCTAGAAAACAACAAAAGCTAAACATGCTGAATATGAACCTAACATCTCATTTGGATTTATGTATCACTCATGCCTTAGTGTTTTTCCTTTGTTCTATTCGCCCCATTATCTTGTCAAGGCTGGAGTCTGGAAATACAAAGCCAAATATTCTATTTCTCAAAAGAAATATAAAACCCAACAAAAAGCAAATTGATGCAATACATTTTTATTGCATATATTTTCAAGTTAAACATATTTGTACTCTGCAAATGCATTCATTTAGCTGGAAATATTTGCTAATTCACTTCAGATTTGGCACCCAGATTCTTCCCCATCCTAAAATGAAAACAAGTTGTTTCTTCATCTTCCTCATTGTTTGATGAAGGTACAGTATTGACGGGAAAACTAAGATTTTGTTAGAAACATCAAATGATACGCTCTACATATGATACACATTACCCCCCCCCTCCATGTAACACTTGCCTTCAGTTTTCTTAAACAGCGTTTATTTTTATTCTAGTTATTTTTGTCGTGGTATTCCTACCTTGCTCATACAGGTATGGGATGCCTTATATGGAAACTGTTATCCAGAAAGCTCCAAATATAGCCATCTTCCATAGAGCCCATTATGTATTTTTTTTTTAAATGATTTTCTTTTTCTTTGTAGTAATAAAACAGTTCATTGCACTTGATCCTAAATAAACTGCATTAATCTATATTGGTGGCAAAATAATCCTATTGGATTTATTTCATGTGTAAATGATTTTAGCAGACACATGTACAAAAAGATCCCTTATCCAGAAAGTCCCAGGTCTCAAGCATTCCGGAAAGTCCCAGGTCTCAAGCATTTTGTATAAAAGATCCCATACCTGTATTATGATTTCACATATATTGATGTCTGCAACTGATTCTTCTTTTATAATGCCATAAAGTCATAATGGAAAAATGTCCTGATCCCAACTGGAGGTTGACAGATTAGTTACTGTAGTTCATTGTTTTACTATGGGTAATGCTTATGCACATTTCATATATTCATATTTAGTGGTGCTTGCGAAGCAAAGCATCACTACTGTTATCTTGCAAACTTATTTTTATTCTTCTTCCGTATGAAAGTTTGGCGCGTAACTAGTCCCACACCGTTTGTCCTAGACCCATGAATGAGGTGTCAAATCGTGCGGCTTAATCGGGAATGGGGTGGTATGACTTTTCTAAGGGGTGGGTGGTTAATTGCCCCTTGCGGGGGCAATTAACCACCCCAAAAAGTCCCATAGATTAACATTGAGGCCAACTTTTGACGGATTCTAGCGCAGAGAGGGAATCTTGTAGAAACGTTAAATTTACCACATTTGAAGAGGTTTGCGACCTGTGTCATATGATACCCCACACGAGGGTATAAGTTTTACCCCCGGGGCAGGAGAGGTCCCCAAATTTGCCCCATTGACTTATAATGGGGAATTTATCGAATAATTAGTTTGTCGCAGACCCATGAATGAGGTGTCAAACCGTTCAGCTTATTCAGGAATGGGGTGTTGTGACTTTTCTGTCCTATTTTGGGGACCCAAAAAAGTGAGCGGAGCCGCAAACAACCAATCAGATTTTCCCTATTGACTTCAATGAGAAAATGTAAACAGCTGTAATTCTCACAGTAATAAAGCCAGAGCTCCCAAACTTGGCACCGTGGGTCACTGGGTGACTGCAGCCAAAATTTACAAAAAGTGGGCGGAGTCTACAACAGCCAATCAAATTTCAGCCATTCAATTAAATAGGAAAATTTTAAACTGCTGCCGCTCTTAGACGGTTAATGGCAGCCTCCTCAAAGTTGGCACAGTTGGTCACTGGGGGACTGGGATTAAAATTAAGAAAAGTGAGTGGAGCCAAAACCAACCAATCAGATTTCTTTGATTGGTTTTAATGGGAAAAATTAAGAAGGCTGCCATTCTCTCAGTATTGATGTCAGGGACCTTGAATATCACAAATGTGGTCGCTGGGGGTTTCCACTTCAAGTTTAGAAAAAGTGGGCGGAGCCACCAACAACCAATCAAATTTCATTCATTGATTTTCAATAGAAAAAAATAGAAATGCTGCCATTTTTACACATTAAATGACAGCATTCCCAAACTTTGGTATGTTAGTCACTGAGTGACTGTGGTTCACAATTAGGAAAAAAAGGGGCGGGGCAACAACAGCCAATCAGATTTCAGCCTTTGACCTTAATGAAAAATGATAAACTGCTGCTATTATCACGGTTTAAATGCTAGGTGTACCAAACTTGGCTCAATTACTCACTGGGTGACTACGGTCAAAATTTAGGAAAAGTGGGTGGAGCCAAAAACAGCCAATCAGTTTATGTAAAATTTTTGATTACTGCTGTTCTCACAGTATCAAAGCCAGAGCTCCCAAACTTGGCACCGTGGGTCACTGGGTGACTGCGGCTAAAATTTACAAAAAGTGGGTGGAGTCTACAACAGCCAATCAAATTTCAGCCATTCAATTAAATAGGAATTTTTTTAACTGCTGCCGCTCTTAGACGTTAATGGCAGGGTCCTCAAAGTTGGCACAGTTGGTCACTGGGGGACTGGGATTAAAATTAAGAAAAGTGGGTGGAGCCAAAACCAACCAATCAGATTTCTTTGATTGGTTTTAATGGGAAAAATTAAGAAGGCTGCCATTCTCTCAGTATTGATGTCAGGGACCTTGAATATCACAAATGTGGTCGCTGGGGGTTTCCACTTCAAGTTTAGAAAAAGTGGGCGGAGCCACCAACAACCAATCAAATTTCATTCATTGATTTTCAATAGAAAAAAATAGAAATGCTGCCATTTTTACACATTAAATGGGTGGAGCCAAGAACAGCCAATCAGATGTTCCCTATTGACTTCAATGAGAAAATGTAAACAGCTGTAAAATTTGGTTGGCTTTAAATTTCACCGGTTTAATCCGGATTCTACCGACTTTGTGTACCGACTTTGTGTACTCTCTAGGCACCGGGGGCGACTGGGCAAGACACCCAACATATATGGGGGGCCTGAGTTTTGCCACGGCAAGCACCACTCACATTTTCTTCAGGAAATGTACCTCTCTAGTTTATTTTATGTTCTATGAGTGCATATTCTTTGGGTAGAATTTGATTGTTTGCATAATAATGCCTTTTAAATTGACAGTATAAAATATTTATAACAAATATGCATATATTTTAACAATTTTTATTTGTTCTGCTTATACTAATGGATTAATTAAAGGAGGTATACAGGATAAATGAAAAAACCCTAATTTTGTAGGCATTTATAAGTAATATATGGTGTTGCTTTTACATGGTGCTAAAAAATAATATTATCTTTAAAAATAGCCCCTTTATTTATATAGATGTTTTCTGGTCCCTGTCTGTGTTTCAAATGAGGGGTGGACGTGTCCTAACGGTGTATGCCAGAAGCACAGTTAAAGGGGGACAGCCAATCACAGCCCTGCAATCACATAAGCACAGACAGGCTTCAGTTCCCTATCAGGTCCTGCTAGCCACTGATTGGTTCCTGTCCTACAGAGCAGTGTGCTGACTGCCACCAGCTCCCCTGTACAGCCTGGGAAATCAGGGGGCAGGAAGTGGAAGAGAAGGGAGGGATTATTAGGATTATTGCTGAAATATTCAATAAATCAGCTTGAAACATTACTTTTTTTAAGCAGAATTCTTCTATATCTAAATGAATATAATGCAATGGTACATTCTTATTTTTTACACAAAATGTCTCCTTTAACTATAAGCAGGTCCGGATTTGTGGCGAGGCCACAAAGGCCAGGCCTAGGGAGGCAAAATATGAGGGGCGGCATGCCGCCCAGCCACTTTCCGAGGAGCACTGGGAATGCACAGCTCCCCAGTGCTTATGAATTTTGGCATTTCATTAAAGGACCAGTAACATCAAAAAAAAAATTGTTGGTATGCTATGAAAAAAAAACACCAAGACAAATTAAAAAGCCTTTATTAAGAAATAACTTACCGAAACTCCACTTCCGCTTCTCTTCAGAAAAGGCGACCAATCCATAGTGCGGCGCTGGATTTCTCCTTCCTGGCTAGCTCCCATATTCTACTGACAGCATGTGAAGGAGGTGGGCCTGCAGGCAGTTGTAGCAAAAGTTCTCCTGGCAATCCAAACAGTATGAGCTGGCCAGTTGCCCTCGTCACAAGAGGAACACCGCAGCTCGGACTTGCAAGGAGGGCGCCCTGCGAAGGAGGCCGGAGGAAGAACACAAAGCCGACCTGTCCGTCCTCTCCTCCATGCAGAGCAGCTCTGGAGACGAACCTTTATTCTCCTCATCCCCCAGCAAGATACCATATATCTGCCGAGCAGTGCACACAGAGAAAGGAGACACAGGACAGACATCTCACACTCCTCAGCCTCACTGATGTCCTTTCCGTAACCCTATCGCTACCAGCTAGCGACTTTAAAGTGATACTGACACTAAAAAACTACTTTTTAAAATATGAATGTACATTAAAAGTTACCTATAGGTCATGCTGATTGTTTTTTGCTGAGAGGTTTATTTTTGTAAGTAATTGTTAGTTGAAGTTCCTAAACCTGACTGTTTTGCCAACCTCACTGTCCCATCTCAGCCTTTTAGTTAAAGTTTCTAATGCTAACGGACTCCTGCTGCACAAATATGGCAGCCCCCTCATAGACAAGCACGAGGAGTCAGATGGGTAATTTAAAAGCTTTGAGCAAATACTTTATGGCAATATTCTAAGTAGCAAACAAAGGCAATATTATGATATATGTTAAAATGGTTTAATTTCTGGTGTTGGTATATCTTTAATAGCACATCCCTATCTGATAAGAAACTCTTAGCGGGCAGGAGGGACACAGATCTCTAATGAGTGGCATTAGGAAGGGGCAAACTCTCTATCTCCCAATCACCCCTTCATGTCTGATTGCTGAGCTTTCAGGGACCCTGCCAGCCAGAGCCCCGGCTTATTATTCTTATTATTAGTGCAGGCGATGGAAGAACTTACTGCTTTTGTAAATAAGTCATTTGATCACAAGATCAAGGAGAAAGAGATGATCACTTACCAGGAGGTGCTGGAAAGCAGCCCGGTTCGGGGCAAGTGTCTCGCTCCAGACTCCTTGCCCCCGCGCCACTGGATGATCCCATATAGAAAAACGGCCATTTTAAGTACTACAGCTTGCCCTTTGGCTCAGTTGGGTTGTGCATATAGTTAGATTACATTAGCCAATAAATGAACAGAGTATTTTACTGTAACAATTCTTGCTTCTTAGTTAGAACCTGAGTTAGTTAGATCATGAGTAAAAATGCAGACAGAACAACATGGTGGCACAAGGTAAAAGATGTAAAACTGCATATGTATAACAGAGAAAAGTAGGGACTGGACAGCCTTCCAATGTAGTCTGAATTTCTTTATTGAAGCACTACATGTTTCGGACCACATAGGTCCTTCCTCGGGTGCGTGTTACAAATAGTTTAATTGTAGTGACTTTTTTAAACCCTGTTCACCTCCCATCAGCCCCAAGTGTTTCCTCAGCTCATTCTAGTGGCCAGAGGACAGAATACAAGAACTTCATTACACATGGATACTATTGCACAATTCTACAATCTATGCAAATAGATACACCAAACTGTAGCTTCTAGTCTTTACAATGTTTTATATAGTATAAATAAACAGTCTACTTGGTGTCGTGTGTCTCATCAATCTGTTCATGTTTTTCAAATCTCTTTTGTCCTTATATTGAAGGTTTTGTTTTCATTTTCATGCTGTAATAAATCTACAATTAGTTACAAATTTATGCTGAACCATTTTAACATTTCACAAAAAGCATTTATATGAAGCACTTAAGGCTCCAGGCCTCATTTATACCCTGTGGTTCTCTCGTATTCAACCTGTCTATCCAATTTGCTTCACATCTTAATAAAATGTTTTTCCTATCCCCACCTTGTGATGGCTTTTGTATCTGTTCCAAACCATCCACCTTAAGCTGGCGGCGTTATGTTTGGCTGTATGAAAGTGCCTCCCTGCCAGGGTGTGGTTTTTCTTTTCAGTGTGGTTGTAAGCGCTGATTGATCTTTTATGTTCCCCAATTCTTACTTTCACATTACGAAATGTTTGCCCCACATACAATATTCCACAAGGACATTTTAGAGCATAGACAACCCAGTCTGAGTTACAGGTGGAGTACTGTTTTATAGGGATCTTAAGGCCACTATGGGGATTATAGAATTGCAACTGCTGCAGTTAAGGCAAGGGAAGGTCCCATTTTTTTTGGTACTTAAAAATCTGGTTGTGTTCTTTTGTGTACAAACATCTGCTTTTACAAGAAAATTTGAAATATTTTTGCCTCTTCTATAGGAGAAAAGCAGATTTTCTTTAAACAATTTCCCTAATGTATGGTCATGTCCCAGGATAGACCAGTGTCTCTTCACAACTTGTTCAATATTTTTGCTGAGTGACCCATACTCAGTTACAAAAAAGGTATTCTTTTTCCCATATTTAGATTTTTGCTTGTTTGGCCCTCTTACGCCGCTGAACCGATCTTGCTCCCGGTAACCTCGACTCTTTGTCTCTCCTAAAAAAATCTCTGGGTTTGCCGGGGATCCCTTAGTGCTGTATTCCGAACCGGAGCTCTCCAGCTCATCCGTATCACTTTCACCGCTGCGGGGGGGGGAGTCCAGTTTCGATGGTACGGCTGCGGTGCGCTGGTTCCTCTATGGTGTCTCTGCAGTCCAAACCTCTCAGTGTGCATTTGCTGCCGCGGAGATTCACCTTGCCAGCTGTATATCGAGCCACATGTGCAATCACGGGTATCTCTTTTTAAATTTCTTAATCTTTCGTGCTATCACGTCTCTCTTCAATTTCTCGATGTTGGTGGAGATATCTTTTAATTTTTTTCAAAATCTGATGTATTTGGAGTTTTCTGTCTCGCAGTCTCCTTTAGGATGGCAATGTCTTGCCTTGTTTTTTGGATTTCAAGTTGTAGATACTCCACTGTTAGAACCATGGCATCAAGGCTTGCCTTATTCCAGATCCCTTCCCATTTTGCCATGAATTCTTTGTTATTAATACATCCTAAGGGTGTTAGTCTTACCCTTAATCCACAAGGAATTATTTTGGTTTTTTATATATTCCACCGGGGTTGAGCTGTGAGATGTCAAGTTCAGTTCTTTCTTTGATAAATTTAGTAATTGGTTATAAAAGTCTTTATCATTATTTGATCCAAATAAGGATAGTGTGATATCTGCTGAGGTTAATACCTCAGCAATTTCTACTTCAGAATATGCAATATGTGACCCTTCTTGGGACATTTCAGGCTTTTTGTTGTAATGTGGATCTCAGGAGTGGCGTTTAGTGATACAATAAGCAATGAATTCCTTATTAATCCACTTGTTTAAATTCCTTTAAATATATGTATATAACAATTTGAGAAGTGTACTTAATACTATAGTAATACATTATAACCATAACTGTGTGCTTTTCATTTAAACAATCTACAAACATTTATAAAATACATTTAAAAAATTGTGTTTTAAAATTTTTAACACCTCAAGATATTGGCTTCAGAACCCAACCCATCAATTTCAAGTTTACTAGACTTGCAACTCTTTCTTCTCACACACTTCAATGAACTTTGCCAATTCCATTATAGTATATCCTTTTGGTCTAAACACCACAGTGCATCCACAGCACCAGGAAATATTAATACTTTTTTAATATTTTCTATTTACCAGCATTCACAGCTTTTGTGGTGTTAAATGAAAATGTTTGACAAACAAACATACCAAACAATTTGACTTTATAGATGTTTTCCTGTCCACTCAAAAATCGAAAAGCAGCGACAAATACTGTACCCTCTAAAAGGTATGTTTTATAATGCTGCTTTTCAAGCATTTGTGTGTTTTATAATGCTGCTGTTCAGGCATTACATTGCATAAATGACATGCCACTTCCTATTTGTATTAAATCTGGCCCTTGCACATTCAATGAGACAAAATTAGGTCATTGTCTCAACCTTTTAGACTTTAAATTATAAGGCTCTTGTCTGAACCAGAAAGTTTATTAATGAAGCAGCAAGGATTAAAAAAAAAAGAATCATAATAAATTGCTGGATGCATTCGGACCTCATATGAGAATGCAGCTGAAATATGGCAAACTGTAATTTTTTTTTAAACTGTAACCAAACAAGCATATTGACGTTGCTTATCAACATTGATAATCTTCTTCATTTAAGTTAAAGGAAAACTATACCCCCCAAACAATGTAGGTCTCTATTAAAAGATACTAAGTAAAACAGCTCATGTGTAAAACCCTGCTTCATGTAAATGAACCATTATCATAATAATATACTTTTTTAGTAGTATGTGCCATTGGGTAATCATAAATAGAAAATTGCCATTTGAAAAAAATAAGGGCCGCCCCCTGACATCGTAAGATTCACTGTGCACACATACAAACCACATGTAAGGTCACATGAGCCAATTAACAGACAGAGTTCTGCCTTTTGCTTCCTCACTTCTTCCTGTTACAGTTAGTGTTGTAGTATTTCTGGTCAGGTGATCGCTGAGGCAGCACAGATAGAGTCACGAAATGGTGGTTCAAGGCAAGAGATGTAAAAGGGCAATATTTATGTAAATATATATTCCAGTTTGGTAAGATTCTTTAATATGTCATTCAATTTGATATAAACTATCTGATGCTTAAGTATTCATTTTGGGGGTATAGTTTTCCTTTAAGTATTAAACCTAGTACCAATTTCTCATAAGAAAAATAAACATCTCTTATGGTACCTATACTGAAGATACTTTAGTATGAAAAAGGGTATACTATTAAAAGGGAAAAGAAAGAGGAATAAAGGAAAAAGAAGGGCGGGGGGAGATTAAAAAAGATAACAACGAACAAGGGGTCTGAAATAAGTCAAAATATGTCCATCTATTAATCTTACTTAAATGCACCTAATACCCTGTTCCAGGGAACATAATGGAAATTGCTAAACTCCCAGTCAGCTTACCATGGACCCGGAAGATGGATGCACGAAATTCCGCTGGCAGAATCTGCGCCATGGGGTAAGTATAAAGTATAGGGCATTGTCCCGGGGGGGGGGGCAGTTAGCCTGGGCGGAGGAGGGAGGGAGGTCTACCTTGGGTGGGGGTACTCGTTTTTTTACAAATCAGTTGAATTCTCCTTTAAAGGATATTATGGTCTGGCCCTGGAAGCTATAGTGTTCAGGAGGGAACATGCAGTCCATTACAATGGTCCAGTTCACATGTTGGTGTGCACTTTCCACATGAAGGCTGTACTGTGGAAAATTATTTAATCATACTTAAGTGTTAGGAAGTTCTCTCAGAGCAGGGCACAGAACAGGAGAGGTTACCTGTCTGTGTTAAGAACTACCAGAGGGGCTGAGGGCACTGCCTGCCACTGCAAGGAGTAGAGGGAGACGTGACCAGGTAATTGAAGTTCTACCAGAAGGTGAGCCAGGCCAGAAGATGGATAATTTGTGTCCCTGGAGGGGAGAGTAAAAGGAGCTTAGTGAGAAGCCCGAATATGTGAGTGTGAAAGTCAACCTTTATGGTGAGAACCCCAGTGTGGTGAAAAGTTTGAATGCGTGAAGCTGAAACGGTGATGAACTGTATGCTGTGACTTTATGTTGGAAAAAGTCCTGAATAAAACAGTGTTGTTTGCCTGAAGATGCTGTGTCTCTGTCTTTATGCTACTGATCCTCTGCTTATCTGCCTACCATAGCTATTTTCCCCAAATAAATTACATGTACAGGCAGCCAGCTTGTCACATTTCTCACTTGTAAATTGACAGTTTAGTTGCTAATGAAAATCAGTTTTAGAAAGATCATTTGCAAAGGTCAATTTAGCAAAGATTATTTGAAAATGTTCTACTATACAACTAAGGACCTAGGGGAAGTTAAATTTATATTAATGTTCATATCCATGCTGATAGCAACTTTGCACAAACAAGAGGAAAAATCTGGAAATATTAGACTAGTGCGTGTACACTGTCAGTTAGCAGTTCGTTATTTTTTTTCTGCCAGTAGATGTTAGTATTCACGTAGTGTATTCTCAAAGTTTTCTTGAAACCTGTGCATTGTGGGAAGAGTCTCCAGGATGTGATGCTATATCCTTTTTCCTGATTATTGTAAGAATAAAGTAAGAGAATAAAGTACGAGCCATGCTTGCAGCATCATCTTGATTGGTAAAAGTCCTGACTGTCACTGCACCTCCAGATTATCAACATACTCTGCTAACAGGTAACTATGCCTGCTCTGAAAAGTGCATAAATAGCATCAACCCCCTAACCTTCCTCTTTGATTATCCCACTGTCCACTTCTTTGAGTCCTGACAGACCCTAGGATACTGTATTAAAAAAAAGGACAACCTTGGTAAAGTATTGACCGTAAACCAACCAACATACTTTTGTTTTGTTTTTAAACCTCTAGTTCTATGCTCACAGTCCAGCATTCTTTGTTACTTATTGATGATCGATGGTTTAAAACACACTTCTTGCTGCTTCATTGGCTTGTGATGCTTTCATCTAAAAATTAAAAAGTACACTCCACAGAGCACTTCAGAACAACACAAGCATCTCAAAGAAGACAACAAAAGACTGGCTAATTGAGGAATGCAATACAACTAATTAAAGAAGAAAATATGGGCACTTACTGAAAATTTGTTATTAAAATAAAAGCCACCCAACATAAAACACGAATTCTCAAGTTGTAATTCTAATTAACAATATCATTAAAAAAATTGTAGTCTTCTACAAGAATACATAAAACCACAGTGGTTATTGAGCAACTTTACTATCTAACTTTGACTGTCACTAGAATCATAGCAGACAATCTAGCAATATTTTCTGTCATCAGTAAGCATTTGGGTACTTATGGCACACATTTAATAATGTAGAGCTATATATATGCTAGATCAGGGGTAGGCAACCCGCGGCTCCGGAGCCTCATGTGGCTCTTCATCCTGCTTGCTGTGGCTCAGTCTTGTGTCGCGTCGTCTATACAGCCCACACCTGCTGGCGGTTTCTTCAGTGCGCGACCGCGGTCGCACACTCAGGAAGCCTTCAGTAGGAGCAAGGGCTGTATAGATGTCCCAGGAGTGACAGGCAAGACTGAGCCGCAACAAGATGATTCATCATGGTCCTTACCGCGGTCACACACTCAAGACGAGAGGGAAGATCAGCATGGAACTTCAGAAACAGAAGTCACATTAAACAGATGAGAACACTAGCATTTAATAGGGCTATTCAGTGTTTAATTTATTTCAAAGTAGGCCTACATATGCACACTGCACTTCTGTTTGTTGTATTCTGTTGTTGTACTTGTAACAGTTACAATTAAAAATTTTTAAAAGTTTTTAAGCTGTGTTATGTTTTGAGGCTCCAGACTATTTTTCTTTAGTGGAAGAGGGGGCAAAATGGCTCTTTTGATAGTAAAGGTTGCTGACCCCTGTGCTAGATGCTTTACCCAATACATGATTTTTGGTATAAAGCTATACATGCTTTACCCAATACACATTTTTTGATTTACTAATACTCTGTGGTTGCTGGTTCTATATATATATATATATATATATATATATATATATATATATATATATATATATATATATATATATATATATATATATATATAAAACAAGAATTATACGCTTGCACTCTGAACTAGAGATGTCGCGAACTGTTCGCCGGCGAACTTGTTCGCGCGAACATCGGGTGTTCGCGCTCGCCGGAAGTTCGCGAACGTCGCGCGACGTTCGCCATTTTGGGTTCGCCATTGTTGGCGCTTTTTTTTGCCCTCTCACCCCAGACCAGCAGGTACATGGCAGCCAATCAGGAAGCTCTCCCTTGGACCACTCCCCTTCCCTATAAAAACCGAAGCCCTGCAGCTTTTTTTCACTCTGCCTGTGTGTGCTGAAGAGATAGTGTAGGGAGAGAGCTGCTGCCTGTTAGTGATTTCAGGGACAGTTGAAAGTTTGCTGGCTAGTAATCGTTTTGATACTGCTCTGTTATTGGAGGGACAGAAGTCTGCAGGGGTTTGAGGGACATTTAAGCTTAGGTAGCTTTGCTGGCTAGTAATCTACCTTCTACTGCAGTGCTCTGTATGTAGCTGCAGTGGGCAGCTGTCCTGCTTCTGATCTCATCTGCTGACTGCTGCAATAGCAATAGTCCTTGTAAGGACTGCTTTTATTTATTTTTTTGTTGTTTTACTACTACTACTACTACTACTACTACTACTACTACTACTACTACTATAAGAGCCCAGTGCTATTAGTCTAGCAGTGTTGGGGAGTGGGACTGGTGTGCTAATCTGCTGCTCCTAGTAGTTCAGCAGCACCAACTTTAATTTTTTTTTTTTAATATTCATTCTTTTTTTATTTAACTTTTTTTTTATTTTACTACCGCTGTAGTAGTGTATAAGTTGACCTTTTAGGCATTATTTGCCCTGTAGGCATTTTTTGCCCAGTGTGTTATTCAACCAACTGCTATCTAGCTGTGTGCCCGTGTTCACATTCTGTCTAAATATCCATAATATTACCGTCTCCAGAAAAAACACCGGAGTGACTTTTTTCAAGCAGCCATAATAAATTTTACGTAATCCGTATCCATCGCTGTAGTAGTGTATAAGTTGACCTTTTAGGCATTATTTGCCCTGTAGGCATTTTTTGCCCAGTGTGTTATTCAACCAACTGCTATCTAGCTGTGTGCCCGTGTTCACATTCTGTCTAAATATCCATAATATTACCGTCTCCAGAAAAAACACCGGAGTGACTTTTTTCAAGCAGCCATAATAAATTTTACGTAATCCGTATCCCTCGCTGTAGTAGTGTATAAGTTGACCTTGTAGGCATTATTTGCCCTGTAGGCATTTTTTGCCCAGTGTGTTATTCAACCAACTGCTATCTAGCTGTGTGCCCGTGTTCACATTCTGTCTAAATATCCATAATATTACCGTCTCCAGAAAAAACACCGGAGTGACTTTTTTTCAAGCAGCATTCTTATATTTTACGTAATCCGTATCCACCGCTGTGTATACGTTGACCTTGTAGGCATTATTTGCCCTGTAGGCATTTTTTGCCCAGTGTGTTATTCAACCAACTGCTATCTAGCTGTGTGCCCGTGTTCACATTCTGTCTAAATATCCATAATATTACCGTCTCCAGAAAAAACACCGGAGTGACTTTTTTTCAAGCAGCATTCTTATATTTTACGTAATCCGTATCCACCGCTGTGTATACGTTGACCTTGTAGGCATTATTTGCCCTGTAGGCATTTTTTGCCCAGTGTGTTATTCAACCAACTGCTATCTAGCTGTGTGCCCGTGTTCACATTCTGTCTAAATATCCATAATATTACCGTCTCCAGAAAAAACACCGGAGTGACTTTTTTTCAAGCAGCATTCTTATATTTTACGTAATCCGTATCCACCGCTGTGTATACGTTGACCTTGTAGGCATTATTTGCCCTGTAGGCATTTTTTGCCCAGTGTGTTATTCAACCAACTGCTATCTAGCTGTGTGACCGTGTTCACATTCTGTCTAAATATCCATAATATTACCGTCTCCAGAAAAAACACCGGAGTGACTTTTTTTCAAGCAGCATTCTTATATTTTACGTAATCCGTATCCACCGCTGTGTATACGTTGACCTTGTAGGCATTATTTGCACAGTGTTTTCTTCAAACCGCCATCTAGCTGTGTGAGCTTGTTCACATTTTGTCTAAATATTGATAATATTATCGTCTCTAGAAAAACCACTTGAGTTACTTTTTTTCAAGCAGCATTCATATATTTTACGTAATCCGTATCCACCGCTGTAGTAGTGTATACGTTGATCTTGTAGGCATTATTTGCACACTGTTTTCTTCAAACTGCCATCTAGCTGTGTGTATTATCGTTTCCAGAAAAACCAACTGAGTTTTTGTTGTTGTTGTTTTTTTAAAAATAATGCCAGGCAAAGGCAGGCCGCCACGCAGAGGCCGTGCTAGGGGCCGTGCTGCTATGCAATCCTGTGGCCCTAGCAAATTGCCCAGTTTTAAAAAGCCAATGACCCTGAACTCCCAAAATGCTGAAGAGGTAGTTGACTGGCTTACACAGCACACCCCATCCTCTACCGTTTCTAACTTTACCACAACATCCTCCTCATCCTCCACTGCTATGGCCACCCCACGTAACACTTCCTCCACCACCGGTGCCCCATCTTCACTGGAGTCAGAGGAGTTATTTTCCCATGAGTTTCTTGAACTGAGTAATGCGCAACCATTATTGGCAGAAGAAGATGAAGGAGATGAGGACGTTACACCAGATTTAATTCTGGCAGAGAACACGACAGAGATGGACATAATGATGAGTGATGAGGAGGAGGAGGAGGTCCCCGCTGCTGCTTCCTTCTGTGATGTGTCAGAAGAAATTGATGCATCTGAGGAGAATGATGATGAGGAGATTGATGTTTTGTGGGTGCCTAGTAGAAGAGAGCAAGAGGAGGGTAGTTCAGATGGAGAGACGGAGAGTCAGAGAGGCAGTAGGAGAATAAGACTTAGAAGAAGCAGGGAGGCCAGCCCGCAGGGATCAGTAGGGCAACAACATGTATCGGCACCTGTGTTCAGCCGGCCAACGCACCCGCCATTGCCGCCAATGCCGCCAACTTCTACTGTTACCGCCAGATCGCAGACTTCCAAAAAGTCAGCAGTGTGGCATTTTTTTAATGTGTGTGCCTCTGACAAAAGCATTGTAATTTGCAATGAGTGCAGTCAGAAACTGAGCCTTGGTAAGCCCAACAGCCACATAGGTACAACTTCTATGCGAAGGCACATGAGCGGCAAGCACAAAGCACTTTGGGAGCAACACCTCAAAGGCAACAGGCAAACTAAAAGTCACACTCCTTCTGGTCCAGCATCTTACTGCTCTACCTCTGCTCTCCTTGACCCATCTGAACCACCCTCCACTCCGCCTTCCACCTTGACCACCTGTTCCCATTCCCAGTCATCTGCCACCAGCCAAGTTTCTGTGAAGGCCATGTTTGAGCGTAAGAAGCCAATGTCTGACTGTCACCCCCTTGCCCGGCGTCTGACAGCTGGCTTGTCTGCACTCTTAGCCCGCCAGCTTTTACCATACCAGCTGGTGGACTCTGAGGCCTTCCGCAAATTTGTAGCAATTGGGACACCGCAGTGGAAGGTACCCAGCCGCAATTTTTTTTCTAAAAAGGGAATACCACACCTGTACCAACATGTGCAGAGCCAAGTTACCGCATCTCTGTCACTTAGTGTTGGGCCAAAGGTCCATATGACTACTGACGCATGGTCCTCCAAGCATGGTCAGGGCAGGTATGTCACCTACACTGCCCACTGGGTGAACTTGGTAATGGCTGGGAATGGGAAGCAGGGAATGGGTAGCTCAACAACAACAACAACAGTGGAGTTGGTGTCACCGCCACGGATTGCACGCGGTTCTGCCACCACCTCTACTCCTCCATCGCTCTCTACCTCGTCTTCTTCCTCTTCTTCTTCTTACTCTGCTGCTGGGTCCTCCTTCTCCTCCTCCACACCTGTGCACCCCCAGCTCCCCCTAGGCTATTCGACGTGCCAGGTACGCCGTTGTCACGCTGTCTTGGGGATGACGTGCCTGGAAAGCAAAAACCATACCGGATCTGTACTCCTGTCATCTCTGCAGTCACAGGCCGATCGGTGGCTGACCCCACACCAACTGCAGATCGGAAAAGTGGTGTGTGACAATGGAAGCAATCTGTTGGCAGCGTTGAGACTGGGAAATTTAACACATGTGCCCTGCATGGCACATGTGTTAAATTTAATAGTCCAACGTTTTGTCTCCAAGTACCCAGGATTCCAGGACGTTCTCACCCAGTCCAGAAAGGTGTCGGCCCATTTCAGACGTTCCTACACAGCCATGGCACGCCTTGCTGACATTCAGCAGCGCTACAACATGCCAGTCAGGCGTTTGATTTCTGACAGCCAGACTCGCTGGAATTCAACGCTCCTTATGTTGGAACGTCTGCTGCAACAACAAAGGGCCGTCAACGAGTACCTTTTTGAACTGGGTGGTAGGACTGGATCTGCAGAGCTGGGGATTTTTTTCCCCCGTTACTGGGTGCTTATGCGCGATGCCTGCAGGCTCATGCGACCTTTTGAAGAGGTGACAAATATGGTCAGTCGCACCGAAGGCACCATCAGCGACCTAATACCCTTCGCTTTCTTCCTGGAGCGTGCCGTGCGACGAGTGACAGATGAGGCTGTAGACCAGCGTGACGAGGAGCTGGAAGCGCACGATTTATGGTCGCAATCACCAGAACGAACCCAGGCACCTGCTGCAACGCAGGGAGAGGTGCCAGAAGTGGAGTCAGAGGAGGAAGGTGGCTTTGTGGAGGAGGAGGAGGAGGACCAACAGGAGCAGGCTTCCCAGGGGGCTAGTGGTGACCTTTTGGGGACCCCTGGTCTTGTACGTGGCTGGGGGGAGGAGACCGTGGATGATGCAGTCCTTGATAATGAGGAAGCGGAGATGGATAGCTCTGCATCCAACCTTGTGAGAATGGGGTCTTTCATGCTGGCATGCCTGTTGAAGGACCCCCGTATCAAGAGGCTTAAGGAGAAGGACCTGTACTGGGTCGCAACGCTACTAGACCCTCGGTACAAGCATAAAGTGTCAGAAATGTTACCAACATACCACAAGTCCGAAAAGATGCGGCATTTACAAACCAGCCTGCAAAACATGTTGTACAATGCTTTTAAGGGTGATGTCACTTCAGGAACTCATCAACATTCCAGGGGCAGAGGTGCCAGTAATCCTGCCACGAGCACACCTGCAAGGACAAAGCCCTTTGGCCGGTCTGTAACGTCAGACATGCAAATGTTTTTCTGTCCAAGGCAGCGCCACAACCCTTCGGGATCCACCCTCAAAGAACGCCTCGACCGGCAGGTAGCGGACTACCTGGCATTAACTGCAGATATCGACACTCTGAGGAGCGATGAACCCCTGGACTACTGGGTGCGCAGGCTTGATCTGTGGCCAGAGCTGTCACAATTTGCCATGAACCTCTTGTCTTGCCCAGCCTCAAGTGTGCTCTCAGAAAGGACCTTCAGTGCAGCAGGAGGGATTGTAACTGAGAAGAGAACTCGCCTAGGTCACAAAAGTGTCGATTACCTGACCTTTATTAAAATGAATGAGGGGTGGATCTCGGAGGGTTACTGCACGCCGGAAGACTTGTTCTGACTTCTATGCAGCTGTCCTTCTCTTCAAGCCTCATGACTCCACACACAGCTGTCCTTTAGCGTCCTCCTCCCTCCGCCACCGTTACAAACTAGGGTGCAAACCCTACTGGTTTAATTTTTTCTGGCCTCTGTGCTTCAGTGGCTGCAACCAAAAAAACTGGGCAAACAATGTCTACAAGGTCAACGTATGGCGAAAAATGACTATTTTCAGCATTTATATGGCATATTTTTTCTGGCAACTGTGCTTCAGTGGCTGCGTCCAAAAAAATGCATATTTTCTGCATTTATATGGCATAATTTTTCTGGCCTCTGTGCTTCAGTGGCTGCAACCAAAAAAATGCATATTTTCTGCATTTATATGGCATAATTTTTCTGGCCTCTGTGCTTCAGTGGCTGCAACCAAAAAAATGCATATTTTCTGCATTTATATGGCATAATTTTTCTGGCCTCTGTGCTTCAGTGGCTGCAACCAAAAAAATTTATATTTTCAGCATTTATATGGCATAATTTTTCTGGCAACTGTGCTTCAGTGGCTGCGACCAAAAAAATGACTATTTTCAGCATTTCTATGGCATATTTTTTCTGGCCTCTGTGCTTGAGTGGCTGCGGCCAAAAAAACTGGGCAAACAATGCCTACAAGGTCAACGTCGTTGACCTTGTAGGCATTGTTTGCCCAGTTTTTTTGGCCGCAGCCACTCAAGCACAGAGGCCAGAAAAAATATGCCATAGAAATGCTGAAAATAGTCATTTTTTGCCATACCTTGACTCAACGTATATGGCAAAAAATTTATATTTTCAGCATTTATATGGCATATTTTTTCTGGCAACTGTGCTTCAGTGGCTGCGACCAAGAAAACTGGGCAAACAATGCCTACAAGGTCAACGTATGGCAAAAAATGACTATTTTCAGCATTTATATGGCATATTTTTTCTGGCCTCTGTGCTTCAGTGGCTGCAACCAAAAAAATTTATATTTTCAGCATTTATATGGCATAATTTTTCTGGCCTCTGTGCTTCAGTGGCTGCAACCAAAAAAATTTATATTTTCAGCATTTATATGGCATATTTTTTCTGGCAACTGTGCTTCAGTGGCTGCGTCCAAAAAAACTGGGCAAACAATGTCTACAAGGTCAACGTATGGCGAAAAATGACTATTTTCAGCATTTATATGGCATATTTTTTCTGGCAACTGTGCTTCAGTGGCTGCGTCCAAAAAAACTGGGCAAACAATGCCTACAAGGTCAACGTATGGCAGTTGTTTAAAGAGAACAGTAGATTACTAGCCAGCAAAGCTACCTAAGCTAAAATGTCCCTCAAATCCCTGCAGACTTCTGTCCCTCCAATACAGAGCAGTATCACGCAGATTACTAGCCAGCAAACTTACTATCATCTGTCCCTGAAATCACTAACAGCTCTCGCCCTACACTATCTCTTCCAAGCACACACAGGCAGATTTTTCAGATACATTTTTGCCCTTGATCCCCCTCTGGCATGCCACTGTCCAGGTCGTTGCACCCTTTAAACAACTTTAAAATCATTTTTCTGGCCAGAAATGTCTTTTGTAGATGTTAAAGTTCGCCTTCCCATTGAAGTCTATGGGGTTCGCGAACCGTTCGCGAACCGCTCGCAATTTTGCGCAAGTTCGCGAATATGTTCGCGAACTTTTTTTCCGACGTTCGCTACATCCCTACTCTGAACCAGTCTTCCATTAGTGAGGGTGCAGGGTCAAAGCATTATGTACAGTTCAAAAGGACCCGCACTCCACGATTAGTGAACATCAATATTTTACTTCTCAAACTCCTCTTTGATTTGATTATTTCTCAAATATATATATATATATATATATAATACACAAGAGCTATGAATATCCTGTAAATTATACCATTATAAATAGTGCTTAGTGAAGTTATCAGTTATAATGGATGCTTATTAATGTAATTTCTGTCACATGACTCACTTAAACTTGTGTATTATAATAAATAATGAATTACTAAAGATAAAATACAACAGGCAATCAAACCATTTATGAATATCAGTTTGAAGTGGTTGAACTGGCAGATATATTATACAGCTTAAAAACAAGGTTAGAGAGACTGTTTAGCAAGGGAAGAATACAGGGATACTGAAATTAACTCAGCACAAATTTGATCCAGGAACTGTTCCAAATACCATTTTTTCTGCGATCTGATCAAATCAAGATTTTAAATTAATAAATGAGCTAAAATCAGGCATGGGAGTTTAGTCGTGGTTTTGTTTTAAATAAAATATGAGATAAATTTGCTCCCTCTGCTATTTTAGGTCATCACTTGGTTATCCATGAAGTTTCCCATGTACAGTTTATATAATTTAGATATGTATTAGCAACTGCAATGAAAGTTCAGTTTGTGTACGTCTCTTATATTTATATATACTTACAATATTTTTTTCATACTATTTATTTTGTCATACCTCCCAATTGTCCCGTTTTTAGAGGGACAGCCCCTCTAGACAGCTCAACCCGCAGTCCCTTGTTTGTATTGGAAAGTCCCATTTCTTTGCACAGAACAGGCAGAAAAAGAAACAATGTTTCTAACTTAATTGGCTTTTGGTAGAGAGGCCAGAACAGCCACAGCAGAAGATAAGATATTTTGTAACAATTTTGACATAGGCAAATGAGTAATTGTAACAATATAAGATAACATGTCCCTTGGGAAAAGTAAGACTCACAGCTTAAAGGGCAATTCACCTTCATTAGCAAAACTGTAATAACTGGAAAAAAAAAACACAGAAATTTGTTCAAACTTTCATAACCTGCCAAATTTTGTAAAATGAACATGGTAATTAGGGGGTGTGCCACAAAAATCGGCATGGTCAAAAAATCACTGCGCTTCCCTCTTTTTATTTCCAAAATATAATACTGCACACTGTATATACCTAACTAAGCTAAATAACTTGAAAAACATTTTGTTAATTTTTTTCATGATGTGCGAGTATTTATTAACCTACCAGCCAGCAGTGAATTCTACATGGGCATCAAAAAAGCCAGTGACTTGTCCTGTAGCAACTTTCCAGCCTTCTAGCCGAGCACGAATGAGCCCTTCCCTTTTCTGATTTCGGACCACTTTAACTAAACCTGGATATCTCTTGTGAACGTATTCTTCCAAAGGCCCCTTTAACTCTTCTGTGGAAAAAACAAATGTAAAAACATGAGATCACATTTTAAGTCAATTGGTATAAAAGTTCTTACATTTATGTACTATTTGCTCTTTCTTTGTTGCCTCAGTTAAACCAGAAAGTAAAAGATATTTTCCTTTTTTTTTATGCGGCTCTTTTACAAAAATATTTATCATTGATTATTATTAATTGTTCAGCGACTCTTTGCTTCCAAATACTTTAAATGGATACTGAAATACAAATTTTCCATACTAATACATGCTATGACAACTCTGTTATCTGTGCCTTTTGTAATTTTTTAACCTTAATGGCTGCTACACAGTAGCCTATTTACAAAAACTATAGTTGTCTTTCTAAAGCAAACACATAACTTTAACCAATGCACAGCAAGAGTATATTACTTTAAAACTTTTTCATTTTTTGATGCCAGTGTTCCTTTAAGTGAGTTGTGCCTGGAAGTATAGGCAACTGTGCAATTGTGAGCTGATATCCTGCAGAATAGCTTCAGATTTGTGATTCAGTTTTATCCTGTACCTCATCTGATAGCATCCATCTCTAGGACCCCAGTGCATCCCGCTGCAGAATATTAATGGAACGTTATTATCTCACACAGAATGTCACATAGAATTAAGTGACAAGAGTGGCATATTTTTCTGTCTGTCTTGAACATATAATGCCCTTGTCTGAATGAAACCCCAGACCCCAGACTTGCAAGACAGCAATATGAAACAGAACTATAATTATAATAGAAAATAATGACCCTCTTGCTCTTTCAATTTCCATTTCTGTTTTGGTAAGAATGCAAGTCTATCAATATGCTTACTGGGTAATTTAGCTGCTGTCATAATAAAAAAGTAAGAAAACTGCAATATTTATAGGGGGGGGATGTAATAAATATTAAATATGCTACTTTTCTAGTAACCAATAGCAACCAGCAGATAGCATTTACTGGTCAGCTGTTAAACAAACGTAATTTTTTTAATACCATATCTATAATTAAACGGTTGTTTTTCTAAAACAGCAATGTACTAATGTGACTAATATCATGTTTAAAAATTTTAAATTTTCTAATATTAATATTTCTTAACTCAGTACAGATCCTGTCACCTCATTAAGAGTATCAGTTACTGAAATCCTTATGGTGTTTGCAACATTTTTGGATTTCGTAGTAGAGTTCTGAGCAAAGTAAAATCTGGTGAAAACTTCTTTTAAATCTCAGGGGAAAAAAGCGTGTAAAGAAAAGTGGTAAAAAAAACTTTGCAGTGGTTTTATAAATGATCTAATAGTACAATTATGTGAAATAGCAGTTTATTTTAGTTTAATTAACACATGGCATGGTTTGGAGGAAAACGGTTATTTCCATTAAAATAAAGGTGTTAACTTTGAATATTCCATACTGCAGTTATTTTTACATTCAATTTTGAAATATTTGGGTAGAAACATTTTTAGATATTTAATGTGACATGGATAAAAAAAATTGCAGTCAGTGTAATGAATATAAAACTCCACTCTATAAAACCAGCTTAGAAGTATGGGAAGCACATTTGCGCAAACGTTTGAAGCTGTGGCCTTGCTAAGAAGAAACATCATGCAACTGGCAGAGCCTAGAATAATGATCAGCATCTGTTTAATGTTCATCATTTACTGGATGACATCATATTGGTAAGAGAATGTGATATACTTGTACGTTACCAGAATACTTTAATCCAACAAGTTTAAAGTCAGCTGGCACTATTCTCTGATGGGCACCAGCTAGATATTTGGGGGGGAAAGATCACACATTTCATATATGTAAACAAAAGATTTGGCACAATGTTTAGGAGCACAGATGTATCTTGCAAACAAACTTATTTATTAACTCCCAGGCTTATTGGTGATATCAGTAGTATCTCAATTGAACATACATGAGGTGTCTTTTAGAACATGTAGAGGTATTCAGATTGCACAGTTACTGTTCACAGTTCGCGCCGGTGAATAAATTCGTGAAACGCCCGCGAAAATTCGCCGGCGTCATAAAAAAATGGACACTGGTTCATTTTTGCGTTTCGCAAATTTCGCACGAAATTCGTGAATTTTTCGGCAAAGCGGCGCAAATTCGCCCATCGCTAACAGTTACCCTCACACATGGGAATTGCACTCACCCCTTCCACCTGGTGATCCTCTCCCCAGTTAAACCAATCTCACAATTGGGGCACCCTACCTGGTCCTGAGCTCATCCACTCATGCCCCTACGCTAGCAGCTCAATCACCATGGGGTCCTACTCACTGAATGTTCCATGAGCCTACTTTTTGCTCCTGAAGTGACAACCTGGCACCATGCCCAGACCCAGTCTTGTACCCACCTGACCACTAGGTGGGATCCAGGAAAAGAGCCCTGAGCCCATGTGTTCTTCCTTTTTATAACACTGAATTGCAATTGCATCACTTTTACCATAGAAAGAGAAATAATCACCCAGGGCTTCTGAGGACCACCTTGGGGGTCGAAACTATAAGGAAAACTGCATGGGAAGAATTACAGCTAACTTTAAGAGTCTCTACAAATACATTTAACCTTTTTTTGTGATTAATATAAATAGTATCTGGATGTCAAAATGATAATGTTATAATGAAAGTTTACATAAAATTGCAAATGGTATACAATGGAACTGTATCGAGCAAGCACGAACATGGAACTACACTTATACACATCACATTCTAAAAATTGTTATAAGGACAGAACAGTACAAAACAGTGTGACTATTCTAAGTAAAAAATACAAATGGTATATTCCTCTATATATTTAATATAAAGGTAATTAAAATCATCCTTGAACTCCAAGATAAAAATTATAGTCATTCTCTGATCTTATTCACTGTGTACATGCTTTCCCTAGCAGAATTTCCATTAAATGTAGCTTAATTGCCATTTTTCCTACCTACCTTTATTAATGCTTTCTCAGCTAAATAACTAGAAATATAAACTTTATATATACTAGAAATATAAACTCACATCAAAAAGTTGGTTAAAGCCAGGAAGCTAAGTCAAGCGTTACATACCCTAAAATCGGAAAGTGCCTATTAGATTGAGTCTTCTTCTGCTTTAGAAAACTGCTATTAGAAAGTATTTTCTATTGTACTTGCTCCCAATATCAATTTCCCTCAGGTGCCAGATCCATCTATTTAGAAGCACAAGGGGATAATTCAATTTGAAAGCAGGAGCTTCACATACAGGATGGATATCATTGTTATAATTTTCCATGTGTATGTGTTCTGCCAGGATTTCTGGTTTACAGAGGATGCTACTGCCCTTGAGGTTCTTTTTGTTGTCTAATTGAATGCTTTTAGATAGGATTCACTACATTTTAAAGTAACTTATGACTGTAAAGAAAACTAAATGTCTTTAGAATCAACCCTACAGGCTGAAAAAGGTCATAAAAAAATCTCAACTAATTTCCTGCCAAAAAAGTGATAAATTGGTGTCGAGAGCTGTATTCCCACTATTTCTCTGCAATACTTCATTGCTTACTCTGCACATTTTATGAAAAGGTTTATATATAAAAATATCATTCATACAGGTAAACAAAGCACACTGGTATCTTTCCAAATATAATCTGTAAGTTTTATAACCTTGTGTCATTCACAAAATCTATGTAATTGGTTCTTCCCAATAAGACTATTGTTATGTTTGTATAACCCCATCTTGGCTACCCCCTGAGCCATAGGATATACAACATTAATATCTTACCATCCATAGGAACTGAATCCCCTTTGCTAAAATAAAGGGTACTGGGAATTTCTGTCAATGGCAGTGCCTCTACCTAGTGGGATCCGGGGATACACCTATACGTGGCTCCACTAGGAAACAAATTATTAACCACACCGTTAAAGTAAAACAAATAGAATTTTTTATAACTAGCAGATTAAAACACGATTACATATCAAGAACCCTTGCCCTTGGGATCCCTTATGGTAGTCCAATCCTGGCACAGTCCTTAACATGCCCACACATCACTCCTGGTGGATACATAGAATCACAGTTCCTTTTCCCAAAAAGCTCTTAACTTTCCCCAGGTAGCACTACCTGTCCAAATACCTCTCCTGTTGGACAGAGATAGTTTCACCCATATAGCAGGCACATGGAAAACACCTGTCATCACCATGGGGACACACGCTGGAGCCTTTCAATACCCTCTGTCAGGCAGACTCACCGGGGGCTCACACAGAACTGGTACAGGCATCCACATAGTATCCAATCTTCAAGCTAAACACACAAAGCTTGCTTTAATCTTCAGGGTACATCTCCCAGCACTATCCATAGTGTGAGCACAACAAAGCCCCTTTACTCCTCAAGACACAGCTCTCAGCACTATGTGATGGGATTAATTTTGATGACCAGATGCAATAGTGTTAATTGTAATGCATCACTATAAGGCTCTGTCATGTTGCGGTGTGGTACGTTTGTCTTTGCACATGCGCTGAGGTGCGCATGTATGTGTGCATACATATGCATGTGACAGATGCCCCTGACCCTGACCTTGGCCCATCATTGACCATGTTAATAATGAAAGTGGTCCTCAACACAGTCCTGAAGCGTGTCTTCTTTATTAAAGTTCTGCCTGCAAATATGACAGTTGCACAGTTAAAGTGGATGTCACTTGGCATGCAGTTGCAAATTCACTGGAATTCTAGCTACATAGTTACAAACTTACATAGTTACATAGTTAAATCGGGTTGAAAAAAGACAAAGTCCATCAAGTTCAACCCCTCCAAATGAAAACCCAGCATCCACACACGCCCCTCCATACTTTCACATAAATTATATATACCCATACCTTTACTAACTATATAGCGTATAGTATCACCTATAGTTCCGCACAATTTAATATCATATAAAAATATAAACAGTACTTTCAATTCCCACCTCCAGGTCATTAATAAACAAGTTGAAAAGCAAAGGACCTAGTACAGAGCCCGGTGGTACTCCACTAACAACACTGGTCCAATTAGAAAATGTTCCATTTACCACCACTCTTTGTAGTCTATCTTTTAGCCAGTTCTCTATCCAGGTAAAAATACTATGTTCCAGGCCAACATTGCTTAAATTAACCAGAAACCTTTTGTGTGGCACTGTATCAAATGCTTTAGCAAAGTCTAAGTAAATCATATCCACTGCCATCCCAGAATCGAAGTCCCTGCTTAACTTCTCATAAAAAGTTAGTCTGGCAAGATCTATTACGCATTAAACCATGCTGGCATACACTCATAGTATTATGATTTTCTATAAAGTCCAGTATCTTATCCTTTATTAACCCTTTAAAAAGCTTTCCTACCACTGACGTCAGACTGACTGGCCTATAGTTTTGATGCTGAGAATGGGATCCTTTTTTGAATAGAGGCACCACATTAGCAATTCGCCAGTCTCTCAACACTATGCCAGACCTCAATGAATCCTGAAAAATTATAAATTATTATAATTAGAGGTTTGGCAATCACAGAGCTAAGCTCGCTAAGTTCACCCTGGGATGAATACCATCTGGCCCCAGACCTTTGTTAATCTTAACATGTTCTAGTCTCTTTTGAATTTCTTCATGTGTGAACCATGCATCATTAGTTGTATTACTAGAATTGGGACTATTAAGAAGGAAACCTTAATTAACTGGTTCCTCATTTGTGTACAGAGACGAAAAATATGAATTCAGAATCTGTTCTTTTGTTTTCATCAACCAACTGACCCCCCTCTGATAGTAAGGGTCCCATCCCTTCCTGCTTCAATTTTTTACTATTAACATATTTAAAAAATAATTTTGGATTCTTTTTACTGCTTGCTGCAATATCCTTTTCCATCTCAATTTTAGCTTGCCTTATAGCTTCTTTGCATGATTTATCTAGGTAAATCTTCATCTAGGTAGGAAGTTGAATAAAGCAATGTCCATTCAATGGGAGTGTGATCTATAATGGGAAAATTTTCATTTTCTAAGTAAACAGCCCTAAACATGTGAGCACATTAGGAAAACTCAGTGGGGTTCATTTATAACATTATAACAGTGGGCAAATTAGCACCTTGGCAGTAAAACATAGTGACCAATCAGTGATAAAAACTGAGCAAATACATTTTTATGTTTCATTCTGACATTCAACATGAGGCAAGCCATTTACTTATAAAGGTATGGACCTTGTTATCGAGAATCCTCGGACCTGGGGTTTTCCAGATAAAGGATCTTTCTGTAATTTGGATCTTCATAACTTAAGTATACTAGAAAATCAAATAAACCAAATAACCTGATTTTCTTCCAATAAGGATTAATTACATCTTAATTAGATCTTAAGTAGAACAGCTGATATCATGCACTTTGTGCACCCAGTGTGCCACAGCCCTAACTGCTTAGTATACGCAATTATTATATTATTATTATTATTACTATACTTGCTGTCTAAGGCAGCTTCTGTTCAATTTTGAAAAGAGGCAGGCATATCTCTGACAGGTAGAATACACTGTTCAAAAAATGCCTCATATGCAATTAGATTTCGACTTTTTCAGGCAAATTCACTAAAGGGAGAATTTTCGGCAGTAACCGGTTCGCCATACTCCATGGCACTTCACCAGGAGAAAATTCGTTACCACTATGCTAATTCACTAAAATGTGGAAGTTGTATCTCAACAGCCGGCTGGGCAAGCATTTCATAGCAAATGTTCGTTAGTGTTCATTTATACCTAGCGAAACTTCGATAGCACTCCTACACTTAGGTTAATTTAAAAAGGGCAGGTACCTTAAGCCGTATGGCTGGGGAGGATTTAGCCCTCAGTGAAAAAACAGCGTTCAATGGACATTGATTAAAGGTAATGCTAGAATGCACATAAAAAATAAAACAAGTTAGGGACCGCCATTCGGGGTTTACCTTGACGTGGTATGGTGGCTTATCAATTTTATGATCATAACTTTGTAACAAAATAACCCCTATTTGGGTACATATGCAATAGCATTTATTATATATATATATATATATATATATATATATAGATATATATATATATATATATATATATATATATATACTTTAAAGCCTTTAGAGTGCTCCCACAACCACCCTGTTTTGATATTGTTTATTTAGCCGGAAGCTGTGGCATAGCTTCAGTGGTTGTAGCACCCCATACCCCCCCTTTAAACTAGTGGTGATCCTATGCTTTTAATATTGGGCGTTTGTTTTGGGAATATCTCTCCTTTAAAAGCCTGATTGCTGGCTGGGGAGGATTTAGCCCTCAGTGAAAAAACAGCGTTCAATGGACATTGATTACAGGTAATGCTAGAATGCACATAAAAAATAAAACAAGTTAGGGACCGCCATTCGGGGTTTACCTTGACGTGGTATGGTGGCTTATCAATTTTATGATCATAACTTTGTAACAAAATAACCCCTATTTGGGTACATATGCAATAGAATTTATTATATATATATATATATATATATATATATATATATATATATATATATATATATATATATATATATATATATATATATATATATATATATATATATATATATATATATATACTTTAAAGCCTTTAGAGTGCTCCCACAACCACCCTGTTTTGATATTGTTTATTTAGCTGGAAGCTGTGGCATAGCTTCAGTGGTTGTAGCACCCCATACCCCCCCTTTAAACTAGTGGTGATCCTATGCTTTTAAAATTGGGCGTTTGTTTTGGGAATATCTCTCCTTTAAAAGCCTGATTGCTGGCTGGGGAGGATTTAGCCCTCAGTGAAAAAAACAGCGTTCAATGGACATTGATTACAGGTAATGCTAGAATGCACATAAAAAATAAAACAAGTTAGGGACCGCCATTCGGGGTTTACCTTGACGTGGTATGGTGGCTTATCAATTTTATGATCATAACTTTGTAACAAAATAACCCCTATTTGGGTACATATGCAATAGCATTTATTATACTTATATATATACTTTAAAGCCTTTAGAGTGCTCCCACAACCCTCCTGTTTTGACCTTAAGCCGTATGGACGTCTTTATTAGTAATGTTGATGCAAATGCTTGAAGTGACCACTTTTTTCAAACACAATATGGCATAGGCTACAAGCTTATGACCTCCTCAGTGAGTATCTTTGAAACGTAACGCTTGAGTTTGTATGTGCTGCATGGGAGAAATTGCCTCTGTCCATAAAACCGAGGAAAGCAGCAAAAGGGTTTAAAAGGGATCTTGGAATGGAATTCTGTGTAAAGACTAAACTCTGTCTTAATATTGAATAAATGAGAATGCTGTTGTAAACGGTGAGTTAAACTGTTTGCAGGTTACTGTGTTACATTACACATACAGCATACCTTTCTTATTTAATGCTTGTTGTTATTGGTATATATCTTATTCTTATTTGCACTCAGAGTGGGACATTCACTAAGATTCGTTATTGCGCCAGCGTCCGATTCGCCGCACTTCACCAGGCGTATTTTTGCCAGCGCTACGCAAATTCACTAAAATCGGAAGTTGCGCTCAGGGGAAGCGTAAGGTTGCGAAGTTGCGCTAGCGTTAATTCACCAAGCAAAGCAAAGTTACGCTAGCAATGCTTAATTTGCATACGGCGCCAAATTGAAGTTACAATGGAGGTATATGTAGCAGCACTACACAAGCCTGGGAAACCTTCAAAACAGCACATAAAAATGTTATTTTGCCCTACACATGTCCCCACTGTATATTTAAGTTGCCATGAGTTAGGAAATGTAATCGATCTTTTTCAGCCTATCACCCATAAAAAATGAAAAAACGCCAGCGTTTTTTGGGACTTAGAAAATTTTTTAACTTTTTTTGAAGCAATCCCTATCTACTCTATTGCACTTCACCTGGTCTGAGGTGGCGAAGGAAGTCTGGCGTAAAAGGTAGCGTTCAGAATAATTTGCGCGTTAGTAACAGAGTAAAATTCTTCACAATAGTATATACCAATTACACATTTGTGTGAACAAGTATTCACCCCATAGTTATTAACAGAGTAAAATTCTTCACAATAGTATATACCAATTACTCATTTGTGTGAAAAAGTATTCACCCAATGTAGTGGCTCTTCGATAAATATACCAGAACACCGCAAATACATAAGATATCTGCTGCATCTGTAGCAAAGAGTCTGAAAACTGAGTCTGATGTGTGATTAAAAATGTGGATGTGTTACAGTTTTGATTGCATCTCTTCAAATTACATTAGCATAGGATTTATTATATGCTGTGTGTGTAAAGCGAGCCCTGAAGTAACACCAACCCAAGGCAGGAGGTAACAATCTCAATACATTTTGCATCTGTGCATCCTACACTTTGAAAAAATTAAAAACGTATATAGAACACACGTCATAGTCATATTTTGGAGCTTTTTGTATAACAGGTTTCCAGATATCAGATTGCCTTTATATATATTTATTTGTGCATTCAATTTACTTTAAACGAAAAAATGGCTACATTTGATAATTAATACATTTGATGGTTAATTCAGATTCTACCTCGGTAGTTCAGCTTTACTTTAACTCTCTAAAGGGGTGCCCTAAAAAAATGAGCTAACCTTCTACCCTGCAGAATATTGCAGTAGTAAGATAGGAAGCACAGTGTGTCTGCTGTTCATCATGTTTCCAGCTAATGAGCTGGATTTCTTTTGCTTCTTCTAGAACAATTGGGCAGTATTGTATAATAACCTTTAACTGGAGAACAAGAGGCAAAATAATCTTCTTGTCAATTAGTAAAAAATCAAACATGGCATGGTGTACATTTTGCAAATAAAAACAAGCAACTGTGTCTGAATAAAGAATTTAATTGCTGGTGTTCTCCAAGACAAACTGTAAAGCTCTGGATAAAGAATTACTGCTGCAACAAGTCATCCTGACAATTAAATGCATAGAATGGTTTTTAAATACAACGTTTAATGTTTGCTTTGCATAAAGTCACAATGCAATAAAGTAAAATATAATGAGTAGTGCTGTCTTTTCCAATAAAACTTCATGGCCACTAAACGTATTTTTAAAATTAATTTGCATACTGTGCCTCATTGAAAATGTTTAACAAAAAATAGTATACAGTACTTATTGACAGAACCACTCGTAGTGCACATATAGGAGCAAACCTTTTGGTGAAGTTTTTTTCCCCAGAATTACAACTAACAGCACACCTGGACAACGGAGCATGCACCACAACTAGGTGTGCAATTTACCAGTGCAAGCTAATGTACATCTGAGATAGTAAACTGAGCTTAATGCATTAACAAATATTTATTTTGGCAATGAGCACAGAGTTACAATCCTAGATTTGCACCTGTGTTTTACTTGGTGCAAATCAGTTACATGTAAAGACATAGAATGTAAAGGGAACCCTGAAGTAATTTGATAGATCCACTGCTCCTTAAACATCAACTTAAAGAAGGCAGGACAGTAAGATTAGCTTTAAAGGAGAAGTAAAGCCTAACTAAAGCTAGAAATAATGCATATTAAGTTGTGTGCTTCTGTACCAGCCCAAGGCAACCACAATCCTTTGGCAGGGAAGATCTGGGTCTCCAAAGGTGCCCCACTATCTCCCCATCTTCTTTTCTGCTGATTCACTGCACATGCTCTGTGCTGCTGCCACTTGCTGAGCTTAAGGTCCAACTCACAATATACAGAACACATAGAAAAGAAATGTCACAATATAAGACTGATTAGTAATTAATACAGTTAATTACTACATGGCAGCAGAGAAATCAGTGCAATTAGTATCAGCATTTAATAATCAGCCATGTAGTTTCATCTTATATTACAGACAAACCACATTTTCTGCTGGATAAGTTGTAAAGACCCCTATGCTTAGCTTCTCAACAGCTGCTCAGAGCCCACTGAGCATGTAAGTGTCGCAGACACTTTCCAAGATGGTGACCCCCTGTGATAAGTATGAAGTCCTGGATCATTGTTGCTATTAAGAAACTGAAACTTTAGGCTGGTACAATAAGTTCAGTATATAAATTATGGCATTTTTAGTGGTTTGTTTTTAGGGTTTAGTTCTCCTTTAAAATCAAGATGCAAGGATAATTTATAGTTATTTTTAGGATTGATTTTGAGCTTTGTACTTGTCAGGGCCGGAAATAGAGGTAGGCAGAAGATAGGGGGTGCTGGGCAGCTACCTCTTAAATTGTCTTCCGCCTACCCCTAGCCAGGTTTGCACTCCTCAGTTTTACTCCCCTTCCTTCCCTCTGACACCCACCCCTCCATCGTTCTCCCCTCCGTCGCTCTACCTCCTGTCACCCTCCCCTCCGTTGTTCTCCCCTACCTCCTGTCACTCTCCATTCCCCTCAATCACGTTCTCCTCCCTCCACTCTCCTCCATTATGTTCTTCTAGGGTTGTCTAGGGTGCCTGGCCCTGGTACTTGTGCTCGAGATGAGCTATTTTGGCTTTCTAAATCTAGCAGACATCATTTTGGAAGGCGACTTATGGAAGACTTTTTCATAAACATTTAAACTTTATTGCGGTCACTCCTTCTTAACAGGTAACCTACAGTACAATTCTTTCTACTCAGCTTGCCCTGACATAGACTACTGTCCCTTGCTCTATCACTGCCAAACTAGCCACCACATTTCCTGTTCCTGTTTGCCTTATTCACTTTTCACTACCAACAATCTCACACTTCACAGTTTAACGTAGGACTCACTGCCACCTTGTGGTCAAACTGATTATACATTAACCATTAACGTAACTCACATTTTGCCTTCTTACACTCCTCCCTTTGGAAATCAGACATGTCCCTGTGTCTGTCAATCACCATCACTTTCATATCATGTTTTTACTATACCTTAACACTGGTTAAGTTAGTGTTAAGGTATAGTGGAATCTGAAATCTGCAAATTTTGACCAGCTAGTCAAAAATTTGCCACAAGGTGAATTTCACGTTGTGCAACATAAAAAAAAGACGCACAGAAAAAGAAGCACATCAACACAATAAATGTCTTCTTAAATACGCAACTATTTATGTATTGCCAAGGCTTAATTTTATGGCTTGCTTACAATTGATTTCAAGCCACAGGAATCAGATCATTGAAACATCCACCCTTCTTCTTCAAAACATAGTTGCCACTACACATTTTAACACTAGGGGGACACCACCTCCGCCAGTTCATATTTGGGAATGACTACACCTGTCTATGTTTCAGATCAAAAAGGAATTCTGAAGAAAAAAATTACCATTGTCAAAAAAGAGTTATTTATAATAAAAACTACAAACCAAATGAAACTGCTAACTTAATATACTTTAGATAAACCTTCATAATGAAAGAATTCTAGCTTGTAAGTATTCAGCAAGTAACAGTTTTTCACAGACAGAGGTTGATCAATCTCATCCATGTTTCAATTTGCAAAATTTAGCTTATTGCAAGTTAATGGAAATCCAAGTGTGAATCAGTTACAACATGTCTGTGAATTGATTTAAATGACAAGCTCAATGATGCATAAACATACAAACATTAGCAAAAGGATTCACTCTCTTAATGGTAAGCAGCTGATACAATTGAGATAATCATTGAGATAGGAGCACCGGCCCCGAATTTCAGTTAAGTAAATACAAGCACTTGGGGTTGCCTAATGTTTGGCAGCCCCAGGTATAAGATTGCTTTTATTCTCCTTTAAAGTATAAAGTATAGTTTTTTTTGAATTTTCAAACAAATGTTTTCAAGAATCAGTATGATATAAAATTGTGACCAAATTAACTTATGCCATAAGCATTAATTTTCAATCCTTTGCAATGACAAAAATCAAAAAAGCTTAAAAGGGTTGTTTAACTTTGAGTTAACTTTTAGTATGATGCAGAGAGTGATATTCGGAGACATTTTGCAATTGGTTTCCATTTTTTATTATTTGTGGCTTTTGGAGTTATTTAGCTTTTTATTCAGTAGCTCTCCAGTTTGCAATTTCAGCAATCTGGTTGCTAGGGTACAAATTACCCTAGTAACCATGCATTTATTTGAATGAGAGACTGGAATATGAATAGATGTCCTGAATAGAAAGATGAGTAATAAAAAGTAGCAACAACAATACATTTGTAGCCTTAAAGAGCATTTGTTTTTAAGATGGGGTCAGTGACCCCCATTTGAAATCTGAAAAAAAAAGAGTCTAAAGAAGAAGGCAAATAATAAAAAACTATAAAACATAAACAATGAAGACCAATTGAAAAGTTACGACATTCTATAACATACTAAAAGTTAATGTGAAGGTGAACCACCCCTTTATGGGCATTCTCTCAAAGACTGGAAATTGAAATAATTTGATAACTATCATTGCCTCAGTTAGAAAAAAACAAAATTAGTGTTTTTGAACCTGTTTTACATGAAAAATGATTTGAAAGGCAGGGTATGTATATATTCAATTTTCAATGATGTCATATCAAACTTCCTTGGGAAACAGTAGGTACCTTAGCTAGTAATTTAGTGTATATTTATTGTTCATATTCCCCATGCTGAGCGTACAGGTTTGTCTAGATGACTAGGTTTGTGGATTAAAGAAAAAACTTCACCCCCCCCCCACAGCATCCTCTTTGGCAAAGGAGAAGCTAAATGAACAGTGACGTCATGGTATACATTATATTCAGTCTGTGCTTCCCCCTTCCTCATTCTCAACAGACCATGGAGATATTGACTAAATTGTCAAAGGTTTTAAATGACTGGAAACCAGCAGTGAGTCAATATAAGCCCAGCATGATTCATTTCACCTCCAAAGCAGGACAGCATTTGTGTTCACAATATCATCCTTGCAATGTTAATTCTTGCTGAAATGTATTGTGCGTGTCTAGAGTAAAACTGCAAAATTAGTTTCAAACAGCTAAAAGATATTGTTGCCCAAGATTAGAAAAAATGTCACCAATTTTCTGAGGGTGGATGCTGAGAGCTGCAGAAGCTGGAGATGCAAAAGTCAAATACTAGGATACTAAAGAAACATCTTGCTACCACCAAATATAATTCGTGCATAAATAAAGAATAAGCCAATTTCTCAAAACATTATTTAACTATGTGTAGGAGGCTAAAGGTTTTGCTAACCTTTAGGTCCTTTGTTCCCCTGGGCATAATTTAGACACCTAAGGGCAAATTCACTAAGATTCGAAGTTGTGCCAGGCGCAACTTCGCCGCACTTTGTCGCACTTCGCCACACTTCGCCAGGCGTATTGTCGCCAGCGCTCCGCAAATTCACTAAAATCCGAAGCTGCGCACAGGGGTAGAGTAAGTTTTCGAAGTTGCGCTAGTGTTAATTCGCCAAGTGAAGCGAAGTTTCGCTAGCGATGGTTCATTTGCATACGGCGCCAAATTCAAATTTCAATGGAGGAACACGTATTAGCACTACAAATGCCTAGAAAACCTTCAAATCAGCAAAGAAAAATTTTATTTTGCCCTACACTTGTGCCCACTGTCTAGGTAAGTTGCCATGAGTCAGGAAATGTAGGGGGGAAGGAGGGGAGCCCCAAAAATATTTTCAATCTTCTTCAGCCTATCACCCATCATGTAGAAAACACGCCAGCGTTTTTTGGGACTTAGAAAAAAATTAGACTTTTTTTGAAACAATCCCTATCTACTCTATTGCGCTTCGCCAGGTCTGAGGTGGCGAAGGAAGTCTAGCGTAAAAGGTAGCGTTCAGTACACTGCGCAAGTTAGTGAATTTGCGTAGTTTCGTCGCTAGCGAAAATTCGCCTGGTGTAAGGGTGCGAAGTAACACTAGCGAAGCTACGCCAGCGTTCGTTAGTGAATTTGCGCAGTAGCGAAAATGCCAAACACTAGTGAATTAACGCTAGCGTTCGGCGCTTCGCGGTTTAGTGAATTTGCGCCCTAGAGTGGGTCCTCAGCAGGTCTAGACTGAGAATTAAAATAGGCCCTGGCATTTCAGGTACACAGAGGCCCAAACAGCCCCCACTAGCCCACTAAATACAGACTTTCTATGGCATCTTATAGCAGCCCCTCTGGCATTTGCCAGAACCCACAGTTACACAAAGGAAGTGTCCTTTGAAAAAATATTATGATGGCAGTTTAGTGACTGGCCAGTAGATGTCCCTATATAAAAGGGTAAAGGTTTTCCTATACCCCAAGAAATGTGTTAACCAGCTAGGCTGGGTCCTTAGCCAGCTAGGCTGGGTCCTTTTTCCCAGAGGGGAGTAGTTCCTCAGCGGTTATAAAAGGGGATGTTGCAATGTGTTCTGCCTCTGTCCAGGCACCCATTGGAAGTGGGGTGTTGCTGCTAGGGCCTTGGGTGGAGGTAGGCCTCAGTATAGGTGAAGACAGTGTCAGGTCAGAAACTTTAATAGGACACTATAGGAGTGACAGATACGTTCAGGAAAGTTAGTGAGCAGCCAAGGCTTCAACGAGGAGTTAGTGAAGGGTTAGCAACCTGTGGTGACATTGCCGCCTGGTTAGGGGCTTAAGTGGTTAAGCTCAGGGATCCTTGGAGTGTAAAACCAGCTGTGAAGTTGCCTTCAATGGGGAATGTGCACCAAAGGCAGGAAAGGAGGCTCAATTCACAAAGCTGACTAACAAAGGATCAGACAGTATCTGTGAGTAATACAGTTGTGTGTAAATGACCTGCTGCCACTACTTACTGGCGCCCAAAGTTTATTTTATTAAGAGTGAATACTGTGTGTGCTTATACCAAGTGGTAATTCCTTTCTCCATACCCTAAGCGAGGGCCCCACCTGAAGATAGAGTCTAATTATATAATGCCTACCGGGAGTTGCTGGGAGTTGGACCCCTTGCCTGGGTACTGAAACCAGTGGATAGTAACCCAAGGGAAGGTTTAGGAAGACCCTGACCCATCCACATGTTACATATGTAAAAAATAATCTAGAACTATACTTCAGCAGTTTTCCTTTGTTATGTTTTAACAACCCCCTAATATAAAAATATGCTCCTGGAAGCTTCAGGCACTACCCCAGTTCTCACAAACTTTTGTTTAAGGTGCTCCTTTCCTTTAGGTAATCTATAGCCTTCTATTATTACTTCTGAGCCGTATTTTGACTCTTGCCTGTTTCTGACCTAAGGGTAGTGCTAGCAGCCTCTTGCAATGGCTGGTTAGTAGAGTATGTTATAAGCTGCCATGGTTGTGGGTTGTTTTGGGCCATTACAGGTTATGCAGAACTTGAAAAAATTAAGTGGCACACTGCCTAAGTAAAAAATACTATTTATTGAGTCATTTAAAAGGTTAGGTAGCTGGAGTGCACATTTTTTTTATTTTTCACAGCCTATCTATTTACCCGTTTTTTATTTTTATACTGATACAATTCCATAAATAAGTCCCATATAAAGACATGTAGCTAAAACTTGAATTGGCAATAATGGCAGAATGACTTATACCTTCACCAGCTGTCAACCATGGATATATATGCTAAGGCCTCTGAGACACAGAATTAGACAACTCTGACATTCTGGGATTTTTTTTAAAAAACAAGGGAGTTGCCATTTATAGCTGAACTATAGGGTATGGAATGAAAATGATTCACTATTATTGCATTACATACATATAATAAATATCCAGTCTTTGGACAACTATAAGGTCCATAACAATTATATGAACACAATGAAGGGCATACCTCCATAACGCCTCAACATTCGGAAGAATTAATTTATTATATTACTGTTGACATTACCTTCATCGCTGTTGTCATCCACTAGGATTATCTCCTTCAACAGATGGACCGGTGTGTGGTTCACTGCACTGTGCACGGATCTTAGAATCACAGACAGGGCTTCATTGACAAAGATGAAAATTATTGAAATCTGAGGCAGCTCCTTGGAATATGTCAGTGTATTGCACCTTAAATATAGAACAATAGACAATTTAGAAAATGCTTGCAAATACCAGTATCTTGGCTGAGAGAAAGTAAATGATTATGACATTAGTTTACACACTGATCTAAAAAGTGTCTATAAAGAAGTAGCACTTCCATTGTATTTTAGTATTTAGCCATGGAGTGCTCCCACAACCTTTTCCATTCTGTATTGCAGCAGATCTATTCTGTTTGAAGTTCAGTAGCTATGCAGCTATGCTGCAGGCCAGGCTTCCATGTTGTTGTAGCAACCCCACACCCGTCCCTTTAAATGGTGGCCCCATGCCTTTGGAAATGGGTGTTGGACTGGGCAGTCTCTCTCTCTCTCTCTCTTAAAAGCCCCAAGCGGGGGATAATTAATCTCAATGCTGTAGTCTAGGTTATCTCTCTCCTTTGAAAGCTAATGGAGGGGGAAGACTAAGCCCTATGATTGAAACCAATGCCCAAGTCGGGAGACCTTTATATTCTTTATGTGACAGGGGACCAGGGAATGTGCATTGATCAATCTCTCTTCTTTTTCACTATGTCTGTAGTTAATTTGGCTAGATCAGTAGCACTTCCATCTGTATTTTAGTATTTAGCCATGAATTGCTCCCACAACCTTTCATTTTTGTATAAAGAATAATGTTTTATCACTGAACTACTCTAGGGTGATTCTAGTATAATCTACATGGCAATGACTTGACAGTGTCATGCTGCATACAGATGTATCTTGAGTACAGATAAACATATGTGCATCAAGAGCAACCATAAACAACTCAAATGACATTGCCCATTAAAACTTTATTGTGATTTTTTTCAGTCCCTGTGGTTGCATTGATTAGAAAAGTACCATTTTTGATAGTAATCACATTAGTAATATTATCTCCTACTTTGGAAAAATTAGAGTGTCCCAAAAATGTATTTTTACCACATTTCTTTAATTGCGCACTTAACATTTTTCAGCTAAGATAGACCAAGACTGAAATAACCTCAATGGCAAGTGCAAGAGGCTTTTTCAGTGAATTGCTGGCTGAAAACATCTGGTATAATTGCTTGTTATAGAAATGCAGTGTTAGCCTTTGGGGAGTAATATTTAAAAGGAATTCACGTAATCTTGTTTTCACTGAAATTGTTACTCCAGAGCTGGAAAAAAGAGGGCTGTTCAAAGTGTTGCATTCTAGGACTGAAACATCAGTTAAAAATGAAGATAACTATCTTGAATATAAAGTTGAAAGAATAATTGATGCCCAGAGATTGAGTCTGGTGACTAAACCAATGCCCCCCTCCTTTACCCATTCATTTGTAGTAACAACTATAGATAACATCAATTTAAAATACAATTAACATCACAGTCATTGTTGCTCAGCTAAAATTAACTTTTAGTTTGACAACCAGTAGAATCCTAAATCTGGCCATGAACAGACAGTTTATAGATGTGATTGTATTACTTTTTATTCAAACAGTGTGTTCAACTGTCCTTGTACTACACCTCCTTCCAAAAGGTTATTCAAAAGGAAAATCAGGTCCAATGGCCAATCCTATATGTGTGTTTAGGACTGCTGTTCCACCAGGTATTCACAACCCATGGTCCAATGTAGCAGGACATTTTGGTCAGGTAAATGCAATTTAGCCAGTCACATGTGGTTAACTGATGCATGTATCCAAGTAAATGAGTAATTGGCCAGGTATTGGAAAAGTTGGCTTGTGTGTTATAGGGTTATAACATTTTACAATTGGTCGTTACATTTATATATTAATGTATTTATTAATGTGGAGAGGCTGAGGGAGTGTTTGTGTGTATCTGGTTATTGAACTTTTTTAACCTTTTAGACCTTCAGTTTTCAATTAAACTAGCAAACCTAGCTATCAGAGAGAAGGCTGTAAGGTTTTTAGTCAGGCTCTCTACTACTGTATAATACAAACCACCACCTGCTTGTTTTGAACACTGACCCTAGCAATGTCTGCCAAACTCAAGAGCTACAAACACAATATATGAATAAACTTTCAAGCAAAATCTACGACCCACTTCAAAATATCTTACAGTTGACTGATTGCATTAAATACATGTTGAATGGTAATGTCCCTCACAGATAAATATACTTTAATCTCCTAAACAGGATATTCACAACTATAACCAAGTTTACTATCTAGTTCTTATTTTTACTGGATATTTTATGGCAAAGATTTCCAAGGAATAAAGTTGGACTTTATACACATCACTTTACAACAGAGTGTCTTCTGAAATGTAGTCTATAAATATTATAATGAAATTTTGAGAAGCCTGATGTGACTAGACAAGTGGAAAAACAAAGCAATAAGCTAAATAAACATGATGTTATGTACTGTATAACAGCTGGGTTATGTTTTTGAATTTCAAGTGAATCAGCAATTTTTAGAAGGGAGATCAATTATGTGCTAAAATAAATGTCTTCCTTGGTAGAAGATGACTATCCAATTTCTGTGGATCCTATTGATCAATCAGCTTTATTACAACCCGTAACAATAAATCCTAAATTCACTGTTCATTGCACCTTGAGAGCATCTAATGTTTAGAGCAGCACTAGAGCAGTGATGGGAATATTCTATACTGTATACCAGTTCATTGTAATACTAGCTGCTTTGTAATGCATCAACATTAGGGATGTAGCGAACGTCGGAAAAAAAGTTCGCGAACATATTCGTGAACTTGCGCAAAAATGCGAGCGGTTCGCGAACGGTTCGCGAACCCCATAGACTTCAATGGGAAGGCGAACTTTAACATCTAAAAAAGACATTTCTGGCCAGAAAAATGATTTTAAAGTTGTTTAAAGGGTGCAACGACCTGGACAGTGGCATGCCAGAGGGGGATCAAGGGCAAAAATGTATCTGAAAAATCTGCCTGTGTGTGCTTGGAAGAGATAGTGTAGGGGGAGAGCTGTTAGTGATTTCAGGGACAGATGATAGTAAGTTTGCTGGCTAGTAATCTGCTTGATACTGCTCTGTATTGGAACAAAAAAATAAATAAAAGCAGTCCTTACAAGGACTACTGTTATTGCAGCAGTCAGCAGATGAGATCAGAAGCAGGACAGCTGCCCACTGCAGCTACATACAGAGCACTGCAGTAGAAGGTAGATTACTAGCCAGCAAAGCTACCTAAGCTTAAATGTCCCTCAAACCCCTGCAGACTTCTGTCCCTCCAATAACAGAGCAGTATCAAAACGATTACTAGCCAGCAAACTTTCAACTGTCCCTGAAATCACTAACAGGCAGCAGCACTCTCCCTACACTATCTCTTCAGCACACACAGGCAGAGTGAAAAAACGCTGCAGGGCTTCGGTTTTTATAGGGAAGGGGAGTGGTCCAGGGGAGAGCTTCCTGATTGGCTGCCATGTACCTGCTGGTCTGGGGTGAGAGGGCAAAAAAAAGCGCCAACAATGGCGAACCCAAAATGGCGAACGTCGCGCGACGTTCGCGAACTTCCGGCGAGCGCGAACACCCGATGTTCGCGCGAACAAGTTCGCCGGCGAACAGTTCGCGCCATCTCTAATCAACATCCCAATAATTGATAAAAGATCTTTGTATGATCTGTTTATCGGTTATTAAATATTTAAAAACATTATGTTTTTGGCTTCTGTACCTGCCCAAGTCATCCACAGCTCTTTAGCTCTTTAGAATTTCCCGCAAAATTCACAAAAAATCATGGAATTCAAAAGTTTTCACAAAAAAATCATAAAATTCAAACGTTTTCACGAAAAAAATGAGCAATTCGACCATTTTCACGAAAAAAACCCCAGAAAAACGTGGAATTCTAAAGTTTTCACAAAAAAAATAGAGCAATAAGAAGGTTTTCACAATAAAGTCGAGCCATTTGAACCTTTTCACGAAAAAATCGAGCAATTCGAACATTTAAACAAAAAAATCGGAAATTGATGCTGGCGAATTTTCACCCGCAAATTTATTAGCTGGTGGCGAAACTCAGGAATTCGCCGCAAATTCGTGCCAGGCCAATTTATTCGCCCCTCACTATAAATAATATGAATAAATACAAGGTGACCCTTTTATTAATGTATTACAAATAGCAGGGCATAAATGTAACTAAACGTACATATCTTAGTGACATCTAAAGATTAGTCTTAATATTACACCATTTTGTTTTGAATAATTGTCAGATGAAGACTTGTTTCAAAGACTTATCTAATTTAGCCCCTATAATATTCCAATGTAGGTAGTCCAAACCTAGTTTCTTGAGTTTTTCAAAAATCTAAGTTGCCTACAGCTAACTTCAGTATCCATTATTGATAAACCATGGAAGGTAGTGCAATCTCATTAAAGATACATTTATGACATTGACTTCTTTTTTGAATTATTTAACCTGAAGCACATAATTAGCAAGCCCTATATCGGAAATGTTGGGTGTTACTTTTATTTCTAGATAACTGTATATTTCCAATGCATCTGGATTGCTTCTTTGTAGGGTATGGTCCTTAAGGGGCCTGTCGAAATAGCTTGATTTCCAAGGTATTAGCAAAGTGCAAAATGCATGTAAATTCTTAAACTCCTCTGTAACTGGCAGAACTGGTGATCTTTGCTACATGTAATTTAGCAGGTGAGACTGGAATTCTGAGGGGTAGACTAATGCTGCATTATAGGTAAAAACATGGTGATCTCCATCAACAGTTTGCATTTGCATGTCTTTGATAAATGAGTATGTCACAATTAGTCAGACCAATGGCCGAGATTATCTTCAACTGGCTTATTTATAGGCATATTCTCTTGATTTTTTTTCCTACCAAGCATTATACAATATTATAATTCCTCTGATTTTCTCTCACTAATTACTGCAAGTCTAAAGTTACTACAATACATAGCAGATCTACAATTATGTCATGTAATGTATTGAATCTAGTCTTGCTAGAATATGTTTATCAGAATATAATACAGGATGACAATGTTTTGGTAATACTGTTACATACTGTAGAAATAACATGTATCCTACTCTAGATACTTAACACTGTGCCACTGATTTACTGGGACCCAGTGGATGATTTTACTTTACATTATTGTAATGAACATTAAACATACATTTGCTGAACCACACTATCATTTATAAGACATGGCTCTGATGAAAAAAAAATATTCTGTGTGTCATCTTTTTACTATGACTGCGTGAAGTGGGTGTTAGATATATTGTGACCTTGCGTGCCTTTTGTAAGCATTTGTTTCCAAATGATCAGACTTAAAGGATTCATAAACGTTGAATCACTGAGTGGTGCCCAATTTTTAGTCGCCCACCAGAAATTCTAGTTGCTTACTTCAGGATGGTTCAGGTTGAGGATTCTAGGTCACAGGAAAAGTATGGCAATGTAGCAGTGAAAAGAAAAGTACCTCAAGCCACTGCATTTTTGGAGGAGGAGTGCCAGGTTAGGATCTGAAGTTCCCAGTGGTTTTACCTTTTTGTGTCCTTTAAAATTAGTCAAACATGCTGAAGATTTATTAAACTTCAAACAGGAGAATCCCAAAGCATTCTTAGCAGTTGAAATTTTTAGCGTATTTTCTAAACACTTTCCTGTCAGGAAAGTGTTCAATCTGTTGACACATTTATTTATTAGCATATCAGTCTGTCAGTTTGTAATAATGTATTTGCTTTGAGAAGTCAAATTCCATGCTGTTCTACAGTGTTTTAGAGCTGAGTGGTAGAGCTCTGTTGTAACAGGCAGTCCATTAAAATGACCCATCCCTTACTTCAGAATAAACCACAAGTTAGTGCAAATAACCTAAGTATAACAACAGTATTTCCTGACAAATACGGTAAGGAAGGAGTAAGGGAAGTTGACTTTAATGATTAAAACACTGGAATTCTTCTTTTACAATAAATTATCACTATCAATACTGGTGGGTATGATACTATGATTACATTTAATACATTAATATATACATTTAATATAAATATAATTGTTACAAAAAAAATCAGACTTAAAACCACTTTATTAAATTACTTTACGGATTGCCAATGTTGGTCCGGTACATAGCAAACAAATAGGTAAAACAAGGATAGAGAAATTATATCACTACATTATCACCCTCCCAGCTCTTGACGCTCTCATGACTCACCATGACTAAACCATGTCTTAAATTCCATCATGAAACACTTGATCAAGGTCACATAAATATCTTAATACTGAATATAATTTCCATCAGTTAAAATAGATCCTACAATGTCGCCCCTTAAATTAATATTGTTTTAAAAAACAAGTATAAAGACAATTTTCATTTAATTTAACTGGGCTAAGTGTGCCCAAATACCCAATCCAATAGACTTCCCTTTGGAACTTTTCGAACCTATCAGCTCCCCTTGATAAAGGTGGAATACAGTCAAACCCAATAAATCTAAACTGAGGTAACCTACTGTATGACCCATTTCTAGAATATGCTTAGCGACAGGTTTTAAAGTTTTGCCATAGTGATACACTGCACTGATATATGCCCATCAATATGGGTTCTCAGCATTAGATCTGTGCATCCACAAACAGGTGAATGTATTTAGGTAAAACACAGAATGACCTGTATTAAAACATTTGTGATATAGATGGTGATTTACACATGTGGCTTATCATACATTGGCAAAACAGATCTAATGTGAAGAATCTGTATTGATGGGCAAAGATCAGCTATCAGTATAGCGTATTGTAATGGCAAAACTTCAAAATCTGTTGCTAAACTTTTTCCAGAAATGGGTCATAGATAGTGATGGGCGAATTTATTCGGCAGGCGCAAATTTGCAGCAAAACAAAAAAAAATCTAAATTGAGACCATTCCATGACTAGTTATGGGCGAATTTGGGCTGATATGGCAAAAATTCGCGAAACGGCGGCAGTGTCCATTTTTTTGGACTCTGACGCACATTCATCCAAAAAACTGCGTCCTTTTTTTTTTAGTCATGGATTGTCTCAATTTAGATTTTTTTTTTTTACTGTTATCAACCTTCCACAAGGGGAGGTAATTGATCCCAAAAGCTTCTCCAAAAGGAAGCCTTTTGGATTACAGGGTTGGGTACATTTAGGGGCCTATGTATGTATCTTAATTTTTTCAGTTTTTTTGGAAGGAGGAAACTAATTTTTAGAGCAAAAACTCAAATTTTTAGAGATTAATTTTAGCCCAAAGCTGCTAAAAATCTAATTTAAAAAATGCTCCAGCTAAAATATGTCATGCCCAGGTAGAAGTCAATGGCAAATATCCATTTTACTATTGGAAGATGTGCTGGTTTTCGCATTATAATCTGAAAAAGTCAGGTTTTCAGGAGACAACTCGAAAACATTTATACGATTTTGTTGAGACTTTTCCTGCACCGACTTTTTCAAGGTCATTTTTTCATAAATGAGTTAAATTCGTAGATGGGAGTGTCGACTTTATTTTATTGAAAAAAAAGTACATCGATTTGAGTTTTAGTAAATACTCCCCTCAGCCCCGGTGTATTAAATGAAAATTCTCTTTCTTATACCTATTTTTAAATGAATGCTAATTGAAGAGTGAGATTGGGGAATTAATTTAAACCGATTTGAAAATATTTTCATTTTTATGTGACCTGAACTGTTTCCACCTGTTTCATGACAGTGATGGAATTTTAAGAGTAACAAGAGGTGGGCTGGTCATGATGCAGTGATCTAATTTTCCTTATCTATGGTGTGACTATATATTTGTTTATTTTGTTTTTTGTCTTGATAAAGGTTCAATAAGTGGACTGAAACATTGGCAATCTGTAAAGTAATTTAAAGGGAAACTATCGTGAAAGTTTAATATAAGCTTCATCATACTGAAAAATAAATTTTCTAAATATAATCAATTAAAAATTCTGTAACGGTTCTGTCTTCTTGCAGGAGTTGGATGTCAGATTTTCATTGATAGTTAAATTCAATATATCTTTTGGGGGGGGGGCTCCTTGTTCTAGAAGATGTGTTAGCTCTCACTCAAATAACTGACTCTAGGACAACATAATCTAACAAAATAATTGACTTTGGAACAAATCCTGCATGTAGAGAGGGAATATTTATGGTGATTTTATAATAAATAATACATCTTCTAGGCAAAGAGGGCCCCCCCATAGGCTGCATTGGACATAACTGTCATTCAAAATCAGCCTCCAAACCCCTGCATGAAGAGAGAATGAAGAGGTGCTGAAATGGGGAGAGTAAGAATTAACTTGATTATTTCAGAAATGGTTATATGTAGTAATTTTCGTATTTGAGTATGATGAAGCATATATTTCATTTTCATGATAGTTCCCCTTTAGTAAAGTGATTTTACTTAAGCAGTCCCTGGAGTACCACAGATTGTAACAACTTCATATGAATGTAGTATTCTGTAGAGCATCCTTATACTCAAGCTGTACAAATAGAATTTTCATTAGACATACTATTGCTGAAAATAAAATTACACTTACTTAGTGGGTCTATAATCTGGAATAGACCTGTCCAGTGAAATCTTGTCACTGAGGTAGACATTGTAGCCATACTTTTCATGTGGTCCTTTAGCTTTCTCTTCTTCAGCTGGAGAAAGTGTTGCGGGAAGCCCGCCTTTTCCTCTGCCCCCATAACCTTCAATAAGACCAAGTGATTTGGATAAACCTATCCGACATAAAAACAAAAATAATAATCAAGATTAAGCTTTTATTCTGTGCCTTATTAATAGTGGAAACTAGTATGTAGACTATGTTCATACACTACATACACATGAGCCATGCATTTCCTGCAAATGATTATAAACTGACTTTTCAGCTATAATTGATATATAATAATAATGATAATATAGCCCCTGTACAATGCTTTGGTCAAGCTAAAAGATCTTTCTGAAAAGCCAGTCCTATTTAAGTAGGAAATGAGCCCTTTAATTGGGTTTGCTAGTGAGATGTGGCATTTGTTACTCTCTGAAATCAAAGAGTAACAGATATATAGTTAAAAATGTACCCCTATTGTAAAAATATGAGCATTATTAGAAGTGAACTTTAATATGGTTGTTCAACTCCTCAGTGACTTATAGTATCCTTATATTTTATAATAGACGGTACATGGGAACGGTATGCTGTAATGCAGAAAATAACACATATCCAATAATACACATGACACCATATCTTAGTTGGAGACACAGAAAATAACACATAACCAATAATACACATGACACCATATCTTAGTTGGAGAATGGCCGCAGCAGAATTTATTAGTAGATTTTTAAACATACCATGTACTTTCCAGATACATAAAACTAGCCAGCCCAATTCCTTCATTGGGTAGCCTATCCCAATAGTTCCGCCTTTTGATTCTTCCGGCCAGGAAACTACTTATATAACAAACTTACATTTTTCCTCCAGCTGCGACAATAGTTTTATTTATTTATTTATTTTTATAAAACTTTATTAACAACATATACTCAAATATACTACACAATTGGGTGGGTGGGTGCAAATCTGGACAGCATGTTGACGATGCTCCTCCTTCACCAATCTTCGCCGACTGACAGGTAAGCTAGCCGCGAACCGGCTTTTCTACCCCTTCCTTTAGGTCACGTGATTGTTAACCACCAATCACCTTTCTTTTCTCCTCAGCTGTCGCCCGGGACCTTCAATCAAACCAGGGACTTCGCTGACTGCAATTTCTACCTCAGGTAAGCATATAAACTTAACCTTTTTTCTTTTACAGCAACCTTCCCATGCCTGCTATAAGTGTTAAACACACTTAAGCTTACATTATTCACTATATATATATATATATATATATATATATATATGCTGTATATACACAGTATGTCTTTCTTCGATCTGTCACTCTGATTTCCATCTCGTTTACTTTCATCATCAAGGTGATTTTATATGTGATTTCTGTTGGGAACATTCCTTGCCATGTGAAAGAACAAGGTTTATGTGAAAAAGGCTGATTTATGGCAATGATTCCTGTAAGGCTAGATCCAATTAATTGGCTCATTTTTATTCTACTTTTATCAGTAATTATGTTATTGCTTTTCTAACATTTAGACATCAGAAAAATAAATTGGGTACAGTAAGTATCAAAATCACAATAATTCCACACAGTTATCTAATTAATCAAATCTAATTCTCCTTTGTTCTTTATACATTTCTTAAGTTCCCAGATATATTAACATCCTGTAATCTGCAAAGAGGTGAAAGGAGCAATTAAATAAATAAAGATTATCTTTATTTCTGCTTTTCTGCTTCAGATTTTTCTTCACTAGCTGTTAATGACTTTTGGCACAGCAAGTTGCCTATTTGCAGAACAGTTAATTATTCAAGCTAGCTCTCCCTCAGTAACATCCATGGACACCTACAGTTCTGGACTCAAATAAGCACATCACTGAAAAGTAGTAAACTATAGTTTTTTTTTTCTCTCTCTTTGTAAGGCCTCCATTGCCAGTTGATACTACACTGCAATAAATGTTTCTGGCCCAATTCTGTAGCATCTTTCTAGAGAAATATATAAATAACATTGTGTATCGAGAGTATTATATAATAATAACAACCTAACTGCCATTGTAGGTTGAGAATTTTACATGAACATGGAGATACCCTCACCCTTGTCCTTTATTTTTTTTTTGTTGCTTGACCTTTCTTTTATTGCTGTGGTAATGAACATACTATACATCATAATGGTAAAATATATATTTCAGATGTGTAATGCACTAAAGCACAAAAAGTCTGATTGTGATCTCCTTCTTTTACACTTTGCATACTGCATGGGGAATTGCGTGTGACCCCATCATTTAGGTGGTTATTTATTTTAAAACTCAAAAAAAAAAGATTTATTTTTTTTTACTTTTTACTTTTAATTTTTAAAGATTTATTATACCCCAAGGATGCAACAAGTCTGAATCCCAAAATACTCCATCTTCAACCTGTCAAGGTCAATGTAGAAGTCAATGGCAGAGGTCCTATTTGCAATTTAAAGATATTATGGTCTATGCTGGGTTTCGTACGATAATTTGAACATTTTGGGCTTTTCTGCAGATTCCACGAAAAATTCAGATTTTTCGGAGTGTCAAATTGGAAAAAATTTTGATTTTCCACTCGACACGTGACTCGTCACGGTTTGCATGCAACAATCCGAAAAAGTTGCGGTTTTCCCCGATCCAATTTTTTTCATGGTTTTTTAATGATAAATAAGGTTAATTATGGATTCTAGTTTGGTTGAACATTGTTTATTTAAAATATCAGAAAAAAAATCTGATTTTGATAAATAACCCTCTTAGTATTATTTTGTTATCCCCACAGTTTGCTTCTTTTTTTGTCATGAACGGGTTTATCTTTTATCTGGTTTATGTTGTTTTTAGATAAGCAAATACACTGGTGTTTTCATGATTCAATTTTATGCAAAGTGACGCCTTCTGGAATACGAAGGTATTTACTTGTCTCATGCCATACACACAGCACTGCCCAGATACCAAAATAAGAGTTTTAATTCTCCCATAAGGCAGACATGCAAATCACTCCTTTGTGTCCCTTTGGCCAACTATGCATCCAGAACTGCTGGTTTATAGCACAGATACAGCCTAATGGTTCAGTGAGATATATCCAAACTTGCAGACAGCCTGTTTTGATCTTGTTAGTTTCATCAGTGCAAGATATTGGAGCAAGGCTTCTGAGGGGGTAGGACTTGGAAATGATTCAATTTGTAATATCTTATTAATGCATCAGGACATTTTGCATTTAATGTGTTAAAATGTGTCCAGTACACATTTCAGTGTATCCCAGTTTGGTAATTAGAGTGTATTGTTATAATTAGTGTGTATTGTTATTACTTCTTTACATCAAAGCTTTTCAGAATAAGTGGATACAAATACAATACATAACAGTTTGCACATACAGATAAACGTTTCACCAAAAACGATGCAGAGTTACAATTGCATGTTGTTCCGAGACAATGGGGGAGAATGTAGTTAAATATGCAAGTGCAAAACTTTGGGAATAAAAATTTGCACGTCTCAATGTAATATTCTTCATTAGGCATTTATTGCATTGCAAATCTTAATTGTGCATTGCGAATCTTTAACACCTGTGCTGGAGTTTCTTTAAATATTTTGTTGCAAAAACGTTTTGCAATTGCAAATATTTATTACATACAATGCGCACTATAAACTATAAAATCTGTGAATCGCTATCCTATTGTCACACGAGGGGCAAAGTGTTTGCAAAGGCAACATTTTTCACTTTGCAAACATTTATTTGAATTTTTGCGTTAGTGACAAAATTACATTCCCCCAATAAGCCAGGGCAATGTTCACAAAAGTTTACAATCTGAATACTCGAATGCATAAAAAAGATATAAAGTTTAGGTAACTAGATGCTTAGGGGCAAATTTACTAAAGGGCAAAGTGACTAACGTGGGCGAAAATTCTCCAGTATGACGTAATTCGGTACTTTGACGATTTACTAACGGTCACTAGCTTAACTTCGGTAGCGATGGAGATTGACTCTAGTGGTACTACGCTCCCTGACGCCTAGCGAATTTGCACTCTGGCGAATCGACGTAACTTCGCAAATTCAAAAGATGTGGATTTTACTAAACATTACCTTTTGCGCCAGAATTGCCATCGCCACCTCAGACCAGGAGAAGCGCAATAGATTAGATAGGAGTTCCTAAAAAAATAGCGTCTTTTTCCTTTTTCAGGGTGATAGGCTGAAAAATATTGTAATTTTTTTTGGGGTTAACCGGCTTCCCCCTACATTTCCTAGCAAATGACATATAAACAATACACTGGGCTCATGTGTAGGGCAATATAACAATTTTATTTTATTTTGTTAAGGTTTCCTGAGCTTGTGTAATGCAGAATATACGTCCATTGAACTTTAACTTCCTGCAATATGCAATTTTGGCAACACTAGCGCAACTTAGCTTTGCTTGGCGCAATATTTTTGAACATCACATCTATCATTATGATACAGTATATTATAGACAACTTTTTTTTTTAAAATAAAGTTACATATTTAGTAATGATGTTTAAATGAACAGACTTCAGCTTATAATACAGCACTTTATACCATTCCTCTGTGCCTATTATTTGACCAGAAATGCCAACAGTATCCCAAGATGTTAACTAGTTTTTCTTCATTAGGTAGAACATGATACAGTCCTGGCATTTTAGAAACATTTTATTGTCATTATTTTACTGAAGATGTGGAATGAGTTCAGTTATTATAGAGAATTAAAATCTATAAATATAAAAACCCCTATTAATTTAATTATGTATTCATCAGGGATGGTGCCATAGACTGTATATCAAGCATGACATCCTCTTGCTATTGGATTTTGGTGTCAGTATACCAATAATCAGCTACACAAATCACTTGTAGGGCATGACTAATGGATGAACTGATAAAGACATAAACTGATACAATTCAGTGTTGGCCTACAGTCAGTTCTATGCCATTTTAGGACCTTTTATGCTCTTAGAATGCAACACTATTAAGAGGGGTACCAGGGCAAGTTTGCACTTGATAAAATACCAGTATCAGGGTGTCTGATCACTGCATTGAGGAAGTGAGGTGTAGCAGAGTGAGGTGCTACAGCTGGGCCTGATTAGCCTCAGGTGACTTATCAGTTGCCCTTAAAACCCAGGCTAATCAGGAGTTTTGATTGAGAGAGACACAGAGAGAGGTCTGGCATCCTGATGTGCACAGTCACCCGCATGGAGGTCTGTAATCATGCTGCCTTTTTGCTGTTCTCAAACTCATATTGCTGCTGAAAGCCATTTTTGTTGTTTTCAAAAAAAAACTGCCTTTATTTTTACTTGTTTGCTGCTGGCTGAAATAAAAGCCATTTTTCTTTAAGAGACTTTTGCTGTCCTGACACTTATTCTGTGGGAACCTGTCATAAAGGATTGAGGAGGAAGCAAGGTACAGGAAGGCTGGGACATAGGGGCAGATTTATCAAGGGTCAAATTTTGAAGTAATGGGAGTTTTTTTTAACACCCATAACTTCAAAATTTGAAAAAAAAGACCAACCAAAATGTATTAAAAAAAATGAAAGTTTTTTTTTCTGGTGAATAGCCTGTATTTGATCGTTCGGATCGAAGTAAGATTGTATTCTATCGAATTTGATTCAAAGTATAAAAAAAATAAAATAAAAAAGTCCACCAATTGACTCCAAATTGGTTCTAGGATGTCCCCATAGGCTAAAACAGCAATTAGGCTTTAGATGGCGAATGGTCGAAGTTGAAGAGACAGTACATGATAAATTCCGATATTCAAATTTTTTTCAAATCCAAATCGAATTCGGACTATTCCCAAGTCGAAGTACACAAAAATAGCTCGAAATTAGAATTTTTTTACTTCGAATTTTTAATTCGACCCTTGATAAATCTGCCCCTCAAAGTCCAAACACTAAGGCACCTGGGAATTAAACGGTATAAATATTCAGAAAACAGGCACAAGGACAGGACAGACATGGGTCAAGAACATGTGAAATCTAATCCTCTAAGAATAATTCTAAATGAAAGTTCCCAAATAAAATTGCCTATTAAACCACTGTTTTGTTGCCAATATATAAATCACTGAAGCCGGTAATTATTTCTTGTGTGAGTTTATTTTGTCTGTTGGTTCTTGCATGTTCTTTCAAGTTAAGATCTTCCCCAGAATCAGAGGCTGTAACTGATTTCATATTCATATTGAGAAGTCTATGGAACAGTAGACAAACTGGTGGCTAAATTCCCTTTTGAGGGACAGATCTGGCCTTAGGCCTTCAGATGGACATCCCTGCTGTAAAACTTAAAAGAAAATAATAGAGAAAGGAGAAATGTTTAAATTCCTTTGTTTTTATTTTTTTATTTATACTGAATTTTTACCATATGGTATTTTTCACTTTTACTAGATGTTTACAAAATACAGGCAGTCTAGTTTTTACATAATTTTTTCAAAGTGTTGGATAATATTAGCATAAACATAAAGTAAATTCTGTTCGCTTAAATGTTTCTATCCTATTAGAGTAGCAGGCAATGTACATGCAATGGTAATGTTGAAGACACGCTCAACTAGATTAACATTAGCACTACATTATGTTAACCATTATATGCAACATTATCTATGCTATAATATTCAGTGCTCAATGTTGCCTAATTTAGAAAACATAAATGGCTGCTAAGCAAAATTGCAAGATTATTTTGATAATAAAATCTGCTTTAAATTCATAGGCTTGCATGTTACAACCTTTTTTAAAAAAGTTACAATATTTGTTATTAAAAACTTAAGACTGAAACAAATAGAGACTAGTTTTGAATGTACTCTATATTTAATAACTTATGGAAACAACTGCTTTATCCCTTGTCTCATCATAGACTTTTTAGTTTTCATAGAAAACTACACTGAACATTTAATTAATAATTAATTAATAACTATTAATAAGAACCCCTTGTCATCAAGCCATATAATACATTAGTGTATGGATTTGATTCGATTAAATGTTTCTCAGGGCAGAAATTCAGATATAAATTACCAACACCAAGCACAAATCCATTGTGCCCTGCCAGTCATTTAACAAACAACACAGTTAGGGGCACATTTACTTAGCTCGAGTGAAGGATGAGAATGAAAAATACTTCGAATTTCAAAGTATTTTTTTGGCTACTTCGACCATCGAATTGGCTACTTCGACTTTCGACTACGACTTTGAATCGAACGAATCATTCAACTATTTGACCATTTGATAATCAAAGTACTGTCTCTTTAAAAAAAACTTCAACCCATATTAAATGTGCCACTTAGAGTCATAGTTATATAATGCTTCAGGACCTGGCTGACAGAAGAACAGCAATTATCTTATTAGAGACAGAAGAATATTGCCAGGGCCTGACAGCTCTTACAGGAGCTGAATTCGGGACCAAGGAGGAAGCAGCACTGTTGACAGGTAGACACAATGAAATTCATGGTACACAGGGGCTTAAGAAGCTCAAAGTCGTCATCCAGGCAGAGGTCAGAGGCAGGCAGCAATCAGCATAGCCAGGAACAAAGCAGATGAGTCAGGAACTAGGTTTAAGTCAATTGGCAAAATATAGCGTACCCCGGAACTTGCAAAAGCAAGACCTATACTCTGGCTTTGAACCCAGGTCCTCAGCGTCTATCTATTTTACATCTATTTTACATCATGTGGCACCACGTCCTACCTGATGGCTATGGGCACCGCCATCTTGGATGTTGTACTGAAGAGGAAGGAAGCACCATCAGGCACTCCTTACAAATATTAGCCACACATACATCAGCAAGTCAAAGCTCTAAGTCAGGGGTCCCCAAACGTTTTAACCCCTGAGTCACATTCAAATGTAAAAACAAGTTGGAGAGCAACATAAGCATGCAAAAAGTTCCTGGGGTGCCAAATCTGTTTGGCAGTACACCTAGTTTTTATGCAACTAAAACTTCCTTCCAAGCCTGGAATTCAAAAATAAGCTCCTGTTTTGAGGCCAGTGGGAGCAACATCCAAGGGGTTGGAGAGCAACATGTTGCTCACGAGCCACTGGTTGGGGATAACTGCTCTAAGCCAATGTGAACGTCCAGTTTGCTTTAGTTAACTCAAATTCAAAAAGATATAATACTAAATAAAAGGGCCAAATTCAATTAGATGATAAAGATTTATCTCCTAATTAAATTGCAGATTGTACCATAAAGCCAGATGCAATTCAGTGAGAAAAACTTATCACTGTTTATCACATTTAATAGACTCTAGGTATAAAGATCAAAATTACAGAAATTACAGAAAGGTCCCTTTTCCAGAAAACCCCAAAACCCAAGTATTTTGGATAATATATTCTATACCTGTCCTATACATACCATACGAGAGAAAATAAAAAAGAATACACAAAATAATTATAGGTTAAAAAGTGTTTATTTAAATGAATTACAGGTTAATAAGTGATTTCTTATAGTTCCGTTAGAAGAATATTCTTGCTCTCATTCAGCTATACATGCTGCTCTGTTGTTATGATTGAAGCCATGGATTTAGCATTGTAGCGACCCCCAGAACTCACTTTTACCGTTAATATTTGTTATGCAAGATGAATATAAATTTATAATTTCCATATGAAAAAACTCTGCACTGCAAATGGGAGTCCTGCAAAAATGCAATGGTTGTAGGAAATATTCTTAATGCAGCTTCCTGGCACTTAAAATATACATTTTTTCATTAACCATGAGCACCTTAGTAATAACCTCAGACTTTCTATTTTAATTTTGCAATGATTCACCATAATAGCTAATAACTGATATTATTCCAATCATTTAGTAACACAAAAGATATTAAATTCAAATACAGTAAGTACTTTCTTTATTTAGTTTGTATAATTATCTCTTAAGGTCACTGAGGTTATATCATAATCTGATGGAATGCCTTAGTTCTCTGTTCTCTAATTAAAACCAATTGTCACATGGGGGAGTTCAATTTCTCAGTGTGGCATCTAGCCTGCTGTGGGAGCAAGGTAAGTAATAGAATTAATGAGTCAGCAGATAAAGTGGAAAATGAGTAAAAAAAAAAAAAAACACCTCAAACGTCTTGTTTTTGTATTTGGCTCAGGCCTAAGAGTATATTTCCTACTAATAATACCCCTTAATAATACCCCCGCTTTCCCAAAAATGATACTCCTCTTGCCCAGAATGCCCATGCCAAATATGAGTTATATACCATATGTACACTTTTGTGCCTTCTCATCTTTGGGATAAGTGCAAATTTACTCTCTTTAAAGCACCATTGACAGACTGAAGTTTAACTGATTTAGAAGCAATACAGACTACAGTAATACCAAACTCTGGTTCTCAAGTAGTTTTATATTTATATGATTTATAGATATCTATTTAATAAAAAGGTTGGCAAGTCAAAATGACTAAGCTACTAACTAAATCAACTTTTAATCTATTAGGTTCCCTTCGGCATACCCCCAGCTATCAAGGGTCTAAATAACATTAGTAGTTTAACATCGCATATACAGAATCTAGTAGAATTAAGTCTAAGGAAACAGGACATTTAGAGGTTTTTCTCTTTTAAACATTTCACCATTTATCACAATGTCTTCCCCAGTTCAACTGAAGTGGTAGGGAATTCCTTGGCATTTAAACCCTTAAGGGTAATAAAGTCACAGATATCCAATCACAGTTCCATTGAACTTCTGTAAGGTGTTGGCTAAAACTCACAGATGTGCGAAAGTGTGATCCATTTACAATGGTACCATTATTTTCATTTGGACAGGTATTAATCTTTAAATGTACATGATTGGAAGTGTGAATTGCTGTGAAGCCGCCGGGGTAAGGATGTCAAAGCGGCATTGTAGGTTGATGACAAGTGATGTTGCAGGCCCCCGCCTATGTTCAGGGATGGTTTTTCCATTTTGGCATCAATGGCCTCTTTCACAGCTCTTTCAAACCATTTGTCCTCTCTATCCAGAATGTGCACATTGTTGTCCTCAAAGGAGTGCCTCAAACTATAGGCGAGACACAGGCGAACCCATGGTACAGCCATGGTTTTCTCTTTAAAAGTCTTCCTTGTGCTTGAAGTAAGTAGTATTAAGGCATTTTTTTAAAGTAGGTGAAACTCCAATTGTTTGACTTGTTGTGTATGGCTAAATAGAGCAGCTAAACCATTGTACATTACTTTTATATACGATAAGGGGGTATGAATATGATTATTTTCTAGACTTTACAGTATTAAATAACGTAATAAATAAAGTGACAATACAGAAAGAATAAAATAAATTCAATACTTGACATTTACAGGAATATGTATTTAAGTTCAACATTTAAAAAGCCAAGTATAAATTATTGTTATAAATGTATTTTGTATTTATTCAGTGGTACAGAAAACACATTGGAGTAAATGTTTTGTTGCACAATGTGGAATACCATGGTAACCTATTATACAAATGAAGTAGCCTTGAATTACTGTAACAGTACCATTATTATGGTTGACCTTAATATCCCGCTCTGTATTTATTATTTTAGTTTATTGAAGCGCTAACATAATATAAAATAAATAAAAAAAATTGTAATCTCTATTATTCAAATAAAGTAGCCTTGAATTATTGTTGGTCTGCCATTGTTATGGTTGATCTTAAAGCTCTGCTCTTTTTCTTAAATTTTTAATTTATTGAAGAGTTAACACAATAATTTTTAAACTCTATTATACAAACGAGGTAGCATTGATATAGTTCACTTTAATCCTCCGCTTTGTTTTTTTTTTTTTTTTTTATGAGTTAGCATAAAAATATAAAATAAAAGTAAATCTATTGAACTCAACATGTAAAACTTGAACAGTTAAAAAATATCCAGAAATCACTGAATTATAGGAAAGGCCATCTCCTACAGAGCCCATAATTCTAGTCAGATTTCAACTTTTTCTCTTTAACAATAAATTAGTACGTAATTAGTAATAGAAAATAAATCGTATTTTTCTAACCGTGTAATGCTTTGAAGGGGGTTATTTATTAAAAGTCAAGTCAAGGTTTTTTCTACCTTGAATAAACTCATAAGTTAAACAAACTCAAATGTTTGATTATCTATGAAAATATCAGAATTTAAAAATTGATTAAATGCAATCGGGGAAAAAACTTGAATACCTCAAATTTATTGAGTTTATCAGGGAAAAAAAAACCTGGAATACCTTGAATGTATCATGTTTTTCAGCAGAAACCAGCATAAAATACCTGAAAACACGAAGGCAAAAAAACATCTTCCAATGGTTAAAGGGACCTTTGCCATTGACTTTTACATGAATTCGACAGGTTTCAGCTGGAGTAGTTTTGGATTCGGACTTTTAGAAGCTTCAGGGCATATTCAATTTTGAAAAATTAGGTTTAGTTTTATAGTGAAACTCACCTCAAAAAACTCACATTTTTCAAGAAAACAGAACTTGACCTTAAATAAGTAACCCCCTTAATGTGCAAATTAAAATTATGAATATATTAAATGTATTATTTGGCTTTCTCTGAGTAATAGAGTGACTTTAAAGGAGAAGGAAAGCTACGGAGGCATTTTATTGCCAATAGACTAGCTGCAATAGTGCAAGCTAAAATGCTATATTTATTCTGTAGAATGTTTTACCAAAAAGCTCTAGAAACTCTCTGTTTGTTTAGGATAGGAGCTGCAGTATTAACATGGTGTAACATCACTTCCTGCCTGAGTCTCTCCATGCTCTGATTACAGCAGAGAAGGGAGGGGGGAGGAAGAGGAGCAAACTGAGCATGCTCTTGCCCAGGGCAATGAGGTTTAAGTTGAAGGCAGGAAGTCTGATACAGAAGCCCATGTGTACACAATAGAAGGAAAGAAATGCAGCGTTTCTTTAGACAGGGGACTCAGAGCAGCACTACTTTGGGCGTTTACCGATATATTTAGATGGATCTTTCTGATAAGGCTTACTTACTTTTAACCTTTCCTTCTCCTTTAACATTAACTCTTAGTTTAGAAATACATTATGCAGCAACATTTTCAGAATCAAACAAACAGCAAGTGACTACATTGCAAGGGAACACAAACAAGTGCTTGTCTGTCAAATAAGACCAGAGTGGCTGCCGAGTGCCGATGGCAGATTTGATTGTTAACACCTTGTCCTTGACAATTATGGCAGTGTGCCTATGTTATTAAAACATGTTTAAGACATATTTTGACATGGAATAGAAAAATTGTCATATTTCCAGCACAGTGGATGAGTAAACAAAGACATATATTATGGAAATAATTTGGTAGACTCAAAAGAACTAAAAAGAAGAGCATAGATTGAACTAGAAACAAATACAGTTTGAGATAGACAGGATGTGTAATTCAGTGCCTTTAAAATATTCTATATAATAGACCACACTCTCTAATAATCTTAATTTATTCAAGTAATGTAAATTTTAATGGGGTTCCAACAGCAGCCATATTGTCAGGTTATTTTAAATAGATAAACTGCAAGTAGTCTGAGTACCATTTAAAGGAAGTCCGTAATTAATGTGTTATTTAGGCCAGTTTTGCTTATTTTTTTACCATGGTTTACCATAGCATTATTAGTGATCCAGCACTATAATTATTATGAATAGAGCCATTATGATAAAAGTGAAAGTGACAGAAATTCTAGCTAGCTGCTGGCCTGCATCAACACATAGGTGACCTCACCTAAGTGAAACTCTGTGATGACTCTATGATTCAGTAGTTCAGCCATTGTATAATTAAACAATCGGACTAGGCTGGCAGGACTACTATTACACACACTTGTAGATTTGTGTGGCCACATGAACTTCCATCCCCACTGCAAAATTCTGTAGGTGCAGTGTGTGTGTGGGGGGGGGGGGGTTGGACAAACAGTTGGGGAGGGAGCAGGGGCCAGTGAACTGAAATGGACATGTCATGAGAGGATTATACAAAGTATGCATTTCAAACCAGGAATTTGTAGAGCAAGCACTCAAATGAAAACAAATTGTCTTCATTTGAGTGCCTGCTCTACAAATTCTTGGTATGTCATGTGAGGAAGCCCAACAATGTCCCTGAGTTTAATCTGTCTTGTAGGTAGGAATAGGCTAATGTTGATGTGTAGTTCTGATCAACATTACTGGAAGCATTTAGTTGGGGAGCACACATTTTACTGAATGCGAAGGTTCACACACTTTTTCCCACACACAACTATGCAATTCTGGATCATTTTCTTCAATAAATACAATAAATGAACCATAGTTTTTGACTCTTGTATAAATGGGTCCTTATTTCCAGTTTTCTAAAACAGAACATGTTTTAAATCATACTTGCCCAAACATATTCTATTTTAAAGCTTCACAAAATTTTGTGCACCATACACACACTTTTTTAATTTTGTTAAAGAAAACAATTCAGTTTGACAGTGTCTTTCTTTTTTTCAAGCAGTTACAGAATGGGTATGATCCTTTGGCTGTCATATGGTATATTTTTGTATAATCAACTAAGCAGTAGATCAATATTTACTTTTGTGAAATAAGATCTGATAAAAAAAAATTACAGACAAAAAAGCACCAGATGAAGAACATTTTTTAACTGGAGATTTAACAGCATGAAACAGGTCTATCATACTGCAATAACAGAAACAGAAATTGTTTTGCTGCTGGCAGATCACAGGGAAATTGGTAATGATTTTACAGCAATGAATTCAAGTCTACTGTCTATATAAAATGCTTGCTTTTATTTCCACTGTCTGTCTCAGAATAGGAACCAACTCGTTGTATTTGCAGTCTGCATAGAAATCTGCATTTTGATTAGTCTTAACCTTGAACTTATGTATAAGTAAATAAATAAATAATAAATAAATAACCAGCTAGCAGGACACAGCTTGCGTATTTGTATAACTTTCTGTTATACTTTACTTATGTGAAGATGTGAATAGTTCATTGGACATGAGATATATATATATATATATATATATATATATATATATATGTTAGTAACATCGAAAAAACAGTGTGACTATTCGCCCATTCGATAGTCGAAGTACTTTCTCTTTTAAAAATCATTAGACTGGCTACTTCGCCAGATTAAACCTACCGAATTGCTTTAAAAGCCTTTTTCTCTAAGTTTTTGATCAAATAAAAAGGCATTCAATCAATCATTCAATCAAATGAAAATCCTTCGATTGAATATTCGATCGCTCGACTATTCGCCGGGTGAATATTCGCCCATTCGACTATTCGCCAGCTCGTAAATTCGCCCGAATTCCATATTCAATTCTATTCCCTAGTCGAATTTTGAGGGATTTAACTCCTCGAAATTTGACCCTTGATACATCTGCCCCTTTATGTTAGGAAATTCGCGATTTAACTTTCTGAACGGTTTCCCCAACATACAGCTTGCCACATGGGCATACAATTACATATACCACAAATTGTGACAAACAAGTACGGTAGCCCCTAATCTGAATCCTAAACCCTCATCATGAGGTATGGAGGTGTACAGGCTGGCCAGCATGACATCCTGCCCATCCTGTATATTTGGACTATCCAATCTTTCCAAAAAATGTCCACTATCCCTAACATATGAGCGAGTATTGGTTACCAATGGTCCAAGAATCCTGTGCAAATATACTGACAACTGGCAAAATATGGAATTAATCCCCAAAAAAATTGGGCGACCTGGAGGATGGACAGGATCCTTATGGATCTTGGATAATGTGTATAAAGTTGGTGTACGTGGGAATGTCACCGTAAGATATGTTTTCAGAAATCACATTGTTTTTGACCTTATTTGTTAACACCTATTCAATGTTTTCTGAAATTTCTATAATGGGATCCCCATCTAATCTCTTATAAACAGCCTCAACAGATAACTGATGCCCCCCTCCCCAGCTTTGCGCTCTAGGCACCTGCCTATTCTGCCTACCCCTAGTTTCAGCCCTGACAACTTTCAGAAAAACACAAAAAAAGACTATTAAGAGTTCTTAAGGACATACTGTAACCAAAAATAAGGAATCCCCACCATAAGGCTTTAATAGCACTTGCGGTAGCTGGAACATATATTTTTTCCAAAAATATGCTCCTCATTTTGGAAACCAATCACTTTTTTCTTGGTACTCTTAGAGGCCTATTTATTATGCTGTATAAAAAGAAATTCATAGAAAAAAAATGGTGTAAAAAGCTAGGTAAAATAAATGGCAAATGTATCAGTTTTGTTTAGGTATAAGAATCCAGTTATAATATGTATAACTATCCAATGAGATGCACAATAACATCACAGAATCTCCTAAATTACATTGTCTCTGTGGGAGCAAGATAGCATATTATCAGTATGTTTCCAAGATCAGTCAAGAGAAACAAGTCTTCACCGTACTGTCCATATGTTGCTAAAAGCACATCTTTTGCTGTGAAGTGGTTTAGATCAGCTAATTTATATTTTCTGGTTTGGGAATTCTTCTTCCTTCTCTCTAAAACATTGCAGCTGAACAGGCTGTGCTCTTTAAAATGGTACCCATGAGCCAAGAAAACTGTGTACCCAGCTTATTTTAACTCCAATATGGCAGAGGTAATTATCCCCTAAAATGTTTCACTGTAATTAAAATCCCTGCAGTGATAAATTTAAATCTATGAATAATTATATAGAGTACTACTATCCATTAGCTACCCAATGATCCAACTATCCAAGGGTCCATTTTCAGTTTATAATGAAAAGTATATGGATTATTTTAAATTAAGCAGAACAATGATTAAAATCAACCTATATTTCATGTTGAATACAGATATATTTTGACAATTTAACAAGAGATAGCTGAACTATGTATATAACCAGATACTAACATTCTGAGCTGGACAACAGATTAATACATATGGTGCCAAAGTGCACACCAAAATGCCTCAACCAGGTAACCATGCTTCAAGGCATTATGACAGTACCAGAGCAGCATTTTCTAAAATGCATGCCCATAGTAATTAGACATTTGGTACACAATCAGTGTTGCACTTGCTTAATTGCAAATAGCAGTCTTTCTAATTCCCTGCATTATTTCCTTCTTTTCCACTTTCTTTTTACTTTATTCTTTCTCTCACTTGCTTTCCTCTTCTCACTACAATAACCCTCCACTGTAAGCTCCCCCTTTTCTTTCACTCCCCCTACATCCCAATTTTCCTAAGTGTCCAGTTCCCTTCCCCTTTTACTTTATATACCCTGTTCTGATATATCCTTTCATATTGCTTTCATATTGCTTTTTATTACTCATTCAATTCAGTGCTACACAATGTGTAAATATAATATTATAGCGCTGCATACACCATTTGCTTCTGGAGCACCCTATCTTTTCTTCCAACAAGAATTGTCAGTTTTATAAATGAACATCCAGTAAGGGGGCTGGAGTGTTTGTGAAGGTGAGAAGCTTGGGAAAAGCTTCACACATTGCACTTGATTTCAGCATAAATACAATAGTCTGCTTTATAATTCCAGTTGATAGAATTTCAGAACATTTGAAATATACTGTTGCAATGTTTGGCTAGTGGATACATCACGTGGTTTGTTCAGGTAAACTTTCAACAGTGCACTTGGCTAATATTGTGGCCCTTACAACCATTTTGCCATCAAGGAAAATTTTGCATCATTAGATGGTGAATAAGGGGAACTGTCAAACCCAAGTGGTAAGCAGGAGATTGGTGGGGACACATTGACTCTACCATGCAATCATGTAAACAAGCCCCCCTCTCCTTCCTATAGTTTCTGCCTGAAAGTCATATTATAGGGGTTCATTTTATAACAGGGAAGGGTCATTTCATTAACAAACTTCTCCCATAATTGTGCTGAAAATCCCTTTCCTTTGATCAAGTGTAAGATTAAAGTGTTTTTGATATAAATGTACTTTACTGTTACAAAACAGACCACAATTTTAATACATGTCCTATTTCTTGGGTTTATATTGCACGTAGGCATACAGTACATCTGAATACACCAGCACTTGCATTTTTTATTTAAATCTATGGAAGGCTGCAGGGACCAATTTCGGTCACTTTTTTTCTGCAGTGCTGAAAATCAAGGTGGGCCAAACAACCAAAATCAACTCTCTTGTGTCAATAGCATTATAAAATATATAGCTTCTCTAGATTATTATTTAAATATAATATAACATAACTATTTTTGTGTTCTTGATGCATTTTGACTTGGTTACTAATACTGTTACTAATAACATTTGGGAATGTGCATTGATCAATCCCCTTATCTGTGTGGTCTAATTGTGTGGGTAAAATGCCCACATAAGCATCTTCTATAATATATTGTATAACCATACTTTAAATAGACTTGGAATGCTCCATAAACCCTCTGTGTTTCCTAAAACAAACAATATGTTAAAAATATTTTTATTTTGAAATGTAAAAATGTATATAATATAAAGATTTGCAAACTTCTATATATCAATTATCTGTATTTTTATGTTTCTCTATTTATAAAATGATAGATAGGTAAATAGGTAGATCACCTCTAAGTTTATAGTCTTTGTTAATCATTGTGTAAAAATAAGTGTTTTATATTTTATAACTAGTATAGTAAATGTTGCTTGTTAACATTGTATCTGTCCATGTACTGAGGTTTGCATGACTAGTTCAGTTTATTTAGAGAGATGAGCTTTTCTATTTTAGCTCTGAGGAACATTTTGTGAAGTGAGTTATTAAGGTAGATTTTATTATATATAAAAAAATCAACTAAAAAGAGCTACAGAGGTTTTGTATAGAGAAGAGCTATTGTCATTATATTAACTATTATTATTATTATACTTCTGTCTGTTATCGATTTTTGCTGGGTTCAATTGAGTCGCCCTCCTTATTTAAGAAATTACTTTGGAAGTGCTCTGGAAGAAAATCACTGAACAAGTAATGATCATTTGAACACTATTATAGACACTGAACTGTGAACTGTTAAAACTTGATATATTGGTGTCTATTATAAACCATAAAATATTTTAGCCAAGGCAAAATGAATCGAAGCCATGAACAGGTAAAGCACATTATTTCTTTGTTGCACCAATGACCTCAATTCATTCAGGTAAATAAAAAAATATTATACATAAAAATAATATATATATATATATATATATATATATATATATAGTCAAATACAAGAGTCCTCTGCACTCAGTGCACTTGAGTGCAGAGGACTCTTGTATTTGACTATGGTATATGTATTTTGTGGTCACACCCTCATTGCACCCCCGCCTAATGTTTTTAAAAAATAGTGGTGAGCACAACTTTCCCTTGTTTGTTATATATATATATATATATATATATATATATATATATATATTTATATTTTTTATTTATATATATTTATAGGTATGGCACCTGTTATCTAGAATGCTCGGGACCTGGGGTTGTCTAGATAAGAGATCTTTCTGTAATTTGGCGCTTCATACCTTAAGTCATCTAGAAAATCATGTAAACATTAAATAAACCCAATAGGCTGGTTCTGTTTCCAATACGGATGAATAATATCTTAGTTTGAATCAAGTACAAGTTATTGTTTTATTAATACAGAGAAAAAGATCATCGATTTTAAAAATCTGAATTATTTGATAATAATGGAGTCTATGGGAGGCGGCCTTTCCATAATTTGGAGCTTTCTGGATAACGGGTTTCCAAATAATGGATCCCATACCTGTATATGTTAATCAAGTCAATGCAACCCAACAAAATATAATGCTGTATTTGATCTATAATGTCTAAAAACTGACTTGAGACCTCAACTTTCTCTAGCAAATTCTATGGAATGAGCTAACATCTGAACAGAGGGAAGATCGGTTGAGATATTTACATGATCACATAGTTAATCTGGGTTGCAAAAGTCCATCAAGTTCAACTCTTGATGAAATGAACCCTAGTGCATATATGTCCACATACACACACACACACACACATATATATATACAAACCTATTAGGGATGCACCGAATCCACTTTTTTGGATTCGGCCGAACCCCCGAATCCTTTGTGAAAGATTCGGCCAAATACCGAACTGAATCCGAACCCTAATTTTCGTGTTTTTTTGCATTATTTAGTATTTTATTCAGCAGCACTACATTTTTCAGATTTCAGCAATCTGGTTGCTAGGTCCAAATTACCCAACCATGCATTGATTTGAATAAAACACTGGAATATGAATAGGAAAGGACTGAATAGAAAGCCAGGTAATTAAAAAGTAGTAATAACAATACATTTGTAGCCTTATAGAGCATTTGTTTTTTTAGATAGGATCCGTGCCTCCCATTTGAAAGCTGGGAAGAGTCAGAAGAGGAAGGCAAAAAATGTAAAATCTATAATAAAGGTTAACTTAAAGGTGAACCACCCCTTTAAGGCTTTGGTAAGGAAGAGCTTATAGAAATACTGGAAATGGCAGTAAACTGTGTAAAATATGGTACTGTAGGTACTTCTGAAAAATTAATGTTCCATGCAAAGTTGAATTAATTGCTTTCTTTCAGGAAAATTTAAATTGATTTTATAAGAGGGGGAATTCAAATATGAAGCTGCTGTTGCAAAAACAATGGGTCTATACAAATTTGCCATTCAGTCTGAGCAAACATTTTATCAAAAATGTATCAAGTAAATAGCCATGGTGAAATAATAACTCATCAATAAATGTTATTACTGATCCTAACAAAGTAGAAGAGACATTTGCAACAATGCTTTGGCCAGCAAACATTTTTGCAACTCCAAGCAAGAATTTGGGCACATGTTGCATCGGTCATTCCCCCTCTCTCCCTGGTTATGTAAGAAGCTATAAAGGCACCATATTAAGAACAAATCGGCAAACTGGACACCTTTGTTCTTCTATAAAGGGCAGTTGTAGTATATTGTAAAGGAGTTTTTCTAACATGGTACGGCAATATATATGCTATTGCAGAGCTAAAAACTGGACCCGTCACCCAAAAATCTGTATAATAAGTCCTTTTTAAATTAAATATGAAAGCCAATTTCTTTTTTTTATTAAAGCATTCATAGCTGTTGTAAACTCATTTAAAGATATCAGCTATCAATCAAATATTGCCTACCCCGCCTCTATGCCTAGGCAAAGAGGCGGGGCAAACAATTACTTTCACTTTCCATTCAGCACTTCCTCGATGTCACTGCTCTCTCCACATTCCCCCAGCTCTCTTAATGATTTAATTGTGTAACTGGTGCACAAACAAGATTCTGAGATGATACAAAATGGCTCCTTCCTAGTTAATATAATTATGAGTTCCCAGACTGATGGAAACAATATTCAAATAATGTATACAGTGCGATTAAAGTTCCTTTTGCTTGACTAACATGATAAAATAGGATTTGGAATAATTTTGTTTGGGTGACGGGTCCCCTTTAACTGTTATGTGGTTTCTCCTTCCCATTGACTTCAATGCAATTTGGAAAATTTTGCCATTTCACAAATTTTCGGCCGTTATGAGAATTTCCTAGCAAAGCTAAATGTGTCATTACTGTAGATGTTGCAGCTTTTAGCTCTACTGAATACCAAATATGATTGTAATATAGAATCAATTAGTCTGTCTAGTTGTGACTAGTGATGGGCTAATCTGTGCCACGAAATTCACGAAACGGCAAAAAATTAGCAAAACGCATTGAAGTCAATGGGCATCAAAATAATTTTGTGAGCAACAATTTTTATATGTGTGTCTATTTGGTCCAAATACATTAAAGTCAATGGGCCTCCAAATAATTTTGATGCATGCGCCAAATTTGACGAGACAGATTTTTTTCGCTAGCGAATTGTCTCCGCAGTTTCATGAATTATTTTGCTTGTAGCGAAAAGTGGAAATTCGTCACAAATTTGTGTCTAGTGAATTTATTCGCCCATCACAAGTTGTGACATTTTGATTATTACATGGAAAAAACTTTTTCCAGTTGTATAGTGTGTGGAGGTTGGTCGTGTAGAATGTAATAATAACATCTGAAACTATACTTTATATATACTATTAAATACTTGGAAACCAAACATGTGTAGTGAATACATAGATGCGTTATTACATATAGATTCTGAAACAATCAGAACTATGCATGATTCATTTATATTAACCACGGCAAAATATTGAATCCAGGTTAATGCATGCAGAATCTGAACAATGGGGTATAAATTGTTGCTCAATTATTAGTTGTTTGGAGAAAACAAAAAGCCAGTCACTGGACCCAGAAGATAAGGCATACAATAAGCAAATCAAAACAGACCCAAGAAAACTTGGATAAAAAGACTATTATGTTTACTTTGTTCAACGTTTTGTTAAAAAGGAAGCTTTCCTCAGGAGGCAAAGGATTTTTATTATAGAACAGAAGTTACTTCAGCAAAGCAGAATATTTAAAAGCAAGTGTTTAAGCTCTGGTGTTTTGTATTAAGTAGGTCAGTTTCGTAGCAAGAGATTCAGCTGGGTTGTAAATCAAAACGAAGTATTATCTACTAAAATAGCCTGACTATTTTTAATTTCCTAGTTACTGAATTAATTTAGAAGTTAATTAAAATACATTTAACATTCAAATTAGTAATACATGACTATATGTATGTGCTTTTATAACCATGCTCTCTGCAATAAGGATTGAATTGGATTTCAATTGTTTGGTAGCATGATTTATACATTTACTTTGAATGTTTTTTTTAGAATTTGCCAATCCAACACCCAAGATTTGTCAGCTTGAAAAAGGACCATTGTGGACCATTGTGGGTCCGAAACGTTGCTGCTGTTGCCATACTACTGTATATGTGAAAGAATAAAGGCAGTTTTATACTACAATTGGGAGTGCTGCCAATTTCGTATTAAGATTGAAACAAGTGGCAGTTCCATCAAATCTTATGATGCCTACAGTGTGTATTTTAGTCTTTTCTGAACCCTTACATTTAGGGACATAAAAAACGTATGTCTATACTACCTATATTTATAATAATCATGAACTATCACCTTTTAAATATAATGTCTAAAAATGATTATCAGGCAACATGCTAATTTGCAAAGTTTTAGAAATAATCATAAAGTTCTTTCAAGTTGTAATTTCAAGTTTAGCAGGAATTAAGGTTATGTTGACTTTAAAAACAAAACTGGCATTTTATTAGCAAAAGCAGGTATTTTTCAAATCAACATTTTCAATACAAAATTTTGCAATTCTGATAAACTTCAGTTTTTCTGATTGCTGCATTATATGAATATTGAGCTTTGCTTGGTTCCTTAGTGACTAGAGAAAATATTCCAGTAATTGCTTCACATTTTCTAAGCATTTTTAAATTCATAATAGACTCTGCGGTGTTCTATTAATTTAAAATACATAACATTTTTGCCATCTGTAATTTTAATCTCTTCTGCATTCATATTACATTTTCATATAGCTTCAATGTGACCTTGCCTAGTATATGTCACAAAAAGAATGTACAAAATCCATATCGGTCATAAAAATAGGCCTTTTGTCTGTACTGCACTTCAGTTTTGTTGGACCAAGATAACTAATTGGATTACCCATAGTTTTTCTAACAATGCTTTATTGCTATCAGATCCAATCCTTATTGGTCAGGAAAAAATTGTAGCAAATCCAACTTTGGTCTGATGGTGAATCAATGACTTGAGGATCAAAATATAATATAAATAATGTTTTATGCATGGCGCCTAACACTGAACTGTAGGTAAAGGTTCACACAGTCAGTGTAAAAATAATGCATAGTCACATTTACCAAACCCTTAAGTAACAATGTGATTAGGGCAGTGGGAGCATTCGCTAAGCTTCTATATGCTCCGTAGTATTCCAGTGTACTGAAGAACTGTGCAAGATTGCTTTATTCACAGACAATGTCTTGCTTATTATATCCAACGCACTCATCTGGGGAAGCCTGAACAGTTTTGCAAAGAGGAATGGGCAAACATTACAGGGTTCAGATGTGTAAAGCTGACAAAGACCTAGCCATATAGACTCAATGCTGGTATTGCTGCCGAAGGTGCACCTACTAAATACTTAATGAAGGGGTATATACAAATGCTGAAAGTTTTTTGATTTTTTTTTTCATTATAAATATTTTAAATCAGTTTGAAAATCTGTTTTCACTTTCACATGAAAGAGTCTATTTCAGTGTAAAAAAAAAATCCACTGTGATTCCAATTACAATACTTGTGATGTAAACACTGTATTTACATGTGATGTTAAAACAGACATTAATATGCATTGTGCATTTGCAGTTGTATTACATTTATTGCATCTTAGCATCATACTGAATACTGCTTGGTGTCCTGGTAGGTAGGCCAGATCTTTTGCTCTGCTACAGAATACAATTTGGTTAATTGTATGGCATAGTGAACTTTTGTTGCTACTGTCTTGGCAGCTGTGACTTTTTTATTGAGGGGTAATCAATTTAAAAATGAAATTATCATTAACTTTTATTACCCCAAATAAAACAGTGAGTTTATTTAAACTCTGTTCTTTGTTATATCGTTCAGTCTCTCACTATCCTGCAACCAGTGGTGTAAATATGGAGGTAGCATAGTGCTGAGCTGGTCCTACTTTGAGTGCTTGATTCTTGGTTGATGTAAATCTATATAAAGGCACACATATTCATGCTCAAATACAGTCCAATCCTTAAAAATCATATTTCATAATTCACTCTATTGTGTCCACATGCCAAGCCATCTTTACAGATTTGTAAATGACAAAGTGGCAGTAGATCTTATTCTCATCTCTCAGTTTGTCTTAATTATCTTTCCCTTTTATATAGCCAGCCTAAATCAGCCCCTTAGCAAGTGTTAGAATTGTAATGCATGTTATCATTTCACTGCTCATGATTTGCTTTTAAGTCTAATGTAGTCTCTTTCAATTCAGCGTTCTTGCTATGGCAAATTCTAAAGCATCTAAAAATGCAGGAAAAAAAAGATAATGGAATAAAACATCAACCTCGAATAAAATATCTTACACAATACATTAAAGTAGAATTTTATTCTAAATCTAACAATGACAAATATACACTCCAAGGGAATCTAAAACCTAAAAAATAAACTGATGTAAACTTCCCTGAGCCCTTTTTGCAGTTTATTTCAGATAATATCAGGCTTTTAACTCAACAGCTTCATCTGGAAGGCAGAGATTCATCAACTCTATTTTTAACTGCAGCAGCGCTATAGATATTTTGGGTACTTTTCCAGCTGTTGTCACGGGTAGAGCACTGCTACATGCCACTCACCCTAAGCTGGGCCTGCACACAATAATGTAGCCTCCAAGCTAAACTATGAATCTCAACACATTCACTCTCACAAGCATGCGTGGCTGCCAGCGGTTATAAGCCAGGATCAGTAGATTTATTGGAGAATTAACATAGATAAGAGAGACTTTCGTTTTACACCTAATATTTAAAGGTTTTGATTTGTATTCACATCCTACACCAAGTTAATACATAGGGGTATATTAGATTTAAATTTTAATAAATAAAAAAATCACCACTTTCTATTCATTCCTATGGGATTTTTGGAAGCATATTTATCAAATGGTAAGTTTCAATTTTCACCCATTGATAAATATGCTTCCAAAAAACCCATAGGAATGAATAGAACTTTTTTTCATTTATTAAAATCTAAACTCTCATTTTGATAAATCTACCCCATAGGGGCAAATTCACTAAAGCGCAAAATTCACTAAAGCACAAACTCGCCAGTGTGACGTAATTTTGGGGGTACCCTCCTTCCCCCCTACATTTCCTAACATATGGCACATAAACTATACAGTGGACACATGTATAGAGCAAAATAACAACTCTATTTTATTTTATGAAACTTTCCCAGGCTTGTGTAATGTATTTGCTGCTACATATACATCCATTGTACTTTAACTTGGAGCTATATGTAAATTAGGCATCGCTAGCGCAACTTCGCTTTGCTTGACGAATTAACGGTAGCGCAACTTCGCTACCTTTCGCCTCCCTGAGCGCAGCCTCGGATTTTAGTGAATTTGTGGCGCCCTGGTGAAACTTCGCCTGGCGAAGTGCGGCGAGGTCAATGCTGGCGCAACTTCGGTGGTAAGTAAATTTGCCCCATAAAGTATTAAGTCACAACAGGTGCTGGTTCCCAGTGTCTTAATGGGTGCTCAAAGGGATTTCTCTACTGACTTAAGTCACCTGAGGAACTAACCAGAGCTAAGTCTCCTAGGTGGAGCAGAAAGCTGCTCTTATTAGCTTACACAGTCTATCTAACACTATTCTATAACCTGCCAATAGCTTTACTTCATTCGCAGGGTTTCTTAACCCCCAAACTAAACCCCCAAACTACACTAAGGATCCAGTTATCATAACCATTTACTCTTTTCTAGTACTAAGACCTTTCTCCAGCTCCTACTGAGGCTTTCTGCCTCAAGCTCTCCAGCACCATCCACCCTCCCATATTTTCTTGGGAATTACCTGATTTATGGTTCCCTCCCCCCAGTATCCCATGTGCACAAGCAGAGAAGCATCCAATGTTGTCAGCAGAGCTGTGTGTGCTGCAATTTCCTTGGATAACACCAGATAAAAGTTGACAGCTCTGCCTCTCCATAGAGTGAAGTCCAAAGAGACAGAAGTGCTCCCTTCCCTTACACAGAATCAGAAACTGCATACACAGCCCCTGGGCCTATTGGGAATATCTCCACAGGGCATGGGATACTTAACTCCATCCCCTATACTGACTATTCAGGAAGTGGATAGACTATCAGACCCTATAGGGGTAATAGCAACCTCAGATATTGTTGCTATGGGTTACTAGAAAAATAGAAAACTTAATTCCATTTACATTACTCTCTTAGAGGTTAATGTTACTAAATGCTTTGGTACTTTTGTAATTAGCAGTATAAAACTCAATAATACTGCTTATCTCAGAAACTACTAATGATAGAAAATTAGAGTAAATTGCAAAATTGCTTAGCAAACCACATCATCATTATTTTTAGATCCAATTCAATGGCTTATTAATGAAGGGGTAGGCTCAAGCAATTGCTTGCAAAGGTGTTAAAAATGACACCAATTAGAGCAGCATGCGTTGTTTCCAGCTGTCCTATGTGCAATGCAAAATGTTCAGTGTGCAATTATCATGCCTTTTGTTGGCACATCTGCTACAAGGTTCAAATAACAGTACAAGGTATTCCTGTCCTTAATGCTTTTTACATCCGAATTTTACACTCAGCTTCGCAAAGAAACATTACCAAGCTAAAAAATATTACAAGCAATATAAATATGCATGATTTTCTATGGTGAGCCATGGTACTAAAGTGGCAATATTTGGTGAATTTCTTTTTTTCTTCCCATTTGTTAATGTTTTCATTCTCATGAGAATCATTTACCCAACTTAATATACAGGAAAGAACTACATTTTAACCGTTGTTTCCTAACTGCACTATCATAACAGGAGTTTGTATTTGGAAAGTTTTTTTCTTTCACAGATATAATTTAATCCTACAATATTTTACTTTTATTATACTAGCCACCGTAGTGCCAAAACAACTTTGTTTACAACATACACACCTGCTGACAAATCAACACTGCAATATTCAAGTAAAATGACCTGTACATTTATAAATGAAATATTTAATTCCCCAGTCTCACAATGTTTACTGTACAATGGGAGAAAATGGTATTTTAGTCAATAAAAGTTCCTCTGTAAAAATACAATACATCATTTCAATTCTTGAAACAGTTTGACATGGTTATATTTAATAGTTAGGGCACATATTAGGGCATTTGCAACCACAGATTTTGTTCAAAATTGTTATAGAGTGGCGATGATAATATAATCATTGCACCATGTTGTTGCTTTAATTTCCTGTTTAGTGAGATATGGGCAGCCATACGGAGAAAGCCCCCAGCAACCAGGGTAATTTTTTAGTTTAAAAACTGATAAGTGATTCGTATTAGCATGAAAAACTGATTTTGTGTTACCACAAATACATACAATATATAAATAATACATAGGCTGTGCAAAATAAAAAATGTTTTTAATATAGTTAGTTAGCCAAAAATGTAATGTATAAAGGCTGGAGTGATTGGATATGTAACATAATAGCCAGAACACTATTTCCTGCTTTTCAGCTCTCTTGGTTTCCACTGACTGGTTTCCAGGCAGTAACCAATCAATTTCTTGAGGAGGGCCACATGAGTCATAACTGTTGCTTTTGAATCTGAGCTGCATGTTAAGGATCAATTGCAAACTCACTGAACAGTTATAGAGCTGAAAAGCAGGAAGTAGTGTTCTGTTATGTTAGACATCCAGTCACTCCCGCCTTTATACATTACATTTTTGGCTAACTAACTATATTAGAGACAGTTTTATTTTGTACAGTCTATCTATTTACACAGTCTTTACACTAAACTGTTTCTTTAAAGCAATTAAGTCGCCTGGCCTTAAGCTGTTATAGAGATAGATATAGATGTCTGATTAATGCTCGTTTGTTGCGATATTCCGACCTACAACTAACCATTCAGATTAAATAAAGTACAGGTATGGGACCTGTTATCCAGAATGCTCGGAACCTGGGGTTTTCCGGATAACGGATCTTTCAGTAATTTGGGTCTTCATGCCTTGAGTCTACTAACAATTCATTTAAACATTAAATAAACCCAATAGGCTGGGTTTGCTTTAAATAGGGTTTCTTAGTTTGGATCAAGTACAAGCTACTGTTTTATTATTACAGAGGAAAAGGAAATCATTTTTAAAAATTTGGATTATTTGGATAAAATGGAGTCTATGGGAGACATCCATTCCGTAATTCGGAGCTTTCTGGATATCTGGTTTCCGGATAAGGGATCCTATACCTGTAGTAAAAAGAACAAATCAGCCAATATTCTACCCAGTATTTGACAGACAATAATCGTGCAAAAGTCATGTCCGAAATAGTATTGACAGTCACCCATTGATATCGTCAGATAGGCAATACATGCAGAGATATTATTGTTAGCCGACAAAAATGTTCTAACCTGTCTGACTGACTTAACGACCAAATGCCATTGCACGAAAAATGTCGATCCACACAGGGTTCGAAAATTATAAGAACTTTTGTTTCATACGACTGCATCTTTGTGTCTATGGCCAACTTAATATGTCCATGTGTTGTCTTTGCAGTGCTTTGGCTGCAGCTATTATAAACAAGATCCCATATAGTTTAGACACTAGAATTTGAGATATAAACTTTAAAAAACACAATGCATCTTTTTCATTTCATATATTTCTAGTAAATATTCTAGCACTTGAATGAAGTGTGTTCTTATGGGACTGTAATATATGACTACTATGAAAAGAAATGGCTAGTTATATAAATCCACTTTTGTTTTTATATATATATATATATATATATATATATATATATATATATATATATATATATATATATAAATATAAATATAAATATATATATATATATATATATATATATATATATATATATATATATATATATATATTATACATTACCAGGGGCATTTCTGCCATTAGGCAAGGTGAGAACATTGCCTCTGGCGGCAGTGCTCCACAAGTTACCAATTGAGGCAAAAACTTGAAAATAACAAATTTGCATATTTATTAAAAAACTCAAAGCAGTGAAATCACATTCTACCCATTGTTTTCAATCAGGCAGCGAAACGTTAAATTAATCCTCTAAACTTGAATTAAAAAATGGCTTGAGCACAGCTTGAGTTTTGAAATTTCAAGTCCTCTTGCCTTCTACACGAACTTTCAGGCGGCAATTTTTTTTAGTTTCAGAAACCTACATTTTGCTGCAAGAAATATATATATATATATATATATATATATAAAAAGACGAAATAAGACCCTTATTTTTTCCTACCAAATTGCTATTCTTAGTTAATTGGGTAAGCATTGTTATTAGTAGACTTCTCTGATGATAATTGCACTTTCATAAATAAATCTTATTTAACACATTGACTGCAAATATATGGAATATGTCCTGGAACTGTAGTTTTGAAGTAGCAGTTAACTTTTTCAACCTCACAATATTCTAACCGTATACTAGAAAAAGTGAACTTTTCAATTATTTTTCTATTATGTATTCTAATATGTAAGTTTTTACAAATACATTGGTTTTATTATCCTCCATCTGTAATTTAGGTCACCAGCCTTCTAAACTGTCCAGATTGATACATTATGTTATACAACAGCAGAATATTCAGTAACTGCTCTGTTACAGACTTTTAGTAGCATAGTCATTTGGGGCTAGAGTTAAAACTATAGCTAGATATGTACCAACTAATCTTTAAAATTCTTTTAAATCCGTGATTTTTCCCTACAAAGTTCATACTGGGGAACTTGAGAAAGGGAAAACTAAACTAACTAATGTTTAAACTTTGTTCTTCCAAAAGCAGAAAAAACAGAAATAAATGATACATTTTGGGTAGCATTTATTAATGGCAAACATGACTGGTGATGTTGCCCATAGCAACCAATAAGATCTTTGCTTTTGTTTTCTAACTTGTACAGTAGGTGACCGTTCAAGTCTAATTGCTGATCGATTGCTGTGGACAACATTACTGGTGATATCTGTCTCTAGTTAATAAATACAGCCCGGTGTGGACTGCCTCTTTAAAGGGATTGTTCACCTTTAAATTAACTTTTAGTAAGATGTAGAGAGTGACATTCTTATACAATTTGTATTTGGTTTCCATTTTTTTATTATTTATGGGTTTTGAGTTGTTTAGCTTTTTATGCAGCAGCTCTCCAGTCTGCAATTTCAGCAGTCAGGTTGCTAGGGTCCAAATTACTTATCAACCATGCATTGCTTTGAATAAGAGACTAGAATATAAATAAGAGAGGGCTGAATAGAAAAATAAGTAATAAAAGATAGCAGTAAGAATTCCTTTGTAGCCTTACAAACCATTTCTTTTTTAGATAGGGCCAGTGACCCCCATTTGAAAACTAGGAAGAGTCAGAAGCAAAAGTCAAATAACTCAAAAACTATAAAAAATGAAGACCAATTTAAAAATGGTTTAGAATTACCCATTTTATGACATACTAAAACTTAAAGGTGAATCAACCAGTGTCATCATACAACACTGGATAGTATGATGAAAGGGGAAAAAGGGAGCAAATATTTTTTTTTAAGCATCTAAATAGAAATAGATGAATATGTAGGCAAATATGGATGATTTTCTTTAACACATTTTAATAAATATTTTAACTAAAGACTTTAATTGCCCTTTAAATCAATCAGCCTTTAGGTACAAGGAAAACTGATCAGTTATCACAATGTTAAAGGAATTGTTTAGGGTAAAAATAAAAACTAGGTAAATAGATTGTTTGTGCTAAATGAAAAATGCTTGTAATACGTACCGAACGCTGGCGAAATTACGCCAGCGAAATTGCGCACAGCAGTTCAAAGTTACGATAAATTTCGCCTGCCGTTAGAGTGCGAAGTTGCGCCAGAGTCTATCTCCTTGGCAAAATTCTGCCAGCGAATTTACACCAGCTACCGTTAGTAAATCTGCAAAGTGCTGAAATGAGCGTCACGCTAGTGAATTTTCGCCAGCGTTAGCCACTTCGCCCCTTTAGTAAATTTCCCCCTGTATCTCTTCAAGAAAAAACTAAGAGCCTACCTTTTGGAGCACTAGAACATTAGCCTAGTCCTGTCCCTCCTGACTATGCCTTACCTTGTGCCCTTTTTATCTCCAATTTATAACTGTATGTTAGCCTCCCATCCACTTAGACTGTAAGCTTTACGGGGCAGGGACCTCCTTCCCACTATGTTTCTTACGACATATCTCTTAAACTCTTTGTCTTATGATTCTGTATATATTTATTATGTGATTTGTTTCCCCTATGTATACTTTTATATATATTGTACTTTTATGCACTGTACAGTGCTGTAGCTCCTTAACATCCTCTGTGTAGCTCCTTAACATACACTCTGCTGCTGCTCCAGTCTCCAACCAACAAATCTGAATAGATCATCTGTTAGTTACATTATATTCTGCATTTACTTACAATTCAACATAATTTTTACACTGCAAAACAAAGACATCAGAACTGCTGTCACATAGTACACCAGCCTACTCCACACATCATGTTGTAGTTATATGCTCTATAAAATCCAACCACAAAACCATTTATTCTGCTCACCCACCACTTCTCTTTATACAGTATTAACTACTTCACATATTAGATGAATACAGCCAAGGTTAAAGCACCCTTATATTTAAATGGGTGTATGTTTCTTTAAGTTATAAACATCACTTTTAATGTCAGAACATGCTTTTTGCAAGTATATAATTTAATGCTCAATGTTTAACAAAGTCCAGTACTTGTAGATAGTGATGGGCGAATTTGCGCCGTTTCGCCGAAAAATTAGCGAATTTCGCAAAATGGCACTGGCGTCTCGTTTTTGATGCCGGCGCCCGTTTCTGACGCCGGCGCCCATTTTATTCCATTGTGGCGAATCGCGCAAATTTGCCGCGAATTTGTGCCTGGCGAATAAATTCGCCCATCACTACTTGTAGATTATAACACACTGTTGGGCTATATGAGTTAATTAGAAGTTGTGTCCAGCCAGCCAGAGACAGTGGTAGAAATGGCTAAAACTGCAAGTTTAGTGAGTAATACCATCATAAGTGCAGGACTAAATATAAAACAGAAAATAATTATTTTAGGGTATTAAAAATTGAATCACTGATGGTATTATAAAATTAAAACCAAGGCTATTGTGTGGACACTGAACTATTTATTGTTCGGAGTCTGTCTTTAAATGCAGGAAAGCGAAGCATCCAACAGAATTAATGATATGCTCCATTGTGTTACAAATCTGTAAATCAAGTTTATTTTTAATAAATGTTACTGTATGTTAAGTACTCTGACATCTTTATATGTAAGTATTAGGGTTGTGTTATGCCTAGCAGGACACACTCTCACGTATATAGAAATTTCACAGCGTGTTTAGTGCTTACAAAGTACTTAAAAGCTTTTGGTATAATGCTCAAGTGAGAGTGGGTGGTTTTATTATACTGTATTACACTGAAAAAAATTAACTAATACAAACTGGGTAATATGAAGGCAAGGAGCCAGTTGGGGAAATTACTTCCGCACACCAAGCACTGCCCAGGCCAGTATATAAGATGCTTTCTGTGGAGCACTTGGCAGTATATTTAAAAATACCCTGCAGAAGCTCATTCAGAAATGCAAAGACTGTCCAACATAGATGTGTGGTTAAAAAAAAACCTATCGAAAATAATGCTTCTACAGATCCCAATTTAATGAGAGCTAAGAAACATTGGTCTGATGCTGGCATGCTCCAGTCTCCAGGTATGTACAATAGCAATATCCTGGCACTGATTGAAACAAAAAAAATAACAGACTCCCAATACCTTTGCCACTGTCATTGCAGGCATTGCTAAATATGTATTAGGCCTGGCATTGAGGTGTTTTCTATTCATATCAATGACATTAGGCAATTGATACATCATTATCCAATAGCCTTAGTCTTTCTAAATATATAGACTCAAACCGGGATGCCAAAGCAGTCCCTATATATATTATACACTATTTGTCAAACTCAGGTTATTTTTTCAATGTCATTGCCATACCCAAAAATATGATTGTAGATATTTGAACATATTAGCTTCACAAATGGGTGAACAGCATTGATGCTTATGCACAAAAAAAAACAGACACAATACTCCTTTTTTTTTTTTGCCAACTAATAAATAAGACATACAGTAAAGGGTAATTTACAACTTCAAGTGCAGTGGCCAAAGCACAAATTCAAGAGAAATCTGCTATGTTTTCCCCAGAATTTTAGCTTTGTTGTGGTTGCAAGATAGATTCACACCTAATGAATTTGTGCCGATGCATCAAAATGAAAGCAGTTGTGCTTGCATTTTGAAACGGTGCGCCCAAATTTTTTGATGCAAGTGCACTGCATTTTATTGATGTACATGCTGAGGGAACACCCAGAAGCTCCTCTGCATTAATAGGTGCAACTACTCTCAATTCGGAACAGATGGCAAGAAAGGCTGAGCAGTGCAACCATACACATATGCAATTTGTACAGAAATTACAATTTAGAAAACAATGAAAAATATCAATAAACATTGTTGGGTGTTGTTGGGTGGAGACCCCTTTAGAAGTTTAGAAGGTCATTAGCTTAGCTTAATGCATTTCTATGAAAATGATTAATTTTTCAACAATTTCAAATAAGTCATCATTCTTGGCATGAAGTTCGAAAATGCTGGATTAAAAAGGTGGCCTATCCCTTAGTTATCTATTAGCTATCCATTATTATATTTTCTATTAATTTACAGTGTAATGCAGCAGGGCTGGCAGATGTTAAAAACAGGATGAGAGCTGTTGCTTAAGAAGAGATCTGTGTTAGAGAGCTTGTTAGTGCTTTATCTGTATCATGAGAACAGGGCAGCTGATTTTGCTGGTCGAGGGAAAGTGAGCAGGCAGGAGAGTAAAATGCCAAAACCTAGTGCTGAGTAGTCCCCTATGGGATTCTTTAGTAATGTATTCCAGTCAACTTTAAATTCCTTAGAAATGGAGGAGTTTAGAATGAACTGTAAATGAGATGCCAGAGTGGATATAGTTAGAGCATCACAGTTTGGCATGATTGTTTAATTCTTTCATGATAGGAGGACATTATAAAAGATGTTGACACATAGACAATTCACCAAGTATCAGCAAGGTATTGATGCCATGTTGTAGCAAAGTTCTGCAGGCAATCATTCCCAAAATGGATGCAAGTTTACTTTCCTGCTTTTGCCAAATGAGTCACCTTAAATGTGTAATAAAATGTAATACAGCTATAGGATCCGTTATCAGGAAACCAATTATCCAGAAAGCACTGAATTACGGAAAGGCCATCTCCCATCGACTCCATTTTATCCTAATCCAAATTGTTTAAATTTCATTTTTCTCTGAAATAATAAAACAGTACCTTGTACATTATTCAAACTAAGATATAAGTTATCCTTAATGCAAGCAAAGCCAGCCTATTGGGTTTATTTAATGTTTACATGATTTTCTAGTAAACTTAAGGTAGGATGATCCAAATGACAGAAAGCTGCATTATCTGGAAAACCCCAGGTCCAGATCATTCTGGATAACAAATTCCATACTTGTAGTTGGCTAATGAAGAATATTACATTGCGAAATGCAATTTCTTGTATTAATGATTTCTTTTATTCCATTTACGACTTGCATTACATTCCCCTTTTAAAGCTACCCCCTTTAAGTAGTCAAAGGAGGCAAAGTGCGCCAAGGTGTTTTACATGGAAGTGATAAGAATGCAGAGAGTCAGTTTTGAAATATATTTCAAACCTTTGTCATAAATACTACAGTTTATAATTATTCCATAGTTTCAGAAGTCAATGTCCACAACACATATTGCAGTGCTATAAATGTGTGTGCAATATAATGTTGCAAAGGCTAATTCCTTTATTACAACTTCTGCAGTAGCACAGTTGCATTCTATGGTCTATAGTGAGTGTGCACAAATGGTTTTCATTCTTTTATTTCTGTCCCAGATAATAAGTTATTTTCCTGTAGGATTATACTCCTGTGCATTAATTCTACCAGTGTTTTCTATAACATTTTAGTTAAACTCTCTGTCGCATTAGGTTATTTTTAAACAAGAACAGCGTTTTCTCAATTAAAGTGATATCCCTCTATTGCTAATAATAACACGGTGACAGTACATTGTTACCTGTGCCATATGAATGCATTTCCTAAACCTATTTGCAAGTTATTATAAAAATATGTTACTTCAACAACTTTAGTTTTTTAACAGCGTAAATTACAATAAATTAAATATCATTAAAATAGCTAGTTACTGTTACCTAAACTATTACTTTGGGCAATGGAAATAGTAAAACTATAAATATTAATCAGATTATTAAAAACTAGCCTTGTTTTGCACTAGAAGGTGCTCAGCTAGAAGGTGTCGTCTCTGTGGGTAAACTGAAGACACTGTAATATACTGTAGGATTCATGAAAGATGTCTACTGCAATTATCATGACAAGGTGCACTGAATGAAGTTGCCTGACCTAATTTTCCTGTAAACAGAACTGCAATATGCAAATGCAGCTGGACTAAAAGATAAAATGCTCTTGGTTATTTAAGCGCATGCTTAGTAATTTATTTGCCTTTGTCTAAAGCAAAAGAAGATTCTAGCTCTGTAGTGCTCTCTTTACATACATATAATCATTTAATCATATAAAGGTGGGCAAACGTGTTTAAAAAAAAGATCTGTGGTGATTTATAGGAGGTGATCTTTTACTATGCTGTGTAAAATTAAATTCACCGAAACAGCTGTGTAAAAGTGTGTGTGATTTTACACCATGCAAACGCCAAATTTGCCACCGTTATTTTACATTACTTCCGACGGAAGTCACTCTAAGAAAAAATGTATAACAATTTTATGCAGTTCTTTACACTTTTTTTTTTTACAAGGAGCAGCCGGGCGATGTGTGATGTATTATGCCACAGTTTTGTACACAGAATAATAAATATGCCCCTGAAGATTTTCAGTAATTTTAAAGTATAATTCTTTAAAGGGGCAGCATACACAGTTTCTCAACATGAGCTCAATGAGCAGGTATTTTGCTAAACATAACTTCTGCCTATTGTTTTTACTTAATTTTTCTGCCAAAGCACTGTTTGCATGGGAAACCCTAGAAGACCTCACGTAAGCCCTGTGTATAATGAGCCTGTGGGTCCAACAAACACAGGATGAATATCTTTTGTACCTGTGTCACTTCCATATTTCTTAATCTGCACATGCATCTTACACAAATGTGGTGTATTGTCAGATTTGATTTTCAAACATGGTCCATCTACAAATTGAACGATACCTAAGGATGCCACCTTTTCTAAAATGTTTACAGGCCTGCAAGGTGCTGATATTAGGAGGGCAACTACACTGCAGGTAAGTGTGTAATAACAGCCCCGTCTTGGCAGGTGTTTTACCAGCTTGTTTACTGGCGTTGGCAACCGTAACAAATCCCATATTACATAGATATCCAGAGGAATCGTCAACCAGACATACACGTACTGAAAATCGAGTAGCTTTAGGGTTTACTCATACAGAGTTCCCTGTTTCCTTAAAATACAACACAAACTTGATCAATTCGAGTTTTCCGGTTAATGGAACAGTGTTTTAAAGTAATGAAAATATCATGTTTGTACTGTTGCTTCAGAAACACTAATATATATATATATATATATATATATATATATAAACACTGTGTAGCAATGGCGGAAATTGAAAAAAAGCTATATGGCACAGGTTAAATAGTGGATAACAGATAACACCATTATGTTCTACAGAGCTTATCTGCTATCTGCTGTGTAACCTGAGCCTTTTCTCCTTTGAATGGCTGGCCCCATTGCTACACAGCAGCTAATTTATAGTGTTTCTGAAGGAAACACAGCAGTTTTACCAGTGCATTCTATTTTTATTACTTTAAAACCCCCACTTCACTGATTCTTTTTTTTTTTCCATTCTAGTTTTTTCTTTAATTTGCAGGGGCGATCCTGAGGCAGCTTGATGTTGCTGCTGCCCCCTCCCTCCCCATAATTGCGCTTCCTGCACTAGAAGAACTGAATTTGAGTTTTTTGCCACCCCTGGTACCTAGTGGGGTGCTGCTGCCCGAGGCGAGTTTCTCAACACAGCACAGCACCCCTGTAAATTAGAATCCATTTGAGTTCTGAGTTTGGTCGAGGTCTAAAAAAGCTCACATAACTCTAAAATTCGACCTTTGATAAATAATTGATAATTTGATGTGCAATGTAGTATGAAGCACAGTAGTAGGGGCACCTGCCCCACACAGTTTACAATCCTTTAACATTTAAAGGAGAATTAAAGATCAATAAGTCTAGACACATTCCACCACATGTTTTGGGATTCTGTACCAGCCAAAGACTCAACACTTTCACTGTTAAGACCGTGTCTCCAAATATGCCCCCAGTAGCTCCTCATCTTCTTCTCTGCTGACTCACTGCACAAGCTCTGGACTGGTCAGTGGCCTGAACTTAAAAGAACTGTAACTTCAAAAAATGAAATGATTTTATAGCAATAAAAATATAATGCAGTGTTGTTCTGCACTGGTAAAACTGCTGTGTTTGTTTCAGAAGCACTACTATTGTTTATATAAATAAGCTGCTGTGTAGCAATGGGGGCAGCCATTAAAAAGTTTTCTCAGGTTACATAGCAGATAGCAGATACGCTCTGTAGAACATAGTGTTATTAAGTGTTACCCACTATTTAACCTGTGCCATATATTATTTTTTATTTTCTGCCATTGCTACACAGCAGTTTGTTTATATAAACTATATAAGTGTTTCTGGAGGAAACAGATCAGTTTTACCAGTGCAGGGCAACAGTACATGATGTTTTCATTACTTTAAAACACTTTCATTTTTTAGTGATACTGTTTCTTTAAGGACTAACTCACAATACACCACACAAACTCAATTTAACATTGAAGATACAGGGCTCATTAGTAATGAACTCATATTCAAATTATATGGCTGCTTAGATACCAGCAAGAGAAATGGTATCAGGACCTGGGGTTTTCCAGATAAGAAATATTTCCATAATTTGGATCTCCATACCTTAAGTCAAATAAAATATCATATAGACATTAATTAAAGCCAACAAGATTGTTTTGCCTCCAATAGTTGGGATCAAGTACAATGTACTGTTTTATTATTACAGAGAAAAGGTAATCATTTTTAAAAATCTGAATTATTATTTTAAAATGGAGTCTATGAGAGATGGCCTACCTGTAATTCTAAGCTTTCTGGATAATGGGTTTCTGGATAAAGATCCCTTACCTGTATTATTCTACCCTGAAGCTTCAACTTCTATGACAGGTGTCATCTAACCTTCTACTAATGTTTTAATGATTTTTTATGGCCCCCTAGGCATAGTTTCTCAGCAGAAGCCTTTTACATTGTAAGTTATTTTGGTCAGGGTATTCTGTGGCTCTTGTATAGGTTATTGGTTGGTTTTGTATGTGTTCTTGTATGTTTAATGTATACACCTTTAGGGCCCTGTAGGGTTAATAGGCCCTATAGAGAGTTAATCTTTTCATTCTTTCTTTTGGTTATTGGGTAAGAGACCCTGTAGCAGAATAACCTTTAGCATTATTGGCTGAGAGGTGTAATGACACTCCCCTGCTACACTGCTATATAGTGTGTGTAGGGAGTGGCCACTTCCTCTTTGGCCTGTGGATGGTGATCCAGCTGGGTCTGCTCAGGGGAGCCTGGGTACAGCTAGGCCCAGAAAGGCCCATGTTCTTTGGAGAAGAAGTTGGGGACCAGGAAACCCCGTGAATGAGGAATAGATATACTAGGGCAGACTTGTCATAGTCTCTCTAGGAGAGAAAGGCAGAGAGGTTAGAGAGAAAGAGCAGCTGAAGCTCCAACAAGGATTTGCAGTAAGGGAGTAGCTTCCCAGAGGCTTTGTGTGTTGCCTCCAGCCAGGGACCTCAGTGACGAGAGACTATAGGGTAGAAGCTGCTTTCCTGGCAACTTCCAGGAAGGAATGTGTTTGAATTCTGCAAATGCCTAATGGAGATCTTTTCTTTGTAAGAAATGCCTAATGCCTGCAGCTCTGTGTGAGTAAATGTTACTATTGCCTCAGCTCCTGTGTGAGTACTAAACCTTTGGTCACTTGCCTTGTGCATAGTTAATAAACCGTTTCCTGTTTTACTGCAAGAACCTCCTGGCGCCCATCTTTTGTATGTTTTGTGTGCACAGTAGCCTGAGGGATGTAGTTGCACTACACCATAGAGGGAACACTTCCATATGGTGAAGGCCCTGACCCTTTTGTGTAAGTCGCATGTAGCAATGCTCTACCCTGCTAGTGGGTATTTGACGAAAAAACCGCCAAATAGGTGCTACACACCCATAAACTGTACAACGCTTTGGAATATGTGTTTATAAACACATGTTATAAAATAAAGCATTTCTTTAAAAAATTAAGTAGGATTTTTTAGCCAATAGATTTGCTAGCAGTGCTATGTTACTATATGTAGATTTTTGTTATCTTACGGGACTTCTTGTCCTATTTATTAGGCCTAACTATTGTAGTTACGACATGGTTTAAATGAAAAAAAGATAAAATACAGATAAAAGGCAGACACAGAGGCCCTCATTTAAACAGCTGCAGTAATGCATGGCAACTAGTTGGTGAAAACAGGGGTAATTAAGAATTTGGAAAATGGTTCATCGTGTGAATTTGCCATTCAATAAGGAGTCCTTGTGTTAGGGGGTTATTTACTAAAACTCTACATTTTCTAGTCCAGCTTTTTGTGGCAAAAACACAAATTTTCCATTGGAAAAAAAACTCACATTTTTTTTAAGATTTATTATACCCTGATGCTACAGAAAGTCTGAATCTGAATATCCGCCATCTCAGACCTGTAGACATCATGTATAAGTCAATGGGAGATATCCTTAATCCAATTTGAAGTTATCATGGTTTGTGCTGAGTTTAGCCTGATAATCTGAAAAATTAAGGGTTTTGGGGCAAAAACTCAAAAAAATTGGGCAATTCAAGAATTTTTTTTAAAAACATTACATGATTCAGGGTTTTGCTCGATTTTATAGAGTTTTTTCCAAAACCAATTAGTTCAAGTTATTTTATTGAGAAATGAGGCAGAATCGGGGAAGGAGTTTAGCTGAGCTTTCGAGTTTTAGTAAATATCACCCTTAGTGTGACTACAGAACTAACCTGGCAATTACCTTTGAATATTCAATTACTGTATAGTAAGTTTAACCAAAGCAATGGAATAATTGAGAGCTGATTCATCTAAGCTTCCATAGAACACAAGTAATATATCAAGTGGCAACAGATGACATTAGACATTACATCAGCAGTATCTGCAAGTGTTTTATTGCATTTTATATGAAGAGATTCAATACTTTGTACTCCATCTAGTCAACTATAAAAGAGATGTATGAAGATAAGGGTCACATTCTCCATCACCATCATTAGACTTTTGCTTAGTAATTGGTCTTCAACTTTGTCAAGTAATCGAATTTAAGTAGTCATATGTCTTTTCATGTATGCATGTAAATATGATTACAAGGCATGAATCATGTTGAGAAGTTCTGTAACAATCACATTTTACATGATGCTTGTGTGATATCCCCCCCCCGAATGCACACAGTCAAACTTCTTATTGCTCTTGCAGCTCATTTATCAACACTGGGCAAGTAACCCATAATGATAAGTTTGTGATTAGATTTTTTAGACAGCTGGGGGTAGAACATTGAAAGCAAACATGTCATTGGGTGCTATGGGTTACTGCCCAGCATTAATAAATGAGCCAAAAGGGTTGCACAAAGAGAAAAAAAAACATGTTAAATAAATTTGTCACTAACAGCAACAGCAAGTAGAAAGAGATTTAACATGAGACCATCAAGAAATAATTCTATAGATTGTTATGGGAGATACCGCACATGAGCACAGGAACCCAAACCTGCACCCAAGATTATGTCTCGGCAGAGGACTATAACACTTCCATATTTTTTTAACATTCCACTATAAAAACAAAAAAAAAAAAAGACGTCCACTAATGAAAAATCAACCTTTCACAGCGTGCCATAATGTTTACAGTTTAAAGAAGAAAACTGAGAGGTTTGTGCAAGACTCTAGTTGGCAGAAGGGGCAATAGGAAGAGTTAGGACGAGGATTGTAGGGGCAACTATGGCTTATTTATGACAAGGTCTAGAGGTAGATAGACCTTCATAGAAGCTAGGGAAAGGAGTATCATAATATGTTCTTTTTCAATATTTACATTACACAAATAAAAAGGTAGAAAAAAGCTCTGTGTGGCTCTTTAATATTCAGCTGGCAGAATCCTAAGGTTAAACCTAATACGGAAGCACCGAAAAAATCTTGGAAAGATTCAGCTTAGTGATAAAACCCAGACAGAAAATGGAATATTAATAAGCAGACACTTTAAAGGTATATTGGCCTCCTGGTGAACTTGCATTGCATTCACTGCTTTTAAGTACATTGCTTAACAATTAGCTTTCACATTAGACATTTATCACATATCCTTTTCATGTAAAACAGAAACAGTAAGCTAATGCCTTCGTGCTTAGAGCATTTCTTTTCACAGATAAATGATTTGACAATAACGTGGCCACTTTATGTCACTTTACAAGCAATTTCTTAAGGTAAATACTGTAACACTCTTGACATAATACAGCTGGCACAGAAGGCTCCCTGGTATGAGCAATAACTATCTAAAGAACGCGCTGCTTTCCATCTTTTTCACAGCTGGAGGATAAAAAGCCCACAATCAACAGGTGCCTCTGATCTGCTGTGTTCTGAGATCCTGAGCAAAGGCAGAGAGGGATGTTGTGACTCAAATCTTTATGCTCAGAAGAGCAAGGCACTGCCCCGCTGGTCAGTAGTCTATTAAGAAACCATCTCAGACCATGTCCTTAAAGATTTCAACATACCTACATCCTTAAATATCCCGAAACCAGAATGCAATAAATAATCTTCCTGTATAAAAAGAGTATAAAGAGGTAGCTTTTAGGGCTAGCCAACAACATAGGTGTTACTCTGTTATCAAGCAAAGTGACTGCCAATGATATAGCACATACATTTCAACACAGTAGTACTACGGGACTAGCAATGTGCCTCCTGCTTCCCTGCCTGTTTTGATGAAGGTTAAACACAAGAAATTTGTAATTATAATTCTGAAAGATCAACAACATACAAATTTCTAGCAGAAATCCACCATCAGCTAAAACTGAAACTATCCCAGTGACTATACTGACAAACTGAATAAAGGACAGGATTTATCTGCAGAAAAGGTCTTGCAAGTTCTTTATTAAAAAACATTATTTAAACCTTTACAAGTCTCAGAATGAAGTGCCATAATAAAACTGGCCAACGGATTATGCAAAAATGAATACAAAACAATCCTTCTCTTAAAAGATATGAGAGCACAAAGAAAGAAGAGACCCAGGTAAGGACTTATAAATATATAACTGACTTCGCATTTCTGAATTAAGAAGCTTGCTAGAGCTTGTTTTAATCATATATTCTGTAGTCATCATCACAATGTACTTATTGGGCATCAGGGAAATTACTTTTTTTGCCTTTCTCTCTAAGGAATCAGTCTCATCTCTGGTCTACAGCCTATATGAGATGTGGGCAACGAGTAAGTAAATGATTATGTGCAAGAACTTGAACTTTAAACTGATAACAGACCTGGTGAATGGATCCTTTCTTCAACAAAAGCACTTTACCTGCAAATGCATCTTCCTCCTGTAAATATAAATATTTTTTGTCTCCAAGATGAGGTAATAAGTGGAAATGGCTATACAGTGCGTAGATCCTATATATTAAACCAAGAGACAGGAAAGTCTAAAAGTCAATCTAAAATAATCATAAAAAACCTTATGAAACACTGGAACAATATATGTTCTCTGCTATGCTGACGGTATTTGGACAGTCAGATGAGATGACACAATATGCCTGAGGAAACCACCTTTTCTGCTAGAGACTACCACTGCTAGTTGGTTAACAGGCCGGGTATGAAGGATTTGCAGGAAGGTTTCTGAAGCATCATTTTTAAAAAGTTACACTCCCCCCTCCCCATTTACAACAAATGTTCCTCCTTGTCCTGTACCGGACCTGAGAAAGCAGAGAATTCCAGTATAAATTACAATCCAGCCTCATATTCTGGGATTGTTACTACTGTAAGTGTTCTTAGATGGCTGGTCATGCATTCTATAATCTATAGTCCATAATATATTGTTATACACTATCCATCTGCCTGCCTCTATGACATTGTAAAAGTTATACAGACAGTGTACATTAGTATTTACTGGTATGATATTCCAGAACAGCAGCTGTAGGTTTGTTTTCCTTTATATTGATATATGATCAGGTGCATGGAGTTGCAAGGTAAAATACAGCTGTTGTGGAACAATTTATGATCAGGTGCAGGGAGTTGCAAGGGGAAATGCAGCAGTTGAACAGTTTATGCTCAGGTGCAGGGAGTTGCAAGGTAAAATGCAGCTGTTCTGGAACATTTTATGATCAGGTGCATTGATTTGCAAGGGGAAATGCAGCTGTTGTGGAACAATTTATGATCAGGTGCAGGGAGTTGCAAGGTAAAATGCAGCTGTTGTGGAACAGTTTATGCTCAGGTGCAGGGAGTTGCAAGGTAAAATGCAGCTGTTCTGGGACAATTTATGATCAGGTGCAGGGAGTTGCAAGGGGAAATACAGCTGTTGTGGAACAGTTTATGCTCAGGTGCAGGGAGTTGCAAGGAGAAATGCAGCTGTTGTGAAATGACTATGGTACTTACACTAACTGCTCATACACATTGCCCTCAGAAAAGAATAAAATACTTTTAGCAGCAGACTATGTATTATATAAGTTTGCTTTTCTTTCTTTTCCACAATTATTGCAGGGCAAGAGAAAGGAACAAGCAGTGAAGGGAGGGGGAGGAAAGCGAACAGGCACAGCCCTGCTTTCATTGCATATCGTGGAATAAAAGGTAATTATATATAACTGTAATACTGGTGAATGATAAATTGATTTGGAGGGTTTGCAATCCAAGATTTAAAGAGAATAACTTTGAGTCTTGTCTTCTGTATAATGAAGCACAAAGGTAGGAAATAACTGTAGATCTCCTATTAATACTAGTAGTTTGGGCCTTATAGTGCACTTACTGTTTAATTACTGTACGTGATGCAGTGTAAAAGATGTTGGGGCAGATTTACTAAGCTCGAGTGAATAGTTTGAATGAAGTATTTTTTGGGTACTTCAACCATCAAATTGGTCAAATTCGATCGAATACGATCGAATTGAATGATTCGAACGATTGAAAGTAAAAATCCTATCATTCAACCATTCGATAATCAAAGTACTGTCTCTTTAAAAAATCCTTTTGACTTAATACTTTGCCAAATAAAAGTTACCGAGTTGAATGTTAGCTTATGGGGACCTTGTAGATAGGTTTTGGGCACTTTTTATGATCGAATAAAAATTGTTCAATTTGAAGGATTTTACTTCGAGGGTCGGATTTGAGGGTTTTTTAACCTTTGAAATTCGACCCTTGATAAATCTGCCCCGTGATGTACAAAACAAGCAGTGAATTATCATTATGCTACCAGGGCTGGATTACCATAGTGGGCCCCCCTAGGCCCAATGTCATTTGTCGCCCCTGTTCCGTCCCCTTTATTCGTGCAAATTTTTATCATCTGGACCGGAGCAATGGGGATTGCGCATGGGAAATTAAAAAAAATATTGTATCTCCAGCGCATCCCCAGTGTTTTTGAACCAAAGTAGGTGTTGTTGGGCAGCATGCCGCCCCCCTAAAATCCTGCCGCCCTAGGTCCTGGCCTAGGTGGGCTTTCCACATATCCAGACCTGTATGCTACCTTAATATAAAAAAAGAAAAGCAGTAAAAAAGCACTTACACATATGTATACTCACACATACAATCACATATATAAGTACACAATAACAGGAAACTACTAACATCCCCCTTACAGTCTTAAACTGGACATGTTTGCTTGGTAAGGTCACAAAACAAGTTGATTTGGCCATACATGTTCTGGGCCAAATAAGTCTGGTCCCCAGATCATACCATGGGCCAACATAGACCTGCACTATGACAAGCATTGGTTAAAGGTGGCCATACACCGGCTGCTCATATATGAAGGCTGGAAAGAGTTGATGTCACAGACAGAAGAAAGTCAAATGGGTTCCATATGCTTGTGATTCTCTTTTCTTTCCTCTCATCAGATTGGCTAAGGCTTTCCTTCCCTGACCAAGTGAGCTGCACTGGGATTGGAGATGCAGCCAAGAAATTCACTTTTTTAACCTCCATTCCCAGTACAATTTATTTCTACAGAAAAAGGAAGTGATTAACAAAATTGGAAAGAAAAGAGGCAATTAGAAGATGGATTAAGCAAAAACACTATGGCCAGTATGATTGTAGCAGTCAGTGGTATAGGTTAGTGCTGAGCTGCTGCAATACAGGCCAGGAAGAAACAGTTCATACTTATACAACCCTTGCTATAGGACCTAAGGCATTGACCTTAACTAGAGATTTCATTCATCCCAGGTGGCACCTTATACAGCATGGTATCCACTGGTTTTGTCCAAACATTGTATCAGTTTTAAAATTCCAGATTGCTTCACTCATTCCTACAGAAAATGGCAAGGGAATGGTTTTGAAGGGAAGAAGGGAAATATTTTACAGTGAACTGAAACTATGTTTAGATGGCAGTTTGCCTAGAAAAAATGTTTTACGCACATGCTTAGCATTCTGGACCCGGCCATTAATACTCTTTTTTAGTCTCATTTTAGATGCTGTTGCATTAATTATTAACTACAGGCTTATGGTTCAGCTCATCCAGTTTAGGAGACAATATAAACTCTCTCTGCATTAACACTAGATGCTTTCAACCAATGGTATAGAGTAGGCCATGGTTATGTGAAAGGGCAAACTGCGATGAAAAGTCCACTGGCAATTTTGGAGCATTAGATATATGTACAAACAATTAAAGCCTATAAAAATATAGGCTGGAAGTACTGTATGTTTGGCTTTGACATAATGGCCAATGCCTCTGAAGTTGTAGGCAGCATCACGCCATCTTTCTTATCATGGACAATCCAAGGCTCAAGGCATATACATACTCACTGTACTCTGGAATATTGTTGCTAAGCTAAGGTTAGGGATCTTCCTAAATCACTCATTAGGAGACAGTGACGTGATATGTGTCTAAACTTTAACACATAACAGAAACAAGTTTGATCAGATAATAACTAGTCATGGGGAATTTATTTGCCAGCCACAAATTTACCAGTTTTGCCGGCAGCAAATAAATTTGTGAAGTTGCTGCGAAAATTTGCTGGCGTCCAAAAAATTTTGATGCTGGCGGCAGTTCTGACGTCGGCGTCGAAATCGATGTTCTGGAAATTTCACTGGAAATCCGCAAATTCATGCCGAAGCGAAATGGGACAAATTCACCCATCACTGTGAATAACGTGTTAAAGGGGATGTTCATCTTTAAGTTAACTTTCAGTACGCAGTAGAGAGTGATATTCTGAGACAATTTGCAATTGGTTTTCATTTTTTATTATTTGTGTTTTTTGAGTTATTTAAGCAATCTGGTTGCTAGGGTCCAAAGTTCCCTAGCAACCATGCACTGATTTGAATGTCCAACAGGACATTACTCTGTCTGCAGCTCATAGATTGTGTAGCAAACATGTTAAAAGATAAAGCTGACACATCAACCCTTGAACAATGGGTATACATACTTTTACACATGCAAAATAGCTCATTCGCAACTACTTAAGATTTCTGTTTTCACACTGCAGAGAAATGAATGTAGGCACACAGTATATATTCTAAATGAAATTCTAATTAACATGTGCACAAGAGGGGAGGTGGCAATTCTACATCCGTATGAGTACTAACCTATTCTCAGGCATTCCTAGCCCATTCTTGTAGACTAAAGGGGTTATTTATCAAAGGCTGAGTTTGTGAGGTTTGTGAGTTTTTTTCTACTTCAAATTAACTCACAACTCAATGTTTGCTTCTTTATGAAAAACTCAATTGAATGCAATTGGGGAGGAAAACTTAAATACTTGAATTAATCAAGTTATCAGCTGAAAAAAAACCTTGAATGCCTCGAATTGATTGAGTTTTAGAGCAAAAACCATCATAAAAAAACAGAAACTCATGAAAGCAAAAACATCTTCAAATGGTTCAAGGCAACTCTGCCATTGACTTCTAAATGACCTTGACAGGTTTTAGCTGGAGCATTTTTGGGCTTTTTGCAGCTTTGGGGCATAATAAATCTTAAAAAAATAGTTTTTTTTTTTTGAAACACAAAAAAAATTTTCTTTTTAGTGAAACTACCCTCGAAAAAACTAGAAATTTTCCAGGGAAAACACAACTTGACCTTTAATAAATAACCCCCTTAGTGTCTTCTATAGACTACACCAATGATCCCCAACCTGCAACCCCTTGGTTGTTGCTCTCAGTGGCTTCAAAGCAGGTGTTTATTTTTCAATTCCAGGCTTGGCAGGCAGGTTTGGTTGCATAAAAAACAGGTTTACTGCCAACTGAGCCTCCTCTATGCTGCCAGACCACAAAGGAGCTATCCAATAGCCAATCACAGCTCTTATTTGGCAACCAGAGGAACATTTACATTTGAATGTGGCTCACATGTATAAAAGGTTGGGGACCCCGGGACTACACAGATGTAGACAAAATAATCAAAGGAAAGGATGATCTGACTATGATGTATCTAACATTAGTATTTTCAAGCATATTGAGCAGATCACATCTTTAATGTCATATCACACTAGTAATTTTTGAAGCTAAGAATATTACTAAGCAAAATAATTCCATAGGTTTTTTGTGAGACATTTTTGTTCCTTAAAAACAATTAAGCCAGCTGTAAGACTTCGGCCCATACAAGGTTCACATATAGTTACATAGTTACATAGTTACATAGTTAAATTGGGTTGAAAAAAGACAAAGTCCATCAAGTTCAACCCCTCCAAATGAAAACCCAGCATCCATACATACACCCCTCTACTTTTAATTAAATTCTATATACCCATACCCTATGTACCCACAAGCATTCGGATCTGGGGTTTTGCAGTTGTGTGTAGTGAGGGGTGAATTTGTGAAACTTAAAAATTGCTGCCCGCGTCAATTTTGGACGCATGTTCAAAAAATTTTTTGCATTAATTTTGCCGCTGGCGTTAGTCAACAGGCGTCAGAATAGTATTAACGAGTGTTGATTTTGACGCGAGCAACTTTTCAGACACACGTCCAAAAATTTTTGACTCAGGTGATTTTTCGTGGCAGTTTTGCGAATTTATTCGCCAGCAGCGAAACGCGGAAATTTGCTGCGCATTTATTCGCACGTCACTAGTTGTGTGTCATGTTTTTCGAGCTCTATATGCCTCACTGTTAGACACTTGATATGATCAAATACAGTTAAAAAACTGCATCTTGAATTAACAAAGACGCTAAAAAACTGCATCTTGAATTAACAAAGACGCTTACAATGCATATAATGAAAATATATGCATTTCATGACATAGTTTCATATAATGAAACTATATGCATTTCCCCATGTTCAGCTTGAATTTCAATATATGCATATTAAAGCACCAGTAAATCCATAAATCATATGGACTGGGTTGCTAATTGATGCATGCTGCAGTCTTTCGCTTTTGTGTAGTTATGTGGTGAACATTTATATGAAGCCATGACAAGTGAATCTGATCAATATAAAAGGTATGATAATTCAAATCTATAGATTCATCAAATACAAATGTGCACTGCATAGCTACATAGAAAACTGTGCAGCCAGAGTTGCTTAGATAGTATCTGAAGAAGCCACAAGGGAACGGCGATATATAGTACAGAATATAGCGAAGTACTAGACCGGTACAATTTTTCCAAGCAGGTTTAGCACCAATAAGTTAGAGATTTAGCACACACTTGTGGTTTTGGTTTATTAAACTCTGAATGCAAAAATCATGAAAAATCTGAATTTTAAAAAATCACTAAATTTTCGGAATTTATTAAACCCGAGGGTGGAAAAGTCAGAAACAGAAAATCCGGCATCTCAGACCTGTCGAGGTTGCATATATAAGACAATGGGAGAAGTCCCAATGATTTTTTGATATGCGCTGGGTTTTTGGCAATACCCTCGGAGTTTTCGGGTGAAACATCCGAAAAAATTCGGATTTTTTCCGCAAACAAAATTTTCGGGAAAGTGTATTAATAACTAAGCCCAAAAAATCCGTGCTGATTCGGTCAGAGTTTTTTTTCCAAATATTTTGAGATAAATTTGGAAAAATAACCCCCTTAGAGATTTAATACCATACAGTTATGTGCTAGGCAGCAGCATATATTTTTGGGTGTGTGGTTGTGTCTGACATGGAAATCAAATTACACGTATGGGACCTATTATGCAGAATACTCAGAACCTGGGGTTTTCTGGATAGGGATCATGCTAAAAGTTAATCTAAAGGTGAACAACCTCTTTAAGTACTAAAAAGTAATTGAAACATTAATTAAATCCAAAAGGATTGTTCTGCCACCAATAAGGATTCATTATATCTTAGTTTGGATCAAGTACAAGGTACTGTTTTATTATTACAGAGAAATCATTTTTTAAAGTTGAAATATTTGATCAAAATGGAGTATAAGGCCTTCCCAAAATCCAGAGCTTTCTGGATAATTAATTTCTAGATAAAAGTTCCAATAGCATTTGGTGAAGAGTGATTGATAAGAAGACCTGGAATCAGCATTGTAACTACTAGCTAGGTGCTTTTGTTAAGGCTCAATGTTAGGCCAACTTCAAGGTGTGCATGTATTCTATATTGGCTTTAATATTTAATTTTTCAAATTCTTGTCCTGGGAAATTATTTGTTAAAAATACAGAGTGTTATATTGAGGGCTGTTTTCTACATTGTAACTATTTACAGTGGAGGCTTATTCCCTATAGTATCACAATTCCACGTAGTACCCTGCAAAATGATGCAATAAAACATTACACAATAATGTAATAGAACGGATTAGTCTGGTGAAATACAATTCATTGTTTAGCAGCATCTGTTCAAGTCATTTAAGATTCATATAGTTACAGCAGATGCAAATTGGTATATGCATGTATAGAAATACTGCAGGTCTGAAAATGTCTATAAAAGAAACACTAAGCTCCATGGAAAAAAAAAAATATTTTTGGATAGGAGGTAGTCATGTGCTTTCTGCTGGACATCAGCCTTATGCAATTAAAGTTATGTTCTTCCAAATCCTAGCTTACCTCCTTGGCACCCCTACTCCTAATGTCCCCTCTTACCGTTGATGCTACAAACATGCTCATTGAGGTACTTGGTTATTTTTCCTGGGCACACTAAGGAAAAAGATACACCACAGTGCCAGAAACTGATAATTTTATATATTGCCATTAATACTCTTTTAAAATATATATTATTCTTTTTTTTATTGGAAAGGAATTACAGCACAGTTCCAGTTCTTATCCTTACACTGACTCAAAACTATTCTTAATTAAATCCCTGGAATACTGCCTTTCATGTGGAAATGTTAACCTATGTTATATGTAGATAACTGCAATTTATTTAAAAAAAATCTTATTTTTCATGCTTGAGTGAATAGAATCAACCCGCAAACTCGAATTGAATTTAAATCAAATTTGATTTGAGTTTTTTCTCTGAAAAAAACTTGATTTTCAGGAAGACAACAAACAACTCTAAATTGACCCCAGGATGTCCTACATAGGCTAAAACAGCAATTCGGCAGGTTTTTGGTGTCAAAAATGTAGATTTTGAGTCCTTAAAGGGCCAGTGTATGATAAATTTAGAAAATTGAATTTTTTTTAAAAACTCGAATTGAATTCCCAATTTTGGCCATAAAAAAATCGAAAATTAGAATTTTCACTTTGACTCTTGATAAATCTGCCCCTTAAATTGTAAATAAATCTCAATGGGCTGTTTTACCACCAATTAAGAAGTATGCAGCATATTACCATCAAGTACAATGTACTGTATTATTATTATTACTGGGGGAAAAGGAGATATAAAAAAAACCATGAATTATTGGCTCAAATTGAAGTCTGTGTAAGATGGCCTGCTTTCTGAATATCAAGTTTACTGTAACATGTATTCGGAGTTTGTCTCCAAATACATGTTACTTGGACAATTTAAAATTGCTGATGCAGAGCTGAGGGAAAGGAATGTATGCTGCACTACAGGTATGGGACAGAATGCTTTGGAGCTGGGGTTTTCCGGATAACGTATCTTTCCATAATTAGGATCTTCATATCTTAAAGGACAAGGAAAGGTAAAAAATAAATAAAGCTGTATGATAAGGCTAGTAGACTAAATACAGAGCTACATTAATCCGGTGTCCCTGGTGTCTAGCAGTAGTCGCAATGGACGAAATTTGATTATATTGCGCATGCTTTAGCAGCTCTGCTATCCCCTCCTATTATGACGTGCTTGCAAGTTGAAGGTATTGAGCGCGACATCATCTATGACTGGGGATTGAGAGGGGGGAGTGTATTTTTCGCACTTAGCAATAGCAATAGCAAAAATGAGGAAAAGGAAGCCTCTATTCCATTATCAAGATGGCGGTCGTGTTCTGCAAACCGAGCAGTGAAGATGAAGTGCAACATTCTACTTTATTATACCCATTGGTGAGCTCAAACTTTAGCGATCTTACCCACCTGTATCAGAACTTTAGAGGGAGGTATTTGAAATGTTTTGGCTTTCCTTCTCCTTTAAGTCTACTAGAAAATCATGTAAGCATTTAATAAACCCAATAGGTTGGTTTTGCTTCCAATAAGTATTTATCATATCTTAGTTTGGATCAAGTACAATGTACTGTTTTACTATTACATAGACACATTATAATTTGGAAAAGTTGGATGAAATGGGGTCTATGGGAGACAGCCGTTCCATAATTCGGACTCTCTGTATAACAGGTTTCTGGATAATGGATCTCATACCTGTATTTGATGCTTTGGCAGAAGTAGTCATAGATCAAGAGCAAACAGGTTCTCCTCTATCACTCAAACAATGTCTTAGCAGAACTGCTACTATGCTATCAAAGCTAATGCAAGAGTATGTTTATACATTTTCTAATAAAAAGGTCAATGTGAATGGGACCAAGCACATGGCCTCCTATTTTCCAAGTCTATCAAAGGGGCTTAATTACTTTATGTTCTACTAAATCTGTCAGGGCCTTTACTGATTAATGCATGAATATGGGTATAATGTATATTTTCAGAATCTTTAAGACTTGATCCTACTATTTATATCTGTTAAAGTCTCTTCCAAGATGTGTATTATTTTAAAAGAGAACTTACTACTACAACTTAGTGCTAAAGGAAAGAGCTGAACAATGAAAAAGGCCAACAATAAGAATGACTCTACTACAGTATATTCAATCAGTATATTGGTCCTTTCACCGACTGAGTGTTTAATATTAGAACAGACAACAAAAGTATGCTTCTCTTAGCATAAAGGCTAGTGATCACAAAAGATTCATATCCACTAAAGGTATGGTACCATTGATTATTTCAGAGAACGGAACAGCCGTATAATCAATCATTTTGACCATCTTACAGTAAGTTTTTAAAACAGATCCATGGACCATACATTAAGGAAGACCAAAAGTGACATCAAATTAGAGAAAATGCATGTTTAGGTGCAGGGCTTTTACAGCTTGAGGAGACAACATGGGTCAGTAGTTAGGTTCTTTCCCTCACCTCTTCCTCAGTCTCTGTAGTGAGTTATTCCTACTTAATAACATATCAATAAAATTATAGAATTAGGACCCCAGCTTCCAATGATCTAATTGCTGGGGCTGCCCTTAAGGCATATCTGTATATGGTGCCAATGTATAAGAAGTCATTATTGCTTATGACCTATACGTCTGAGGTCAATACTTCATTTTAAGCATCGTTACATACAACATATCTAAAGCCTTTACTGTGAACGTATAAAGTACTAATACACCCTAAAACATATGATGTAATGTTCAAATTGAGACTAATAATGGAAGATTGTTATATATGTAACTGATTTGAAAAAAAATTAAATACAAAAAAAACAAAAGAAGAAGACATTATTGCAATACAGTAGTATAATACTGCACAGCCTTAAGTTCTGGAAATATTTCCCTAATTCACAAGCCCAAAAGTAAAGTCTTTCCCAAAGGTCTCTATGACAGTTGAGGAAATACCACAAACATTACAACAACGATAAAGATCATCATTATAATGCTACAATTATTTTCAGGGGAAAACATTTTTGCTGAATACGTAATTTCATTGATATTATGACTGCCAATTATAGTACAGGTATAGGATCCATTATCCAGAAAGCTCCAAATTACAGAAAATCCATCTCCCATAGTTTCCATTATAATCAAATAATTTTTGTTTGAAAAGTATTTCCTTTTTCTCCAATAATAAAACAGCCCCTTGTACTTGATCCCAACTAATATACAGTATAATTAATCCTTATTGGAAGCAAAACCAGCCTTTTGTTTGCATGATTTTCTAGTAGGCTTGAAGAATGAAGATCCAAATTACAGAAAGATCCCTTATCCGGAAAACCTCAGATCCCCTGCATTCTGGATAACAGGTCCCATGCCTACCGTAATGTATATATTTACATAAAGGAATGCTAGCATATTCTGTCTCTCCGGAATGTTTTTTTTCAAGATCAATGTCATTGAGATCAGTGAATCTTTATACTAAAGTTTATGTCCTTCTTCATCCTTATTATAAAGCAAACAATTGTAATGTCAGCTGGAAAAAAAAAATACTTTTTTTCTTTCATGTTAAATGATATTCTTAACTGCATGTCATAACAGCAATTATCTTTATTGTATCTTGTGTAACATCACTTGTGTATATGCCTTACTGACAGGTGTTCAAGAATAGTAATCTTTTCCTCAATAGTTCAATTCAGTTATATCATTTATTGTAAAGGTACAGTGTAATCTGCATAAGAAACGGACAAACAGAGTGCCTACCATTGAGCTGCCTGTAGACTATGTCCTCTAGAAGAGCGAGTCTTTTCAGCACGGCTTCCTGAATCGGGCTACTTGCATGACTTGTAAAGTTGGTCACTTCTGCCCTGGGATGGACCTCATGGAAAGATTCCCCACCTGTCACAGTGATTGGTCTGCACTTGGCCAAAAACAGTACAAATCCAGCTACTGCAATCAGGTTTAATGCCAACAAGATTTTGACTCTTCGCAGAGAAGCCATCAAACTCCTCTGTCTTTAACCTTCACTCCTTTGAACGTAGGAAATATCTTGTAACGTTTGCAGCGTCTTTGAGAGTTAGTAAATAAGAAGCCAACATCCCTGGCAAAGACTCCTGTCCTAGAATGCTTACAGAGCCCAGTATATACAGTGGAAGAGTGTGATAACCTATTGCAAAGAAAAAAGTTCAGAGCACTGCAGGTGTTAGGAGAGGGCAGAGCATCCTCAAATACAGAGAGCAGGTCTCATATCTAGAATCCAACCCCGGTGCAGCCAATCAAAGCGGCGGGAGCCTGTTAAAATATTTGTCTAGAACCAACTGTAGCGTCAGCATGTCAAGAAGGAAAAGCAAGGAATGTTTACAAACTGGGTAGCAATCAGGAGGCAAGTGCATGTAAAAAAGAGGAGATTAGAGTGTCCCTTCTATATTATATTCAAATGACAGATTCAGTCAATCAGCAGCTTCATGTATTGATACTTTTTTACAGTCCCATCCTATACATTTATTATGTGCATGACCCAATCCAGTAAACCTGCCAGCATTGCTATACTTATTTCTATGGCTCTTGGGAAAAACAATAACAGGATTGTAGTTTAAGCAAAGCAGTGACACTGCAAGACACGACTCAGTTAGGAATTGGCTCAAACACTCTTCCCTTGCTAATAAGCGATAGAAAGGTGCATGCAAAGTTTTCCTGTGACTGCCGCACGGCCATGTAAATAATGATGTAAATAATAAGTAGTGCCCTTGTAAGTGTGCCAGGAGCCTTCGGCAACTAATCGCCCTCAGTCACTGTGGCGTGTTGATTCCAGGAGCTGACAGCACGACAAGTGGGAATGTGGGAAGTGACTCGTGGCTGCAGGGGAATTGACAATGCGGCAAATGCTGTCGGTGCTGACCGTGCTCCTGCCGATCGAAAGTCCATGTATCACCCTAAGCAGAGCAGTTCTCTGGATCAGAATCCCACCTCATCCTGCCTTACTCCAGGCAGCTCAGTAGCAGCAGTGCTTTGCTAGCAGCAGTCACAAGGGGCTGAGAGAAGCAGAAGGAAGAGTCTCAGGTGATAGTGATGATCGTGCTGCTTCCCTCCTGCTGCTTTGAGGCTGCTCTCTTTGTGCTCCCATTACTCCTTGCTCAGTCAGTATTTCTCCTCAGCAGATACTGTACATCCTCTCGTGTGCTGCTGCTGCTGCCTGAATCCCCTTGTTCACATGCCAACAAGAAAGCTGCAAGGAAAACACGGTCTGGAGGAGACTAAGGAGCAGCATCAGCAACGAAAGGAGAATCCTGGACTCACACAAGGGATGGCTGTCCTTCTCTCTCTCTCACACACACACAAAACAGTATTCTGGCAAACCACAGAAATGCAGCTGCCTCAACAAAAGTAACAGCCCCGCTGTCAGAGAGGGCACATTTAAAGGGATCAGTCATAAATGGCCCCTGCTTGTTCCCATAGTCTTGTAAAAATATTCACTATATTGTTTGCTAATGGCATGCATAAATACAAGACAGGAGAGACGCTAGTGTGTAGCTATACTGTATTTTATATGCCTGGATATTATTGCAGTTCCTGCACCAAGCAAAAAGCTGTTTAGAAACTGGCAAATCAGTAACCAAAATATGAATATAACCAATTCCCTCTGCTTTACAATCTAGAAAAACAATCGACTTTTACTCAACTACTTATCCATTCACAAACAGTAGAAACACTAGAACTAAAAGTGTAGTAACACAGTAACCCTTCACATTCACCCACACAGAGGCGTAATTACAGAGGAAACTGCGGGTCATAGGACCTGTTATCCAGAATGCTCGGGACCTGGGGGTTTTCACATAATGGATCTTTACTTAATTTGGATCTTCATGCCTTAAGCCAACTAGAAAATCATGTAAACATGACATAACCCCAATAGGCTGGTTTTGCTTCCAATAAGGATTAATTACATCTTATTTGGGATCGAGTTCAAGGTACTGTTTTATTATTACAGAGAAAAAGGAAATCATTTTTGAAAATGTGGATTATTTGGATAAAATGGAGTCTATGGGAAATGGCCTTTCTGTAATTCAGAGCTTTCTGGATAACAGGTTTCCAGATAATGTATTTTATATCTGTATTGGTAAAACAGGGCAATCTCTGGATATTTTGGAGACCCTAAAATTAATTTGCTTTAGGGACCAGTAACATCTACTTATGCCACTGCACCCACATACTACAACTGGACAAATAGGCCTTTTGTTACAATCCCCCATTACACAGGTCCTTACAGCCTCCACAGGCCCAGAAACTAGTGCTATGGCAGCTTACAGTAGCCCCTTCACATTTGCTTGAATATATAGATTGTCAGTCTGGCCCTGCTGATGCCAGACCCAGATGTGTGGGCACTGGGCAGGTCACAAAGGCCCAGGCCTAGGCCAGCAAAGTTAGTGGGTGGGATTCCACCATCTGAAATGGGGAAAGGTGCTGGGGATCAGGGGGAACAGCAACAGGGGAGCAACAGAGAGTAGGTGAGGGAGATATGAGCATGAGGGGATTTTTGAGCAGAGGGGTGCAAGCAGGAGGGATGTGTGAGCAGGTGTGGTGCAAACCGGAGTGGAGCAAGTGACTTGTGGCACACCAGAGTTAAATCCAGTCTTGGCTGGTGCACCTGTTTTAATAAAACTGGTGACACTTTTTATTTTGCAGTAGTCTGAAGAAACAAGGTGCCCCAGAATAAATTGTAAATGACTCACCAAATAGTAAATGTGGTCGGGGTGCACCAACCCCAGTCCCTCAGCTTTAGGGAGCGGTATAACAAAGGTATGAAGAAGAATCAGGGCCACCGACGGATCCACAGGACCAGAGAAAATTAGCTAAAAAATATATTTTATATATACTTCCATAGCTCCATCTGCCCTACGCGTTTCGCACCCACTTGGGGCACTTAGTCATGAGAACTAATTTTCTCTGGTCCTGTGAGTGCTGGTTGGCCCTGCTTCTTCTTCAACACTTTTTATTTGACCCAAGACTGAAGGAGCAATACAATCGCTCAGTTCTGGACACATTTTCAACCATTCTTACATGTATGGGTGGTACGAAACTAATGGGAGTATCAGAAAATATTTTTTAGTGGGTCTTGAACTCCCGAAACCTAATAGAACATGGCCCTTTTTCCACACAGTTATAAATGCACATTAGTTATGTGCCACACTTTACTCTGTAGAGCCCTTGACCTTCCACTAGGTCTCATAATATTTCTAGCCTAAAAATATGGTGAGCTTTAGGTCTCATTTAAGCTAGTTGTGTTCAGATTTGGTTGGGAAACTTGCCTAATTTCAATAATACAGCCCCAAACTCTGGCATGCATGTTAGCTTGTGGTGCATTTCAACACACACTGTATGTGCAATAACAGCTGGGAGCAGATAGCACTCTTCATTCTACAGAATTTTGAATATTTTCTGAAGGACCACAAACAGTGGCTCCAGAATATCAGGAAATGTGTCAGGGTTTGAAGACTGGTCATGAGCTGAATGGACTGGTGATCACTGTTTTAATGGCAGTTAAGGTGGCCATACATGGGTAGATCCGCTTGTTTGGAGAGGTCACAATTAGGGATGGGCGAATTTGACCTGTTCCGTTTCGCCAAAAATTCGCTGCCAGCAAAGTCTATGGACGCAATTTTTTTTTTAATTGCGTCTTTTTTTTTGTATGGGCGTCATTTCTGCAGTGAAACAAGGCGAAAAAATTCGCCCATCCCTAGTCACAATCTGATTGTGGACCCTAGTGCCCACTGTTAAATCAAAGCGCTGGGAAGGCAGGTGGTCGTTGCGATGGCCGCATCAATGAACCAAAGTGGTCCTCAATCCGACGGGATTTTTAAACCTAGAAGAAAATTTGTTCGTACAGTACCAGTAGTGTAAAATGCTTTTATTGAAGATTCACATGGCAAACAACATGGTTCGCAACTTTTCAGGCCCTTAAGGCCTTTTATCAAGCTCTAAAATTTTAGTACAACCCCTTATATAAGGGAAATTTTCGCCCTCTATTGGTTGTAAATTAGTAATAGCAACAAGTTACATACATAGCGTAAGAATTGCAATTGAGCACCATCTGCTGGTTATATATAAACACTAAAACAAGTTGCATACATACTGTTGCTTAGTAGTTCAACTCAATTGGTTTTGTGGTAAATTCTTTGTAGGTCAAAGACCAATCACTTATGTACCTTATCTGTAAAAAAATAAAATATTCAAAATACAGATTAAAATCTAGATAAAAACAAACCTAGCGAAAAATAGCTTGTAGATCGTATGCCCTGTTCAACCCATGTGGGGAAAGTGTCCCCAGTTTCCTGATCCATTGTGCATCTTTTTTCAATAAGTATTTAATACGATCTCCACCTCGTCTTGGTAAAGGTACATGATCCACTATCTGAAATATCCCATGTCCAGCCTCTTAGAAATGGGCAGCGACTGCTTGTTCCGTTTTTTTTTTTAGTTCTAATTGCGGATTTATGATCCCTGATTCTTTCTCTAATGGGGCGTGAGGTTTGCCCTTCTTATCATAGGATGTTCAGGTGGGAGATAGAAAAGTCCAGCAATCATGCCTGAGGTGGGGACAGGCAACAAAGAGATACGTTCAGCATACTGGCCAGAGGCAAGAGCAGGTGGCAAGCACATAAGCAAAATCAAGCTGGATTAAAGTCAGGCAACAAACAGAGTCAAATAATAAAAGCAGAGTAATTCACTGATAGAAATTGCAAATACAGATACTCAGATACAACAAGGTCACTGTGTAGTTGCTTAATAATTAAAGCCAGAAAGGATCAGTGTTCTGTAGTCCATGATTTGTCAGATTGCCTGTAACTGGCCTTCAGTGATAAAATAGTATTTCAGATGAAAATGTTCTACTGATGATACAGGGTGGGACTGGGCCGCCGGCACAGACCCGAACCCTCGACTCCTTCTCCTCACCTCCCACCCTGAACCTGGTAGCGTCCCTAACGTGACGGATAAATGTAATCTCGCATGCGGGGGGAGGTGCAAGGGAGAGAAGACATTGCGGCTGGGTTGTGATGAGGCATTAGCCAACATTTCTCCTTGAATCGATAATCAGAAATGCCACTTGGGCACTTTTAGTAGCTTTAAATCTTATTAATAATTTCTTACATTTATCTACACAAACACCCACAGTCCTTGCCATGGAACAGGAATTCATATATGTGGTTGCACCCTACACCAAAACTGAGGTGGGAGATTCTACAAATCTGTGTGGCAATGAGTTAAACCAATAAAATCAATATAGGAGATTTGCAGGCATAAATAGTGGCCTATTTTTCAAAGGCTCATAATAAAGGCTTTGAATACAGTAAAATAATTGCTGTGGCAACACTTTCTTATTCTCATCTGTCCTTCATTGTACAGATCTGTAGCTTCAGAGTAAACTGGCTGTCTGATGGCTTATTCGATAGCAAAAATGTCTAGGAACATATTAGAAGGACTGCATACTGTGCTCACTATTATTGCCCCTGCGGGAACCTTTAGTGCTTGCTAACTTTTGGTAAAGGGGAACATGGCAGGGTTAACTTATAATGAGCTTGTTCACCTTCAAGTTGACATTTAGTATGTTATAGAATATCATATTCTTTGTTTTTATTGGTCTTCATTTTAATTTTTTTTAATAGTTTTTTTTTAATTACCTGCCTTCCTTGTATGCATTTCTCCAGCTTTTAAATGGGAGTCACTATCACCAGCAGCCAAAAAAGCAACTGCTCTGTGAGGCTACAATTTTATGGTTATTGTTAACTTTTTCTTACAAAGCTTTTTATTAAGGTCAACCTTAGTCATCTTCCAAGTTTCTCATTTAAACCACTGCCTGGTTGCTAGAGTAAATTGGACCCTAGCAACCAGAAACCAGAGTGTATTACTACATACTAATCAATAACTGCAAGTTCTTAAGAGCAAGGCTCACTCCACCAATTGTATTATATTGTATGTGTTATTTACATGATACCTAATCTTATGCTAAAGGAACATTGTCTGTTGGATAAACTGGTGGGTCGAATGTATTTTTTTGCTCTTATAAGACATACGGTATTATCAATGGGTAACGATGCCAGAAGGTCCCAATAATGGGATGCCGAGTGTTGATGCTATATTAATATTAAATAATAAATCATAAAAATCTCATAAACAAGGTTCAGTGGCAATCAAGCCCTCAGTTTCCCCGAGTACTATATTTTAAGAAACACATGTACATCTGCCTCCTGTTGGTAATGTGCCAGATGTACCAGATGGAACAACTGCATCATGTGTAATTTCAAAATTGCAGCTAAATCCAAGGCCTTTTTTAAAATAGAATTTCACAATTCAAACCTGTGTTCCGATTTGTAGAAAATGCACAAAAGGCTGTAATTATTGCTCTGCTAAGCACTTCTCACCAATCCAATGCCATTTCTCTTTCTGTAAATATGGAAACAAGGATCCATTGCAGCGATTAAACATCATTCATATTAGTTCCTGTCCAAGTTAATCTTATAATCTCTATCACATATACACACATTATTGGCAGTTTTATCAGGAGACAACTAACCTTCCTGTATGATTTTGGAGTATTGATTCAGACCAGAGGAGCTGGAGCAAATCCATTCAAACATGGGGAGAACAGACAAAATACTTACCCGCCATGTTGCCCACATGAATTCTGAAGAAACATATTTTTAATGGAAGCAAATATTTTGACACAGAGTGCTGGATTTCTGGTGATGAGGCACGTGCATTTTCTTTAGAGGGAGACTATTGCTCTCTGCAAATATTTTTTTTATATTCAGTACAAATCTGGCTTTTTCTACAAATAATTTATGTGCTAAGAAAGGCTTCAAACCACACAGCCTTGCAAATGGAAATCAATGCAAACAGTCCCGCAGTGATACAAATGGTCATGCAAAATTCTTTTTATATTTGTTGTTCATATTTATGCATGGAAGGGAGAATCCTGACACCTGCACCTTGTGTGGAGTGGAAGTGAAAAAAACATTTGCCAAGAAAATAGCTGTATTTTTCAGAGTTAATTCCACAGTTTCAACAAAAAATGAAAATTGCCAATAATCATTTACAATACATTGTACAGATTTATAGAATATGGGGAAATGGTTTGTTCTAAAGTTTGATATTTTATTTTGAATCATTTGTGGCAAGTGCAATGTAAGTCTAAATTATATTTGAATATGTGTACAGTATGTGTGTACAGTCATTTCCTTTTCTTTGTGTTACTGTAATTATTTTACAGTGATCAATGGTAGGGATTAAAGGTTATAAAAGTGGTGTTTGCTATGTGTGCCATGTTTGACTGGGATCAAGTGAGTAAATCCAAGAAACTTGTGACAAAGGGGTTTTATCCCAAAACGTTGCATGCTGCAATAAAACTTAAAGCAAGGGCTCACCTTGCCAGCATTACCTTGTGTGCCAGTGATTTCTTTGTGCCATATTGGAAGTGAGGTTGCCAATACCTCCATCACAGTGCACCAAGGAGACGTACTACTTGGAGGCCCAGGGTTTGCAAGTGCATTCGGAAACTTCACCTTTAATTTATACTAATTAATAAAATCACAGAGGTACTAATTTGTCCTTTAGTGAATGACGCCTATTGTTTTAAGAACCATAGAGATTTACCTTTTGCTTATTACTTAATTACATGTGCAGTGACATTTTTTTTTAACTAAGGGGCTTCTGGGAGATAAGAATACAAGGCTCCAATGATGAACAGAACTATGGGAAAAGAAAAACGCCATGCTGAAAACAATGGATAAACAACATCATGTGAATCTATGTGCATATTTATGTTTTCGTAAAGAACGCCATGTGTGCCCTTGCCCTTATATTACACTTCAATAAGTACAATAAATAGGTTAATCCGTATAGATACACAATGAAAAAAGCAATTGAAAATGAAATCAACATAATACAATAACTAATTTCATCAGTAAATACAGATTGGCAAAGACCTGTGATAGTACAGTACTTGAAAGTACTGTATACTTCAAAGAATAATCACATTGCAAAAAGCAATACCTACAAAATCCATAAAACTTTTGTATGTTGACTAGTATAGATGGAATGAAGTATATAAAAAGCTGAATTACAGTTCTAACAAAAATTCAGCTCATTGTCAGGTCTTCAAGCGACCACAGTACTTAATGGTTTTATAAATGAAGCACTTTCCATGTAAATGAGAATTTATTTTATATTCGTATATTATCCAACAGAATGCAGAAAAAATACAGATAATAATTTATTGATACCAGAGAATTGTCTTTTGGAATCAGCATGGTTTATAGTTTACATGCATATTTTAGTTTGGATATTACATTTACATTGATTGCACAGAAAATAGCCTACACTTGCCAACAGTTGCTGTTTACTTCTCACTAATATTTCAGTTGTGCTATTAAAAATGTGTCGACACTGCATTATGTCTCCAATTTTTAGTTTCGCACAGACTAAATGTATATGCACTGCAGAATCTAATCGGTAATATGTTTGAAATTATGGCTCTGCCACCGAAATGGTATAACTCTGATAAATGACAGGATTCTCCAGTTGACAGTTTAAAGACTCAGGAAACATTCAAGCATTTTAATAAATGTATTCACACACTGATATTTACAGTATATTTATCATTTCAATGATATGCTTTATAATTTCAGTGTTGTAATAGCATGTTAGAGGACAGTACCATGCCATAGAAAAACAAATATTTGGTCACAGCCTACCAGTGTAGTGAGAACGAAGTTATCCAGTTCTTACATGGACAACAAATTCAGACGTTCAAGGAGTCTAGACTTCTTTCCTTTTGAGAGAGGTTGAAATCAAGTTTTTCCATAGTGCTTGTATGGGCAAGCAAGTCAGCCACACACATTTAAAGGGATCCTGTCATCGGAAAACATGTTTTTTTCAAAATTAATCAGTTAATAGTACTACTCCAGCAGAATTCTGCACTGAAATCCATTTCTCAAAAGAGCAAACAGATTTTTTTATATTCAATTTTGAAATCAGACATGGGGCTAGACATTTTGTCAATTTCCCAGCTGCCCCTGGTCATGTGACTTGAGTGTTGTTCTTAGATCTGCCAGGCAGCTGTTATCTGGTTACCTTCCCATTGTTCTTTTGTTTGGCTGCTGGGGGGGGGGGAAGGGAGTAAAGTACAGCAATACAGCAGTACAGCAGTAAAGAGTGATTGAAGTTTATCAGAGCACAAGTCACATGACTTGGGGCAGCTGGGAATTTGACAATATGTCTAGCCCCATGTCAGATTTCAAAATTGAATATAAAAAAATCTGCTCTTTTGAGAAATGGATTTCAGCGCAAAATTGTGCTGGAGCAGAACTATTAACCGATTCATTTTGAAAAAAAATTTTTTTCCCATGACAAAATCCCTTTAAGCAGTAAAAGGCCTAAAGGAAGCCAAACATTGCCTGAGTCAAGTGGCTGGAGTCATATAGGAAATAGTAAGTAAGAAAGCCAATATCAAGAGTAAGTATAGCTTAGCAAGATGGCGAGTAAAAGGTGAAGTACAGCATAGGGCTTTTATCAAACAAAACAAATTGTAGAAAATGAACATGCAGAAGGCACATGTGCAGATCTATGCTATGATCTCTGTGATCGCAGTATCTCTTTTGCACTAACAAACAATATGTAGTGATGGGTGAATTTATTCGCTAGGCGCGAATTCCCGCGATTCATCGCCAGCGAATAAATTTGCAAAACCGACGTGAAAATTAGCGTAACGCCCGCGTCAAAAAAACAGATGCCAGCGTCAAAAACAGACTCCGGCGTCAAAAACAAGACACTGGCGCAGTTTTCTGAAATTTTCCCCCCAAATTCACCCATCACTAACAATATTATTATGGGAGCTCTAGTCAAAAACCAAAAATCATATCTACAAGACAAGCAATAGATGCAATGGATGGGGATGGGATTAGTAATAAACAAAACAGAATGCAATGCAAAACTAAAAACAGAATGTAGGACAAGGAGCATAGGACCCCAAAGTGAACACAGTAATCACCATAAATCAGAAATGTAGGGGACTATTTATTAAACCTCAAAGTTTTCTGGTTGAGTTTTTAAAAGGGAAAACTTTAATTTTTAGAGGAAACAAAAAAACCTTGAATTTTTTGAGATTTATTATACCCCAAAGATGCTAAAAATTCTGAATCTGAAAATACTTCAGCTAAAACCTGCCGAGGTCATGTAGAAGTCAATGGCAGATGTCCCTAGAGATGATTCTTGACATTGTGATCCATGATGGGTTCTGTCCGATAATCTAAGTTGTTGTGGCGACAATTCGATAAAGTTGAGTTTTTGTAGCATCAATTTGAAAAAGTTGCTCAATTCGAATTGACACACAATTTTGTCGCCAGGTTTTTTTGCCCTGACTTTTTTTGGCTAATTTCTTGGTAAATGAGTTAAATTTGTGGATGGGACTTAGGTCGACTTAGTTTAAATAAAACAATTATATAAATGCAAGTTTTAAAAAATATCCCCCATAATGAGGTAGAGGAGAAAATTGGCAGGGCTATAATGGAGGAAGGTTCTGTGGAAAGGTGGCAAGCAGTGAGCTGCACCTGGTTCTTAATGCCATGCTCTTCCAAGTGATAAATCTAAGTGAACATATAACTATAAACATATTTGGCACCATAATGATACAGTTATGTAATCACTATGCAACAGACTTCAAATCACATTTGACTTGACTTGAATTAAAAAGTCTTGTCTTTTTTTATAATTAATGGCTTATTGATGGTATGCATACATTTCATATGCCTCAGTTTTATGCGGAAGCTGCTTGAGAAAACAAAATTTAAAAAGAGCATATGTTAAAGTATTGACTCTTTTTTTTACATTAACTATTGATGAGAATAATAAACATTCATGAAGTATTAATAATTCCTGAATATTCGTATGAGCTGAGGGCCATTTCATCAAAAAAATGCACAGAGTAGAGGAGGGGCCTGTAATAAATTGGATAGATGAAAAGATACGTTTATATACACAAAATTTTCTAACCAGCGCCGATCCTGGGACTGCTGCCTCATGAGGAGCGGAGTGGAGCCAAATTTCCGGGTTAAAACCTGGAAATTTGGCTCTTAAAGTTACAAGAGGTGGCTTTTTGCTGCCCCTTGCAACGGGCCGATCGCTGCAGCCTGAGGCAGGAATCTCATCTCTTTGTAACTCAGTATTTTTTTGGTACCCAGTCACACATTTGGAATATTGCTTGGAAGAGAAGTAAAAAAAATGTGTTGTCTATAGCACTCTGGGTGAGCAGCCCTCTCTCCACTTATTTTCAGGAATCTTTTTTGTAGTCATAGAAGTGTATCTACCCTCTGACATTTATGAAATAACATGGTTGTACAGCTGATTACTGCCAATGTATGCTGTAAATTGGTATATCATTTTTAAGGGTACATTTAGAAGTGTTATTACTTGGAAAATAAAAACCTAGTCTAAGGCTTTGGGCCAATTACAAAAGGCAAATAAAAACTCAAACTCCCGCTGAAAGAAAAACTGTATAATTTTTACTGGTAAATGTTTTTCTGATAAAACCTAAGATATTGCAAACTGTGTTTGAAACCTTTCAAGTGAGTTCCTTATTCAAGAATATTGGCACTTGAAAATGTGCCTATGTCATCTCCAAGACAGTATTTCCTGGAAATTGCATTTTTGTGAAAATTTTTTGAAGCAGGAAATATCCAGTGTGACATGTACTGTATGTAAGGTGTCATTTACATACATGTGTTGTTATTGTTCTTGTACAACAGTGGTCATTATCTTATTTTTTAAAAGTTTTATTTTTTGCCAGTGCATGGTTCCATAAACTGTGCTATACAATTATTATGCAATAATAAAGGCAATTATACAGAACTCATTGCTCTAGTGATTTTTTCTTTTCAACCCTGGGAAAACATTCACTAGAGAGAGAGATATTCACTAGGGAGATAGATAAGAAAGTAGAGAAAGGAAGAAAGTGAAGATTTTTAAGAGGGAGAACTGGCACGGAAGGCATACATTCATTACATCACAATAAAGTAGATTCTTAATACAAATATATATATATATATATATATATATATATATATATATATATCTCAATATCCAGAGATGTTGGATGATTCCCTTTAGCTACATGTCCTTAGAGCCACAGTCTCATGCCCTGACGTGTGTTTCAAATGCCCATTTTTAATCCGACCCAGATAGCCAATCAAGCAAGGGTTGAGATGAGTCCTGTTTCCTATTTGAGTATGACTTATTTTTATAGTATCCACAGTGTCCAGATAGCGGCAAATTTACTCTAGTATAGTAGATTTGTTCCAGAATAGGTAGTGCTTCTTCCACAAGAGTTATCCAAAAGGCAATCGTGGGTGGATGTTCCTCTTTCCACTTGATAGCAATAGCCTTCTTGGCATAAAAAGGTAAGCAGTGTTTTTTCTGTATGAGAAGTGGTTGTATCTGAGAGGAGTTGTCATTATCTTTATATATCTAATAGTTTTGGATACCAGCATCCCACATTAGATTATATTTAGATGAGGATGTCATATAAATATGTCTGCTGGGCCCTTGAACAGGCAGGGAGCCATAAACATCAATTGAAGAGCTACATGCATCTGTGATAATTAACTGTTGATTAACAATTTGGAATTATAAGTTTGGTATAATTTGCTGCATGTCAAATTAGACTTAGCAGTCAACCTTTGATGTCAACTGACTAATGTTCTTATTAGTTACACAGTGATTCTAATCCTGCCCTCTCTAGAGTTGCTTCGCCTAAACAATAACTATTAAGGGCAGATTTATAAAAATGTAAGTTTCGATTTTAATAATTAAAAACTCACCCACGTTCTATTCATTCCTATGGGATTTTTGGAAGCGTATTTCAAATGATGAGTTCTTACTTTCACCCATTGAAAAATACTTGAGAAAGGGCACTTGAGAAAGCGGGAGCAACCCCCGAAACGTTGTGTGGAGATCTCAAAAAAACACCCCAAGGGTTTTAGCACATTTGCTGTTGTGAATGCCATCTGATTTTCTTTTAGTATATATGGACTTTTGAAACTTTGTTTAGCAGGGTTTCCAGTTTGTGCACCTCCATTCATTCCACACAGAACTGAGGATTTTAAGTCATAATAAATCTGCCTTTAATATAATTTAGACATGATTTCAGTCTTTTAGATCAAAATTGTTTGCAGTTGGTCCTCATTTTTATTTTATGGGAATTAACTTAAAGATGTTTCTTTGAATAAAGGAAAAGGGCAGAATAAATTAAAGGTGACATGTAGGATAAATGAAAAACCCCTAATTTTGTAGGCAATTATAAGTTATATATGTTGTTGCTTTTACATGGTGTTAAAAATGTATATTATATATGAACTCCAACTTAAAAGTTTATAAGAGACGCTATTTCTGTTATACACTAGGGGGCAGATTCATTAAGGGTCGAATTTCGAAGTTAAAATTACTTCGAAATTCGACCCTCGAATTGAAATCCTTCGACTTCGAATATCGAAGTCAAAGGATTTAGCGCTAATCGTTCGATCGAACGATCGAAGGATTTTTCGTTCGATCGAACGATTTTCATCAAACGATCGAAGGAAAATCCTTCGATCAAAAAAAGCTTAGCAAGCCTATGGGGACCTTCCCCATAGGCTAACATTGACTTCGGTAGGTTTTATCCGCCGAAGTAGGAGGTCGAAGTTTTTTTTAAAGGGCAAGTACTTCGACTATCGAATGGTCGAATAGTCGAACGATTTTTACTTCGAATCGTTCGATTTCGTTCGAATTCGAACGAATTTAACCAATTCGATGGTCGAAGTACCCAAAAAATACTTCGAAATTCGATTTTTTTTCATTCGAATTCTTCACCCGAATTTTGTGAATCGGCCCCTAGATGTTAACTCACACAAATCAAAAATGTGATTGAAATATTTTTTACTTTTCAGAGTGTAATCACTCCTGAAAAATAATGGCAACAACTTGACTTACCTGATGTTATTTAACAGGGTCGGTGTAAAATCCATAGCTCTTGTATAAAAGTACCAGCATGCCAGTGCTATATATGTTATGATTCTGCCAACGTGCAGCATGGCAAGCTCAAAGTCACCGGCACTTATTATAGTGGAACAGGGAAATTAAAGTCATGGTCTTCCAGCTGCCATCCCTACAGCTGGAAGGCTTTGACTGTGACTCCCCTGCTTTATAGACATTTAAGATGCTCTACTCTTTGAATAAAACGTACACTCGACTGCATTTAAATAAATTAAAATTGTGTGCAAAGAAATTGTCACTTTGCCTTTGTGACCTTTTTCTGGACTTAGTTTGTTGTAAGAGTACAATTTGCTTTTGGGGAATTTTTTTGCATAGCCAAAATTCAAAGCATACCTGCAGATATTTTGAATTTATCATCCAATATTACTAAGCAAGATAAAGTTTATTTCACTATATAAAGTTTATTTCACTGGAAAAAATGTTTAGATTTTGTAATAGGAACTATTTTTTTTATCCAAGGCTTCAAAAATCCATGTTGGGAGGGAGAAGGGAATAATGTGCAAGAGTACACTATGCAGAATTTTCTTTTATTATATTGGCCAATGGCCATCCCAAACCAGTAAATGTTGATCTGTGTCTGTTTCTCAAAACCTGTGGATAAGGTTAACAATTTCTTAAGGCTTTATGTATATATTTGTACTCTGTCTCTTGATACCAATACACCTAGGTGTTTTATACTTGTGACTTTTACAGATTTATGCTAGTGCCAGATGATGTATTATAGCAACCTTATCATGATGATTCTTGTGATTCACATTAGAAAACCTTTTCACTTTAATGAAGGTAGTAAAAAAGGAGGCATAGTACACAAAGGAGCTGATTCAGAAAATCCTCAAAAAAAGAGTAAACATTGAGTAGAAACAATAGCATGTCTGAAAGCAGTTCTATCATGAAGTGCTGGCTCTTTCTGAAAGCACATGACCAGGCAAAATGATGGGAGATGACTGCCTACAGACCAATATTACAACTAAACAAATACACCTGTTGGTTTAGGAATAACATTTTATATGGTAGAGTAAATTATCTACAGTGTAAACAGTGCAATTTAGAAATAAAAAATGGCTCCATAAAAATCATGGCAGTATCCCTTTAAATCAAAAAGTAATGTTGCAACATACAACTTAATATTAAATAATATAATGGCTACTTTTTTTAGCCTCACTTGGTCAACATTCCAACTCCGATTAACTCTGTCTTGCAGTACACCTATATTGTAGGCTTTTTGTTTTACAAGCTGTAACTGGCCTGGGCTTCTTTCCATATAGCAGAATGTTGGCAGAGGTTTTTCTTTTTCCTCTTCATTCTTAAACTCACAAGCACTGCAACATTGTTTCAGGCTTTTAACTAAAAAAACGCGCGCACAGAAATATATTTCATCCTGCAAGATAAAGGGTAAAGTAGCAATAACTTAAAGAGGGGGCATTGCATTGAAGTTGATTCCTTTTGGTAATAAATCTACGAGCTCAAGACAATCTAGGTCTAAACAGTAAAGGAATTTAATCAATACAGCACACAGCAACAATATTAACAACTTCAATGGCCACCTGGTATTTTCTGGATAATTGATATTTATGAAATTTCTTTATACTTAAGTCTACTAGAAAATCATGTAAACATTAAATAAACCCCATAGGCTGGTTTTGCTTCCAATAAGGATTTATTACATCTTAGTTTGGATCAATTACAAAGTGCTGTTTTATTATTACAGAGAAAAAGAAAATATTTAAAAATTTGGATTATTTGGATAAAATGGACTATTATGAGAGAAGGCCTTTCTGTAATTTCGGAGCTTTCTGGATAATGGGTTTCTGGATAACGGATCCCATACTTGTTTATGTGTGTGTGTGTGTGTGTGTGTGTATATATATATATATATATATATATATATATATATATATAGACAAATACAAGAGTCCTCTGCACTCAACCCATTATCAATATATTTAAGACAGAGACATTTTGTGCATACTGCTACTAAAAAATACCTTACACTTTAAACAAAACAGGGATTGTTTGTCCATATATTGCAATATATTTAAGCTGGCCAACTACGTCAAAGTCATCCCATATCTGGCCATTTCTACGCTCAATTTTGATCTGATTCAATAAGAATTCTATTGCTTCATTATACATTTTACAAAGGGACTAGGTTTTACCTGCAACTTACTTGCTGCTTTCAAAGTAAAACTCACAAACTTGGCTGCCCTTTTATTAGACACCAGTGGGATCACCTGACTATAGTTGGGAAGGGTGGGAGCTACAACATGGAGCTGGTCACTGCTCCTGTATAACTATAACAAACAAGGGAAAGTTGTGCTCACCACTAATTTTCAAAACCATTAGTCGGGGGTGCAATGAGGCTGTGACCACAAAATACAAATAGTCCTCTGCACTCAACCCATTATCAATATATTTAAGACAGCGACATTTTGTGCATACTGCTACTGAAAAATGCCTTACCCTTTAAACAAAACAGGGATTGTTTTCCATATATTGCAATATATTTAAGCTGGCCATATATATATATATACACGCACAAAAATATATTTTCCCCCTTGGTTTTGGAAGAATAGCTTTGACTGAGTTTTAGACAGATAAATTACCCTTTTAGTGCGTTTTTAGTTACATTTTTTAGATGACAGATTTTTTCTTCCAGTTATGCAATAAAGAAATGATTTTACAAAGGAACAATCTTCTGGTGCATTCTCAGACACAGAGACATAGTTTATTGCTTGATTCAGTATGGGTCAATGTGCTGCTGTGTAGGTTACTTTAGCAAGAGGAACTTAGAATTTATTGCCAAACGAAGGCCAATTTGTCCGTCTGCTGTTCTTAGTACTTATGTTTCAAAAGTTATTTTCCTTAAACTTCTTTCCAAATAGATCATTGTGTCCCAGACAGTTTCAAATTAATTGTTTTTTTCTTATATCTCTTGTCAAATGTTTATTCCTTCATCATACTCCATCAAAAAGTGCTGTATATGTGTACACTCACTATACAGTAGATCATTGTGGTTGTGTCTGGCTAGTGACCAGGCTTAGACGAAAAACTTACATTCTAATATTTTCAATATTTTCAATGCCATCACAGGTACATTCTGACTCATTATTGTGAATGAATGTGATTTAATGCATATACTTTTGGCAGAGCAATTGCGTGTGGAATTTACATTGCGTATATTACATTTAATTATAAATAAATATTAGTCATGCTGGTTTGCTTAATTATAGCAGTACTATCTGCTCTACATGAACTGTATAAACTGTAGGTATATTTATGTTTTTGTTCATTATAAATAACGAAATAATTGCACAGATTTTCTATTCTTAATTGGGTAGCATGGCATGTTTTAAAAACAACAATATATTGCTCATATTTCTCAATGGTATTTTCTGCATTGCAATAGGTATCTTTGAAAAAATTCAGCTAGAATCAGTTTCAATTTATAGAGTATGGTTGCTAAATTAGGCTGCAGTTGGGGAGTAGGCATGGAAAGGTACTAAATTAAAATTGAACTACAATTATACTTGATGCCCCACACAAATATGTTCCTTAGTTATCTTATAAGCTCTAAAAAAGCTCTAAAAAAAGGGTTGTTGGATAGTTTTCTTGCTCACGGCACAAAGAGAATTTGCCTTTAAAATATCTCCTGGCAGAGCATTGCACCTCTTTTATAAAACGATTTTCCTTCAATCACAAATTGCCTAGAAAGCCTATGGGGACCTTCCCTATACTAACAATCGGTTAAAACGCCTCATTAACATTTTTATAAACAAGTTAAAACAAAAACATTTATTTTACACAGTTATATATATATAAATAGTAGCTTAATGCCAACATAAACTAAACAATACAAATGAATCTTTACCTCCCTTTGCATTACTTTGCTAGTATATGCTGAATTAATGTGTCAATATTAGAGGTTTGCGTGAATTTATCTTATAAAGGGGAAATAAAGGCCCCATGCCCCCTCGCCAATTGTATCACCGACTCTGACAAATCTGTGCCCCCATAGCATGTTCAGAACTACAGAGCTGCTCTGAAGTGTTTAGCTGTGTCCTTTCTGTTCCCAACATGCATCTGGCTAATCAGCAAGCAGCACAAGCATACTGGCAGCCAAATTGTGATTTTAGGCTATTGCGCATGTTCCTAGTTGAGATAAATGCTGAAAATGCAGATTATGTTGCCAAAGGTGGGGGTGTGGCTATGCAGCTCTGGATACACTACTGGGAACAGTTTTATGCAAGTGTAACTGATGATATTGGGTTGGCAGTATAGAGGATCTGTGCACTAGTACTAAAATTAAAAATCTGCCATGAGGTTTTACTTCTCCTTTAACAGGAGACAACACCTAATGGATATGTAGGGCAGTGATAAATGTATCCCCATTTCCTTTGCATTCCCTAAGAATTGGGGACCCTTAGTTTAAGGAAGGGAGCAATTCCCCGTTTCTGGGTCACAATATGACCCCTAGCTAGCCCAGGTTTGACAACTAAATGGCACTGTGTAACAATATATAATGACTGATATAATGACTGTGCCTACGGTTTCAGTGCTTTTGCCAGGGGTTTTGGGAAGCCCTTATTAGTGCAGGACTAGTAAGAGGAGTGATATAAGGGATTAGATCCAAAGGGCATTGTTAACTTGTTAGGGAACCAGAGCCAGGGTACAGGGACAGATAAATCCCACCTGAGTTCCACATAAGAGGTGACCCCAGAGGAACCAGAGGAAATTTTGTGTAGACTGACATTCCCCTCTCAAGTACTACAAGAGGGAAGACTCTGCTATTGGTCACTATTGTGAGTATACACCAACTACTGTTCAATGAATAATATCTTTATTGTTGTTCTATTCTCCCATGTGTATCTGTTCAAATAAATCAGTTCTTTGGTTAAGTTGCCAGAACCACTGGCGCCCATTCTTTTATAATGCTGCAGAGTACAGTGTGTTATACCCTGCCTCCACATTGTTGCAAGGGATCATCCCCTGAGAAATAAAGGTCTCATCCAGAGCAAATATTGGGGTAAAGCTACAAGTTAGAGTAACAATGCCATTCATTTTACTATAGCCTTGCATATATAACTCATGTGATACTGCACCCATCTATTGTGAGATGATAAATTAACTATTTTCTTATATTAGCCTTTAAAGAGGCAGGGAATCTCTTTCTCTGAAAGGCACATTCATTAGTTTAAGGCACCTGATGGTACATGGATGTTTATGCCTTTGTAAAAGGTATAAAGTTATAATACACAAAAGTCGTGAATATCCTATAAATTATATCATTATAATACACAAAAGCTATGAATATCTTGTAAATTATATCCTTATAAACGGTAAGTTCTGATGTCATCAGTTATAAATGGCGAGTTCTGATGTCATTTCTGTCACATGACTCACTGAACCTTGTGTATTATAATAAATAAAGTACCCCCTGTTGCAAAATATGAGGCTATTAGAAGTCACCTCGGAGTACTTCTAATATCCTTATATTTTACAAGAGGGGGTACTTTATTCACTATATAATGCACCACCAAATACAATTTGGGCAATAGAACAAATTCAGATCTTATAATTTGTTTCCTGTAAGACTATATTTTCCAGGAATATTTCCTGCTCTGCTATTGCAGAGGGAACCAATATGAGGTAGGAACTACCTGATTCACCAGTTCCGTCTGCAGGATTAAGAGAATGTTCTTGTTGTCTTTCAGGTTGTAATCCTTTTCCTAATGGTAAACTTATGAAAAATTGTTGATATGCCACTGCAAACTAATTTTATACTGTCCTATGCTGAGCACCAAAAAAACCTCATACTTTGTCTGTGTTTATGCACTCAAATCTGTCCTTCAAATGCATGTCCAACACATTAAAAAATACTGCAGGAAATCCAACAAATCCATCTCTAATATTGTCCCATTATCACCACACTTCCCTCTTAAATGTTCCAGACATCTGTATCAAATCTTTTTAAGAAGATTTAGATGTGCTTTTTTATTTAAGTAACTGAAAGCCTGAATGTCCAGGTTACAAAGCTGTTTTCTTTTTAAAATAAAATGTAATATTATTGATTTACTTCTACAGAAAAGATTTCTGCAATAGAATAATAATAAATTGCCAAAGGCTGTCATTTAGAAATAAATATAATCTACACAAGAGAAAACTTTAGTTCCATAGCAACACATTTATAATTCAACAGTCCAAAGTGGTCAGTTTGCCTTTTTTTAATTCTTGTTCTCCTCTAAAATAGCTGCATCTTCAGTATGTAAAGTTCCGAGTTTTATTGTAAAGGTTTGGAAATTCCTAAATATAGCTACTGTGTCAAGTCTATTGTATGAATAAGAGGTGAGAAATATCTTTAGTCACTATTCTTTCCTCTTCTCTTTCTGAGCTTGAGGCAATGATTAGATTACACAGTTACAAACTAGTTGGCTTTTCTTGTGCAAAGAATAGGCACAGAGTCACTGATATTCCAAAAACTGTAGAATTTGCAGTTAAAATGTGGTGAAAAATATAAAGTTAAAAAAATTCTTTCCATGCTAAGAAGTAGTTATCAAAGTACTAGAACTTCGTGTAATTGTTTTTACACTTCCTGTTACCAGTATGGTCCTTTCCTTACTCAAGCCTTTAAAATTTGTTTTGAATCTTGTACTTCAGGTCTAGTTTTTATATTCTCTCTTATCCTACTTATTCTAATATAACACAGTTCACTATACACTGCATATAGATAACCATCTGTATAACAAGATCTTTTCAGAGTAGTGGAAAAATATAGCACTATAGAAAGTTATGACTTTTTATGTTTTTCTTCTCTGTTCAAAGCAACTAAGCCCAATGGTACTTATCTCCTTACTCTTATATCTCATTATAGCCTTCCCAGTACGTCTACATCCTATGTATTTATAGAACCTTATCTTCTGCCTAGTGCTGCACCATACTTTTGAAATATCCTACTTCCCAACATAATGTGGCACTACTTTACTTTAATAGAAAACATCTGTCAAGGAAAGATTTCCAGCAGTTCAACAGACAGCTCCATTGTAACCATTAAAGGCAATATGGCTGCTTCAGTAAAGTAGCACACAGTTACAAAAATATGACAAAATCATTATTCTTTTTGCCCATAATTGACCAATCTTTCCCAGCATTCCATCATAATAGTACTATCCACAATTTGATACAAATCTTTTCACCTGATTCAAGCAGTGCAAACCAGTATTGAAAAGCTTGCATTTTGTATCCATTATGTAAGGGGTGTCAGGTGATCCCACTGGTGTCTAATAAAAGTGCAGCCAAGTTTGGGAGTTTTACTTTGAAAGCAGCAAGTAAGTAGAATTCTTAATGAATCAGATGAAAATTAAGTGTAGGACTGGCCAGATATGGGATGACTTTGACGTAGTTGGCCAGCTTAAATATATTGCAATATATGGACAAACAATACCTGTTTTGTTTAAAGGGTAAGGCATTTTTCAGTAGCAGTATGCACAAAATGTCTCTGTCTTAAATATATTGATAATGGGTTGAGTGCAGAGGACTCTTGTATTTGACTATATGTATTTTGTGGTCACAACCTCAATGCACCCCCGCCTAATGGTTTTAAAAAATAGTGGTGTTATTCCAACGTTCGGTCTTCCTTGAGACCTTGACATGATATATATATATATATATATATATATATACACACATATATATAGAATCCATGGAGGAGCCGGCACTCTCGTCACTATGTGCAAACGTGCCTGGGGGCAGTGTCCAAATTCAGTACATTTAACTCACAAAAGGTCCGCACTCTCAGGACTTACTTGAAAATAAAAAATGTTTTATTAAAAGACTAACGTTTCGGCCTCTCCGAGGCCTTTCTCAAAGTATATATATATATATATATATATATATATATATATATATATATATATATATATATATATATATATATATATATATACAGGCAGTGTATTAAAACCTATATTGGAAAGGCCCCTTATGATGGCATATAGGAGGGTTGTTAGCCTGCGTAATCTGCTAGTCAAGATGGACCCGACAGATTGTTACCAGAAATCAAAGACTGGTTGGTTGTCAGATAGAAAGAAGGCGTGTTTTATGATGTCCAACCTGTACATCATGTCAATTTATGACTCCAGGCCAGAGTTTTAACCATCCACATACGGGTAGACGTTTTGCCATCAGATCACAACACATGCACCACCACTCATGTTATTTATTTGATCACCTGCCCTTGTGGCCTTTCTTATGTAGGTAAGATTGATTTCACCCTGCGTCTGCGAATGTATGCACATTGGTCAGCAATAAACACTGCTTTTAGGGACAATCATACATAGAAACCGGTGGCTAAACACTTTTTAGAAAAAGGCCATCATTTACCCATGTTTAAATATATTGGCATTGACCACATAGGAGGGGGGGGGGGTGATAGGTCTAAGATGCTTCTTCAAAGGGAGTGGTTTTGAATTAACAAATTAAACACTCTAGTGCCACACGGTCTCAATAAACAGTTGTCCCTAACTTGTTTTTTAAATCAGAGATAATTCTGTGCTATTATTATGTCAGTTCTGCAAGTGGAATTAAGATTGATACATAGTACTGTTATCCTAGTGGTTTGTAAAAATTGTATCAAGTTTTGTACACATATGTAATGTTGTTGCGATTTAATGATAGGGGATACATATTTGTTACTATGGCACTCTAAATTCACGTTACTTTAAGATGTGTGTCAGTGACTTCATTTCCAGTTATGCTCTATGTGTGTATAAAGCATTGTTTTTAACAACAGGTGGGATCTTGATAACGGTCCAAGACCGAGACCGAAACGTCGATCCTTGCTTTACGCTTTTAAGATTTTGATAAATCCGGTGTGCACTGCTTACAGCTATAGACGTGTATATATATATATATATATATATATATATATATATATATATATATATATATGTGTGTGTTTTTGAACATTCATATTAAATACAGAGTTAAATATATTATCTAAACAATAGGATATGAAACAGCTGAGCTACATGTCCATGTGTTATTTATTACTGAGAAGGAAATGGGCAGTGCTGGATGAAAAAAACTCAATCCAGATGGCCTGTATAATAAAACTGAAGTTTTGATTGTATCTGGAAAATAATTAAAATAACTCACGTTTAAACACAGTCAATGAGTAAAAAGTAAAATGGAATGCCTACTACTTATCCTGACAGCTCACGGTATATCAGAAATTGTGGCTGGCTTGATGGGGAAGTATACAGGTGTTACTCTGTGACTAACGGCTAAGTAGCAATTATAGCACTGTAATCATTTATAGGATTGCACAATTCTAGTAAGGTTTAATATGCAATTGCATATTCATTTCATCATGTGCCATTTGTGAAAATGGTGTGTAATTAGGTGAGAGTTTGTGGACTGTGATCAAATTATACTACAATTAACATTGCATTCATAGCCTGACTCCAGATGACAAAATAGGGACAAAAGAATGAACATACCAAGCATTACACAATAACCAGAGCAAAATTACGGAAGAATAATTGGAGACAAAGAGATTTTATTAGCCAAAACAATGATATTATGAGACAAAATGATAATTATACCATTGGACTAAAAACTAACACAATTACAAAGGAAACATGCAAAATAGAATAGAAGATATTCACAGATAAGAAGCCATAAATGTATGTGAGTTAATTGGTACATGTTTACACGCAGGCTTGTGTTGCTATTAGTGATTGCAGGGGGTAGAACCTGTTTATTATGCATCATGGTGTGCGGGGGGGTTATTAATGCAGTCACCTATGGAAACCAGTCAGACAAATGTAAATGCAACTTCACCAACACAGTGATAATAGCTAATATCTGATTTGGTTTGTATGGGTTATTCCACTGGAGCATTTGCAACATGTTAGTAAATGTGCATCTAATAAAAATACTTTTAGTAAGTATTAAGTATTTTTTTTTGGATGGCAGTTACCAGTAAAGGTAGAGAGGGGTAACAGAAAACTTATGATACCAAAATGTCACAATTAGTGATACACTGATTCAGTTCAGGAGCAGTCAAGACAAGATAAGTGATTTGGTGGGTTGTAAAGGCAAATGCTATTGATATTATGGTCCAGATGCAGTTCATGAGCATATTATGACACTTGATAAAGCAGTTTAATGGGTAACATAACACATTTTTCAGGATGAAAATCGTACAGGATGATGCCCCATCCTGGGTCCCCTTAGTAGATGTAGGTGTCAGGAACCAGGGGCCACTACAGACCACTAAAAGCCCCTGGCCCTTTAAAGGATTAGTGAGTTAGACATTCTATTATCAAATTTTAAGACTATTTACTGTAATCTATTAATTATATTTAATTTATTAAATAGACCCTTGTCTGTCTACTGCTTCCCTTATTTATCATGCCAGAAAAAGGCGACATCCCTTATCCCTGCACACTCAGTAGACCACACAGACAGCTTCCCACCATTATTCTACCTTTGAATACATGTGTTGAATAGGTATGAACCAAAGTTTTAACTTGTTTGGATGCCTTATAGGAATTGCCATTAGGAGGGATGAGCAACACCATGTTTTGCCACAAAAAAATGCCCTTAGGGGGAAATGTAATAAAATTTGTAAAAAGAACAAGTTGCAGAAAAATGTTATATTCTTCATTAGGCTTTTATTGCATTGTGAATCTTAATTGTGCATTGCGAACCTTTAACACCTGCTTGAAGATGAAGTATACTTTTGGAGCAAACGATAAAACTTTTTTTATTAAGAAGTTTTATTACATACACTGCACACTATAAAATTCACAATCCTACTGTCGTGTTGCATGAAAAAACGCCCATGTGATTTTCAGTGTAGCGAAATTGGTCCAATTTTCCCATCACTAATTGCCATCACGACACTCTTTCATTGCTCATGTGATCAAACATGTATAAAAACTTCATATTACTTTATTTCTCACAAGCTCCAAAAATGTCACATATACAATTAAATATATTTTGCAGTAATAATGTATGAAATGTATAGATTTCCTTCATAGTTGTGTAGCTATGAAAATTTTCTTAATTTTCCACAATTATTTTTGCATTTGTCTCAGCTGACTTATGGATTTCCTTCTCACGCTAACAAGGTTTTTTGGGGGTTTTTTACAGCTCAAACAACACCTTATCTCAGGTGTTTTCCTATCTCTTTTTTACATAAGCCCCAAGGTACTGTACAATTACAGATACACATGACTTTTTTAATTACCTAACCTACAGTTTTGCACTGATGTGAGAAACCCACAGTGACAAAGAACATTTGATCGTTAATGAGGTGTGTGCAACCCATTAAGTATTCATACGCTTCCATTTGTTCGCAGTCACAATATCACAGAACACTCACTTGATGGTAAATTTGCAGTCACTTTTAATGACATTCATTGGCAAAGAAAATAGTGGAAGCCAAATGAGATGTATTTAACAACAAGATGTGTAATCAATAAACAAGCAAAATAGAAGAAAATCTAAACTAAGAAGTTCATATAAGTAACTGTAAAATAACTGTTTTTTTTTCTGGGTTGGGATGACTATTATAAACCACTTGGGTTTCTGATTTTTTGATATTGACTTGAATGATAGGGATGCTCAGGCCACATTTACTAAATAAAGTGAATATTTATATGCGGAATATAAAAACACCATTACTTAAAAGTTGCTTTTCTTAAATGCTCATGTTACTTTCCTAGCTCCTCTCTATTTTCAGACAATATATTGAAAGATAATTGTTATATAATATTGTTCTATAGGCAGTTTTTAACATATTTTTACTTGCCAACTAAATAACTGTATTCACTGAGGATGTGCAACATGTTTACCTAAGAATGAGCAGGCAGTTCACCAAAAGAGTTCTTTAGTGCTTTGTTCACTTGTAATGGATCTTGAGTGCCTTCCTCAAGCAAACACTGGTGAATCGACTGTTTTCTGAACTTTTCATAAATATGCCTCATGGTGAAGCAAGTTAAAAACACTCTTTATTCATATATTAAAAGTTGAACTCAAAAACAGTGTCTGCAAGTTTTGAATGTCAGATGTAAACTTAAGGAGGCCATTCATGGGCCAATAGACCAACCAAGACGGCAACTTATTGGCCAGCATACGGGGCCCTCTGACGGGCTTCCCCCGACTGATATCTGGCCGAAAATCAGGTGGATGTTGATTGATCCCAGTGCTTCCCCTGCATACCCAGTGTTGTGATTCGATCCTGGGGACCTAGGGCACATGATCGGATCAGCCCAATGTTGCCCACTCAATTGAGGCAAGATCTGCTCATTTGGGACCTCTCCAAATGAGTAGATTCGCACATGTATAACCACCTTTAGTCATAGACTCGTTTAGTCTATCCCTTAATTGGGGGGGGGTTATTGAATTCATTTTTTTTAATTTAAATAGTTGTAGCAAGTAGATGTTACATATTAAAGAGTCTACAGTGAAATATGTATCTTTGTTTTACATTCAAAAAATTAACAGTTCTGTTATAACAATATCTTCACAACAATAGCTGCATAAGAGGGGAAGGGTAAGAAATGTGTTTGTCATTGACATGTGTAAATAATACCAACAACTGAGACCTAGAGAGTTCTGCTTAATTATATTAAATATTGGTCACACATTTTGAGTAGGCATTTAAAGAATATAATGTAGGCCTATACGTGGTTACGTTAAGGGTTGGGAATGGGGTTGGATGTTTTCCCGATAAATTCTTTCCAGATTAACCAAACAGTGATATAGTCTAGATACTGTAGTTATTATGTAATGAAGCTTTGATTTCTTCCATATGACAGATATCAGTCACAATTTGATACCAATGTTCTATTTTAGGTAGGTCTTTAGTCTATCCTTTAGTGTAATTTCATTTTGCAATGTTCAAACCTGCTACACATGAGTCCTAATAGTGACATTTCTATAGAACATCCTTCTGGCAACCATGGATAAAAATTGTAAATAACCCACTATGGCAAAAACTCCACATCCAAGTGGTTCCACTAAATGGGGGCTGGTATACAACATACAGGGCTCATATCAAATCAAACTACATGCATGTACAATAAAATAATGGCTTAGTCTGGATAGTAATAAAAAGAAACAAACAGAAAAAGGCACACTTAAGGCTGCAAATTATTCCTAGTTATAAAGCTACTGCACAATTATCTACCCAACTCACAGAGGTCTTGCATAGTTTTTTGCATCCGTTCCATATGAGGTACCTCTACCCTAGTAACTCATAGTTGAATTATGATTCTGTTCAGTTCATGTAATAATATACACTCAACAGTTTCACAGTTGCTTTCACTGAGCAGGAGATAAGCCAATGGGACAGAAACCTGAATCCAAATACAGCAGATTTACTTTATACTGCATTCTCCTGAGGTTACTGTTGTATGATTTTATAGTTTGCATATATTTTTTCATGTTAAACATAACTGATTTTCTAGTGCACAGACTTACTGTAAAATGCACGTGTCACTATTTTAGGATTTGGCTTTTGAAGGATACAAATTATGCATGTGGATTATCATCAACCACCCAAAGCCGGGTGTTCAAATAGGGGTCCAGTATAGCCAGGAAAACTTTTCTTCAGATTGTAGAATAACATTGGTTAAGTATACCGTGCCGCATTTAATGACGGTTAACTTTAGAATGTATTTAGCCCTTGGTTTGTGAGACTGGTGTTTTCTGTGAACAGTGCAATAACTCAGCTGCTTTGCAACAGTACATTATTCGATGCAAATGCTGAATATATACAACAACGGGTACGTGGCTACATTTCTCAATACATTTATATTGATTTAAATTTATGGGGTTTATTCTGTGGGATGAAACTGACATTTTGTTTATTGAATCCATAAGCTAAGACCCTTGGCATATCAGGCATGCAAGAGAAAATGCCAAAAGAATAATAAAAAAGGCATGTCTTTTATTGGCAGGATAGCAACAATGTATTGCCTCTTTTTGGGATTGTTAAATCTTAAAGGTTAAATCATTTACTACTTACAGATGGCGCAGAATGCCTTTACACTTCACATCAGTTAGCAAAAAATATTTAGCAACCCTGTTAAGTCACATCTGTTCATTGGAAAGAAATTAGCACTAAAAATTCAGATGAATTAGCTTTTGCTCTGCCTGTGTGTCCTCTGCAGCAACTGTGAATGATAAAGATATAAATATGCAGAAGCAATACTAGATTAGTAGTGTATGTGTGTGTCTGTATGTGTGCATGAGCTTCTTTATTAACACAATTAAAGAAAGTAACATTTCAAAAAAATGTCACGTCAGACATATATTATGCATTGCTTCAACAGGATTGCTTTAATAGTAAGATGAATTGTTCATGGATAATAACGACTATATGAATTTTCTTTGCTTGTGTGCCTTTCTCCATTGTGGCTTTGCATCTTGTCTGATGAGATCGTGGCCTTTAATATTTTCCAGTCATATTTGCATAGTTACTGTACCTATGTTGAAGACATACATCTATGCATTTGAACCACAAAAGATTATTCAAACAGTATAGCTAAGGAGAAATGAATTACAAACCAAAGACTGACAGATCCTACTGTCCTACTGCATATTGTCTTCAAGGTTTCTTCTTGAATGTCATTGGGGCTCATTTATAAACTGCGCAAGGCAGATTCGCAAAAAGTGTGGTGTAAACAGAACTGCGACTTTTTTTCAAAATGCAAATGTCTATAAGAGCTTTTGAAAGAGCTCGCAAATTGCAAATATTTATGTGCACACACTGAATTATGCCACAACTTTGGTGGCAGAAAAAATATTCGCCAAACAGTTTTGCAAATTTAAGTTACTGTCAGCGCTATTTTCGCACACAACACCCTCGCACAGTGGGCACACTCACGCAAAACCCACCTCATTTGTGAAAAAGCATTCTCATTTCGAATTAGCAAAAACCAGAAAGACGGGCACAGCAGTACAATTTTTTAGCGTTCAGGAAAAACGCCAATAAATATGCGCTGCACAAACTTTGTAAATGACCCCCATTGTCTATTATTATTATTATACCTTACTGTACTAGTGTTATGGATCTTGAAGGAAAGTAAACAAAGACATTTGACCAATAAGGGCAGTGTCACATGGGGATATTTTTGGGTGGTCTGCCACATACTGTACTTTTCCCCTACTGAAAATACAACCTAAATGGGCTTATGTAATAAACAGAAACAAAGGGCAGATTTATCAAAATGTGAGTTTAGTGCTTAATAGATAAACACTCACCAATGTTCTATTCATTTTAGAACCATATTTATCAAACAGTAAGTACTAGTAGCTGTGTCACCCATTAATAAATACCCATAGAAATTAATCGATTGTGGGTGAGTATAATTTATTAATCTCTAAACTCATATTCTGATAAATCTGACCCCAAGTTTGCTCAGGTGCAGTAACCTATAGCAACCAGCAGGTAGCATACACTGGTCACCTGTTTAAAAGTAAACATCTTATTTGTCATTGGTTACCGCTCTTTGGCAAACTTAGTGCCTTATATTACATATGGGGGAAAATGTCCAAACTGAGTTTTGAATCCATGTGCATTGTTGACAGTCATTACATGGAATGAGTTCCGTTTGCCTATATTTTGCATATATCTTTATGAAAAATGTTAAAAATTAGAATAACAGTACAGGTATGGAATCTGTTATCTGAAAAGCCATTGTACAGAAAGCTCAGAATTACGGGAATCTCTCATAGGCTCTGTTTTACTCAAATAATTCAAATTTTTAAAAAATTATTTCCTTTTTGTCTGTAATAATAAAACAGAACCTTGTACTTGATCTCAACTAAGATACAAATAATCTTTATTGGAAGGACAACAATTCTATTGGACTTAATTAATATATAGATTATCTTTTAGTAGACTTAAGGTATGGAGATCCAAAGAGTCCCAGAAGTCTGTGTATGTGTATATATATATATATATATATATATATATATATATATATATATATACATATATATATAATGTTTATTTTTATAGATAACCTACATGCTGGGTTCATATTAGAACTGTTTCTTCTGGGTAAAGATTTAGCAAAATATTCAGGGTGGCATATTTATGTGTATTTAGTTTTACATGAAAAAAAAGTGTACATTTGGCCTAAAATAAAGCAGCTATTTATGAAGCTGTGACTTTTATTCTATTTCTGAGGTCCCCTTTGGTATAGATTCTGTATGGAGAGACTCTAGTGTGCTATTTATAATACGGCATACACCAGAGTTGCAGCACAGTTTACTCCAAAAGATTCATTTATCAAAGCATATGCATTAAAATTGCCATTATTTTTACCGTAGAAGCAATATTTTCCCCAGAATTCCAATAAAATACAGTATGAGATGTTATCCAGAATGCTCAGGGGTTTTCCAGATAACAGATTATTCAGATTTTTTATCTTGATAGATTAATTTTACTAGAAAATCATGTAAACATAGAATAAACTCAGTAGGCTTTCATTATATCTTAAAAAATATCATCCAAATTTGGATTATTTGGATAAAATGGAGTCTATGGGAGACAGCCTTTCTGTAATTTGGAGCTTTCTGTATAATGGGTTTCTGGATAATGTATCCAATATCTCTAGTGTGTGCCTACTAAGTGGCTGACTGGTGAATTGCTCGCAAGTTGTGTGTTTTATATGTGTTTAATAATGCCCATAGGGGTGCAAAGTGTGGCATTGCTGATGCAACATCGCTTATAGAGCCAGAAAAATGTCAGTGTTCGATGAAATTGTTGCAAATCAATTGGTTGTGCAGGTGCAACCTGCAGAGGGAACCCTAGAAATTCCACTTTCTAAGACAGATTTTATATCCAGACATGAATTTTGTCTGTGTGCCCTGCACCCTGTGTCTTGTTCAGAAAAGAGAATCCACCAGCCCCAGCATATTGGTGCAATTCCATTTTACAATTTCCAGCTCATTTGGTGCTTGTGATCATAAATGAGCCTTGAAAAGAGAAATCAGTTGAAGTGTACAGGAGTAAACTGTCACAGATTTAGAAAATTTAGCAGACATATGACAGTTTCTATTACTAGTGGCTTTGCAGTGACTTTAGAGTTTTTTACATGGCAATTACATCTCTTTTTTTACACGTTTATTTGTACAGTATGTCCCCAGATGAAGTAAAATGTAATCTTTTCATAGATATAAGATTCTAGAATTGTGCTATTTGCATTTATACATTTTAAAGAAATGATTTGTTTACACAGTTATGCCCACGGCTGCCACAGTCTTCCTTCCGGGGGCATCTTCTCTGGCCCACATGTCTTGCTTAGCCTGGGGACAAACATCTGCACAGTGCAATATTCTTGGCTAAAGGCCTATGAGGGCTTGCTTCAATTTGTGCATGGATATTGACATCATGGATGGAGGGGGACAGAGTAGTCACTACCCAACGGGTTAGTACACTGAGGGCAGATTTATCAAGGGTAGAATTTTGAGTTCTTGGGAATTCAGTAAAAACTCCCATGAACTCGAAATTCGAAAAAAAAAGACCAATCGAAAATTCGAAAAAAAATTGAATTTTTCAAATTCGGGTGAATGGAATCGGCCCGCAAACTGAAATCGAATTTGAATCTAATTCAATTCAAGTTTTTTTCTCCAAAAAAACCCTTCGATTTTCAGGAAGGCTGCAAACAACTCCAAATTGATCCCAGGACATCCCCCATAGGCTAAAACACCAATCTGGCAGGTTTAAGGTGGCGAATAGTCGAATTTGTAAAGAGCCAATACATGATAAATTTGGAAAATCTAATTAGATTTTTTTTAAAAACTCGAATCTAATTTTTAGGGGCAGATTTATCAAAGGTCGAAGTGAATTTTCGAATGAAAAAAATTCAAATTTCAAGCTATTTTTTGTTTTTTTGTGTACTTCAACTAGGGAATAGTCCAAATTAGATTTGAGTTTGAAAAAAATTTGAAAAAATGAATATCGAAATTCATCATGTACTATCTCTTTAAAAATTCAACTTCAACCATTCACCATCTAAAACCAGCCAAATTGCTGTTTTAGCCTGTGGGGGACCTCTTAGAATCTATTTGGAGTCAATTGCGCTATTCCTTCGATTTGTATGATTCGAATTCGGCAGAATACGGATCTATTCGATCGAAAATGGGTCTATTCGACAAAAAAAAAACAACTAGACTTAATTTCGGTTGGTCTTTTTCAATTCAAATTTCGAAGTTTTTTCAATTCGAAATTTGACCCCTGATAAATATGCCCCTAACTGTTCCCTAGTCGAATTTCACTAAAAATAAAAACGAAAATTCTAATTTTAAATTCATATTGAATTTTCACTTTGACCCTTGAGAAATCTGCCCCTGAGCATTTGCTTGAAATGTGAATAACAGTGCAGCAAAACTATGTATATGTTCATACAAAATAAAAGCAAATGTGCAAATGTTGGAACCATAAATGACAAACATTTTCATTATCCCTATTCTTTGTGTTTCCAAATAAAAATCAATAAAAATCACAAATAAGTATAAAAAAAGGATTTTGTAAAGTAACCAAATTGTCCACAGCACCTACCAAGGTTATTGTTTTTTATTTCCAAGACATCAGGAGTTTCCCTCCAAGCAAAAGTCATTCAAGGACAATGCGTACCTTAGCCAGGGACATGCCTTCTAATAATCAATCATTAATTGATTTGCCCTTCTAAATAGGTAATTGCACATGTCAGTTGTGATACCTCAGAATTAATAGTCTTTGCCTCTATTTTAATAAATGTTCTATATCCCACTGTTGTGTTTATTTGCATGCTGAAACATTACATTATACTGGTGGGCCATACAACATATTGTTGTTACAGACAGAATTATTATTATTATTATTAATAATAATAATAATAATAATAAATAAAAACAAATATAATAGTAGGCTTACATCTTTTAGCTTTAAAACTCTGGACGGGGGGGTGGGCAATGATGTCATAGGGATGAGGAGGTGATATCACTTGGTAACATGGGTGATGTCAGGGACATGGCTGTGATATTAGGGTGGGCAGTATGGTCAAAATCAGCCAGACAGTCCAACCAAATCTTTGCTTGATTGGCCAGTTAAAGTGGACCTGTCATCCAGAAACACAAATCTGTATAATAAAAGTATTTTTCAAATTAAACATGAAATCCAATTTCTATTTTTTATTAAAGCATTCATAGCTGTTGTAAGCTCATTTAAAAATCTCAGCTGTCAATCAAATATTGTCTGCCCCTCCTCTTTGCCCTGGACATAGAGGCAGGGCAGACAATTACTTTCACTTTCCATTCAGCACTTCCTAGATGTCACTGCTCTCCACACATTCCCCCGTTCTCTTCACCATTTAATTGTGTAGCCAGGGCATGGGAATGGACATCGGTTCCCCCATTCTGGTGCACAAACAAGATTCTGAGATGATGCAAGGTTTGTCTTAATAACAGTGTCCACAAAATGGCTGCTGCCTGCTTGCTATAATTTTGAAATCCCAGAATGAAGGAAGAAAGATTCAAATAATTTATACAGTGTAATTAAAGTTCATTTTGCTTGACTAACGTGATGAAATAGGATTTTGAACAATTTTTTTGGGCTGAAGATAAGCTTGTGATGTTAATACAAAACACTTGCACATGTTTCTTTCACATGTTAATAAATCAGTTGAAATGGAAATTACTTGAAACAGAGCATGCAATTTTGTGGTAACTTTTGGCAGGCACTTAAAAAGATGTAACAATTAATGGAAGCCCAAATCAGCATTCAAAGTATCATTCTATCATGAGCTTCAGATGTAAAGAACAATTTATTAATATGTAGTTCAGTCTAATGAAATTAAAGAGATATTTGGATCAGTGGGATAATCACTGCGAGATCATGAAAAAGGCAGCAAGCTATCTGTTTTTACATATGCTGCATTATTATTTGTAAGAATGAATTTTGACAATCCCATTGACCACAGCAATTATACCTATACTTCTGACAAATTGCCTCATGTAGCTTTTAGAAGCTGAATTATAACTCCCTAAGCACAATGCGACAGCAAGCCCACAGTATATATCAAAATGACTGGAAATAGCTAAACACAAATAAATAAATGTAATGCTGAGCAATCATTTGTTCTTTATTCATTTAAAAAAAATGCATTTTGGCTATAAATGTGTCGCACAGATGAATTTCTTCGCTGCACCGATGTGACCTTATCTCAAGATGACATTGCTTGCTGACAAACCGAAATCAACCCCATATCCCTGTCGCCATAGAAACAATACAGGCAGGTTAGAATCTGGATTTGTGGAGGGATAAAAACAATAATGTTTAAAATCTTTACAATCTAATGGTTTATGGGAGAGGTGGGGAGGTGGAGTGCACACTATAACCACTGATTCAGAACATCAGAGAAACAAATGTATATATTTCTGTTTTTCTTTGCCCAGGGGTATGGCAGATCTCAGGAGGTTAATTTATTTATAACGTGATATTTGACCTGCTCCAAAGTGCTGAACTGTAAAATAAAAGGAAGAAAACCTTACAGTTTGTTATAGCAACACCTGTTAAGACCAAAATAGTAACTCCCCAGACAAGCTTCTCTGCTGTTCACTGACTTACTTCCCAGATGGTGCCTCATTACATTACTTCAGGACCAATAAACTGCAGTTATGAAAATTCAAAATAAACCATTTTGAAGGACAAGACCTACAAACTAAAATGTGATAATAAGTAAACTACCTACAGGATATTTACTTTCTATTTTGCACTGGCAAGGGCAGCGAGCATACAGATGGACCAATCATGAGTGATGTTTCTAGTCCAACATTACATAGTTAAGTCGGGTTGAAAAAAAGACCAAAGTCCATCAAGTTCAACCCCTCCAAATGAAACCCAGCATCCATATATACATACACTCACACCGACTCCTCCATACACTCACAAAAACTATACATACCAACATCTATACTAATTGTAGTGTAACCCGCCCTGCTGGTCTAATCATACCTCCAGATGCGCTGACCGGCGGGTTTGGGGTAAGGCGCCACCGGTGCATTCTCTTCCAGTGCATAGGCACACATCGATTACGCCTTTGTCATGCCTTGTTTAGGCGCATGCGCATCAGGCAGATACGTGCCCAGCACATGCGCACCTGGTACTTCCTCCCAAAACTGGTGCCTGAGTCCTATTGGACACTGATTGTTCCCCTCATTGTCCATCTCTGATTCCCTTCTGCCATTGGTCCCTTTTGCCTTCCCTTCCCCTCCTTGTCCAAGCTGGCTTCTGTTTGTTCAGTTCCTGCTTAAGCTCTACACGTATTGTTATTCTGGTTTTCAATGCCTAACGCTATCTCGTGTTTGCTAATTCTGGTTTGACTCCTGCCTGGTTACTGACTCTGAATCAGCTGCCTTTCCCGAACCTTGCCTGGCCTGATTTCACTTTTCGCTTTCTCCTTGTCTGTACTACTGGTATACTCAACGTGTTCATGTTCCATCATTGATTCTGCAGCAGAAAGTCTGGAGCCCCAAAAGAGTTTCTTGTTAACTAGCATTACATGTAGATTTTAGTTTCACAATAGCCTATGATATTATGCCTGTCCAATAAATCATACAACCCCCTCTTAAAAGCATTAACAGAATCAGCCATCACAACATCACCCGGCAGTGCATTCTACAACCTTACTGTCCTCATTGTGAAGAACCACCTACGTTGCTTCCAATTAAAGTTCTGTTCCTCTAGTCTAAAGGGATGGCCTCTGGTCCAATGAGCCATTTTATGGAAAAAAAAGATCTGCTATCTGTCTATATTGCCCTCTCACAAGTGTCTTTTTCCTGAGAGAACAACCCAAACCATTACAGTCTACCCTCACAATTAATGTATGGCTCCTGGATACTCCTGGATACTAATTTGTTAGGTTGAGATGTCTCCAGGATTCTTCTTTGAACTGCTGAAATGCAGACATACTGTACAATACCATGTTCTACATATATGTTGTAACAAGTGGAGATGCTCACATAGTTTTATTCCAGAAATGGTAAAGAGGTATTAATAGCTAATATGCTTACTTTTCTGCATCATTTGTAAACTGTGCAAGATAAGTAAAAGCCCACAAGTATAACTGCTATGATAATGGATAGAAAGCAAAGTCTGTTTTTGAATTTACCCAATTTCGGTAAATTCTGTATGATATTATGCCTGTCCAATAAATCATCCAACCCCCTCCTGGTATTAATGTTCTTTGGGCCTCTCACTCTCTCCCTCTCTTTCTCTCTCATCTCTCCCAACTCGAAAACGTATGGGCTTCTGATTAGAAAGCAATTATTGTGATACTAAATTATTTAATTTCCTTGGGGGTTAGAGTGTAATCAAAAAGAGAATTTTCTATTCCACAGGAACAAACAGTGCTCAAAGGAAGGCAACATTGCCCGCTGGAATCGAATCCCTTCTATACTTCTTGGTGGAGCTGCTTATGTAGGTAGCCCTATGCTGGCTTTCTTTCCTAGAGAGACCGGTGACAGAATCTAGCTATCCCTAACTAGTCCAGAACTAATGATGGCTTCACAGGTGACTCCAATCTACTTGTCTCAGATAAAACCCTCTGGCAAAAAGACCTGAGACCTCATGGGTCAGTCAATATATATTATACAGTTCTAGCTAGTGGCCAACTGCAGGATAGTGAGGGGTCATGCTGTAACCCAGGAAGGGAGGAGCTACTCCCACAATTAGACTAAGGGCCCCTGTAGTGGCCAAACCTTAGGGGGAATTCACTGTAAATGGGGAATCCATTTATCAGTCTCCTACACTTATTACAAGAGAAATTAAAATGTACTGTATGTCCAGATGTGGACTACAGCTCCTAGTAGCCTGTGTGTGACTCTCTGTGGTGTACTCTTCCCCACTCTCTCTTGAGTTGGCTCTTTGCTGATGGTAGTTTATTATGCTTTGTTTGTTCATGCTGCATATGCAGTTGTTTTCTTTTGACAATTCAGTACTAATTTTGCCATCATCATACTGACTTTGAGGGTCTGATTTACTAGCATTCAGATTTCTATTTTTTTTCCACAAATCTCTAAAAATTTGACATTTATTAAGTGTAATAACCACAAAATCCACAAAAAAAATTTGCCAGGTAAAAGCTGTCAAGGTACTATAGAAGTCAATGGGAGCTGCGCTGAGCATATTGGACCATTTTTAATCTTTAGGAGGTTTTCGATTTTTTTCTGTTAGTACTTTATATTCAGATCATTAAATCATTTTCATGACATTCATGATTTTAGAGAATATGCGTTTAATCAAACTATTGTGATTCGACCATTGATACATGGGCCTCTGAGTGTTCTGGATAATTGGACCATAAGCAGGCACAGATACATTTGTGCTGTAGTCAGTGCACCAGGCTGAGCTGAAGATGACAAACCAAGTAAAGGTGGCCATACACGGGCCGATAAAAGCTTCCGACAGACCGTGTCGGCAGCTTATTGGCCCGTGTATGGGGCCCCCGACGGCCTTCACCGATTGAGGTCTGGCTGAAAGTCGGCCAGATCTCGATCGGAAGGGACAAAAAATCCCATTGGATTGTGGCCGCATCTACTAGTTGATGTGGTCCTGCGATCCTACCGCCCGTTAGGCATCGTTAGGGCCCACGATCGGATCAGCCCAATATTGCCCATCTCAAGGTGGGCATATCAGAGGGAGATCCGCTTGTTTGCCGACATCGCTGTAATATAATGTGGCGCACACTAGGTGTCGCTATAACATGATAATGCTTTATACATAACAGTGTGTAACTTGTTGATGTGGGAGATCCTGCGGCCATCTTAAGTTTTGTGGGACTGATAGAAATACAGATCCCTTACAACAAGAATATCTCCTGTGTCTTTATGAACAGTTTAAACCTCACAATCAGAAACATTACAATCGCCAAACGAGCGGATCTCTCCATGTATGGCCACCTTTAGTATTAGTCTTTAAAGGGGTAGGTCACCGTCCAGATAACATTTAATATGTTGTAGAATTCTCAATTCATAGGAAACTTTCAATTTGTCTTCGGAATAATTTAATTCTTGTCTGACTCTCTGCAGCTTTCAAAATGGGTTACTGAACCTGCCATCCAAAAATCGATTGCTCCATGAGGTTGCAATTGTATTGTTATTTTTACTTTTTATTACGTATCTTTATATTTGGGATCTCTCTATTAATATTCCAGTCTCTCATTCAAACCACTGCCTGGTTGGTAAATTTGACCCTAGTAACCAGCTCCAATTCCAAACCGGAAAAGTGCTGAACAAAAATAACACAAATAATACAAAATGAACAACAGTTGAAAATTGCTTCACAATATTACTCACCACTATCATTCTAAACATTAATTTAAAAGTGAACAACCCCTTTAAAGAACAAGCAAAGCCTTATTTACTGAGTGGTGCTAATATCACAGGATTGCACCTGCATATCAGGTAGAGAGCATAAACATATTTAACATGGTATTTTATAGTGTCTCTTTAATGTAAGCGGTTATTCTATATCCAGATTCAGCATATCATTTTTATACACTGCAGTGACTGTTAAGTATATAAGTACTGTCAATGTTCTGAAAAATGTTCTTTCTTTCCTTTTTTCTGCTAGCTTCCTGTAGAAAGTTTTCATAAAGTTCCAAAATAAGTTGATTTCTGAGCTTTATTGAATAAAATGGTGTATTTTTGCTTCACCTTCTTTCTTATAAGCCGTTTAAGTAGAACATAGAGTATTGTCAAGAAATTCTCCTAATCCTGTGTGAATAATCATTCACACAGGTAAATTTAGTGACTGCTGATTTTTTTGGTTTTGCTTTATCAAGATGTGCTTTAAACCTCCACTAAAGAACAAAACCAAATCTGAAGTGTTGTTTTTCAGGCTCTTGGATTTTCTGTCTTTTTTATGCTTTAAGAATCTTATAAAAAGTTTTCTATAGACTTCTTTGATTATAAATTAATTCTACTCTAGAACATGATACTCGTCTTTTAATTATACTTTGCACCTGTGTGTAGAGATTACATAACAAATACATTAAATCTAATATATATGGAATCTTTTTAACATAGGAATGTTCAGAATATTTGTACTTTAGGCATGAAAGTGTAAGTCGCCATTTTATTCATGAAACTTTATAGCCTTAAAGCCTTATAAACCAAACTATTCAGTTACAGCACATCCAGCATCAAACTTGGCTGTTGGGATACTGGTAGTGATGATGGATTTGCAGCAAACATCCGTATTCGCCACCTGCAAATTTTTTCTCGTAACTGTGACAAAAATTTGGCGCGAAAAAAATTAGCGCGTGTAAAAAATTGTTGGCAGTAAAAAATTTTTGCCGCCAATTGACTTTGATGCATCTGCACAAAAAAGTCACCAAATCAAAATTGTCGCTGAGACAAAAAAGTCGCCATAAGAAAAAAATAGCCATTGACTTTAGTGCATTTGGAGTGAGAAAAAATTGTAGGACGTGTAAAAATTGTTGCGAGTAAAAAAATGTTTGATGCCCATTGACTTCAATGCGTTTCACTCATTTTTCTCCATTTCACAAATTTTTCACTGTGATTTTTTTCCAGAGTTTTGCTAAGTTTTCGGTGAAGCAAAACAGAACAGATTTGCTCATTGCTAGACACCATAAGAAAACCAGCCCAGATCTGCCATTTAACCTGCCTGGAGAAACAACTTCACCAGACGCAGGGAGAGAAATTATTTGGAGCAGGTCAGAGGTGGGAGGAGGGAGTGATGCTGCGGAGCCCCACTAACCTCAGTTGACACCTCTACTACTCTACTTATCATTCAATACACATAGAATAACCATAAACATTGGGGCAGTGTACCCCTTTTCCACATTAGTTCAATGAATGTGCTGAACTTACTTTTTTGCCTAATATTTTAATCACAAAAATCTGTGGTTTCAGTTATTTCTTGACCTAGCAGGCAAGAAATCAGTAACCAAAACAGCAGTGCATACCCAGAAACGTAGGAAGGCTCTTAAACTAAAGAAAGAAATTGGCAACAATTTAGATGCATATATTTCATTATTGTTACGCAGTTAATTCAGGTTAAGAAAAGTTCCTTCAGGTTCACCCTTCCCACTATTTCACTGGCCCACATTAGAAAAAAAGCACTCCTCTTTTTAAATATATAGAAAAGTTCTTAGGACCCGGACTGACACAACCACATTTCCGAAACATTGTTGTAGTAGATAGGGATGAGCAAACGTGGTCACTTACAGTTTCATAGTGAAATTTGTGTTATTTCCAGACTTGAAAATGAGCACAAATCCACCCTAGAATTTTGCTATGCATCTTCTGTTGCCAAAAAAACCCATGGTCTTTTCTGTGGGAAAAAATGCAGGAAAAATGCCACTTGCCTTTCCCATCAACTAATAAGTTCAGTGCCCTACCTCTAAAAAACTGTCTGGGTGCCATTTTTGACTTGCAACATTAGAGACTTTTTTAATGAAAAACAAATGAAGCATAGTTCAAAGGAGCTCCTCTAACAAGGTAGGGCAATGTTTATGCTATTACACAGCGAAAAACACCTTAACTGCAATGTAGCTTGCCTTCCCTTTAAGACTGTCGGCAAGGTTGTAAAGAATGTCGGCAAGGTTGTACACAATCCAGCAGCAACCAGTGTCAGCTCCAGCCTTGTCAGGCAGGCTTCCAACTGCACCTCCCATTAACTCTATGGTGGAGCCCAAGATCCCGTTCCCTGAAAGGTTCTGGGGAGCCCGAAGCAGTTTTTATGCTTTTTAGAAGGCCTGCAAGCTCCACTTGAGCTTCCTATCCCACTCCTACCCTATAGAGGAGTCAAGGGTTAATTTTGTGATGACTTTATTACAAGGGGATCCCCAGATTTAGGCTTTCATCCTATGCCCCAGTGACCCAGCCTATCTTTCTTTGGAGGCCTTCTTCAAGGCAACGGCCATCATTTATGATGATCTCGACTGCACCGCCTCTGCCAAAGCAGCTATATGTAACCTCAGGCAAGGCAAGCGGCAGGTCGCAGATTACTGTATGGAATACCATAGCTGGGTGGTAGAGACTAGATGGAATGATAATGCTTTAAGAAGTAAGTTCACGGTGGGTTTGGCTCAGCTATCAAAGATACTGTAGCCTTGTTAACATCCCTATGCAGTCTTCCCTAGACTCCCTCATGCATCTGGCCATCCAGATTGATAGTAGGCATATGGAGAGGTTATAGTTACCATGACCTCTTCTAACACATATATATATACAGATTTGGCCCCTAAACCTCCTCTTTCTGCCCCTAGTCCATCTGAGGAACCCACGCAATTCGGTTCATACCATTTGTCTTGTTAGGAGAAGGGTCGTAGGCGGGCTGATGGGTTATGATTATATTGTGGAGATACAAGACATTTGCACAACACCTGTCCCAAGAGGCCAGGAAACAGCAGAACCTGAACAGGTCTGGGAAGTCCTGTTTGGGGTTTGCCATTTCAACTCCCCAAAAATGTTCTTCTTCTTCTTCTTGAACACAGGTCTGAAACAAAAGGACATTCCTTGTCTTGTGCAGCAACGGTGTGGTTTAAAATAAATAAAGATCAACCTGCAAATCAAACAGAACTGAATAAATATGATAGTTTGTGCAACAGAAGTTGCATCCCCCAACACAATGCAAAATACAATTTACTGTCAATGTCGTAAAGGATTATCAAAAGCAGGCACATTTACCCTAGTGCACATCCCATAGCAAACAATCAGATATTTGCTTTTATTAGTCATCATGCTGCATTCTGAAGAAATTTGATTTACAATGGTGCAAATTCACTCTGCCTCAATTAAGTCAGCCATATATCCATCCTGAGGAACAAAGTACTTAAAAAATATTACAAACAGGGAAAACAGGGCAAAACTGTGATATTTATATTTCAGGAAAATTATTTAACATGAATTACTGTTACTTTGCTTCTGCATAGTGTAATACTATGGGCACATAGAGAAATTGAAAAAAAATATATATGTTGCTTTGTCGTTGGCAGTAGCTGTTTTTTATCATCCACCCGCTGGCAAAGCATTGTGTTCCTGCCATTTAGATGATGATAATAATAAAGTGTTAGTTAAGGAGTACACACCTAAAATAAATAACAACGGTGAGAAGTCAGTTCAAGGTAGTCCATCCTTTCGTAAAATGTAAAAATAAAACATGAAATAAAACCTGAAAATACAACACAGTTTTCATTAATATGGTCAGCAGCAAAGAGATAGAAGATCAAGCATAGCATAAATATTTATTATATAGTGAATAAAGTAGTGAATGTAAGGATATTATAAGTCAACAAGGAGTTCCATGACCATATACAGCACGTGGTTACTTCTAATATCCTCATATCTTTCAACAAGGCATATTTTACTTATTATCATACACAAGTTTTAGTGAGTCATGTGACAAAAATGACATCACTAAGCTGGGATATAATGATATCATTTAAAGGATAGTCATGGCTTTTGTGTATTATATATTTATTATCAGTACCTGTAAAAGAGCATTTCAGGAAATAGGAATTCTAAAAGAAACCAATATACTTATATAGAAGGCTGAAATATATATAAAAATAAAAAGCTAAAACTGCCATTTTCCAAAAAAAAAGGTTAACGTCACCTTTTTACATTCATCTACAAATTCATTTTCCTCTCTGTTAATATTCAGCTGTCAGTACTGGGGCCGTACTGACACAACTGATGGATGAACACACCGTATGAACTATTAAAAGACTGACCTTCAAAGGTAGAGATACATACAAGTTAGTCTATTAAAAAGTGAGAAAAAGAGAGTAATTATTGAAAAAGAGTAGCTATAAAGAAAAACATAATTCATTAAAGCAGATTTGATCTGATTTTTGTATTCATCTTAGGCCATACAAGAAATGAGACCTTTTGCAGTTTAACATTGGTAAAGTCTCCTTTTTGAATACGTGAATTGCTTATTTTTCTTCCATAATGTGTTTACATATCATAAATTAAGGTGCTTGGAGAGCAAAAAGCATCTGTCTCCATGTTGGACTTTAACCAAGATAATAAGTAACAATTAGGGGCAAATTCACCAAGGGTCGAATATCGAGGGTTAATTAACCCTCGATATTCGACTGGGAATTAAAATCCTTCGACTTCGAATATCGAAGTCGAAGGATTTTAGCGCAAAAACTGCGACCGAATGATCGAAGGATTATCGATTCGAAGGATTTTAATCCAACGATCTAAGGATTATCCTTTGACCAAAAAAACTTAGGCAAGCCTATGGGGACCTTCCCTATAGGCTAACATTGGGTTCGGTAGGTTTTAGATGGCGAACTAGGGGGGTCGAAGTTTTTTCTTAAAGAGATAGTACTTCGACTATTGAATGGTTGAATATTCGAACGATTTTTAGTTTGAATCCTTCGATTCGAAGTCGTAGTCGAAGGTCAAAGTAGCCCATTCGATGGTCGAAGTAGCCCAAAAAACACTTCGAAATTCTACGTTTTTTTTACTTCGAATCCTTCACTCGAAGTTAATGAATTGGCCCCTAAATCTTATGGGCAGATTTTTAAGTTAAAAAACCCTTGAATTCGACCCTCAAAGTAAAATCCTTCGAACTCGAATATTGAATTCAATGGATTTTAGCGCAAAAGTTTTGATTGAACGATCAAATAAAAATCGTTCGATCAAACGATAAAATCCTTCGAATCGAACAATTTTAAGCGATCGATCTAAGGATTTTTATTCGACCCAAAAAAAGTTAGAAAAGTGCTGGGGAAGGTCCCCATAGGCCAACATTGGACTTCGGTAGGTTTAAAGTGGCAAAGTATGAAGTCAAACTTTTCGAAGTATGAACTTTTCTAACTTTTTTTAAAGAGACAGTACTTCGATTATCAAATAGTTGAACGATTTTTACTTCGAATCGTTCGAATCATTCGATCAAGTTTAACCAATTCGATGGTCGAAGTACCCAAAAAATTACTTCGAAATTCGAATATTTTTTCATTCGAATTATTCACTCGAGCTTAGTAAATCTGCCCCTATGTATTGAAAATGGCAGTGTATCAGTTTCTCACTTTGAAAAAAAAAATAAGAGAAGCAGACAGTGGTCATCTATTCCAGAAATCATTGTGTTTGCTATTGAATAGCACCAATGAATTATTTCTTCATAAGTGCTTCTGCTACTGGACTGAATTATGGGATGTACTCCTAGTGCTCCCCTTCATTGCCAGTTATATTTGATGATATTCTCTCTTTGTTCCATCTGTGTTTGGCTTTAGTTGAATGGAACAGGCTGGCAATGAATAAACATAATAATGAAACTGGCAGAAGTAGTGTGGGCTTGCTCTCATAAAGCAGAGGCAGTAACTGCACATAAAGTTACCAGAGCATAAGCCCACTGCCTTGTGCACCTCAAGACAAACAAAGAAGAGGCTGAATGTATCTCATTAATGAGGGAGATGGGAAAACATCCATCACACTCTGATTTAAGTGATATGCCAATGGGGTGTAAGATTTTTCTCATCTGCTATAGAGGGAGATTGAGTGAGTTCTGGCACTAACATTGCATTTCATTGTTATACCTACACTTCAATAAATGTATTTTAAAACATCTGTAGACTGTAATGTATTTTTAAAGTTTCAGAAGTGGTTCTGTTTTGGTTTTTATACCAGGCTCATATATTGATATCACACATCATATCATATGTGGGTTTAAATGACCAATGTACTCACTTTTAGAGGCCCATTTATCAAAGGTCAAATCTCCAATTCATGTAAGTTTTTTTAAACTCCCATGAACTCGAAATTCAACCAATTGAAATTTATTATAAAAATTGAATTTTTGAAACTTGGGTGAATAGGATGGACCAGAAAATGATAAATTCGATTTGAATTTTAGAAACGCGATTCATGTTTTTTGCTGAGAAAAAATCTCGAATGTCAGGAAGGCTGCAAACAACTCCAAATTGATCCCTGGATATCTCACATTGACTTATACAGCAATTTGGCAGGTTTAAGGTAGCGAATAGTCGAATTTGATTTCCTAAAGGGCCAGAGTATAATAAATCTCGAAAATCAAATTCAAGTTTTTTGAAATTTTGTAATTTGGATAACTCCCTTGTCGAATTTGACAGTTTTGACCATAAAAAAACTGGGAAATTCTTATTTAGAATTTTCAATTTGACCCTTGATAAATCTGCACCTTATTGATGACATCCTAAATCCAAGTTAATGGAAATATAATAGAAATATATCCTAGTTATTACTAGAGGTCAAAACATTAAAACATTTATTATGGGACAATTAAGAACCAGTCAAAGCAATTTTAAACCTTATCGTATAACCTAATTTTATACATGTATTTCTACCATAAAAAGTAGTAAAAAGAGAATACTTAATGATACATGTGGTGTTCCCAGGGACTAGATAGCAAAAAGATAAGAAAGAAGTTCAATGGAACAACTCCACCGTCTATTTTGTCCTATTTCCAACTTTAATGCTTTTTAATCAAGGCGATCTTTATCTTTTTCTGGTTAGGAGAACAATCTTAATCACAGAACTGTATTTGTTATTTTTAATTATTTATGGCACTGTCACTTTAGTGAATCACTGAAAAAGCACAAGCGACTTTATTTTGCATTGGTACACATATTATTAATTAACTGTTGCAATTACCTAGTGATGTTTTGGTACCCTGTGAAGTAGGTTTATTATCTTTTAATGAATTAATTGTACACTAGTGAGATAAATTGCTTGGACAATCAATTCCTACACTTAGGAGCAGGTTTATTAAGGGTCAAATTGAAAATTTGAGCTTTTCAATTCGAATTTCAAGTTTATTTTAGTGTAATTCGTCTAGGGATTAGTCCAAATTCGATTTGATTTAAAACAAAATTAGAAATTAGAATTATGAAATTTATCATGTACTGTACCTTGACAATTCGCCATCTAAAACCTGCCAAGTGGGTGTTTTAGCCTATGGGGGATCTCCTACAATCAATTGGGAGTTGTTTGGTGGACTTTTGAAAAAAAAATTTGGGGGGTGAAAAAACTCTAATAGGTTCGAATTTGATTTGAGTTTGCAGCTCGATCCTATTCATCCATTTTTTTAAAAAAATTATTTTTAATACATTATGATTGATCTTTTTTTTTTTGAATTTCTAGTTTATGGCCGTTGAATTTGACCCTTGATAAATCTGCCCTTATAGTTTATGGGATAAATTTTCCTACACAAAGCTAGTCTAAATGAAGGGCAAGTCAACCCTGAAATAAAAATTTGCCTAATTAAATAAAACATACTTCTAAGCAATTCAAATAAAAATTTGCCTAATACTAAAACATACTTCTAAGCAACTTTCCAATATACATTTATTAAAAATGTTCAGTGCTTTTAAAGTTATTTGTGAAAACAATTGCTATTGAAAGCAGCATTTGTCTAACTCCTGCTTGTTACTTTTTAGACAATGTTGCAAAAGTCTTGGTTCCCCAGCAAAGACAGGTCAGTTAATCAGCTGCTTCTTTTACATTGTATCAACTGTCTAAGGCACCAGGGCAGAGATATACAGGGACAGATAAACACTGCTTTTAATAGCAATACATATACAAATAACTTATATAACATAGACATTTTATAATGAATGTATATTGCAAATTTGCTTAGAATTGTGTTTTCTTTTACTAGGCAAATTTTTACTTTGGAGTTGACATGCCCTTTAAGTAGTTACCTTGATTATAGCAGGATTTTAAGATTGTGGAATGTGTTATGGTATTATAACCACTTAAAAAGGTTATTTTTTACTTAACTTTCATAGGACTATAAAGTGCGTACATGAAAATAAAATGCATCAAAAGCTTAAAAGTAACTTGTAGAATTGGGTTTTTGCCATTCAAGTTTTTTCTTAAATAAGATACCATTCGAGTTACGAGTTCATTTGAAAGAACTCAAACATTTGACCGTTGATAAATAACCCCCTACATGTATACACCAATAAAGTTTAACAAACAAGCAGATCTCCATAGGAAGAATTTAAAAACATTGGAATATTCCATTCCATTTACTTCCATGGTAGTGCAAGGAATGATTTCTATTCAAAATGACTATTCATTCCCTTAGATATTATTGTCTTTAACTTAAAAATCCAGTTTGATTCTAATCTGAACAGTGGTTAGATTGCCTCCATTTTTCACTTTTCATTTACTGTGTCAATCCCAAACATTTTAAAATTCTGAACAGTTCCACCATGTTCAGCCACAAAATGTTAAAGTATTGGACTATCCTCTTCTTTTTTAGCAATACTCCTAAAATGTTCACCCAATCTCACTTGCAATTGCCAAATTACCTATATATCCTATATATACCTATATATAAAGCCCCACATCAATATTGTACAGCATAAACTTCATATTTTTATTATATTTTTTATTTTAAACTCCTGATCTTTCTTTTTATTCCAAAATGCTACTGTATCTTTGCTACATTCATTTTTACAAACAATCTCTAAATGGAAAAAAAATCCTCCTGAAGTCTCCAACTACGTCTTTTTAATTTTTATTCTGCAGTCTGTTAGGAGCTATTTTACCAGCTATAGATTTTGGCATCCTACTTACCACAATAGAGATTTAATTTAAAGCCCTAAGTGTTGGGTCTACATTCAACATACCCCAATTCTTCAGAGTAGAGAACCCTGAATCCCTCACAATGAGAAAAAAAGAAAGAAAATGTGGTGTAGCATAATTCATATAGGTATGAGCTCTAATATCTGAAATGCTTGGTACCTAAAAAAGAATGCCTTAATGCTATTAGTAAAGCCTTTAAACATTGAAAATCCCAATATGTATGCTTTGAAATCAACATTGAATTGTAGTTATCTTACATCAAATACAAGAGGTTGTCTTATTAATACAGAGAAAAGGCAAATCATTCAAAGCAAAAAAAAAAAGTTTGTTCAAGAGGTACCTGACATTGGAAAACAGAACAAATATCTATTTTAAATGTTGAATTGCTATTTTGTGGTCTTATAGCATATTCTTTTTTAGTGGTTCTCTGCTTTTCTTCTCTTTTCTTTTCATGTATTTTTTACCTCCCTCTTCATACTTGCCTTACAAATTTTCATAAATGCCATCCATTATTACTGTTGACCCAGTCATCCATCTTCTTGCATGCATTTGCTTCTGCTCCCTGCAAGAAAAATAACACAATTTTCAAAGTTATTTCTTCATTAGAACAGAGAAAACACATGAATATATTTCTCTGGCTACTGATTTCACTGTGATTGTGTACATAATGCAATACACAAAGAGAAAAATGAACATAACTATGTCATAAATCAATGACAGATCAAATATCATTAATAACTGGAGACAATAGCAGCATCTTGAAAACAATGCATGCATTATACAGGCTACATTATATGCTCAGTTCATGAAGAGATTACAGACAGATTTCAAACATGGTCAGATTGTTCTATAATTTGTATGACTATTCTCTGTAATGTGCAATAAAATACATTTGAATTAAAAAAAAATAACATAAGAAACATTAAGGTAGGAGAACATTAATAACATAAAATATCTGATAATATGAGGATGAGAAAAGCCAGGCAATACATCCAAGTAATATTCATAGAAGGCTTGAATATTAGAATGCACAGCAGAGAAAGAGAGAAAAATTATTAGGATAAATAATCTCTATTGTCTTGACAGGTGCAGTGTTAAGATATACAATTCTGCTAACACTTAACCCTATCAGTTCTTGCTAAGTGTCCAAATAACATAGGAACGAACCAGTACTGCGACACAGACTTTTATTAAGGGGCAGATTTATCAAAGGTCGAGGTGAATTTTCGAATGAAAGAAAAATTCTAATTTCAAGCTATTTTCTGTGTAATTCGACTAGGGAATAGTCAAATTCGATTCAAATTTGAAAAAAATTAGAAAATTAGAATATCAAAATTTATCATGTACTGTCTCTTTAAAAATTAGACTTCGACCATTCACTATCTAAAACCTGCTGAATTGCAGCCTATGGGGGACCTCCAAAAAAACATATTTGGAGTCAATTGGTGGACTTTGAAAAAGGTTTTTTTGGGCAAAAACTTTGAATCAAATTCGATCGAATGTGCTATTCCTTCGATTCGTATAATTTGAATTCGGCCAAATAAGGACCTATTTGATCGAGAATGGACCTATTCAACCAAAACAAAACTTTGACTTAATTTCAGTTGGTCTTTTTGAATACGTATTTCAAAGTTTTTTCAATTCGAAATTCGACCCTTGATAAATATGCCCCTAAGTGTACAAGATTATTTGAACAAAACATTAAAGTTATAACCAAATGAACTAAAGTCAGGAATGTTTGTGCTTATCTTTAATAGCGTAATGGGTTAGTTTCCCTGCAAGCCACACTTCACAGCCACATTGGAGGGGCACGTAGGGCAAGCAACCAGAAATAATCTCTCCCAGGATGCATACCCACCTGGTTATTGCCGTTTCTACCCAGGCCTATTCCTGCACTAGGCAAGCATTCCACCACTGATCCTAGTATCTGTGACGTGGACAAAATCTGTTGCCTCATACAGACCCCTAGAAGTGGGCAAGAGAGAAGCTGCTCCTCTGTTCATCACTCTGGAAGGGACATAGTCCCATCTTGCCTTCTCAACAACCCTGTGGACCTCCCTGCTTCCACACCCATCAAGGATCTTCCATAAAAGCTGCAGCACTTGGTTAATAACCTGCTGGGGGACCTATCTTCTACAAAGCAAGATCATTCTTAATAAATGATATGCCAGTATTTGTGAATGATGAACACAACCTTCTCACTGTCCCCTTTGTAAACTATTATAAAACAGACAATCTCTATTGATAAAAGATAAACAGTGCACATATTTCTTTTCACTTGTTTGCCTTTCCTGGTTGACAGAAATACACACTGCACATTTTATAAAGTTGATGCTCACCTAAAGTCAAAATGTGTAATCTAATAAATCTAATAAATGGTTTAGTACTTAGATTTTGTTTATAAAATAACTGCAAGCCAAAAAAAAGAGTTTTGGTACAGAGGTCTAGGACAATTGCCATGGATTTCAATTGCTAATCTAGTTTTGAAATTATGTCCTTTTTGTTATTTGTTGCTGATGATATATGAATGCTGCACAAATCATGACTTGCTTTTCTATTCTAGAGGTTATACATTCTAAGCATGGCTGTAAAATGAAAACTGCCTGGGATTTCAGAAGCAGAACACAATTGATTCCTAAATATTTCAAGAGCGCCAAAGGTGAGTGAACAACAAAAATAATATATGCCCATAAAGAATTTAAAGAGAACACTTTTAAAGTTTGGTATCCAAATCATCACTACATAAAATATTTGAATATGTTGTTAGCTCTACAATACCCCATACCTTGTGACAGAAGCTGATATCCACTATGCTACAACTGTCCTTTATAGAGAAAAAAGGCTCCCGCAAACATTCTTGCAAATATGATAGGCGGTGACTTTGCTGCAAATATTGTACACCCATAGTGCAAGTCTCCCATGACTGTTCTTGTCTATTGATGAAAACATGTCAAAATCAAACCTGTTACATAATAAATTAAAACAAGTATTATATATATTTTTTCATCATAATATTTAGAACCACTTGATGTGTGCATCAGTGTACTTTCCAGCAACAAATGGCAAAGACTCAAATCCCACTTTCTTACATATTTCAAATGAGATGTGCTATGGATTCATTCAAACGTAGTCTTAAATGGATTAATTAAACTTTTATGAGCAAAACTTGTGCTGGTTTATCAACCACTCATATTGATTTTGAATGCCATTAAGATTTTCATTAAAGTTTGAATTTAGTGCTCTCATTTCAAGCTGCTATTGATATTTCTAATGATTTATGACAGTGAGAATTATAGTAACTATTATTGTTAACTAGCAGCTACTCCGTAAGGTTGAACCTGATAAACATCTGCATAGATTACATCTCCTTTCTTCTTTAAACCATTATCCGTGATGTTTGTTGACATTTTTTAAAACGTCGGAGGATTATTTATAGAAATCCGAACAGTTCTGATCATTTTTGGTAAAAAAGTCTGACCAAATCCACATGGATTTTTTCCCCCTTATTTATCAATACATTTTTCTGAAAATTTCCTGTGAAGGAAAAGAAAATGATAAAAGCTCCATTGACTTCTACGTGAACTTGGCAGGTCTCAGTTGGAGTACTTTTTTATTCAGACTTTTAACACCCTCTGGGTTTACTGAATTCCAATTTTTTTTCCACTAATAATTTAGATTTTAAAGTAAGAAAAACTCAACTTTTTGGATTTTTTTGGCATTTGGACTTTAATAAATAACCCCCTCAATGTATCTTCCCAGGCTATGTTTTCATTTTTACAGATAATGAGAAGCCAATTTAAGAAATGCAAGAAAAAATTGTGGAATGGGGCTTATTTATAGAAAGAATTTTACAATTATGTAAAACCATCGTATCTCCAATAACTATTTATACAGTGTATTAACTTATTTAAAAAAACAGAATATTTTTTATGCTTTAGTTTTGTCCATAAATTAGCTTATTGTGGACCATGATTACTACAATAGTGATGACTTTATAATGGCAGCCATACACAATGCACATAGAAAATGACCACATGATAAGTTAATTACTAATTTAAATAATATAAATGAACTCACAGTTAATAATACTCTCATTTCTCCAAATATTCATCAGTTCAAAAACCCATGTTTAGTTACCATTTATCCAATTAGATTCATGTATTAGGTAGTTAACGTTTTCTCACTAATTGCAGAAAGAAAAGAAAATAAAGGAACATATTTTTTCCAATTTACTGCTATTTATTTTCCTTTTATTGCATTATTAGGTAATATTTACAGTTTTATTCTCCAAGCTCTCAGGTACAAAGAGAATGAAAGACTAGTCTAGCCAGCTGCCAACTATAATTGAGATGCAGTCTTGTATACAGTCAAACTTCCAAAAATCTAATCACTGTATATTTAAACTTGTCCCATTTTTTTAAACATTCTGCCAAACCAGTCAGTATAATTCAAACTAATAAGCACACTGAAAGCAGTCATAGCTAGACATAACATAGAAAAATAGTATCATGTTTTAAGAACTCGCTCAATAGTCATAATCCAACTATAGTAAGACAATATTTTTTTTGGTATATTGAGATTTAACAATTTTGTTTGTTTTGCAGAAAGACAAGCTTTGGAGAAAAATATATAAATTTACTCTGGTTTTAGAATATATATTTTTTAAATAAATGTTTTTCTAAAAATAAAAATATTTAAGAAAACATTTCTATGTGTAAAAAGGTATGCAATTTACAATATTGAGTATTCTTATACAGGTGTGTGATCCCTTATCCATAAACCTGTAATATGGAAAGCTGTAAATTACAAGAAGGTTATCTCCCAGAGTATCCATCTTTAACAAATTTATTTTTATCATTTTTGGAAATGATTGCCTTTTCTCTGTAACAATAAAACAGCACCATGTATTTGATTCCAATTATGCTACAAAAATCCATATTGAGGGCAAAATAATATTACTGGATTTAATATTTTAATGTGTATTGTTGTTTATTGCAAGGAATAGCAAAAACAAAAGATTTTTTTTTAAAGAATGGGAAAAGATATGTTCAACACAAGCATTGTTCAATGAGCAAAAGTTGAAAATGTGGTTTAAAGGTTATTATTGAGTTTTCAAACCAAAACAAGTAAGAATTTAACAAAAATGCAAAGTTGTAAAATGAGACATCTCTAAACTGGTTATGGAGACTCGAGATATAGAACAGGAATACAATAATGTTAACAATTGGAGTGTCTTATTTTCATTTTACCAGAGTGAAAGTAAAAAATAAAATTAAAGTAAAGTAACAAAAACAAGTTCTAAATCTAACAACTGTCAGTGAACATTAAGCACCAGTGATAAATAGTTCTGTAAGGAATGTGAAGAAAATGAAGTTTAGAATCCAGTTCATAATGGACAAATAGGTTTAGCCACTACAGGAAAGACTATTTCTTGAGCCAGTCAAGGAGTCAAGATTTTAAGTTAGAATCTATTTGATCCCAGAATATTGACCAAGTTTCTGTAAATATACATATGCTTCTGGCCAACAGAGAATATTTAGAAGAGACTGGATATCTGTGAAGGAGTGGTTTCCGACAACCAATTTAAGAATAGTAATTTTTTTTTTTTTAAATTTCTTTATTTTCAATTTTCTCACAGGGGTACAGACAAAAAAAAGGGGCAAAAAATTAAAAGGGAATAATAAAGGGTGATGTGGTTACCCTTACATGTATCTACACATACATTTTATACATTGCATATTTCTAAGCATATTATTAATGTAGGGCCAAATCCATAATCAATAATCAAGATCATGTACCTATAACTTGCCATTTATTCTTTGCTTAGCTTAGAAAGAAATCCTTCAAGTATTTATGCCAGGGTAACCATATTTTCCAGTAATTCTTACTATTATTCTGCAAGATATGTGTTAGTTCCTCTAATAAACTAGTTTCTCTTACAGCACTCATCCACTCCTCATATGTCGGGGGGAGTTCAGACTTCCAGCTCCTCGGGATCAGCGATTTTTCCGTCTGGATTAGATGGAAGGTAAGCGGATCTTCTAACATTGTTTGCTTTTCTTTATTTATATATAACAAAATCAGTATACTGTCTTCCCTCTGGATTTTTATCCCTGTGATACTATATATACTTTCTAATATCTGTTTCCAGAAAGCATTCAGTAGAGGGCACGTGACCCAAATATATATATGGTTCCCCACCGATTTTTTACATCTCCAACATAAGTCCGATGAGTGTGGGAACATTTTGTTAATTTTACTAGGGGTATAGTGCCACTTAGTTACCAGTTTGTATACTGCTTCCTGTGTTTTTGAAACCTTTGTCATCTTATTATTATATTTAAATATCTTGTCCCATTCTAATTCTGTGGCTATAGCTCCCAGTTCCTTCTCCCATTCTCGACCAAGTAAATTAAAATTATGGTTTTCTCGGGTTATTAGTAAATTGTAAATTTTTGCTAGGGGTTTTCCAATCTCCCATTCCTTCACCAGGAGCTGTTCCCATTGGGTAAGGGGTCTATCCCAATTATACTTCTCTAGCTTCTTAATATAATGTGCTAGTTGGTTATATCTCCACTGGTCTCCCAAATGAAAGCCCCACCGTTCTTGTATTTCAGGAAGTGAGATCGCTTTTCCGGACCTAATAAATTCACCCATTCTAGTCAGGTTTGCATCTTTTCTCCCCCATCTCTCAAAAGCCCCCTTTCCAAACTCGGAGGGAAATTCCGATTACCTATTAATGGCTGTAGTATATATGGTGTCTCTGTCAGCTTCAAACTCTGCTTGTTTTTATGCCATATTTTAAGAGTCGGAGTAATTAATGTATGCGGATCCTGTACCAGCTTAGTCTTTCCACCCCAATCTTCCCATAATGCACATTCTAATGGGAAATTTCCCCAACTTTGTTCTAGTACACACCAATTCTTTTTTTCCCCCCTCTTCCTTGCCCACCCTAATATCTGTACCAAGTGGATAGCCACATAATACAAATATGGGTCCGGAACTTTCAATCCCCCCTTTTCCTTAGGGGCAGTTAGTAGGTTATATTTTAACCTCGGCTTCCTGCCATTCCAAATAAATCTGGAGAACATAGATTTGATTGCTAAAAAAAAGGAGTTAGGTATTTCCACCGGGAACACCTGAAGTAGATACAATGCTTTTGGCATTAGTACCATTTTTATGGCTTGGATTCTACCGAACCAAGATATTTTAATTTTCCAATTATCTATTGTATGTTGCAAGGCGTCTAATAAAGGTAAAAAATTATCTGCGTATGCTCTATCCAACTCTCCACTCAACTTCACTCCCAAATATTTTATTGAGTGCTTTGCCCATTTAAATGGGAAGTTTTGTTTAGTCTGTTGTATTATTTTACCTTCTAAATTAACATTTAATATCTCTGATTTGGTATAGTTTATCTTAAAGTTGGAAAACTCTCCGAAGGTTTTCAACAATTTCATTAAGTTTGGGAAGGTTATTAGAGGATTGGTTATATACATTAACAGGTCATCCGCGAATGCAGCACTTTTATATTCATTACCCTCAATGTTTATCCCACTTATGTCCGTGTTGTTCCTAATGTGTGATAATAGAATTTCCATAATTAATAGGAATAGTGTTGGAGATAATGGACATCCTTGTCTCGTCCCATTAAATATCTGTACACTTTGTGATAATATACCATTGATTTTGATTTTCGCTGATGGTGAATCATACAGGGCCAGAATCCTCTCCTTCATTTTGTTTTTTATCCCAAAGGTTGTTAATGTTTTCTCTAAAAGAGGCCATGAAATTCTATCGATTGCTTTTTCTGCATCCATGGTGAGCAAACAGGTGGGGAGATGTAATTTACGTGCATAGTGGATTATCGAGATTGTTTTCGCAATATTATCTTTTGCCTCTCTTCTAGGTACAAAACCAGTTTGATCTTCATGGATAATATACGGTAAGTACTTTTTAATTCTTTTCCCTAGTGTGTTTGCGTATATTTTCATATCTATATTTATTAACGATATCGGCCTGTAACTTGAGCATAAAGTTGGGTCTTTATCCATTTTGGGTATTATTGTAATCTGGGCTTCTTGTGCCTGCTTATAAAATCTCTCTCCCTCTGAAATACTGTTAAAGTATAGATATAATATCGGGGCTAGCTCGGATTTAAACATTTTATAAAATGTAGCTATATAACCGTCCGGACCTGGACTTTTCCCATTTTTCAACTCATCTATCCCCTCCTCTATTTCCTTTAAAGTAATTGCTGTCTCCATCTCTTGGGCTTGTTCTTCAGTTAGTGATTTCACTTTAGCTTCTTTTATAAACTGCTCCATTAACATTTCCCTTTGTTCAGATAGTTTATGATTTTTTATTTTATATAACGCTTGGTAATAGTCTTTAAAAGTTTCTGCTATCCCTATGGTGTCGTAGTGGATAACATCTTGGCCGTTTTTAATTGCGATTATATTGTTCTGACCTTGTGTCTTTTTTAATATTCTCGCAAAATATTTGTTTCCCTTATCCCCAAATTCATATGCATTTTGTTTAGTTCTAAGATAAGCTTTATGTATTTTATGGTCTAGTACTTTCTTAAGCTGATCTCTCTTAATCTCCAGTTTCTGAAAGGTTTTTATAGCTATTGTTTCTTTGTGTGCCAATTCTAGTTGTGCAATTTCATCCATTAAGTTATTGACTTCCTTTTCTCTCTTTTTTTTAGGCTTGTGCCCAAGGCAATTAATCTTCCCCTTAAAACGCATTTGACTGTCTCCCATAATGTTCTTGGGGCTATTTCGACCATTCGCCATTAACCATTCGCGAATCATATCCTTGTTTTCCCTGTTGTGTATTAAGTATTCATTTAGTCTCCAATTAAATTGTGCTTTACTCGCCCCCGGTATTGTATATTTAACTAATAATGGTGCATGGTCTGAAACTATTGTTGTGCCTATAGTTGCCTGCTGAAACAAATGTGCCCACTGTTGTGATACCATTATGTAATCTATTCTCGAATAAATTTGATATTGTTTAGAAAAATATGTGTAGTCTTTTTTCGCCGGATTCAGTGCCCTCCATATATCCACCATGTATATTTCTGCAAATTTTCTTTTTATATCTTTCAGATTCTTATACGACAAATATGATTTACCTGTAGATGAGTCTAATAGTGGATTTAAAGTTACATTAAAGTCGCCTCCAATTATTATTAACCCTTCGCTATACAATTCTAGTACCTGAAGGAAGTGTTGAAGAAATTTATTTTGATTTGTATTTGGAACATAAACATTCGCTATTGTACAATACTGATTGGATAGTTTACCCTTCACTATTACATATCGACCCTCTTTATCTATTTTATAGTCTAACGTGTCGAATGGCGTGTCTTTATGTATTAGTGTCATAACCCCTGTTGCCTTCTTAATTGGATTGTTACTCAAAAATATTTGGGGATATTCTTTAACCTTCAAACCCGGGACATGCTCCTGTTTAAAGTGGGTCTCCTGTAGCATAACTATTTGCGCTTTGCTTTTCCTGCATTCATAAAACACCTTTGCTCTTTTAACTGGCTCGTTAATCCCATTTACATTAAACGATAATATATTACACTCCATTATATAATTTCAGGACATTTTCCCTTACTGTCTTACCAATAACCGTAAATTCCAATCTACATTGATATATATGGATATGATACCCTTGTCTTACCCAGTCTTTATGGTCACCCTTCACATATACACATAGCTCGGTGCAGTAGCAACACAAAAAAAAGCCCCAACGATACATCATATCATATAATATACATTGCTTCGTAACCACATCACAAACAAAAAAAAGAAATGGGGAAAAAAAAGAAAAAAATAACAGCCGTCTCAGCTTCTTCAGGTTTCCATCCTGGCTCTGAGAGTTGTCTACTACGGCTCGAGTGGCTTTACCACTTTTTTGGGGGCATGGATATAAAGATAACAACATGGCTATTTGGTCTAATGGGCAACTTTGGAATAGTAATTTCTTAGTAGCAGCCGTAAACAACATCACCAGGTTAATATGAGAGTTACTTATAACATTAAAATGTCCCTGTAAATCCTTATCTGGAGAGTTTAGGTGGAGTAATGCCAATTTTGGGCTTAATTTAAAATTAAGCTTCAACTTGTGGTTCAGATACATCTCCAGAACTAGCCAAGCTTGTTGCACCTTAGGGCAACTTCAGGGGTAATGAAATAAATCTACATTTAATTGGGAGCATTTTGGACAGAAAGGCTGGGAGCCCAAACCTATTGACTTTCTCTACAATTTCCCATATCCTAAGTGGATAAATTTAAAATGTGGAACTCTCAAATTTTCAGACACCAAGTACTTATTATATTTACTAATGGAGAGTATAAGTTGAGTGGGAGTGAGTTTGGATTGCATATAACCCGACCACTTTTCGGCTATTTTTTTAAATGGATGATTTTTCTTATTTTCTGGAACCCACAATTTTTGAGAGATGAGGTTGATGCTCATTAAATCAAGATTCTCAGTTAAATCATGTATTGACAAAGCTAGCCAATGTTTTTAAAAAGCAAATGACTCTTTGTTTTGGACTCCTAGCAAACCACTCTTAATAATACTTGAAGTGGTCGTTGGGCTTCAGGTTGTTTTGTCTCTTTAACTCAGGCCAGTTAAGTAAATTTTCATTACTAGGATCTACCACATCTTTAATCAACAAAGGTGAGTTCTTAGTCTTGCCGGAGATGAAAAGAGGGAAGCCAGATTTCTCCAAAGGAGTTGTATAGGCATGATTGGGGTCTGTGTATGGTTGAAGATGTTGAAAATTTGTATGTATTGTCCCTTTAATGTATTGTAAAAATATATGGTGCTAGTAGGGGTACATAAAGAAATAGATTATTGGGGCAACATATTTATCAAATGGCGAACTTTTACCCATTGATGAATAGGCTTCTAAAAATCAAAGCCTACTAGATAGAAGTACATGTATGGAATTTGTTATCCAGAATGCTGTGCTTTGTTTTGGAGGGGGCAGTGATGCATGGATCACATGTCTAAGTAATTAATTCTTTCAAAATTTTAAGACTCTATATCCTTACAACCTGTACATACCTGAAGTATTCACCAAATGTAATGCAATATCTTGGCTGCTGTTTGCACAAGTAAATAGATCATTAGGGGCAATATGATGGATTTTTTGTCACTGGCAAAGGCACAGATTGGGGGGAAAAATATGATAGATGATATTTGTCACTGGCAAAGGCACAGATTGGGGGGAAAAATATGATAGATGATTTGGCTTATGCTGGCACAGGTACAGATTGGGGCAATCTGAGGGATTGAATGCCTTTGGGGCAGGTACAAATGGGGGCGATATGATAGGTGCTGGAACAGGTACTGGGGGCAATTTGAATGTTAAGGTGGGAAATGTTGTTGCAGGACCAGGTGGGGGGAGGCCCTGATAGAAGCCATTGCCTAGGGTGCCAAAATACCTTGGCCCGGCCCTGCTTGCATACTTTACTTATACCTGTAAGCCCCTGTATAGCTCATTAATGTAAGACACTTCTTTTTTTAAATTTGTAAGCCTCTAGATTATTTCACAGCTATATAGACTACTATCGTTCACAATCAATAATTGTCTTCCATTTTTTACAGTACAATGACCTGATACAGATTATGCGTAAATTTTTACAAATTTAACATATGTAATTTTTGAGGATCCTCACATCTGATTTTTGTAGTACAGAATGTGCACCTGGACTGGGGTAATTTGTGAGTTCTTCTTATTCATTTATTTTAATATTATATTAATATACTTTGGCAGTGCTTATATTAATTTATTTTGGCATCCTGCACCATTATCTACAATTAATTCTTCTGGCCCCAGAGGCAAATATGTTAGATTCTTAGTGCTGATGATTCTTTTGCTATGATATATTACTAGTTTTTTTGTTCTAGATAATATTTTTTTCAGTTATAACATATGTAATAAATGTTGTATGTAGTTACAATTTAATTTTGGCACTACAGATCAATTGTATTCATTTATTATGCTATAATTATTTTATATCTTTATTTCTGAAAAAATAATTACAGTTATACAATACTCTTTTTATACTCTTTTATAAATAAAAAAGATAAACTGTTAACATTATTTTGGTGTATCTTTTTTATTTCAATAATGTATGATAAAGGTTTGAATACATAATTTTGTAATCTTTGAATCTTTATTGTAAAATTATGGAAACATTTTAAATTATAAGTAGAAATTTTTTTACACTTCTAGGGAAGTTTGAAACGAAAAACCTTGAAATTCAAATTCAAAAAGACCAACCAAAATGAAGTTGAAGTTTTTTTTTGGTCGAATAGGTCAGTTTTTGATCGAATAGGTCCATATTCAGACATATTCGTATCGTTTGAATCAAGGAATAGCGCATTTCATCTAATTCGATTCAAAGCTTTTCCCAAAAAAAACTTAGATTTTTCCAAGTCCACCAATTGACTCCAAATGGGTTCTAGCCCCATAGGCTAAAACAGCAATTCGGCAGGTTTTAGATGGCGAATGGTCGAAATTTTTAAAGAGACAGTGCATGATATATTTTGATATTCAAATTTTTTTCAAATTGAATTTGGACTATTCCCTAGTCGAAGTACACAAAATATAGGTCGAAATTCAAATTTTTTTCATTCGAAAATTCACCTCGACCTTCGATAAATCTGCCCCTTAATAAAAGGCTGTGGCCCAGTCCTGGTTGGTTCCTATGTTATTTGGACACTTAGCAAGAAGTGTAAGGGTTAAGTGTCAGCAGAATTGTATATCTTAACACTGCACCTGTCAAGACAATAGAGATTATTTATCCTAATAATTTTTCTCTCTTTCTCTGCTGTGCATTCTAATATTCAAGCTTTCTATGAATATTACTTGGATGTATTGCCTGGCTTTTATCATCCTCATATTATCAGATATCTTATTTTATTAATGTTCTCCTACCTTAATGTTTCTTATGCTATTTTTTTTTTCAGTGCTGATTTTTTGGAACAACAAATGGTAGCCTGTTGGCGATTCGCATTCTTGCTATGAGAGAGCACTGCCAGCATGGCTCTAACATGCATTGAGTTCATTTTAAATGCAATCCTTTTTGCCAGGTACTTCAACACCTTAATGTGGAAGTTTTCTAGGTCTCCCATGTAGCATAATTTCTCAATTTGTGAAATGTCTTTTGTTAGCAAATTGCTGTTCAGAATACCAACTAAAGTGCTGTAATCCAGTTATCCATTTTTTATCTTTCTTTTGCACTGCAGTTTATCTTTTGTGCTGGCATTTTTTGTAGGTTTTGAGATTTTTGAATGTGTGTTTATTTGCAATGTGATATAACAATGATCTCCACTTATCTAACAAATTAACATTCTGATCACATGTTTGTGAACACCACCACAAGTGATTTGTTATGGGTCCAATCCATTGAGCTATGTCTTTACATTTTCTTTTTTTTGCTCGCAGCTGTGAATTTCTTTACCAGACTCTTACAGATGTGCCACACATCAAACTCATAATTAATGGTGTCTGATTTAGTCTGCATGATTTTTCTAATACTTGAATGATGATCTGTAACCAATATTTTAATGTTTACTCCTTTGTCAGTTTCTCAAGACTTTGTTCAAATGCAATTTTTTTCATTTCAAAAGCATTCTTCGCTGGCCCAACTTGCTCTATAGTGAAATTGACAATGTTATTCACTGGGAAAACGTATAGTTTTTTGATAGGTATAGTAAGTTGTATGAAAATAAAATGGAATGGCCATTAGCTGAAACATTTCTTTTACCTTGGTAAATGATGAACAGCTGAGTAAAATTACACATGATAGTGATATGTTCCCAATTGATATCTGATCTGCCAGAGGTTGGGAATTCCATATGAAAGAGCTATGTCCAGACAGACAGGTAACTGTACCTCAACCATGGTTCCATATATTTTTTTTTCAATATCAATTATGGGAACTTGGCACTGTGCATCACCGATATGTTGACATTTGATTAGATAAAATAGCTGGTCCAGGGATTCTTCAAATTCTATAAAACATTGCTGATGTCTTTCTTCTTTATGTTCTGTAAATGTTGATTCCTCCTTTGTAAAGGTAACACTTTCCTCTGGTTCATAAATGGAAGGTTCCTTTTCTTCTTCAATACTGGTGTCAATGACTTGTATACTACAGATGGAGCTATCAAAATCTACACATAAATTCAGATCTTCATGAACAGTAGAATCTCCATGGTTCTGTTCTGTTGATATAGGTCCAGTAGTAACAACAGTTTGGGTTTGTTTTATAGGTGTAGAAAACGAAACTGGATATGCATAGTCTGAGGATCTGCAGGCATAGAATCATCTTCCGTTTGTAATCCTATGTGAAGAGTTGTTATTGGATTATCAGAACCAATTCCAAAAAGCCATCACTTGTTGTGGTATTTGCATCAACAAACATTTTGTTATTTGTTTGGGTTCCAATGGTTATCAGATTTTTGAGAACACGGACTAAGGTGTGAAAGGTTGAAGGGATTCATCATCTACTCTTCTTGTCTGGCTTTGGAAAGGTGCAGCTTCCATTGCACTTAGTGAAACTGTAGTTGGTGGATTTTCAAAAATAGTAGGTACAGCTTTAGGTTTGAGTACTCTTTTAGATTCAAACACAAACACATTCTATATCTTTCAGTTTTCAATGCTTGTAAGATTTGGTCCACCTCTGCATCCAAATTATCTTCATACTGTGCAGTTTAGTTTGTCTTAACCAATTGGTTATTGCATTAATGTCGTTTGGAAAGTGGAAGTGTGACATTTGGGAATTTATCCTTTTGTCCAGTACGGTGATGATAACTGTGTACTATGCAATTAGGCATTTTTTGTATGTGTGTCTTAAAGATACAAATTCTACAGGTTTAAACACCAGTTAGTTAAGACCGAAACGTTGGTTCAAAAAATGTTCATTTTTTGGGGTCATCGCCAAAGACCTATGAGTGCGGTGTAATGTGATGTTTTATAATGTACAGACTCCCACCCAGTAATGTAACCTTGTCTAATGGCGTGCACACTTTTTGCTGATCAAGTTCTCTGCAATGTAGCTATGCTCATAATATTATCACGCATGATGTGTATGTATGTGTGTGTAAAATATATTAGGGATGCACCGAATCCACTTTTTTGGATTCGGCCGAACCCCCGAATCCTTCACGAAGGATTCGGCTGAATACCGAACCGAATCCGAACCCTAATTTGCATATGCAAATTAGGGGTGGGAAGGGGAAAACATTTTTTACTTCCTTGTTTTCTGACAAAAAGTCACACAATTTCCCTCACTGCCTCTAATTTGCATATGCAAATTAGGATTCGGATTTGGTTCGGCCGGGCAGAAGGATTCGGCCGAATCCGAATCCTGCTGAAAAAGGCCGAATCCTGGCCGAATCCCAAACCGAATCCTGGATTCGGTGCATCCCTAAAATATATTGAACAAGGTACATAACAGTGCAAGGGACATGACAATGCCAGACCAGAGTTGCTAAAGGAGACATGGTTAATTGGAAACCCTTTTTGTTTATTTAGCACTAAATGAAAATAAAATGAAATACATTTGGTCAGTGTGATGAACAGATGCATCATGGGAGTTGCTTTTACAGTAGTGTGCTTTTACCAGCCTGCAGATGTCACAAACGGCTTTACACATAGCGGACTTAAAGCAAAGGCTGAAACCATAAGGGCAGAGACACACACTCAGATTCAGGGAGATAAGTCACCTAGCGACAAATCTCCTCTTCTTCGGGGCAGCTAATCTGCCCTAACTGCCTCCTGCCGGCTACAATATAAATTGTCGGTGGGATGTCAACCGGTGCGCTTAGTTTTCCAAAGTCGCCCAAAATTGCCTCACGAGGAAACTTCAGGTGACTTCGGAATACGAAGCACTCTGAATGCCATCCTGCCATTGATTTAGTTTCTAACCGGCGGGAGGCAGTTTTGGGAGATTAGTTGCCCCGAAGAGGAGGCGATTTATCACTGGGCGACTAAATTTCCCCGAATCTGAGCGTGTGTCTCTGCCCTAAAAGGTATGCTTATCAATGAAGCAGCACTTATTGTTACATTTTCCTTGTCCATTAATAAACCACCTGCCCCAATCCCCTCTGGTGTGCGTTGTCTACTGCAGAGCACAGAAAGGTAAACATAAATAGTATGCTAAGACAGATATATGTCTAAGATGCATTTAATAAGTAAATGTATATGTTTCAACTTACCTACAAATTCAACTTAAGAACAAACCTACAGATCCTATCTCATACGTAACCCGGGGACTGTCTGTACTCAGAAAGAGCATAAAATTGATGTATTTTTCTGTATATTCCATAAAGAAATGCTTTAGGTCAGAGGGCTATAAAATCATGGCATGATATTTCTGGAATTAGGGGCACAACTATAACAACAATGTGTGTTAGTGTAAAAGCCAATGTCATATTCATTTAAACTGCTCTTTTAAATTCAGCTTCATTAAAATTTCTAACCAGCTGCCAAAAAACTGCCAGTAACAATTGCATTAGAAGAGCATTTATACCTTGTACATGAGCTAAAGAGTAAAGCAAACATAAGGAAGCATTAGCATACAAAGTGAAATGCAGGCAGCATTCAAAACATCCGTAAATATTTAATAACACAGGTGCAATTCAGGAGCATACGCAATTAAGAGTTTTGCCTTTTTAAAAAGTTGTACTTTTGGCTAACAATACACCTGTTTTTGAAGGCCACTTTAATTGTTTTGCACATTTTTTTTTTTATTTTTCATTATTTTCAGTTCTATTTGTTTCACCATAGGGAAGACAACTATTCTCTCTTTGGCCTCCAGCAATGAAAGCGGAAAAATGCTGAGAGCGTCTGCCATCCTCACAGTGAGTTTGATCCACTTTATCTGTACTGCGGCTAATGGCCCTGCATTTACTTTCTTATGTTTGCATTCCTGCTAATTGAATTCAGTTGGAGGCTGGCTATTTGTGTTGGATAATGGTGCATGTGGAAAGAAATAGTGCTGTCAGGAATAGACACCTACTTTTACCAGTGATGGTCCATGTATTTTAATGAAAAGTAATATTTTCAGAATTGAGTGGAATACAATTTCATTATAAAAAGCTTTGCTGTTTAGACTGCAAATACATTTTGGTCAGGGAAATGTCCCACAGGGTTAAAACTTTCCTTAGAGGCAGAACCAATATTCTGCTCCTGTTAAAAGTATTGAGTGGCAATAGGGTTTGGGCATTTGAATTAAAGGGAATCAAAAGGGGAGTCATGATTTCCATTGGCTGCCCATAACACCATGTTGATATACAGCAATACACTTTGGGGCAAATTCACTAATATGCGAAGTTGCGCCAGGCGCAACTTCGCCGCACTTCGCCGCACTTCGCCAGGTGTATTTTCGCCAGCGCTCCGCAAATTCACTAAAATCCGAAGTTGCGCACAGGGGTAGCATAAGTTTTCGAAGTTGCGCTAGCGTTAATTCGCCAAGCGAAGCGAAGTTTCGCTAGCGATGGTTCATTTGCATACAGCGCCAAATTCAAATTTCAATGGAGGAATACGTATCACCACTACAAATGCCTAGAAAACCTTCAAATCAGCAAATACAAATTTTATTTTGCCCTACACTTGTGCCCACTGTCTAGGTAAGTTGCCATGAGTCAGGAAATGTAGGGGGGAAGGAGGGGAGCCCCAAAAATATTTTCGATCTTTTTCAGCCTATCACCCATCATGTAGAAAACACGCCAGCGTTTTTTGGGACTTAGAAAAAAAATTTACTTTTTTTGAAACAATCCCTATCTACTCTATTGCACTTCGCCTGGTCTGAGGTGGCGAAGGAAGTCTAACGTAAAAGGTAGCATTCAGTACACTGCGCAAGTTAGTGAATTTGCATAGTTACGTCGCTAGCGAAACTTCGCCTGGTGTAAGGATGCGAAGTAACACTAGCGAAACTACACCAGCGTTCGTTAGTGAATTTGCGCAGTAACGAAAATGCAAAACGCTAGCAAATTGACGCTAGCGTTCGGCGCTTCGGCGCTTAGTGAATTTTGCGCCTTTGTATGAAGGGGGCCACAAAGCATCCGCAGCTCTGTGCTGCAAAACTTTTATTCCAAAATACACAACATATTTTGGAATAAAAGTTTTGCAGCATAGTACTGCGGATGCTTTGTGGCCCCCTTCATACAACGTGTATTGATGAATCTTTTGGTCTTTACTGTGTGACCCTAATAAGAAGGTGAGCCCACTTACTAAAAGTTAAGGGAAGTGCTGGGAAAATTGCCTAGGATTGACCATGTGGATATACAGGTATGAGATCCATTAGCCAGAAACCCATAATCCAGAAAGCTCCAAATTAAGGAAAGGCCGTCTCCCATAGACTCCATTATAATAAAATAATCTGAATTTTTAAAAATGATTTCCTTTTTCTCTGTAATAATAAAACAGTACCTTGTACTTGATCCCAACTAAGATATAATTAATCCTTATTGGAAACAGAACAGCCTATTGGGTTTATTTAATGTTTACCTTATTTTCTAGTGGAGTTAAGGTATGGAGATCCAAATTATGGAAATATCCATTATCCGGAAAACCCCGGAAAGCTTATATATATTATATAGAATCCCTGTTGCTGGATGCCACTGAGAAAGTGCAACACTAGCTTGGGCTATACAGGCCAACGGGGTTAATGTCCAGCTAGTGCTTAGAGCATGGGTTACACTAGACTCTAACACCTTAGACTATGGCCTTCGCTAAATGGAAGAATACAGATTTGGTGTAGTGAAACTACAGCTTCCACAGGCTACTGTGCAATAAAACAGGAAACTATGGGCGCCAGGAGATTCTTGCAGTCAAACAGAATAAACTTTTTTTGTCAGAGACAAATGATCCAAAGGGTACTTATATCAGTACAGAGGCATTTGCAGAATATATAGGCATGCAGCTCACACAGTTTCAGAGGTAGATACAGGTGCATTCCCTGAAGCTGTAGTCAAGGAAGTACAACATACCTCCAGGCAGAAATACCTCACACGTGGTCTGGTCTCACCCAGTGGAGTGGTCAGGGAGAAGAACCTAAAGCCTGACACCCTATCCACTGTGGTCCCTTCACTGTAGGCAAATCTTACAACCTGGGAAGCTACTCCCTGCTACAATCCTTGATGGAGCACAAAACTGCTCTTTTTATCTTCCCTCACTGTCTTACTCTCCTATATAGTCTATAACAGATATATTCCTGCCACTCATTAGCTTCATTCATGGGGCCCCTGCTCCCCGACTTATCTCTCTAGAGGTACTGGTCCCTCTAGGGCACATGGCTTTTCTGGGCCTTGCTGTAACGAGGCCCCCTGGGTACACACAGCTGGATCAGCATCCAGAAGCCAAAAAGGAAGATCCACCCCTTCTCACTCACTATACCAAGTATGACATGATGTGGTCACAGTGCCTCATGGCCAATAGCAAAACTATGCAAATCCCATCTAGGCTACATGGGCATCTGCCCAGCAACTAGGTAGATCAGGATGTGTAGGGAATTAAGGCCATATTGACACATGAACTCTATGGGTCCCTACAAAAGTATAGGCAGAATTTATTTAGATCAAATTATTGAACTAAGTAGGTCTCTCTAGTCAGCTTAACAGTTAGAGGCAGCTAGCAAGATGATTGTATTAGGATAAACTGGCCAAAGTGAAGCACAATGTATCGAGTCTGAAAAAAAGCGATGTGAGATCCCTAATTACTGTGCATAGTGGAATAACAATGGTGTAACATGTTTTCGACATCGATGTCTCACCAGCTATTCTTTGGTATTTCAGCAGGCCAGAGTTGCACTGCTCCTTTGTTTCCTCATTATGGCATTTGCAGGATTGAAAGCAGTAGATATTATTCAAATCAGTGGTTGCTAGGATATTGGGACCCTTGCAATCAGATTGTCTGTTTTCTCTTCACTGCTGTTTCTGGCTCTTGAAATAAAGTAGCAGAAACCAACTGCTGCTACTACAAGACTGTGTGTGATTCATCAAACTGAGTGGTGGGATGCACCGGCAATTTGCACCAGTGCAAGGAGCATCTTTAGATACAAGTACCTTTAACAAATAGCACAGATTGGGCAATGTGTGCAGCTATCATTGTGCAACTGCAACCACACTATGGTAATATTCAATACAATTGTGTCTGATTTGCACTAGAACTTAAGTGCATTTGAGTACATTTTGATATAGCTGCCACAACTACATATCTGCTTTGCTTCTGCAATTACACTGAAATTTTGGGTACACTTATATTGATAAGAATGAAACGACCCAATAAAATACCAGGAGTGCTTGTAAGAGTTTCTATTTACTATTAAAAGAGAAAGAAAGGTTAAAATTAAGTAAGCTTTAGCAGAAAGGTCTTTATATATAAATTAACTAGTAAATCCTCAAAGTAATGTTGCTCTTAGTCCTCTGTCAAAAGAAACACAGCATTATTTTTCTTCTGTTGTGTACACATGGGCTTCTGTATCAGACTTCCTTCTTTCAGCTTAAACCTCCAGGGCACGGGCTTGAGCATGCTCAATTTGCTCCTCTCTCCTTCCTCCCCTCCCAGCTGTATTCGGATCCCTGAGCTATGAGAGAGCAGGAAGAGACTTAGGCAGGAAGTGATGTCACACCAAGCTAATATGGCAGCTGCTATCCTAAACGAACAGAGAGAGATTCTAAAGCTGTTTACTCAGATATGGTAAAGCATTCTACGGAATAAATATAGCCTTCTAGCTTGCACTATTGTGGCTAATAGATTGGCAATAATCTGCCTTGGTAGCTTTCCTTTTGCTTTAAATGACAGAAATAAAATGAAAGCATTTTTTACACTAACCCGTGGGGCCACTACAGTGGGGCACAACTGTACATAGAGTACAAACCTTAATTATTACAAATTAATAAGTGAATTATAACATTTCCAGGTGGTTCAAGCTGCTTTCATTAGTGGCTGTCATTAAGTCACAAGAATGATACAATACCTATGCAAATTTGATATTAGAATATAATTAATATATTAATTTGCTTGCGATGTTAGAGTAACTTTACTGCTGAGAGCAATCATTTGTTTGACCTGAGGCTATTCAACTAAAATCACACCAGTGATTCTGCCTTAGAGCAGCAGATCCACTTATCATGAGAAGCCCTGGTAAGACAGTTTTGCAAGAACAGTGCTGTTTCATCAATTTCTGTAAGAACAATTTCATCCCTGTACCAAAATGTAATTCCAAGATGTAATGCTCTAAGCACATCAAATGTTAAATGCTGTTTTAGTCTCTGTTGGGTTTTTCTGTCCAGATCTAGAACAAATTGGAAAAACAAAGTAATAAACCAATATAAGCCACATAAACATTGACATTGGATCGCAGACTGATACTGTCAGGATCATCCATCACAATCTGTTAGGGCAGAAATGATCCATCCATAGTGCCAATGAGAGGTCACTGTTAGTAAAGGTCCACCCGGTTGTATCCACTTGCACTTAAAGGAAAACTATACCCCCCAAACAATGTAGGTCTCTATTAAAAGATACTGAGTAAAACAGCTCATATGTAAAACCCTGCTTCATGTAAAAAAAACATTTTCATAATAATATACTTTTCTAGTAGTATGCGCCATTGGGTAATCATAAATAGAAAATTGCCATTATGGGACCATACGATTCACTGTGTACACAAACATACCAAACAAACTATACTTGTTAGGTCACATGAGCCAATTAACAGACAGAGTTGTGTCTTTTGCTTCAACACTTCTTCCTGTTACAGTTACAGTTGAAGTATTTCTGGTCAGGTGATATCTGAGGCAGCACACAGACCATCAAAAAGTGGTGGTTCAATGCAATAGATGTAAAAGGGCAAGATTTACTTAAATATATATACCAGTTTAGTAAGATTTTTTTAATATGCCACTTAATATGATATAAACTATCTGTTGCTTAAATATTCATTTGGGGGTATAGTTTACCTTTAATGAAACATTAATGAAACAACAAAAACAATCTGCATAAAGATGCGCTAGTAATTGTTAATTGGGCTCAGTATCAGATGGGGTACCGGGGGCCTATGAAACCATAAGCACATCTTCTTTAAGCTCCCAAAACCCACACCACATCTAGATGAAAGGCACCATCTCAACAAAATATGAGGCCAAAGGCAGAAGTAAAGCTTGGGAACCCAAAAAAACCCAATGTTTTTTGTTAATGTGAATTAACAGTTCAACTTTTTTACTGTACAGTATCTCTATTCTTCTCCACTCACATTTGTAAAGTTACTCCTTAATTCAATTCTTCCTTCTTTAAATTGTGATCTTAGTAGATCTAGGGGCATTATATATATAAGAGGTGCCAGCCTAGAAAGGTCTCATATTTATCTTAATGTATTTGCATCTTTAGAGTTCTAATGTAAGTTTGAAGTATCTGTTCAACTAATATCTTCCCTCATCATTCTCTCTGTGAGTTGTGTATAGGATGTATATAAACAATGCATTGTTTTTATGTTGTTATTTGTATCTTTATGTATCTATATGATTTCTGAGATTGTATCTCTTTAAAGGCTAGTTCACACAGGGCGTTTTGGGGAGATTTGGTCGCCTGGTGACCGCCTCGTTTTTGCGGCGACCAATCTCCCCAAACGCCTTCCGTGTTCCTGCCCCGGCTAAAATGAAAAAACGCCGGCGCTAATCACATGCGGTGGTTCATTTCCCGAAGTCGCTCGAAGTTGCCTCACAAGGAAACTTCGGAAGACTTCGGGAAAACGAATTGCCACGTGTGATTAGTGCCGGCGTTTTTTCATTTTAGCCGGCGCAGGAACAGGGAAGGTGTTTGGGGAGATTGGTCGCCGCAAAAACGAGGCGATTAGTCGCCTGGCGACCAAATCTCCCCAAAACGCCCTGTGTGAACTAACCCTAAGAGACATTAAGAGATTGTGTCTCTTTAAGACGCATTCCCCTTTCTTTGCTTTAAATGTTGTATCATGCTTTCTATTGGTCATGTCTCCTATAAATGCCTACATCCTGGGAGGTAAAGTTAGCCCATGGTTAAGTGCTTTGGAGGGAACAAAAGGAGTAGGGCCAAAGGAGATATGGTTCCTTTTTTAATGAATCTACAATAAATATTATATTTTTAACTTTGATTTTAGTGGCCCTTGTGGAGTGCCCAATACCTCTTCTTTGTATGCTGCTGGTTTATCGGCTCCCTAAGATGAGGGTTTGGGGCTGGTGCTGTGGAACAACCTGTTCTACATGGTGAGTAATCAACATACTTGATGTCCTGTGCCCCTTTCTCTCTTTTTTGGTGGTTTAACCCAATTAATTCCATCCAGGATGTGACATCCTTGCAGCATGATCTTGATAAACTTGCAATCTGGATGGTTAAGAATAGAATATGCTGTGCAGTTTTGGTCTCCAGCAGGAGATTATTGAATTAGAGAGGGTACAGAGAAGGGTAACTGAGCTGGTAAAAGGTATGGAAAATCTCAGCTAGAAGGAAAAACTGGCCAGGTTTTGTTCACACTGGAGAAGAGGCGCTTAAGGGGGATATGATAACTTTGTATAAATATATAAGGGGATTGTACAATAAGCTCTATAATTCTTTATTTACCAGTAGGTCTTTCCAGCTGACACAAGGTCACCCATTCCGATTAGAGGAAAAAAGTTTGCGTCTAAACATTCCTAGGGGTTTTTTACAGGGAGAGCTGTGAAGATGTGGGATTTTCTCCCTGAGTCACTTGTACAGGCTGATACATTAGATAGCTTTAAGAAGGGGTTGGATGGCTTTTTAGCAAGTGAGGGAATACAGGGTTCCAAGGATAGGAGAAATGGTTTATTCTGTTCTTTACACCAATTGTAAAAAAAATCTGGCACATTCTATAATAGGTTTTAGACATGGAATCCCTTAGAAGAAGATTACTTTTTGAGAAGAGAATGCTACAGAACATCCTGGGTGAGAAAGTGAGATAATATTGCTAATCTGAAGGCTTCTCTGTGGCCATAATAAGCAACTGATGAAATCAGTTTCCAATGATCACACCTGCAGAATCCAGTCAATTGCTGAGTACCGTCTGTATTATGGGGATTGCAAGTAAAAAAAAAAATCAAATTTCTTGGAAAACGCATCCACAAAAAGAGCTCCCTTAAAGGTAAATTATTGACAGAACGTGTTTTCTTTGCATTTTCTCCTGGCTGCTTTTCTTTTGTGTTCCTCCTGATAATGGTTGTTCCTGGAATCTATAACAGAAACACAATTATATGCTGTTAATACAATAACAAACAAAAACCTCCACTGGGAAGAATCTCAATAGGGATGCTCATTTAAAATGCACCCCCAGGAATTGCAATTGGTAAGATTCACCCTCAGCTGTTTCAGCAGCACATTATTCATGTGTAGTGAACAAACACACCACCCTGGGGTATATTCCTAGCAAGGTATTGCCATATTCAGATGTTTTCGAAGTCCCTTTTTGCTGTGTAGCATTATGCACACATAGCAAAGAGATATTAAAGGCAATCTGTCATGGGAAACATGCTTTACATCAGTTATTAAAACTCCTCCAGCAGAATCCTGCATTAAAATCCATTTTTAAAAGAAGCAGTTTTTTAAAAAAAATATTTGATTTTGAAATATGACATGGGGTTTAGCATGTTGCTAGTTTCCCAGGTGCCTCAGTCATGTGACTTAACACAACACTTGCTCTCATACTACAGAAGGACTTATTTACCATAAATGTTTAGTACACTGGTTTGTACTCCAAATATGCAACTGGCTTAGTCATAACATCTGCTACCATTTTGTTTGTCAAACAACATGTCATTCTTATGGATCAATTTGCTCCCATTTTGCCAAAATTTAACAGATGCACCATTGCTTTTCACTGCTTCAACAGAGAAAATGTCATGTGGATATTTGGGGATATACAGTGCATTTAGTAATGTTGTCATTACTCTGTTCCCCTTGTTGTCAGTAAGGCACACTTCTGCGTCACCTCTCCTCTGTGCTACACGGGAAGTCTTTTTACCATCTGCCAACACCATATAGTGGTTCTCTGGCTTGAATGTCATCAAACCTTTTAAACTTTTTAATCTTTGTAATTATATGTGATGTTGCTCCTGTATCCACCATTAATCCCTTTGGTATTAAACTGTTTGACTGCCTTTCACTTATTTTGAAGGCAAATATTTGCTCTGCGTCATCAGCTGCTTCTTTTGCATTGTCCCACCCCTTGCATCTGCAAAATGTTTCTTTATAAAACTCTTGCAATAGTTACACCACTGTGGCCTCTATTTATTTAGTTTGCTTGGGCATGCATTAGCTTTGTGGCACTCTTAGTCGCAGCTGTAGCAGACAGGGTTAATGTTGCCTCTCTCCCTTACTGTTGTAACAGGGGTGCTGACCTGCATCACATTGTCAGTGTTTGGGCTCACACTGTATTTCTCAGTGTCCTCAAAACTTCTTAACTTCGTTTTTAACTCAGCAAAATCACTTTTCCGTCACCTGATGTGATATGGATAGCAAAGGGTTTAAAAGATTCAGGTAGGCCCTTAAGAATCATTGCAATCAACATTTATTAAGGTTCGAGTTGTGTTTTACACAAATATTGGAGGTTTTGAGCAGATTGTTTTCAGCAAAATTCACATTTTCAGTTTAAAAAAACCTCAATTTTTTTGAAAAAATATTCGGAATTGTATTATACCCCGACTGTGGAAATAGCCGACAGAATCTGAAAATACACCATCCAAAACCTGTCAAGGTCATGTAGGGATCAATGGCAGAGGTCCTTTGAACAATTTCAAGATGTAAATAGCCTGCATGAGGTTTTTTTTTGTGCAACAACACAATAGTAACTATAGAAATTCTAACTACGGATAACTGGATGTCTAACATAATAGCTAGAACACTACTTCCTGCAGCTCTCTTAGTTTCCACTGATTGGTTACCAGGCAGTAACCAATCAGAGACTTGAGGGGGTTCATGGGTAATAACTGTTTGCTTTTAAATCTGAGCTGAATGCTGAGGATCACTTGCAAACTTACTGAACATTTATGTCCCATGTGGGCCCCCTTAAAGTCACTGACTAACTCAGAGTTATAGAGCTTGTTTGGCACCTACCTCGCTGCCAGCTGACTGCACGCCCACCCACTTGTTAGTTTGCGGTGGTCAGCAGCAAAAATTAGAAGGCAGAAGGGACTGGAAGAAGGAAATTCCATACAGCAGACCACGGGAGCCGGACCTCCTTGTTTCCCGCCCCCCACAGTCACAGGGTCTGCTGTATGGTAGTTACGTCAATGTCCACAACTAAAAATATTGACAATGACATCTTACCCCCCCCCAACACATATAAAAAGAAAACTCTGTTGATCCTACAAATTCCTAAATTAATTTGGTGCTTTGCCTTTTGCATACAGTACGTATTCCAGAGAACAATGATATTAGGTTTCTTATAGTTTTTTTGTTAATATGTTTTAACTTTTGTGTTTTCAGTAATGGTAAATTACAGCAAGGGCCCCTGTTCAGCGCCAGATTTCAATGACGGGCGCCCCTAGGCCGCACGGTCCGACCAGGCGGCCGTGCAGTCCGACCAGGCGCCCACCTCACCTCCCCTTCCCAGCGTGCCGGCGAAAAAACGCCGGCGCAGCTGCTGTAATTGAATGGGGACGCACACGTCCCCATAATGCGGCTGGGCGGCATGCCGCCCCTATTTTTTTGCCGCCCTAGGCCCGGGCCTATGCGGCCTTGCCGCAAATCCGGGCCTGCCCCTGTTAAGTATTTTGTCGTTGCTTACTGCATTTGTGACTCTTTTGAAGTCTGATGCTGTTGTGATAATAACAAAATGACAGCTGCTTTGTGTACATCTTTATAATATTTGCTTTAATACTCTTTCCTTTTCCCCTTTATTACTCTACCAAGTGATGTTTTATGAACATACCAATAATGATAGTTAGAAAAAGGTATAACGATTTTGCCTAGGAAAATTACACTGTTAGCTAGAGAATAATACTTCATTTACCCAATTACACAATTTTAATGTATATAACACACTTATAAGCATAAGTCTGAAGGCCAAATGGCCCTTTTTAAATCACAACTTTATGTGAATATAATAGGCCACAAAGCAATTTTAGAGAATTACTATAACATTTTGACCAGTGGCAGCAAAAGGAATTGAACACTGTAATTTTGCAGGGAGTAGGAAATAAAGATTAGGGATGTCGCGGAATGTTCGCCCGCAAACTAGTTCACGCGAACATCGACTGTTCGCGTCTGCCGAATGTCGCGCGACGTTCGCCAATTTGGGTTCGCCTTAGCTGGCGCTTATTTTTGACTTCTCACCCCAGACCAGCAGATACATGGCAGCCAATCAGGAAGCTCTCCCTCCTGGACCACCCCCACACCCCCTGGACCCCTCCCCTTCCATACATAAACTGAAGCCCTGCAGCGTTTTTTCATTCTGCCTGTGTGTGCTTGGAAGAGCTAGTGTAGGGAGAGAGCTGTTTAGTGATTTGAGGGACAGTTGATAGTAACTTTGCTGGCTAGTAATCTACTTGATACTGCTCTCTATTGTAGGGACAGAACTCTGCAGGGATTTGAGGGACAGTGAGTTTAGGTTAGTTAGCTTTGCTGACTAGTAATCTACCTTCTACTGCAGTGCTCTGTATGTAGCTGCTGTGGGCACTGCTTCTGATCTTATCTGCTGACTGCTGTAATAACCCAATAGTCCTTGTAAGGACTGCTTTTATTTTCTTTTTTGTTTTTTTACTTTGCTACTATAAGAGCCCAGTGCTATTAGTCTAGCTGTGTTGGGGAGTGGGACTGGTGTGCTGCTCCTAGTAGTTCAGCACCAACCAGAGTAATTTTTTTTTTTTTAATATATATATATATTTTTTTATTTTACTTATCTTACTGTTCTTTAATGTGTCCAGTGCTGTTTGCTGTTCTTCATAGTAGTGCACCAATAGTAGTGCACTTGCAGGCATTGTTTGCCCAGTGTGTTCTTCAAACAACTGCCACCTAGCTGTGTGAGCTTTTTCACATTCTGTCTAAATATCAATAATAATACCGTCTCCAGAAACACCACCTAAGTGACGTTTTCCAAGCAGCAATAATATATTCCGTATCCACTGCTGTAGTGTATACGTTGACCTTGCAGGCATTGTTTGCCCAGTGTGTTCTTCAAACCACTGCCACCTAGCTGTGTGAGCTTTTTCACATTCTGTCTAAATATCAATAATAATACCGTCTCCAGAAATACCACCTGAGTGACGTTTTCCAAGCAGCAATAATATATTCCGTATCCACTGCTGTAGTGTATACGTTGACCTTGCAGGCATTGTTTGCCCAGTGTGTTCTTCAAACCACTGCCACCTAGCTGTGTGAGCTTTTCCACATTCTGTCTAAATAACAATAATAATTCCGTGTCCGTAAACATCACCTGAGTGATGTTTTTACAGCAGCAATAATATATTCCGTATCCACTACTGTATACGTTGCCCTTGCAGGCATTGTTTGCCCAGTCTTTAACCAAGTGCCACCTAGCTGTGTGAGCTTTTTCACATTCCGTGTCCAGAAACATCACCTGAGTGACATAGTGTGATTTCTGCCCTTTACAGCACAAAACGCAGCGCTGTGTCAACAATGTATTTTTCAGATACATTTTTGCCCTTGATCCCCCTCTGGCATGCCACTGTCCAGGTTGTTGCACCCTTTAAACAACTTTAAAATAATTTTTCTGGCCAGAAATGTCTTTTCTAGCTTTTAAAATTCGCCTTCCCATTGAAGTCTTTGGGGTTTGCGACGTTCGCGAACCGTTCGCATTTTTTGACGCAAGTTCGCGAATGTGTTCGCGAACATTTTTTCCGCCGTTCGCTACATCCCTAATAAAGATTCTGTTTAGAAAATAAAAATGGAAAGAATAGGATGGCTTGTACATATTGCATGCATATTCTATTTAAGATAGCAGTAAATCTGGAGGCATAGAAAGAAAGTGTATTACAGATTGTTATTAAGAGTTGTAAAAATTAGCTTCCATTACCTATTGAGTACTGCAAATTGGTGTATTTCATTTTTCTTGCTTTATAGTGAAACCCTAAAAATATTTTACACAGTGGTATTGAATTCAGATCTAATTATATGGTCATTTGCTTACATTCTGTAACAATACCTGTGCGGCGGGGTCGTCCACCGCGTCGTCGCCCGGGACGCCCGCCGCATGGTCCGTGAGTCTTTGATTCTAGGGCGCGCGCGGCGCACCTGCGCGCCTCTTAAAAGCACAGGCACATTTTTGACGCCCGTTTGGCGCGAAATTTGAACCTATATAAGGCCCATTCTGTCTCCCAGCCAGGGCCCAGTGATAGAACTTGTTTCTAGTGGTTTCCTGAGCCTTGTGCATCTGATCTGAATCTCGTCTGTCTGATTATCCGTGTTTGACCCTGCCTGTATCCTGACTATTCTGAACTCTGTATCCTGAACCTTGCCTGCCTACGACAACTCTTCCTGCTTAACCCCTTGATTGACAACCCGGTTTGACCCTTGCCTGCCTGACGATTCTGATATCCGCCTGCCTCGACTCTGCCTGTCTGACGATTCTTCTGCCTGATCCTTTTGTACCGTGACCTTCGGCCCAAAAAGACTTTGCTAACAGCCGTGCCCCTTCGCCAGCCAGAACATCTCGCCTTGCACCCCTCGTTAAGTCCAGGTGGCACCCAAGTGAGCTGAGGGCTCCTCCCGAAGCCCAACGGTGGTCACACTACTGGTGAAGCCGAGCCGAGACCAGGGTGCTTGGCATTTGTTTGGTATCGGGTGCCGGCCGTGACACATTCATTCTCTGCTATGAATTAATCCTAGAGTATTTTGCTGCTAAATTTTTTCTTTATCGCATTTAACATATAGAACCAACAATAAATTCCATGTAAGTCAAAAATATATGCAGCACCAGGGATGCCACTGTTATGGGACCAAAGTAGTTTGAGAATTTAAAGAGACAAAAAAACCTAAGTAAGCTTTATCAGAAAGGTCTATATAAACCCTCAAAGTAATGCTGCTCTCAGGCCTCCGTCAAAAGAAACACCACATTTCTTTCTTTCTGTTGTGTTCACTTCTGTATCAGACTTCCTGTTTTCAGCATAAACCTCCAGGGCTAGGGCTTGAGCATGCTCAGTTTGCTCCTCTCCCCCTCCCTACTCAACTCCCTTCTGTAATCTGAGCCCAGAGCTATGAGTGAGCAGGGAGAGACTCAGGCAGGAAGTGATGTCACACCAAGCCAATATGGCAGCTGGTATACTTGTGCTTAATACCCACAATGGATAGTCTCACAATAAGCAGCTCATTTAGCCACTGAGGGGTTCAAATCAAAACTTTTTTTACCCACAATGTAGTATTTGTTCCTAGAACTGCTACATAATTGCAGGCACATGCTAAGTTGTGTTAACACCTACTTGTACTTGATTCACCAATGCAGAAGCAAATTAGCATCTATTTTGGGAAATCACATGCAGACTGCAGCACATATTCACAGTTTTTATGTTGTACTAGTGTCACTTCTGGAGTGCAGCATTAATGACAGCAGTAGCATCTGATTCACTTGGTGCAGCATTTAATGCAACCAGCAGGTGCAGGCTTTTGGGAATTCGATTGTGACCTTGCATTAATACTTGCACTTGTGCTTGATTCAGCAGGCTAAAGGGCGCTTTGACTATTGACTCTTCATAAAGAGCCTTTATGAATAATTTCAATAGGTGCTCAATTTTGAGTCCATTTGTGTGTTTGCACTTACTAAATAAATCTTATTATACAACATGTATCATTCATACATGGTTTCCATTCTTGGAAGAAATCCAAAATATGTCAATATTATTAAAAAAAAAAATACCTGCACAAAATATTGCTTTTCTTCGAGATTCTTGCCTTAGAAATGTTCAAGAGCAAACCTTTACACATCCCAGAGCGTTACTGAAAAAAAATACAGTCCTACCATTTAAAATGAATACAAGGCACTGAAATAATCGAATGTCATGGAATAATTGAATTGCACAAAACATTTAATTTTGAAATATATAAGCAAACCTTTTAAAATTGCTTGGTCCATAATAACCTTTTGATGGTAGCATAGTTCAATCAAACCAAATTAAAGGTTCTACTGATGAAATGTTTTTTTGTTCAGCCTCTATTGCATTAAGACATTTTCAAAGGCCAAGCAAGAGCCAAGCATATTAAGATGAGCTGATTAAATTAACCTATTCACCGTCAAGAGCTCTGTGTATGACTGAAATTTTCTAGAGCAAGATTTCTACACTAGGCAGTATTAAATGCTAGCAATTCTCTCAATTAGACTGGAAACTTTGTTGGGTAGGGACCTCCTTTCTCCTGTTATGCATTACCATGTACCATTTACTCTTTACTACTTTTTTTCCATTTCTTAAAGTATTGTAAAAACGTATAGTGCTACATATACATTATACATAAACAATGATATTCATACATACATCAATTATTTGCTTAAGCATAGGGCAGCTTAGCAAGCAAATAACTTCTCAGCATATCTCCATCAGTGGACATGCCACGGAGGCTGATCTGGATTATACTTTTCCAATAGTTGACTAGACAGGGGTAAGTAATTCATATGTATTAATAAGTATTCACTTACTTACTTTTACTAAAGTAATAGCTAAAATATGCTGTATAATATCAAAATACAGTATACGTAAATATGCTTGTGTATGCTTGGGATGTACATGCCATATTCTTCAGAATGGAAAACTGTTATTAATACATTTCATCCCCTTCACCTCTTTAGCTGCTCAAAGAAGACATATGGACCTATATTTTTCCTTATATCTAAGGAGGCACCAAGAAACTGAATCATACTTAGCCCATATCTAATTTAATCCAAACAGAACCCCATCCAATTACATGGAGCTACCTACAAAACCCCAATACATGATTATATCAACAACTGGGCTACTAGAAACCCAGGGTATGCACATATCATGCATGTTAGTACATATTCCTTACAGCGTTTAGGGCTGACCCGCTGGTGACTCAATGTGGTGGAGAGAGGTTTCCAAACAGAAAGAAATATTGATTTTTGAGGGGCAACATCTATGGTTTTGGATAACCCCATAATTATAACAGAGCAATAATTAATATTTTCATATATCTATTGCCTTTTTGAGTCAAGGGAATCCATTATGACCCAAAATATTGGACCATAAAGAGAAGCTTTGACGCTTGCTCTAGTCTAGGGGAAAACATCAGGGCTCCTCTCTAAAAAAAAAAAAACGATCTTTTGGAAAGAGACTGGATTAGACCTAGTGCATTTTAACAGAATAACTGTACATAGACTTTCATCAAAATATTTACTAATAATTGAAATGATGGGCAGAATTGTATCACTATCTAGATATTGTTTTGTTAAAAAAAGAATGTTTTTTAATATTTGGAAATCAGCATTTACTGGTCATGATGGGCACTGCTTCTAAGTATAACCATCGATCACCATTTAAATGATACCTTGGTGCCAAACTAGAGTAATCAGCATTTTCCTGATCTTAAATATAGATGTCGGTGTCCATTTTTGTGGATACGGCGCACATTCACCGGCGAAAATTCACCGGCGTCAAAAAAAACGGACGACGGCGTCCGTTTTTTTTTAACTTCGTCTGCGAATTTTCGCTGTGGTTTCGCAAATTTATTCCCCAGCGGCTTTTGCGGGAATTCGCCTCAAATTCGCCCATCACTAAATGCTAATGAATGGCTTTAAATTAAAAAATGCAAAGTTTGCTACAGGTCTAATCTCCAGCAACTATTCAGTAAATAGCACTTACATGTAACATGTTTTAAAAGAACTAAAGCTTAACTGAAGAAGTAAAGAAAAATTGTTGTTCATTATGTTTTAGATTTCTGTACCAGCTCAAAGCAACCACGGCTCTTTAGCAATAAAAATCTGTGCCTCCAAAGATGCCCCAGTAACTCTCCAACTTCTTTTCTGCTGATTCAATGAACATACTCTGTGCTGCTGTCAGTTACTGAGCGTAGGAACTGACAAAATATACAGCATATGAAAAATATGAATGTTACAATACAAGACTGATTAGCAATTCATTTAGGTTTTCATTACATGACAGCACAAAAAACAGTGCAATTAGCACCAGAATATAATAATCAGCCCTATAGCATTAGACAGGTCAGCCTCATTTACTGCTTGTTAATTTGCAGTGACTTTTAATGTTAGCTTTTCAACAGCTGCCCAGACCATGCTGAGCATGAGAGTGTCACTGACATTTTAAACAAAATCCAAGATGGGGAGCTCCTGTGACAATGTAGAGGCTTGGGTCATTGCTGCTATAGAGATGCTGAACCTTTAAGCTAGTGCAGGAAGTTCAGTAAATAAAATATGGCATTTAGTTTGCTTCTGGGGGTGCGGGCCCAAGTGATGGCTGCATTATAGAGGAGCTCCGCACAAGCTCGACAAAAATCCTCCACCAATGCCAAAATCCAAACTGTCACAGGAAAAAGTTAGAGTGAGATTATCTCTGGTAAACCAAAGGGCAAACAGTAATGTACAACCTCCCAGCTCCCCCTCACTTTGCTACCCCAGAAGCCCACACATGATTACCCGCAAACACGGACTGGATTGCACGACCTGATCACTCCAAGCCGGTGAACCTACTGTAGATCCCAGTAAAAAACTGAGCATATTGGGAGTGAGACACATAAAACACCTGTCATGGGAGGGTACCCTCAAAGTAATAGGGCTCCTTTAACAGCACGGAGAAGGCCTGACTACCCACAGCCTTTATGCTACATTAACATGCTTTATTTTCACATTAAAAACTTAAACAAACCAGCCTGTCAAGAGCACAGGGATAATTAACCTCAAGCTGTACAAAACTGAACTGAAACTCATTTTTTCAGAAATTTTAAGACAAGCAAAATTGAACTGATTATATCATAAACCACAAAAGGGCAGTGTCCACAAAAATTGAACTTGCTTGCCCTTTCAGAGACCTTCCTAATTTTGAATGGTTTATGCTTTTGCTACACAAAAGTATAAACTGAATGCTGGGACTAGTGATGGGCGAATTTGCGCCGTTTCGCCGGAAAATTTGGGAAACGACGAAAAATTCACGAAACAACGTTTTTGACTCCAACGTCTGTTTTTTCTAAAAAAAAATTTTGACGCCGGCGAATTTTCACGGGTGTTTTGCGAATTTATTCGCTGCTCGAATCGCGCAAATTCTACGCGATTTCGCACCTGGCGAATAAATTCGCCCATCACTATAACAGACATCCTGTTCAACTAAAATTCTATGAAACATCCAACTATGCATTAATAGATTGGACACAAGCATGCTCGCGAGACTGGTGAATTTGAACCAAGTTTTCACAAATTCAACATCGCATACTAGGAAAATAAACCAAACCGCTGTGCTACACATACTTCCAAACTAAACAAATTAAAGTCTCTGCCAGACTTCACACAACTACGTTAGTTAATCTATGACAAATTTGCGTATTCATCAAAATGAGCAATTATGTCTTGGCAAAAGAATGTTGGCATACTTTCAGCAGTGATGATTCGATGGAGCATTTCATAATACATTTTCTCTAGTGTTACTTTCTTCCTAGCGAAACTTTGTTTACTTTCTTACACTTGGTGGTATATAAAGGTCATATGTATGTATTTATCAGTGATGTTGGTGAAAATGTCTACTTTTGGACATTTATAGGGGCATCTATAAAAACTCCTCTTGGAACTCAATATCTACCTGAATATGACCAACACTGCCCAAAAGGATAACAACTCACATTTGAATGAAGAATGCCCATTGTGCCTCCACAAACTAACCAACCAAACAAGTATTTCCCATGCCTGTCCTTTTTTCCTCCCACTTTCTTTCCCTCATTCTAAATATTTAGTACCTACTTCAACCTAACATTAACAGACACATAAAACATATTCTTTTCTTGCTAAATCCTCTGCAAAAATTCAAGACCACCCAGGGGCGATCAAGGCCTCTCCGCCGCCCGAGGCAGCAGCACTTGCTGCTGCCCCCCCCCGAAATACGCTCTTAAAGTACCAGAAGCAGCATTTTTCCTGCCCCTGGTACCTAGTGGGGTGCTGCCGCCTGAGGCGACAGCCTCAACTCGCCTCATTGGCAAAGCACCCCTGAGACCACCCACCCTAACCCAGATTAATTTGCCAAATCCCCAAACGGGGAATAGGTATTAGGCACCGCAGCTCCGTGACGGAGCTTGAGGCTGCCTTCCCCTGGGCTAAATAAGAAACGGCACATGCGCAATGCAGTTATACTTACTTCAAAACCAGAAGCAGGTTTGGCGTCTCCTCGCTCCAGTTCCCTGTGTCGGATTTTTGTTGAAGTTCTTCAGATCCTTATTCTGGTTCTCCTCCACAGTCCCCTGCTCAGTTGGAAGCATCTTCAGGGCTTAACTCAGTGCATTTGGGCACCGGAAATTCTCCTTCTCTGTTGGCTCTGTCTCCCAGAGGGTGTTCCCTAGCAACGGATCGGCACTCCTTCCTTCTGTTCCGTAGTGAGTTATAAGTTACTCAAACACTTACTATTTTGCCTGGACTTGTAATATTGTCTAAGATATTTTCTAGAAGCACTGGTTAACCCCTTTTCAAGCTGAAACACAGCGTACTTATTATTTTTTTAACCCTTGTCAGCTGGGCTCAATTCGAGTTTACTTGCCAAACGACTTCTTGCTAAAGACTGTGCTGATTAACCCCTGCTTACCTGTGTGGCCTGGCTTGGTTTATATCAAATGTTTCTGGATAGACTGTATACTAATCTTCCAGGAAAGGGGGGGCTTGTACCAGTTGAACTGCATCTCTCCAGGATTACTTACCTCAGGAGAAGTATTGCTTCGGCCTAGTTGTGTGGAATTACACCATCTCTTCCCCTAAGGATGGTGGTCATCCGGTGCAGAGTCCTTTCCCTCGAGTAACTGAAGGAAGAGGTCATCATTAAGACCATTAAACTCCATCGGAAGCATTTCCCGCTACAGTTATACTTTACTGGAAGCTCCTGCCGGTCCTCTTCCGTGTGTAGGACAGCTTTTCCTGAAAACCTCTACGAATCCTCCGCTGCAAGTATCTAAGGACCAAAGACTGTTTCAGTCCCCAGGTATATACATTGCTGCTCACTACAGGGTTCACCACAGTACTACATTAAAATCCTTACAATAGGTTAAGCTATTTTTCAATGGGAGATCCTGTACTACACCACACACAGAAATTATATTCTGCTGAAATAAAGGTACTTTCATTGAGTGTAGGTGGCATAAATACCCCCAATTAAATGATTAAAAGTTCTAGACTTCCCGAAACATGAGAATTTTACACACACTGGCAGAAAAAAGATGGCACAGTATTATAAGACAATTGGATACAAGGGTCATTTATTTTACTTATTTTAAAAATAGTTAAAATTAATCAAAATAGTTTGTATTCTATGTTTATTTTATTTGTTTAAGAGGTAGGGTTTACGCCATGTGTCATCACAATTGCGCCATGAAGGGGGTGGCAGAAAATACATATAAAATGCATATACAGTATATAGTAGGAAATCTAGCCAGGGGAGGCAGAGCAGCAGCTAGGTTAAGTTTATTGGGAATTATTAGCTTTGTTAAAATCAGTTTTGGGGGCAGAATGATCAGGATAAGTTTACTAACTAATAATTTTAATTTGAGAATTATCAGACACAAAGCACCTTAAAGCTGGCAAATAGGGATGTAGCGAACTGCCGATTTGATGTTCGCAAACGCCGTTCGCGAACACCTGCAAAAAATGCGAACGTTCGCGGACAGTTCGCGAACTTCGAACACCCGCTAAAATCGTTCGATTCGAACGATCGAAGGATTTTAATCATTCGATCTGAGTATTTTCGTTCGATCGAAGGATTTTCATTCGAATCGAACGATCGAAACCATTCGATCGAATGCTTTTCATTCGATCGAATGCTTACAATCGTTCGAACGAATGGAAATCGTTCGATTTTTAGCGGTCGAAGGAATTCGAATGGTCGAACGAAACGAACGCGAACCCAAATTGGCGAACGTCGCGCGACGTTCGCGAACATTCGGCGGACGCGAACGGTCGAAGTTCGCGCGAACAAGTTCGCCGGCGAACAGTTCACTACATCCCTACTGGCAAAGAACAGTGGTATATGTATTCTTTGGCTGCTATAGATTAGTGGTAATTTGAGATGCCAATTTACAGACAGAGTTTGAATGCACCGCCCACATATTCAGAGATATGCAGTTCAAAACTAATGGTGTGCCAGGTAATTCAACTGATAATTTGCAAACAAAATCAAAAGAGAAACAGTGTTACCTTCCCACTCGGTGATTCCAGATACTTATTGAAAGCCAAATTTAGTACTATAAAACTGACATGGTCTCCATTAAAAACAACTATTCAGCCCGATAGGGTTAAAAACCCTCGTCTGAGACATCAGTAATGTGCAGATCAACTTTCACCTTTAACAATGTTTTTTTATGAGCTAAACCTGCATCAAGTGTTTCACTTTGAGGGGGGTACTGTGGTGCACGCCGTTGACGTGAGAGCAAGTATACAATATAGAGCTACCAATACATTGGGGCAAGAGGGACACCAGGGGAGAGCAGAGTTTTACTGGTGTCCTGTCTTGTTTCCCATAGTGAGGCAGGAATTGAGGTTGAGGTCAACTCTATAAGGCTAATGAGTTTGAGGGGGGCTTATCTGCTGCATGGATACTCTTGATATTATTACTGCAATGTTTGTGTTGATGTAACCTTGTTATGAGCTTAGCGGAGCCCTGACTTAATGATGTACCCTCAATAGTTTTTGATCTCCATTAGTCAGATAACCACAGTCCTTCAGCTAGATGTTCCCTTCTGTGCCAGTTCCCTTCTGTGGGGCAGGAGATCCTCACAACTTGATAATGGGAAGACTTTGGATACTTTTTTATATTAATGCTTACTTGAGGTAGTTCTGTAATTAAGGCTTGCCCCAGATAAAGTAATCCAGGGGCCCTTCATAAATAAACTTAAAATTAACTATTAACATAATTATTTTAATGATTCAACTTTTATGATGGATACGTGCCCCAGGATTGTACTCTAGGCATGTGCCTCTTCTGCCTACCCCTAGTTCCAGACCTTTAACTAATCTTTCTCATTGTCATTTATTTATATACTTCTGTCTGGTACAGTTTCCGGAATTACGAGTGCTGATACTGCAGAATTAAGGGCACATAATGTCATCTCTTATTTCTTATCCTAACTGATCCTTGCTAAATTCTAAATTAACAGTCCTCATTTTTTGCTGAAGTTCTCTACATTGTAATTCACTTTTCTCTTTGGCTCCCATCTTACATCTCTCAGCACTTCCGTTCTGTGTTCTCATTTTCTCATAATTTATCTGCTTGCTTCCTAAAAGCTTAGTCCTGTCACCATTTTTGTTTTTCGTTAAAATACCTTATATTTTATTTACATGCTTTGAAACTAGAGCATACAACTGGCAATATGGAAATAATAATTTAGTAAAGCAGTATAGAAAAACACAAAACTATCTATAGCTGCAGTGTCATCTTTTGGTATTCAAATTTTTTTTCATAATTTATCAACCAACTTTTCAGATACATAAGGTAATGTCAATCAGATCACAAATTCAGTGCCCTCATCTCATGTTAACACAAAAAGAGAGCCCTGTGCAACCAGTAGTTCTATTTTATGGTAAAGACAATATACAATTGTTATACACCCCCTAATTTTAATATTACATGTATGGAATCAATTATCCAGAATGCTCGGAACCTGGGGCTTTCCAGATGTTTTTACATAAGTCGGTTCACTATACCTTAAATCTAGAAAAAAGGTTAAAAAATATAATAAAATAATAGATTTTTGGCCACCAATACAGATTTATGCATCTTAGCTACCTACCGTACATAAAAAGTTACTCTTATTATTATAGTGAAAATGAATTATAAAGAATTATTTGCTTAAAATGGACTCTATGGGGGTGACCTACCCGTTAGTCAGAGCTTTCTGGAAATTGGGTTTCTGCATAAAATATCCCATAGCATTAGCCATTAAGGTCAACAATAGCAAATAATAAGGCAACATTTTAGAAGATGATTTTTTGCTGAGCTCTGTGTCAAAGCGTTGTTCCTTTCACGAGCCCAGCACAAAAATCTAAGCAATGTATCTTCCTTCCTAGATTTAAGATTTACTGTCAAAAATCAGAAAGCATTAATATTTCCTTCTCTACTTCTGTAATCCAGGATTACAGAATTGAACCATAAAGTCTTTTGGCATATTTATCCCATTTCAACTCAAATGCCTCTTTAAATATTTCACCAGCTGTTTCTAAAAATTCAAAACAAAAAGGTGTCTATAATAAGGATTTCCTGCACCTTTCTCATAAGTTCGGGACCATATTTTAATAAGAAAAGGACACTGATTACTAGTTTTAATTGGAGACTAGGGATGTAGCGAACGTCGGAAAAAAAGTTCGCGAACATATTCGCGAACTTGCGCAAAAATGCGAGCGGTTCGCGAACGGTTCGCGAACCCCATAGACTTCAATGGGAAGGCGAACTTTAACATCTAAAAAAGACATTTCTGGCCAGAAAAATGATTTTAAAGTTGTTTAAAGGGTGCATCGACCTGGACAGTGGCATGCCAGAGGGGGATCAAGGGCAAAAATTTATCTGAAAAATCTGCCTGTGTGTGCTTGGAAGAGATAGTGTAGGGGGAGAGCTGTTAGTGATTTCAGGGACAGATGATAGTAAGTTTGCTGGCTAGTAATCTGCTTGATACTGCTCTGTATTGGAACAAAAAAATAAATAAAAGCAGTCCTTACAAGGACTACTGTTATTGCAGCAGTCAGCAGATGAGATCAGAAGCAGGACAGCTGCCCACTGCAGCTACATACAGAGCACTGCAGTAGAAGGTAGATTACTAGCCAGCAAAGCTACCTAAGCTTAAATGTCCCTCAAACCCCTGCAGACTTCTGTCCCTCCAATAACAGAGCAGTATCAAAACGATTACTAGCCAGCAAACTTTCAACTGTCCCTGAAATCACTAACAGGCAGCAGCTCTCTCCCTACACTATCTCTTCAGCACACACAGGCAGAGTGAAAAAAACGCTGCAGGGCTTCGGTTTTTATAGGGAAGGGGAGTGGTCCAGGGGAGAGCTTCCTGATTGGCTGCCATGTACCTGCTGGTCTGGGGTGAGAGGGCAAAAAAAAGCGCCAACAATGGCGAACCCAAAATGGCGAACGTCGCGCGACGTTCGCGAACTTCCGGCGAGCGCGAACACCCGATGTTCGCGCGAACAAGTTCGCCGGCGAACAGTTCGCGCCATCTCTATTGGAGACATGGAATTATATGTGAGTAGTGTGTTTAAACATAATCATGAAGTCAGTGAGGGGACTGATAAATGTTGTCCTCATGTATTGTGCATTCCCCTAAGGTCTGGTCACTAAAGGGGCCCAAAGTCAAATGGAGGGAGTAATACTTCCCTTCCTGGGTTAAAGCATGACCCCTAGGTATCTCAAGTTTGGCTGCTCAGTGGCACTATAATATATATTGATTGAGCTATGCAGTCTCAGGTCTTTTTGGTCAGAGGCTTTTGCTAGAAACTAAGCAAAAAATTAATATCACGAGTCTCTCTAGGAGAGAAAGCCAGATAGGGCTACCTAGATAAGCAGCTATTGGGTCCACCAAGGAGTATTAGAAGGATTAGATCCAATAGGCATTGTTGCCTAGTCAGGGAACCAGGGACAGGTTATAGGGACTAGACAGACTCCCATCTGGCTTCCACTAAGAGGTGTCCCTGTAGGAAACAGAGGAAACTCTGTGCGGACTGCATACACCCCTCTTTCACGCTCTACAGAGGGATTGTTCTACTGATGGTCTTTGTTGTATGTACTAACTACTCCATGACTTTGCTCTGTATCAATGTTATATTCTCCTATGTGTATCTGTTCTAATAAATCAGTTTGGTTATTCTTCAAAGAACCACTGGCACTCATTTACTACTGATCACAGTGTATTACACCCTTTACACCATTGCAAGGGCTTACTCCTTGAGAATTATAGGTCTCACCTGGAGCAAATTTGGGGTAAGGCTAATTCAGTAACAGTGTCACTCATTTTACTTACACCAGTCTGGACTTTTATGTTACAATGCTGCCACTGGCGCTACATTCCGTTATCTCACAAAATGCTTGTTTTACTTACGATGATGTCATTTAACATAAGACTAACTCCTAGTTAGTCTCTGCATAAAAAGTGTCCCTTGGCTATTAATTACTATCAAGCGTTTTCAAATTCCAGGAAAAACAAAGGCTAGGACTTCACAACTGGAGCACACAGAATTAAAATGATGTCATAGAGTTCATATTATGTCAAAGAGTTCATATTATGGCGTTCATTTGGTAACGCAAAAGCAGTGTGCGAAAAAGGCTGCAATGAGCCATTTTTTGTACTTTGGGAGGTGCATTTCAATATGTGAAAATAGCCGCATACAGAAACCTGCAAACTTTCGGGCCAAGTCCAGCAAGTTTGATGCAGCACAGTAAAGAAACCTAGCAGTGCAGAGCTCTTTATGTGCCTGAAAATAAAAGCTGACATATTTCTTTCCTTGTTGTTTGGGAAATGACATTTCCTTATGTGACGAGAAGAGTCCCTGAACTCATAATGAAACACAATGCTTTTTATAAGATATAGTGCAGATGATGATGATCTGTTAGTGTAAGCAATGGGTGGTGGTGTCAACAGAAACCAATATACAGATGAGGCATACAATATGCATGGATGTTTATGTAATATAATTCTGAGAAAGGTGAATTATTTACTATACAGTTATGCATATATTTATAAGGTGAAAAGCAAATAGGATGTGCACATGATTTCTCTCTATCTCTGAGAAACCAGAATATTCTTCTGCTTAGCATACATTGCCAGTTTCAGAGGTGCCAGGGCATCTGAGTAATACAAACTCACTGGAACACTCACTCTTAAAATAATAGAAAGTACTTATTTATTTGCAAGTCACTCGTCAAAATACCCTATATTTTCTCCTACATTTTTCCAGAATTTCAGGCGAAATGCCCTTAAAGAAAAAATGGGTGGACAGTTGTAATTTTCTTTTTGTAGATCCTTGATATAAGACCTTTTTGCAGAAGCACTAATTTTGCGAGGTTCTCAAGCCCCTGATTTTATTACATATCAGCCTCCCATGCCATTAGCCCTTCCATATGCAAATCTTTTCTATGTTCTGCTTAGTCTGTCACTGAATTGAGGAGACCAGCCAAGTCCAATTATGATGTAGGTGTGTGTATCTGAAGCAAATCAGAGTGTTTGGCAGGAATGAATCCCCCCACACACATCTTGTCAGCTAAGTGTATCATCATTATCTTACCTCAGTGAGCATTCTTAATTTATTACAGACCCAGAGGCAATCTCTGAAATATTATTAAATGATTCATTGTATTGTAAAAGAAATCAAATCCATTATTCTGATTAAATTAGCTTTCAGGCTGTCTTAATTACACAACTGTTTTCTTTATCAGAGTCAATGCTGTGTAAGGAACATTGTTCAAATTTTTCTACGTGTGTGTAATACTGTATGTAAGTGGCTGCAGATAAATGTCCAAATAAATCAATTTTTCATCAGCGCGATAACTTCTATAATGCTATAACTCAACATAAAATGAAAAATATGGCGTATGGACTAAGTCAGAAGAAACTTGAAGAGAAATGCTTAATCATTAGATTGAAAGCTCCTGCATTGGTTCTACTTAATGTGTAATATTTAATGTGTATGTGTATGTATGTATATATTGGCACTTTAGAAAAACATGTTGATAATAATAATCAAAAATATATCCCTCCACATTCTGCCAAGAGAAACAGATGCAATGGGGAGAGACAGGCAAGGAGAAGGATTATTCTGAATCAAATGGAGTATATCAAAGAAGCATATGTGAAACTAAAATAACTAGCGTAACTATAGAGGAAAAAAACTCCACAGTAGCAGAGGGGCCTGGATTGTGGGGTCTGCTTTCTCTATTGCTATTGAAAAAAAACATTCCTCAGCCTGTAGCAAGGAAGGGGGACGCAAGTCGGGCAGGAGTGGGTGGAGTTGGGGGAGTGGGTGGGGAAACAGGACATAGGTGGGGTGGAGGCAGGACGGGAAGTGGGCGGGAGGATGGGGATCAGAGTGCGCCAGACCCCTCTAAAGATTTTTTTGCACGGGAGCCCGGCACACTCTAGTTACACCACTAGAAACTTGGGGGTAAATTGGCTTCTCCCAGCCAAAAATTTGCTCAGGCAGTGCTAATTTACTAAAATACAAAGTTGCGTCCAAGGCACCGAACGCTGGCAAATTTTCTCTAGCGTTACTTCGGCAATGCGAGCAAATCCTAGCGCAATTTTGTTAGAGGTCTTCGCTCAGGCTAATTTGCATACAGTGGGAAATTTAAAGTTGAATGGACATATTGGTTGTAGCAAATACATTATATTACACAAGTCCAGGGAACCTTAATAAAGACAATAGAGTTGTTATAATGCCCTACACATGAGCCCACTGTATAGTTAATGTTCCATATGTTAGAAAATGTATGGGGGAACCTGGTTACCCAAAAATTATTTTAAGGACTTTTGCAGGCTTTTGCATGGATTTGTTCTGGATCTGTTTTCTTTACTAAGTGCTCTGGGATTTGTGGTTTTATAGGAAAGTTAGCTCTTTACACAAGTCAGTTAATGTTATTACCACGGGACTTCTCCACATTCTGTAATTTCCATTTCCTACTTACCTATGAAATCTGAGCAATTACATTAATGTTTCTGGATGAATTAGGAATTCTAATCTTAGCACTTATTCACGTTATAATTTATTAATTGTACACCATTTTAACCCCACAAAAATCTAAAGTTGTATATAGCGGTGGTAATGAATTTTTAAGGTTTTATGACCCCATAATTTAACTATTTATCTATCAATTTAGCACTTCACTTTAAACAGTAGCTGAACTTTCACTTTTTAGCCTCAGGAGAGGAAGGTAATGAACTTAAATAATTTATTGCAATAGCACTTTATAAACACACAGGATTATTGCTCATGGAGACAACCTTTTGATTTTTCAAATATAATAACGTTTTTCAATATTAAAAAGGGGTATATATCATCCAATTTTTTTGTAAATAAGTCATTCCAGTGGTCTTAAAACATGTTTTAATTGATAAGGAAGGGATTTCTTTTTCTTTTTTCTCTTATCAATGCTTAACTATAACTCTCAACAGTGTTAGGAGCCCCAGCTCCTTTCTTGCTTGCAAGTATTAGGGTATTAGGGTTAAATTGCCCCAATAGCTATAAATCCCTACCCTTCCTCCTTTTCCCTAGTTGCTGGCAAAAGCCCATGTATCTAGTTTAAGTATTTACATATCCAGTATTATTGGCCAAGAGGTGTAATGACCACTTCCTACCACACTTCAATATACTGTGTGGAAAGGGGTGGATCTTCCTCTTTGGCTGCTGGTGTCCTGATCGACTGGTTGTTCCCATTGAGCCTGGGTACACCAAAGCCCAGTAAAGCCATTGCCTTAGAGAGACCAGTACCTCTAGTGTCTGAGTCGGGACCAGGGAACCCTGTGAACAAGGTTAGCTAGAGTCAGGTTATATCTGTTATAGACTCTCTAGGAGAGTGAGATCGAGAGTACAGATAGCAAGAACAGCTTTGTGTCCATCAAGGATCTGTAGCAGGGAGTAGCTTCCCAAGGCTCTTAGATTGCCTTTAGTAAAGGTACCACAGTGGATAGCTCGTCAGGCTTAGACTCCTTCTCCCTGACCAGTCCACTGGGTGGGATCCAGACCACTGCAAAGTATATCTGCCTGGTGATGTTCCTTACTGCTTGACTACAATTCCTATGAGTGTCACATTCCTCAGCTGTGTCATCCAACCTGTTTCAGACAGCTAATATATTGCATAAACCTCCTCACTATAAGTAAACCTGTGGTCATTTGTCTAGAACAAATAAACTTGTTACTCCTTTGTTTTGCCATAAGAACCTCCTAGCGTCCATTATTACTATTTTTCTACTACACTCTTCACTGACATCTTTCACTTAGTGAAGGCCCTAACCTGAAGTATTGTCACATGTCACATGTAACCCATGCTCCTATCACTAGCTGGACATTAACCCCTAGCCAAATTAGCGTTACACAAATATAGCTCGTTCTGTCTGTGTTGATCCTTGTGTTCCATGTCGTCTAGCTTATCAGTTACGACCCAGCTCTGTTCTTGTTTCTGCTTCTGATAAATACCTAGTACTCCACCATTGGTTCACACCTTGTGTATGATCGGGTAGCCTTCTGATTTGGCTTCTTACTACTGTGGCAAGTAAAAGGTACGGAAAGTCTTAGCTATGAGGAAAAACTGGCCAAATTGGGGATGTTCACACTGGAGAAGAGGTGCTTAAGGGGGGATATGATATAATAATATATAATATTTAAGGGGATCATATAGTAATCTCTCTAATGCTTTATTTACCAGTAGGTAGTCACCCATTCCAATTAGAAGAAAAGAGGTTCCGCCTAAATATTCGGACTGGGTTTTTTACAGTGAGAGCTTTGAAGATGTGGAATTCTCTACCTGAATCAGTTGTACAGACTGATACATTAGATAGCTTTAAGAAGGGGTTGGATGGCTTTTTAGCAGGTGAGGGAATACAGGGTCATGGGAGATAGCTCATAGTACAAGTTGATCCAGGGACTAGTCCGATTTTGGAGTCAGGAAGGAATTTTTCCCCCTCTGAAGCATATTGGAGAGGCTTCAGATGGGGTTTTAGGCTTTCCTCTGGATCAATTAGCAGTTAGGCAGGTTAAAATAGTTGAAAGATTGAACCTGTTGGACGTGTGTCTTTTTTCAACCTAACTTACTATGTTACTATGTGGCTTCCCCATTGTGTATGAACCAGCCTGTCTGACCATTCCTTTACCCAGTAGTGTAACTGGAGGGGGGCTGACCCTGGTGCGTGACGCGCAGCCGGACCCCCCTCCGTACTGGCTGTATTTGTCAGTGGCGCACGGGCTGCCGGGGGGGGGCCCTGAGGGGGTGTGGGCCCTGGCCCGCTCGCACCACCTGCTCCCCACTGCCTTTACCCAGTGTTCTCATTGACACAGCCCACTCCCTGCCACCGTTGTGAGATATAGTCAGGCCTGGATTTGTGGCAAGGCCAGAAAGGCCCAGGCCTAGAGCGGCAACATTTTGGTGGCGGCATGCCGCCCAGCCGCTTTGTAAGAAGCACTGGGGATAATCATCCGGCGCTAGGAACATGCAGGCAGGTGAAGAGCCGGCACCAGGACTACTGGCCTCTAGGCGCCGCACTATGGAATCTGGCCATGGATATAGTTCTACACATCTGACTGATAGCTGGAACTAAGTTTTCCACAACACCCTCCACTTCAACACACAAAACCTGTTTGCTCAGTCAACCAACAAAGTCTTTAAAAGACCTCCCCTAGCAATTGATTGATGGAAGGCTTCCCAAAGGCAAATGCACAGCCTTAGGCACCATCAGCCAAAATTCAATTATGTTTGATGCATACAGCTTTGTCATGTGTTTGCTCTGATTATCATCTTGTAATATACAGTGATATTCATTTTAGTTGGTAAGAATGAGGAGTTATTGGTTAAGTAAAAGCACCAGCTGTAGCTATTGCTCATTGCTAGAATAGTATTATCCAGTATCATACTGTATGTCTAATGCACCTGCTCAGCACAACATTTTATATAACTAAAAAAAGCTTTTACAATATCACAATGCTGCCATCTGGTGCCTTTGTTAAGTACTGCACAATACTGTCCAATCAAATGTTATAGTATACAATTGTAAAATGGGGGATGTTTATTCAATTTTTAAACAACAAATTGTTTATTAGAATGGTATCAAATGGTTTTATGTTACGTTTGAGGATTTAAAGTATGGTTTCAATAATTAAAAACCTATAACTTTTAAATGAAATTACATTTTCTGTATTCCAAAGAATAGCTTGTATGCATTATGCAGTAATAGGTAAACCAATGCAGTAAAAAAGGATAGTTGTGTTAGTGCTGTCCCCAGGGGCAAAGGGCAGGTGACCTAATATTAAGGTTGGATAATGCCATTTTTATACAGACTAAATATGTATAGAGGCAAGAGCCAGTCATGACATTTTTGGAATAAGACATGGAGGAGCTGATATATTTTAAAAGGGTGGTTCACCTTTAAGTTAACTTTCAGTGTGATGTAGAAAGCAATATTCTAAAACAATTTGCAATTGGTTTTCATTTTTTATTATTTGTGGTTTTTGAGTCATTTAGCAGCTCTCCAGTTTGCAGTTTCAGCAATCTGCTTGCTAGGGTCCAAATTACCCTAGCAACAATGCATTTATTTGGAATATGAATAGGAGAGGTCCTATATAGTAAGACGAGAAAAAAAACAAAAAAAAACAATATACAGTATATGTAGCCTTACAGAGCATTTATTTTTAGATGGGGTCAGTGACCCCCATTTGAAAGCCGGAAAAAGTCAGAAAAAGAAGGCAAATAATTCAAAAACTATAAAAAAGAAAAAATGAAGACCAATTGAAAGTCGGCTTAGAATTAACCATTCTATAACATACTAAAAAAATAAAACCTGAGTGCATTTACTTATATTTTGCCTTTTCATATAATCCTCTGTGGTTGTTTCTAATATGCTTACTGGTCACTGGGAAACTGAATGAAAAGCATGCCAGAACTGAAAGAACTGGATTGAGATTTTATGTGTACATATCAAAGATATTTCAATATTGCAGAGAGGCTGACATGAGAATCAATTAACATGGACTAATGAGAGCATTGCCCCAGAGTGGTGAACGAGTTGTCTGTTGTAGCTGGAATTATACCTTAGTCTTCTGTGAGGTAGTAAAGTATATGGATTGGAAGTGGATAAATCAGTGGTTGATGTATTTTAAGTGATGTGAACATAGATTTTATTTAATACTGTTATCTGATATTTTATGCCTTAAGCAGGCCCTGATTTGGTGGATGGCAACAAAGGCCTGGGCTTATGTGACAGGATTTTAGGGGAGCATACTGTACAGTCACATCCGAATTAGTTCCAAAGAACTGGGGATATGCAGGAGATTTTTAAATTCTTTGCACCAATCCCCAGTGCTCCAGACGTTATGAAGTAGATTTGCACATGTGCACAAGCAATGAGGAGAGGGCGGGGAGACAAGAGGTGGCGGGCCTAGGGGCTCCCTTTATGTAAATCCAGCCCTGGGATTAAGAAGACATTTTAAAATGTGTAAAAGTTTGAAATTTCATATTGACTAGGGGTGGCAGGCAGGCCCGGTTGGCAATCTGTGGGTTCGGGCAAATGCCCGATGGGCCACTTGCTTTAAAAAGTAAATGAGCTGCTCACCTAAAAATACAAATTAGGCATGTCTTTAATATGTAAATGAACCACTCGATTTAGAAATGTAAATGAGCTGTCCGTAACAGCCACAGCTAAGCCGATGCCTGCATTTGTTAGTACACATGCCAGTACTGACGTATGGGTGGAACCAAGAATTCTGAACAACTTCAGTTAGTAAAATTATAGTTGCTTGCTGTATACCCAATCCCTTATGCTTATGATAGGTGTGTTGGCATCAGGAGGATCAGAACAATCATTTCAGCCTGTATATGAAAAACTGTCATATGTAGCATTAATTGCATAAGGCAGCCTAGTCTCCTCTAGTATGCCACACTTTGGCCCTGTGACACACATGGTAATTGAAGTCCTCTTATCTGCCAGGGTGCATGGTCTTGCTGGGGACACGCAAAGGAAAATTTTGAATATACCGTATATACTAGAGTATAAGCCGACCTGAGTATAAGCCGAGGTACCTAATTTTACCTAGAAAAACTGGGTAAACTTATTGACTCGAGTATAAGCCTAGGCTGAGAAATGATGGACTGGGAGACTTGGCACTCTATTACTAAATACCCCCAGAGCTCACAAAAAGATGGCACAGCAGCAAGTACATGTATAATACCCCCAGATATCATAGCAGAATGGCACAGATTTAATGCCTGCACTGCTCTCTGGCTTTAACTAGAAAGTGGACCAGTAGCCAGCACAATAACCCAGGGACAACTTAACAGAGGCACTGACTGACCGTATGGGTGGGAAAGTAGTGAGAAGGCTGCAGACTGCAGTGCTAATGTGATAGTAGCAGCTCCTTCCTTGCTTCCTTTTCTCCCGAGCTGAAAACCATTTGAATGCTGCTGGCCAAACAGATGCTCCACAGCTGCTGGTAGCGCTCTCGCCTTCTCCTTGTCACAGCCGAAGTAATTTGATCCTGCAGCAGACACTGTGACATGGGAGGAGGAGCGGCAGCAAGGGAAGCTGTGAAAAGAAAAGTCTGCCGCAGAGAAGAAAAGCTCAGAGGGAGCGGGAGACAAAATCACTGCACTGCACTGTCTTTGATTCCCGGTAGTGCAACTAGGCAACGGAGCGTTTCAATAGGGGCCGCATTGATCTTCATCTGCAGGCCACAGGTTGCAACCACCCCTGAATAGTGCATCTCCTCTACTGTGCACCGGTACTTACGGTAGGAAGCGCTGGATTAGGGCAGTCTTGCCGACCTCCACGGATGCGGAGCCCCATCAGGGGTGCAAGGGACATGGAGCTCATGAAGCGCAGCCTGTTTTGCAGCCTTCTGCAAACTCGCGTATAAGCCGAGGTAGAGTTTTTCAGCAAATTTTGGGTGCTGAAAAACTCGGCTTATACTCCAGTATATACGGTACTATAAGTATAAAGCCACTAATCCATCTGATAAAATAGTGATAGAAACTAGGGTGAGATATTTGCTGCAAGGGCCAGTTCCAGCACATAGGGTGTATAATATTGCTGGGGATTAGGGTTGGGCGAATTTGATCAATTTTGTTTCGCCATAAATTCGAAATGTCGCCGGCCCCCATTAAAGTGTATGGGTGGCAAAAATTTTTTTGACTTGCATCATTTTTTTTTGACGCACATAGCCATACAAGTCTATGGGCGTTATTTCTGCAGCAAAACAAGACGAAAAAATTCACTGTTGTTATGTAAAAGTAATGCACAGATTAGGAGTTTCCGATTCAGTGTCTGCCCCTTATTCATTCTTTCTAAAAATGCACCCAATCTGGTCGGATGTTTGTCATTGTTTCAAAACCCATGACAACCCTGCTGCCTCTAGTGACATCAGAGATTGGCAGGAAAAAGGCAGAGACATCATCACAGGGTTGTCACAGTACAGAAGGAGTTGGGATAGGTGAGTTCCTGGAGTAGCTTATACACCCAAACCACACATCACTAGTGTAATTATCTAGTTACATTTGACCCTCTCTCCACAGGATGGGCCTTTGCTACGTGAAAGAGGAGATGTAGTTGATCTACAGCACACTTGCGTTAAAAGAAACTGGACGCCAGAAGGTTCTAGAAAATAACAAAACATAACAGGCTATTTTCTTTTAAAGTGCAAACCAGGGTTTTCATACAGTCCTTTGAGGTATATGCATACATGTCAGGCAATGCTCCTTCTAATTCCTTCTCGACTATGTGCGCAAAAATTCTTTGTGCTTACATTTTAAGCTTGTGTACGCTGTTCTTAAAAACTGACTCAGGTCAGAATCGATACAAAATTTTTGCATTCACACAAAATTCTTTGTGTGCACCACAATTTGTTGTGTGGGCTCGACTCAAAATTTTGTGTGAGTGCACACCTTAGAGGGAACATTGATCACAGCAATTTAGAGCCAGCACCTTCCCAGTGAACATAGCATACCAAACTTATAGATGCACCCTCAGGATCTCTGAATAGTGACCTGGATCCCCACACTACCTAAATCCCTATTCAGCTTAGTGATCCCTACACTACAGGCCAGTATTGCCTGAGGGCAGAGCTACCCCCTTGATATTCATCCTACTCGGAGCACATGCTGCTCTTGCTCACTAGTTCTATCTGCCTCACTTTACTAGAAAGTACTCTTACAGAATTTACCCTGTCCTGACTACACCTCATTCACAGAGTCCCTGTATCCTCACCACCCTTGGGGCCTTTGTCCTAGGTTCCCAGCAGCATTCACTCCCTCCTGAAGTGTAAAGCAAAAGAGAAAGATCCACCCTCTGCCCAACACTATACTTAAGTGTGAAAGCAAATGTCATCAACCTCTGAGCCAATTATAAACAAATTATGCTAATAACCTAAACTAGATACACTCCCTTCTGCTCTACAACAAGGGAGTAAGGAAGTATAGGGATTTAAAGCCATAGGGGAGCATTAACCTTATGGGCCCCTACTCTAGAAAGTGTCGACTTAAGTAAGATAGGTAGCTAAGGTTATCCTGCAATAACTAGTCTATTACATAACTAGTAGTATAGTAGCTGCAAAAAGAAGTGTGAAATCATTCTTTGCTTTCCATAGAACAGAATTGCATGTCTACTGCAGGATGATTACATACCTGATATGCTGAACTATAACCCTATATTATTTTCATGCTAATTAAATAATACACCCACATTTAGGCTGGATCGCTCTAGGGGAGTGTGGGGGGGGTTTCTACTTCACTGCTTGAAATACAGCAATAACTTCTGTATAAAGCTCATTAAGGTTTAAGGCTCATTTACTAGCATTGAGCAATTTTGTACCTTATTAGCCAGCTGCAAGTCAGGCACAGAAAGCAAACATTTGATTGGTTGCCACAGGAAAAAGGCAGTGCCAAGAGGCTGCTGCCAGTTGTCAGGAAGTCACTTTCACATCAACTTTTATATAATATTTCAATCTGAAGCCACCACTAATAATGCCAACCTGTGATTTTCCTTGCAGTTCCACAGGTGCAAATTTTATTGTATATGTAATACACAAGAACATATATTTCCAGCAAAATCCTTATCTTTACAAAAGGGTTGCAGTGTAATTTTGTGTCACATGACTCAGGGGTGCTCCGCCAATGAGGCGAGTTGAGTGACTAGTGACTACACCCTACTAGGTACCAGGGGTGGCAAAAATGCTCCCTGGTACTTAAGAGCTGAATTTCCGATCCCTCTCCGCCACCCTTGTGGACCCCCCCGGAACAAAAAGGTGAGCGCACAGGGGGGCGGCAGCAACACCAAGCTGCCTCAGGCTGTGGAGAGACCAGGATCGCCCCTGACATGACTCACAGAAACAGGGATATTATAGTAAATTATTTACCTCCTGCTGTAAAGTACAAGGATATTAGAAGTCATCTCTGAGTTCCATGACATGTGGAACTAGGGGTAGGCAAAAGAGGCAGGTGCCTAGGGCGCAACGAAGTTGGGTTGCCAAGCACCTATTCTCTCACCTACCCTTGGTCCGGACTCTTGTTTGAGGCCAGCGTGCCTCTGTTTATGCTCTGTGCGTGCTCTACTCTCACCTCCCTCCACAAATTGATGTAGCGTGCATGCGCGTGCGCTCACGGACACGCTCGAATGCACACTCAATGGTGTGCCAGCAAGGGGCGAAGTGGCTTGGCCCGGCCCTGCAGTCAAGCCTCTGCCTTGTTCATATACATGTTTTTGGAGTCTAATATCCTTATATTTTACAATAGTCAGTACTTACATCCTATATAAAATTAAAATAATTTAATAATACGTTATTTTTTTTATAATAAAGTAATAAATCAGAGATTGCATGATGTAATGAAAACAAATGTAATAGAAACACAAATTAAATTAGTGACACAGTGATCTGGATTTGGCTTTGTTATATGCCAGTAGCTGTTATTGGCTCCTGTATAGCCACCTTTAGACTAATAGTGAACTCAATCACAAAATAAACATGAGATTCATTAAAGAATAAAATGGGAAATCTGTAAGATCAAACATTAACACTAGCAGTGCTTCTCACACTGCTTAAATGCATTCTAAGGTGAAAAACTCATCTATGTCAATTATTTTCCAGCAAAAGATATAAACATTAATTAATATAAAGGTATAGGTGTAAAGTTTCACTCGCTTCTGTAAAACGTATCAAAGTAGCCGATGTGAACTGTGTTTTTCACTGTTTAGTAAACCTTGCCCTATATCCTCTAACATCTCCAAAATATTTTGTCAAACCCTGAAAAATTAAATGAATAATTGCAAGCACGTTGCTATGAGAGTGCAAATGAGACACTACAGGTGCAAATTATGCTCTACACCTCAAAGTGTTCATTAGCTTTAAAAATGTCAGCGCTCTATTGCTACATATCCCTGAGTGTGGTAGAAATCTCCATACATTGTAAAAGCTCTGTTTACAAAAATGGTTTGTGGAATTGTTGTGTTTTTAAATGTTTCCACTAGAGGGAGGACTTACTCCATGTATGAAAAATCTTTAGTCTCATCTGGCTCAAACTATGAAATGATAAGCATAAAAATGCAAATGATGCACACAATGCCCTGGTGTAAATAAGGAAAATGGATTTAACATGGAAGTTCATATAGTAATTTAAATAAAAATAGTCAGTTTTTATCTTCAAACCTATTGCTTTACAGCTTCTGTTTCAGTTTGAAAAGTAATTCAAGTCATAGCAGATGTTTGATTGCATTGGCCTTCTGAAAGGACTCTAACTATTCATATTTTCAAAAAGGTGTGGTTAAACCTGCTCATGGCGAGGTCTCTTCCAGCAGGGAAATCCCTCCTTTCCCTGTAGCAAGCCTCTCCTGCCAACAGTCTGTAATCTATAAGACTTCCATTTATAATGAAGAACTTGCCCACCCCCACTGGTGATGTCAGAGACTGGTGGGTTGGTCTTAATAAATAATGGCGGCATGATGGTTGGGAGAGGCGAGTTAGGATCTGTGTGGGTTAAAACTTAAATCGACCCAGGCATTGCTAATATAGTGGTAGTAGGTTCTTGTGTTTGATTCTGAACCATGTGGAGTTTTACATGTAATTATATGTGCCTACCTCCCAACATTTTAGAAATAAAATGAGAGACAAAAAAATTGGCGCGCATAGCACGACAATTTTTTCACCATGCCCGTTTTTGTGGTCACACCCCTAATTACCATGTTCATTTTACAAAATTTGGCAGGTTATGCAAGTTTGAGCATGTTTCTGTGTTTTTTTGCAGTCATTACAGTTTTGCTAATGAAGGTGAATTGCCCTTTAAGCTGTGAGTCTAACCTCCCAAGGGACCTGTTATCGTATATTGTTACAATTACTTATTTGCTTATCTCAAAATTGTTACAAAAGTATCTCATCTGCAGCTGTGGCTGTTCTGGGCTCTCTGTCAGTTAAGTTAGAAACTTTCCAGTACAAACAAGGGACTGCGGGGTTGAGCAGTCAAAAGAGGGACTGTTCCTCTAAAAACAGGACAGTTGGGATCTATGTATGTATTTGTGCTAAGCACACTACCAAGTCCAAAATCATACTGCTACTGCACTAGTGACTGTGCAGGTCTCTGTTTCTAAGTTTGTCAGGTAAAGGAAATGTACAGTAGTTGCATAAAATGTACTGGGTAAATAGATAGGCTGTGCAAAATAGAAAATGTTTCTCATATAGTTAGTTAGGCAAAAACGTAATGTATAAAGGCGGGAGTGACTGGATGTTTAACATATTAACCAGAACATTACTTCCTGCTTTTCAGCTCTCTTGGTTTCCAGGCAGTAACCAATCAATTTCTTGAGGAGGGCCACATGGGTCATAACTGTTGCTTTTGAATCTGAGCTGCATGTTAAGGATTAATTGCAAACTCACTGAACAGTTTTGTCCCATGTGGCCCCCCTTAAAGTAGCTGACTAACTCACAGTTAGAGAGCTGAAAAGCAGGAAGTAGTGTTCTGTTCTGTTCTGTTACACATCCAGTCACTCCAGCCTTTATACATTACATAAACAAAAAGAACACCAAGAGCCCCAATAGTGTAATATGTATTGGTAAGGGGTAATGAAATAAGAGTAGATAACATACCAAACCAGGGTTACCAATAGGCAACCACTGTAAAGGCAGGTGGGGAGATTGTCCTGATCCCACTCAGGATTAAGAAGTCGCTCTCTGTAGATAAAAAAAGGGTATCAACCCTCCACCCAAGGTGGACTTAGTATTGTATAAAAAGAACAGAGACGCCAAAAAGAATAAAAGGATATAAACAAGTTAAAAAACAAAAAACTTGGTAATCAGAGGAGGCAGTAGTGGACTTATGTTAGCAGAGTAACTGGGTAATCTGGAGTTGCAGTGACAGTCAGGACTCTTACCAGTATGATGCTGCAAGCATGGTTGAGACTTTATTCTCCTCACAACATGCAGAAGAAGACAGGATATAACATCACCTCATGGAGATTATTCCCAGAATGCACATGTTAATAAAACTTTATGAACACACAACAATATGAACACTGACACCTACTGGCAGAAACAAACAACAGTATAACACAGTATATGAGAAGGTTTTTGTTGCTAACTGATAGTGTACACACACTAGTCTAACACCCCCACTCAACAAATACTTCTCACAATAGTCCCATTCTTGTTCTGAGCTTCTCAAATTTGGGTCTTGGTAGTGGCTTTGTCATAGCATCTGCTATCATATTATCAGTCTCACAGTAGACAAGCTCAATTACATTTTGTTCCAGTAGATCCCGCAGGTAGTGATGTCTAACATCAATGTGCTTGGTTCTGGCATTGATCTTTTCACTGTTTGCAAGCTTTATACACCCTTGGTTGTCCTCATATAGAACTGTTGGCTGATGCATGGGCTCACCAAGGTCTTCTAGAAGTTGGCGTAACCAAATTACTTCTTGACTAGCATGAGCTGCTGAGATGTATTCTGCTTCTGTAGAAGATAATGCCACAGAGATTTGCTTTTTGCTAGACCAGGATATTGGGTTGTTACCTAACTTGAACAAGTAGCCACTTGTAGATTTGCGAGTACTGGGGTCACCTGCCCAGTCTGAGTCCACATATCCTGTGAGATCTAGGTCACCACTTGAAGATATTTTTAAACTTAAGTCTTTGGTCTGACTGAGGTATTGCATTACTCTTTTTATTGCATTCCAGTCTCTTTGACGAGGTTTACTTACACATCTGCAAAGAATTGACATGGCAGCACATATATCTGGACGTGTAGTGGTGGCAATGTACAAGAGTGCCCCCACTGCTTGTCTGTATTTTTCATTGTTTGGCAGAAGATCTTCTTCTCCTTCCAATTTTATGTATGCTGTGTCCATTGGTGTGCTCACACCTTTACATTCTGTCATGCCAAACTGATTGAGAATAACACAAACTTTGTTACTTTGATTTAACAGAAAACTTCCATCATGCTCTCTTTGTATATGGATTCCTAGGTAGTAGGTCACATCTCCTAGGTCCTTGGTTTCAAAATGCTTGTTGAGAGTTCTGTTGAGCTTTGAAATTTCCTCATACTCTTTGTGAGCAATTATCAAATCATCAACATAGAGTAGTAAATACATCCACTCCTCACCTGTGTGTTTGCAGTATAAACATGGATCAGCTTTACTTCTTGTGAAGCCTTCATCTAACAAGACTTTATTCATCTTTGAGTTCCATGCCCTAGCTGATTGCTTCAGCCCATATAGTGATTTGCTTAACTTACACACAAGATGTTCCTCTCCTTCTTTCACATAACCTTTTGGTTGTGTCATGTACAGTTCCTCTAATATATCACCATTGAGAAAGGCTGTTTTGATGTCATGATGTCTCACAATCATATTCTTTACAGCTGCAATAGCCATTAAAGTTCTAAAAGTACTTTGCTTGGCAACAGGAGCAAAAGTAGCATCATAATCTTCTCCATACTTTTGTGAAAATCCCTTTGCAACCAATCTTGCCTTGTATCTATGGACTTTACCTTCAGAATCACATTTAGCTTTAAAAACCCATTTACATCCAATTGCATGTTTACCTTGAGGTAACTCAGTAAGTTTCCAAGTTTGAAGCTGGTTGAGTGAAGACATCTCTTCATCAGCTGCTTGAATCCACTTTTGCTTCTCAGGGATAGGCAACTTTTGCATTTCCTCCCATGATGCTGGTTCAGGCTGTGGTGCTGGACGAACCATATAGGACAAACGTTTAGCTGGGATGCCCTTATTGCTTCTTGTAGACTTTCTGACTGAAGTTGTGGAGGTTTCACTTTCTCCCTTTTCAGTTTCTGAATCACTTACACTGACCACAGTCTCAGTGCTCTCTAGTACTGATTGGGGCTCTTCTGTAGATTTTGCAGTTGATGTCACGTCATGAAACTTTAGACATACAGAGTTTTCATCAATAACCACACTCCTGCTGACTGTTACTTTGTTGGTGCTTTGGTGCAGGATTCTGTACCCTTTTTGAGATTCACTGTAACCAACAAGTATACCTTCCTCAGCACACGCTTCCCACTTTGTACGTTTTTCTTTGGGAACATGTACATAGGCTTTGCTTCCAAAGATTTTTATGTGTTTCAGGTCTGGTTTCTTCCCATTCCATAGTTCATATGGAGTTTTCTCTGTTGCTTTGCCGGGTAAGCGGTTTTGAAGATAGCAGGCTGTCATAACTGCTTCTCCCCAATATGTGGTTGGTATGTCTGCATCGAAAATCATGCTTCTTCCACTTTCACACAAAGTGCGGTTCATTCTCTCTGCAACACCATTTTGCTCTGGGTTGTATGGTACAGTAGTCTGAAACATAATTCCATGTTTCCTCAGAATGGCTTGTGTTTTGCCACTTGTATACTCAGTCCCATTATCTGCACGGAGTGCTTTTGGCATTTTGCTAAATTTATTGTTTACTTGAGCAAGATACTCTTCAAGCTTCTCTGGAACTTCATCCTTGCTATACAGCAGGTGGAGTACTGTGTACCTTGAGAAATCATCAATAAATGTAAGAAAATATTTCTTCTTTCCTGGGGTCTGAGTTTTCATTGGACCACATAGATCTGTGTGAATTAGGTCCAAGGGCTGTTGAGCTCGGCTGTTGCTGGATTTTGGAAAAGGTTTCTTTGTCATTTTTCCTTTTATGCAGCTAGTACATTTCAATAGCTTACTACATGCATCAATTTTTATACCACTGGCATGCTGGTCCTGAACTAGCCTTTTAATTGCTTCAGGATTTCTGTGCCCAAGGCGACGGTGCCATGTGTGAATACAGTTACCATGTCTTTCCTCTTTGGCAGCCTTAACCATTTCCTTAGAGTTCAGCTGATAGAGTTCATTTCTGATATTTCCTCTTGCGAGTATGCGATTCCCTTTAGTGATAACACAGTCATCACCTTTAAATGTAACTGTATTTCCTTGCTTAGTTAGCTTTTTCACAGACAACAAGTTACTTTCAAGAGCTGGGACATATAGGACATTTTTGACAGGTATCTTCCTGGTGACTGTTTTGGAGACAGGGCAGTGAAGAAAACCTTCCCCCACTCCCTCTGAGACCATGAACTGCCCATTAGCTGTAGCAATTCTTTCGGCTTTGCTTTGATCAAGCTGAGTGAAGAATTCCTTATCATTGGTCATATGACTTGTAGCTCCTGAGTCGATACACCAGCTGTGGCTTGATGATCCATCCTCTTTGGAGTGAAAAGCACACTCTGCATCTGTGTTTTCCATTTCTCCTTTAACACTTTTGGCTTGCTGTTGGTTAACTTTACTCTTTTGCTGTTTCATTCTAGCTTTCCAGACTCTGCAGTTTGCCTTTAAATGACCTGGCTTTTTGCAAACAAAACATTCACGAGTTTCACACTGAATATTAGGATTTTTAGTTTGATCCTTAGTTTTTAGTACAGTTTCTGTCACAGATTTGTCATTTGCACTTCCTGTTTTCCGTTTATATTCATCCACAAGTTTGCCTTTAACATACTCCAGTGTTAGCTCATCATCTGGGCGTGCATCTAGTGCTGTGACAAGTGTCTCATAACTTTCTGGGAGACCACTAAGCAGCAATGCTGCAACATGAAAGTCTTTAATTTCTTCTCCTATTCCTCGCAGGCGTTCTACCATTTCTAAGGTGCATCTTATATAATCCTGCATATGCTGGCCTTTCATCAGCTTAGTCTGGTACAGCTTTCTAATCAGGTACAGTTTATTGCTGAGATTTGCCCTCTCATGCACTTTCTGTAGCTCCTCCCACATTTCTTTTGCAGTTTCACATTTGCATATATGCACAATCTGATCATCATCTATGCTGAGAGAAATAGTGCTTTGTGCCTTCTGATCTTTCTCTAGCCATTCATCTGTGGGTGGATTTGGTCTGGCCTCCTGTATACACTTCCATGTCCCTTCTCTGATAAGCAGCATCTTTATTTTAAACTTCCAAGACTGGTAGTTCTGGTTAGTCAGATTAGCTACTGAAAACTTTGCGCTGTTAGCAGCCATCACTTATGCTTGTGACTTTTTTGTTTTTTTTTTATGATGCTGACTGACTGCTGGGTGCCTGTGCTGTGCTTGTAACTGCAGCAATATTCAGATGTATAGCTGGAGCTGTATCTGCTAGCTGTATCTGTGGGCTGTATCTGTGAGCTCTATCTGCAGACTTTATCTGGGAGCTGTATCTGTCAGCTTATCGGCAGGCTTTATCTAGCAGCTTTTATCTGCAGGCTGTATCTGGGCCCATAACCTGTTAGCAGAGTAACTGGGTAATCTGGAGTTGCAGTGACAGTCAGGACTCTTACCAGTATGATGCTGCAAGCATGGTTGAGACTTTATTCTCCTCACAACATGCAGAAGAAGACAGGATATAACATCACCTCATGGAGATTATTCCCAGAATGCACATGTTAATAAAACTTTATGAACACACAACAATATGAACACTGACACCTACTGGCAGAAACAAACAACAGTATAACACAGTATATGAGAAGGTTTTTGTTGCTAACTGATAGTGTACACACACTAGTCTAACAACTTACCTCCTCCAAGCAGACACAAAACGACTGTAATTAAGCAGTCAAAATTTATTAACGATCTTACGCTGAACTGTTCCTTTAAAGGGGATGTTCACCTTTGATTTCACTTTTAGTATGATGTGGAGAGTGATATTCTGAGACAATTTGATATTGGTTTTCATTTTTTATTATTTGTGGTTTTTAGTGACTGAATTTAGCTTTTTATTCAGCAGCTCGCCAATTTGCAATTTCAGCAGGGCCCAATTACCCTAGCAGCCGTGCATTGATTTGAAAGAGAGACTGGAAAATAAATAAGAGAGGGCTCGAATAGAAAGATTTTCAAGCAAAACCCATTGAAAATTCTCGAACATCAGGAAGGATATTGATATCTTCAAATTATTCAAGGGACCTCTGCCATTGACTTCTACATGACCTGGACAGGTTTTTAGATGGTGTATTTTTGGATTTGAGCCATTTCCAGCTTAGGGGTATAAATTTCGAAAAATATAAGAATAAAAAAAATATAAAAATCTTTCAAGTTTTTTTAACCTGAAAAATCGATTTTTGACTGAAAAATACCCTTGAAATTTTTAAGGAAAAAGCAACTTGACCTTTGATAAAGGTTGAATTTTAGAGGTGTGTAAGATTTTTTAGACTTCAATTGAACTCACAGCTCGAATGGCTTCTAATTTATGAAAAAACTCGAATGGAAAAACTTGAATCAATGTAATCGGGGTGAAAAACTCAAATACTCAAATTGATAGAGATTTCGGCAAAAAGAATCGAATTGCTGGAATTGATCAAGTTTTCAAGCGAAACCCACCAAAAAAAAAACCTCAAACATCATGAAGGCTACAAACATCTTGAAATGGTTCAAGGGACCTCTGCCACTGACTAAAGAACGCGACAGGTTTTCTGATTCAAGCTATTTCCAGCTTTGAGGTATAACACATCTCGAAAAATTTAAGTTTTTTTTTTTAAAAAAAAAAACCAACTTGACAGTTGATGAATAACCCTCTCAATGTCAACGAAGATACAAAATGTTTACTATTATATACAGTTAAAATATATAGAAAAGCAACTGCCTGCTGAATACACGTTAGGGGTTTATTTACTAGGTAGGTACTAAATTCAGTGCCAATTAATCTGGTAGATACTGTAGGTGCATATAGGTATATATTTCCCCTTTAAAAGTGCTTGGGTTTGGATCTGGAGAGCAACAAGATGTAGCCTCTTGAACGAAAAAATATTATTTCATTATAGAAAGCGTTGTTTACTGTCTGGATGCATACAAGCTTTAATGTAACCAAACCCAAACATAAAGGAGAAGGAAAGCTACGGAGGCATTTTATTGTCAATAGATACGCTGCAATAGTGCAAGCTAGAATGCTATATTTATTCTGTAGAATGTTTTACCATACCTGAGTAAGCAGCTCTAGAAGCTCTCTGTTTGTTTAGGATAGGAGCTGCAGTATTAACATGGTGTGACATCACTTCCTGCCTGAGTCTCTCCCTGCTCTGGGCTCAGATTACAGCAGAGAAGGGGAAGGGGGAAGAGGAGCAAACTGAGCATGCTCTTGCCCAGGGCAAAGAGGTTTAAGCTGAAGGCAGGAAGTCTGATACAGAAGCCCATGTGTACACAATAGAAGGAAAGAAATGCTTCTTCTTTTGACAGGGGACTCGGAGCAGCATTACTTTGGGGGTTTACTGGTATATTTAGAAGGACCTTTCTGATAAGGCTTACTTAGTTTTAACCTTTCCTTCTCCTTTAAAGGGGTGGTTCACCTTCAAGTTAACTTTTAGTATGTTATAGAATGGCCAATTCTAAGCAACTTTTCAACTGGTCATGATTATTTTTTATAGTTTTTAAATAATTTGCCTTCTTCTTCTGACTCTTTTCAGCTTTCAAATGGGAGTCACTGACCCCACCTAAAAACAAATGCTCTGTAAGGCTACACATGCATTGTTATTGCTACTTTTTCTTACTCATCTTTCTACTCTCCTATTCATACTCCTGTCTCTTATTCAAATCAATGCATGGTTGCTAGGGTGATTTGGACCCTAGCAACCAGATGGCTGTAATTGAAAACTGGAGAGCTGCTGAATAAAAAGATAAATAACTCACAGACCACAAATAATAAAAAATGAAAACCAATTGCAAATTGTCTCAGAATATCACTATCATACATCATACTAAAAGTTAACTCAATTGTGAACAATCCCTTAAATAAATACCGTCCCTGTATAGCGCACTGGCAAATTGTAAGCCATTTAAACAGCAAGTAAATTATTGGTTTGTGGACTGTACCCAGAGCAAATTGAGTAATTTCAGCCAAACTTATGATGCACCTTCTCAGCACTGTGAATGTCTCTACTGGAAGACTTTGAAACATAGGTGTATATTTATCAAAAAGTGAAGTTAGAGATTGCCACAGTTCTCTAGAGTGACATTAATTTCTATTGGGATTTTTAAAAGAGTATTTATCAATGGGTGAAAGTTCATCCTTTGATAAATACGCCTTTAAACATTCAATAGAAATAAATACAGAGAGGAGGAATTTCACTCTTCACTCTGATCTCTAACTTCACTTTTTGATAAATATACCCCATAGGGTTATAAAAATAAAGTCAATGTAATGATATATTGGTTAATGAGAAAAAGGGCTAATAATGATTTGAGTATTTAATGTTCAGTTGTTCTGACTGTAGGAAGATTTCACTGAGAAATATCAGTGGATTCTCACTTGAACATATGAACATTATTATTACCTCCAGTATATTATTTTATAAATGTTTAGCAAGTGACACATCGAGGTGTTTTCCCATAACAAACCACTGAGCTGTTGTGTTGTGCATACAAGCAATATTATATTGGGGGATAATCTCCACACTATGAAGTTGTCCAGTTGCACAGTGTCAGACTGGGACGCCAAGGGCCCACCAGAAAACCTTAGGCTGAGGGCCCACTTTAAAAACTATTATACCTCCTCTCCTAACAACCTCTTTATTCACCTAGTCTCTTTTCTCTACATACTTTATGCTATTCTTCCATTATTAAAGGGAATCTGTCGTCATTTTAAACTTTTTTTTTTTTTGCATTTCTATAAAAAACATACATCCATAAACACTGTCTGGCAAATACAATGTTAATCCACAAATCCATGCATAAGTTATTTTAGTTTGTATTTTGTCATGGGGGCTTCCATTTCTGCTCATTACACATTCATCCTGTGCTGCTCTAACAGCAGGCACAGCATTACCTGTGTGCTTGGAGGCAGCCACTCTGTAATGAAAAGCCAGGTCGCACTACAACATGAGAATCTAGCTGTACACTCCCCCTCCCCTCTCTGCCCATGCGTTTGATGTTTGGAGGAGAGAGGTCACATGGTTTGCAGGGAAGCAATTGCTTTCACTTTCCTACGTCCTGCTCTACAGCTGCACTAGCAGCCCCTCCTCCCACAGACACTATCAAAGCTCCTGCCGTTCTGTAAGTTTGTTCTATGCTTTCCTTTGGAGGGGGGAACTTTCTCTCCTTGCTGCCTTCCTAGTTTGTTTTACTGGTTACTAGATGAGGTAAAGGAGCTGTGAGTTCACTCTGCTATCCACCTCACACACACCTTGCTCCTTTCCTGCCTGCAATACTTCTTTTTTCATTAACTACTTACTGCCTCCTTTCTCCTGAGCTTTTTTAACCCTTCCTAGACTTCCTCCTAAGTTTTCCTGGGTTTCAAGTATGTCCTCCTTATTTTATCCTTTTTTTCTATTCCCTGTCATCAGTCCTGGGAGTGTACTCCTGTGTTTCTGCCATTCATTTTTGTGTAAACAAATATAATAAACTATCTATATAAAATATTTTTTCCAGTGCCCAAAATGAATTGTGTGTATATATATATATTTATTTATTTTTGAAACGTAAGTGGGGGCAGTGATCACAGGACTATCTTATTTCAGTCCTTCTGAAGTGGTGTCAGTGGGAGCTTATCTTGATTCCTGCCTATTGTTCAATTGACAGGCTCAGCAGACAAGGCTCTATTTACATTACAGCAGCTTGTAGGAGGGAGGGGTAATGACATCACTCCAACTTACAGTGCAGCAGTAAAGTGTGACTGAAGTTTATCAGAGCACAAGTCACATGACCTGAGGGCAGCTGGGAAATGTCAAAATGTCTAGCCCCATAGCAAATTTTAAAATTAGATATAAAAAAATCCATTTCTTGTTTTGAAAAACGGATTTCAATGTAGGATTCTGCTGTAGTAGCACTATTAACTGATACATTTTGTAAAAAACATGTTTTTCCATGACAGTATCCCTTTAAGTTCCCATAAAGAAATAGGTAATGAACATGAAATAGGCCAAATGTTTTGAAGCAAGAGGCCCACTGACACCTGAGCCCACCAGGAGTTTTCCTGGTATACCGGTGGGCCAGTCCGATACTGCAGATGCATAACGCAAGGGTGCTGACATCACCTCCATGATGTTGCTGTTCTGTGATGTTACAGATTCACCTTTGGTGCCAAATCTACATTTAAATAGCAGTTCCTGCTCCTTGCCCAAATCAAAGGTCTTCTTGTGAGTTCCTGGGTGTGTATTATTATTCTTCATATGCAGACTTTTGGCTTGTTCTTAAATCCACTTATATGTTGCCTGCCCTGGCATATGCCAGACCTCCAGATTACAACTCTTCCTGACCCTGTTGGTACCACACTTAGTCTGTTTTGCAATTAACAGTGCCTTTCTTCATTCTTATCTCAGATTTCTTGAACTAATAGTCTCGGTGCCCTGACAGAGGTATGTTGAACTATGTTGTGCTCATACCCCTCAGCTGGGGAGAAATCTTGTGGTTATCTGCAGAAAAAGTTCAGGAACAAACTACTACTTACATCAAGAGGCACATTTATTAAAGGTTGAATTTCGAATTCATGTGAGTTTTTTTAAATCTAATAAATTTGAATATATTCAAAATTCGACTGGTGGGTTATTGAACTCTTAAACTCGAACAAATTTTACAGACTCAAAAACCGACGTAAAATTCTACCAAACTCGATTCGAGTTTTTTCTCTGAAAAAAAAACTTGAATATCATGAAGGCTACTCCATGTCCAACCTCTTTTATTGACTGGACCTCTCCTATTGACTTATACATGAACTCGGCGGGTTTTAAGTGGCAAATAGTCTAATTCAAGTTCTTAAAGGGCCATATCAAAATTTTAATTAAAACTCAAATCGAGTGTAGATAATTCACAATTCGAATTTGAGTTTTGACCTTATAAATGTGTTAAAAATGTTAATTTTCAATTCGACCCTTTATAAATCTGCCCCATTGCAAATGTACCGTTTACCAGCAGTGGCTCATCAGAGCTTGTAATAAAGACACTAATACTAGACCACTAGATAAACTGAGGCATGTTGGATAGAAGCTTTTGATACAGTCCAACAAACACATGCACACAAAAATTGCTTAGTGTGAGATTCAATTTTAAAACAGTAGTCTTAATGGAGTTAATTAGAAGGTAGACAAAAGGTAGAGTTTCAATAAATGGAATACACTGTGAAATAAAGTAGGTTATCAGTGAGATAGCTAAAGTAATCCTTTAGTTACTTTACAAATAATTGGTACTTTTCTTTTTTTATATATTCATATGATTTACACGTACGTGTATTTGATGATAAGCTGGATCAACAAAGCATATTTACATTTGTTAAAATCATAGGTATGTTCTTCATACACCAAAACATGCCACAAAATAAGCAGTTTTCTGGCTGTTTGGTTGCTGTCTAATATTTGGGCTAGGCCTCTTTACTGATATGAATACATTGCTGTTACCAATACCTTTTCATCTTTTTATGACTTGAAGAATAATGATAGCAAATGTGCACCCAACCCTAATTTACCCTGTTTTGCCTTGAGAATGGGAATCAGTAAAAACATAGAAGTAGGCAGTCCATGTATCAACCTTACTGTTTTTCCGGCTACATCCACTCTCCCAGATTGGTAATGGTTGTAGTTGTTTTTCCCGGCCTAGTATAGGCTAGTAAGTTCTAGTTTACTCTTTGTAGCTTTCTGAGACATCTGGCACATTAGTGTATGAATAAAAATAAAAAGTTGGAAAAGATTTTGTCTTGAGTGACAAAATTAACACCCATATTAATCTCCACCCAAAAACTAATATTTGCAAGAATAAATACATTTTTATGCTATTCAAATTTGCGATTTGCATTACAGTAGAACTCGATATTAAGTTTCTCAGGGGACATTGTCAAAACGGTGTAAATTCCGGGAAAGCGTTAACTCCAGGAAAGAAAAAAGAGCAGCTTGCCTTAATGGGACCACGAAAAAACTGCATCATTTCTGGAAAACCATAATATCCGGGGTTCTACTGTAATTAAAAATTTCCAGCTGTAATAAAGTGATTTATAAATGTAATTGCTATTGAAGGCAGTTTCTGCATATATACATTCAAAATCAATAACAAATCACTGATCTTTAATAATCAATGCAAACTGAAGAAATAGTCTTTAGTTTTTAGGACATGTAAACCCCCTCCACAACAATTGGAGTGAACAGTCTCTTTGAAATCTTTGGATAACTGCCACTCTGGTTGTTAAAAGGTTAACAGTAAAGCTTCAGCATTCACTTAATCACTTAGGATTCCTTCTCCTCCTCTAATCCACTCTGTATTCATCTTTAGTCTTGCTCTGCTCTCACTCTCTGTCACAGCTGGATGATCAGCCTTCTCATTTAACGCTCTTGAGGTGAATGCCCTTCAGATTTTCCACTCTTTCTGAATGTGTAGCTGTCATTTACAGACCCCCTTCAGCCTCCTCCTCTGCTGCCTTCCTTTCTGACTTTGACACCTAACTGCCTCCTAGCTATCTCAAATTCGAGGAACCAGCATCACCTCAAACAAAAACTGAACTAATCATATTTCCACCTAAGCCTGGTCCTACACCCCTTTTTACTATCTCTATTGATGGCATGCTCATTAATCCTGTCAACTCAGCACACTGTCTGGGGGTAATCTTTGACTCCTCTCTCTCCTTCTCTGATCATATTAACACCACTGTCAAAACCTGTCACTTTTTCTTATGCAATATTGCCAAAATTCATCCCTTCCTTCCACCTGCTATGGCCAAGATGCTCTTGCATGCCCTCATCTTATCCCAACTAGATTACTGTAACATTCTACTAACTGGCCTCCCTAACTCCCATCTCTCCTCTCTACAGTCTTTATTAAACACTTCTACCAGAATTTTTCTCCTCTCATCCAAAAGAGTACAGGTCCCTCCACTGCTGAAGTCCTTATCATGGCTTCATATAAAACAAAGAATAACTTATAAACTCCTCCTCATAACCTTCAAAGCCCTTCATTCCTCTGCACCTAACTACATCTCATCTCTTGTTTCTCTATATGTTCCTGGCCAAAACCTCCGCTCCTCAGAGCAAACGTTTGGTTGTACCCCCCACTACTACTGCTGTTTCCTGTGTCAAACCCTTCTCTCTTGCAGGTCCTTATATTTGTAATGCCATTCCTAAATCTCTCAGGAGAGAATTCTTCTTCAATGTTTTTAAAATGAAACTCAAACACTACCTCTGGGAGCACCTGGATAACACCTGAACTGGGAATTGGCACTTATGTGACAGTGTCAGTGTCACCCACTGTAACCTATAGTGCTTTAATACCCCTCCGAATTGCGTCCATAAATTACTCTTCCATTTAGACTGTAAGCCCCACAGGAAGGGTCCTCCATCCTTTTGTCTCCTTGACACTGAATCTGTATTTTTATTATATTTTATATTAATGGGAATTGTATTTCTAATAATGCACTTATTGTTACCTATTAAGTGAAACTTTGTTTGTTACTACTAATTTATTGTTTTGCTGTGCAATGCTTTGCCCTTAAGGAGCACTATACAAATAAAAATATACATACAAATGCAGTACAAATGATGTGGCTTGGTGGGGAAGATATGCTCAAGTTATATACATGGTAGGAAAATGTAGGTTTTACATGTCCTTTAAGGGTATGAATATAAAGAAAATGTTGATGTATGACATTTGGTTACATTAGAAGAAATGTACCTTAAGGACTATGGCACCCAAGAGAAAGTTTAGGGATGTCAAAATTGCCTTCCAATTAGAAAGATGGTAAAGAGGTAGCCATCCCTTTAGCATTGATCTAGAGTTAAAATACATAATTCTCTCACTGTGGAAAGCCATAAGGTCTATTGGACATGACGCACTTTACTCTAAAGTAGAATTATGTTGGTTAAAATACCCTTCCCTGCCTGCACTTCCTAATTAAATGAATGCAACATATTCTAAATCAGCAGATGCAGACAATGTCAAGCAGGTCCTCCTGATCTGAAGTATGAATAATTCAGTTAGGGAGGCCAAATCAGTGGTGCTACAGACATTGCAGTCCATCGTTAAATAAAGTTGGGCACTCCACACAAAGAACCACCTGGAAGCTTAGTTCACATTTTTTAATAACATGGCACAATTTACATAACACAAGTCTTCGCTGATGAGGAACATGCTGAAGATCGAGTCTCTTCTCGTTTATTTTTTTTTTCCTTTTCAGTTTCCTTTTTTTTTCCTCTTTACATATGTTCTAAAAAGGAATTTATTACATACAGGATAAACAGCAAAAAGGTTTGTATATAACAATCTCTTTACAATACTGAAAGCTACCACTACTGTTCCAGTGTACATAATCTTGTGGGAGGGTTTGTTCCTTAAAAAAACACTGCACAACATCTGGAGTTCACAAAATCTGAAGCTCACAACTAATCCTTCAGTTGACTACTAAAATAGATCTCTGCTTATTAGAAACAACTGTTGGGAGATGTATTCATTTTTTTTCAAAACAGGATAACAACTTAAGATATCACTTTAATACACTAGAAGACCAATGGACTATGTTTATTTAATACATATATTTTACAGTCCAGGAAACCAAATGTGAATGGCATTCTTCAGATAAAGTCAAATCTTCCCTAGTTCCAAAGACCAGGAATTGGCAACTGGCAGATATCCATCTGCTGTTGACTAACACTTCCAACATTGCTATCATCTGCTCAACAGCAGCTGTAGTCCCCAACTCTTATATTGAAGTGGAACACTAATCTAGTCTCAGACATGGATTAGGAAAAGAGAGACACTGACTGCAAGTGTCCAGGATGACTTTCACTAGCAGCAGCTCTTCTGACCTTAATATAATGCACTGTACTTCACTGTACTACAGGCAAAAAAAATGTTTCTTACTGGTCAAGAATGCTGTGACGGTAAGGTCTTGTCATCTCCCGTTTCCTATGACTCTAAATATTGAATACCTAAGAACATTCTGGTATCTGTAGCAGACTATATACTATTGTGTTTTAAATTATGGGAGGTGCAAACACTCTCGTTTATAACCAGTATTTCTGGGTTGTGACAATAATCCGTAATAGATGACAGAAAGAAAACATTGTTACGCTAATGATTCTCTTGTGGAAAATATGACTTCAGTTTGTGTGTATATGTTGTAAATGCTCCTTTTTTGTGTTTGAAAGGCTTTTGTGGTAAGCCTCCACAATAATTGCATAGCTGAGGGGTTAAGTTGTTTCTAACAATATAGGAAACACAGTATACGCAGTCTGTGTTTTAAGAGTAAGGTTGCAGACTGAAGAGTTTAAGTATGGTATTTTTGTAATACATTATTTCATTAAGTCTATTTACAACTATACACAGTAAAGCTTTCATTCTACCCTTTTGCATATATGATCCATTAACCAATGAAGCAAATCTCCTTTTTATATATTTATATATATTTACATGTCCTTTCAATATTGTCCAAGAAGTCCAATGGTTAACATGAATTATTTTTTCTCTGTTCCAACTCAATGCTTTACATTAACAAAAGAAAACAATTAAAGAAACAAACATTTGAATTAGCTAAAAGATCTGAAAGTCTTCCACATATAATATACAAAAGATTGAACCATTGCTCTTGTAGACTTTACATAGTTACAATGATTAAATATTAAGCTCTTCGCTGCTTAATCAGGCTATTTGTCCATTTATTTGTGCCAAGTCCGTTTACGCCATCTCTATCGTGCTTCAATGTCTTTGAGTGTGTGCGAAGGGGGTCTGTCTCTGATGTCTGTTGATAATGGAGTAGTCCTTCTGGGAGAACCTGGTCTTCCTCCCAAAGTAGAAATAAGTGGCGGAGGTGCACTTAATGCTGCTGTTGGGGGAGTCTTATTTAGGAGTCCATTTTGGTGTCCTGTGTTAGGGCTGACCCTGGAATAGTGCATACCAGGAAGTCCAGGAGTTATTAAGCTTGGATGAGGAAGATGACCATCCAAAACAGCTGGGTGAACTGCATGAAGACGGGCATGCTCATAGTCCTCTCGAAGCATATGTAATCGCTCTCTTTCTTCCAAATGGCTTGCACGCTCATGCTCCCTACGTGGATCAACAGAAAAATGATGATGGTGGTGATTGTAATCGTGAGGCTCTCTATCCCTGAATGATCTTTCAGTTTCATAAAATCGGGGTGTGGTTAAACGATGAAGTGGATCATTCCTCAGTAAAAAGTCTCTCCCCAGTGGATCCCTCCTGTGAATATCAAGGCCTCTATAAGGGTCTCTCAATTGATCTCGCATAGGATCCCAATGAAAGGATGGGTATGGGAACCTTTCCCCGCCAGGTATAGGACTTATACCCATAAAAGGATTCATCATGCGAGTCCTATCTAGACCACCAATGCTGTTCATTGGATGCATCCCAGCCATTCCCACAGCCATGGGCAGAGATGCTAAATGACTTGGATGGACATTTGATGTAGATATTGGTGGAGGTTGTTCAGCGATCCTGTGAATCTGAGGTCCATCAGGGATAACTATATCATGCTCTTCTTTTCGTTCTTCCTTTACTTTTACATCATTGCTTTTCTTTTGAGTGTCATATGACTCAGTCTTTCTCTCAGTCTCTCGATTAGAATTACTGTTAGGCCTAGTATTTTCCATGGTAGGAGGTCTGACATAAGGTGAAGGTACCCTATTTAACTGCTTTGCTTCATCTATTGTTCTACTTTCATGAACAAGATTATCTTTCTCTGAAATATGGTTGTCTTTTGTTTTGTGTTCCTCAATATTTGCTTCTTTCCATGAATCAGAGTGCTCTCTTTCTCTTTCCTTCGGCTTCTCTTTCTCCCGAACATCATTGTTTAAATGATTTCTGTTTTGTTCCGATAAACTGCGGTTATGTCCTGTAGAATTCACCTGATTAACAGGAGCTGGAGATGGATGACTTGAATGTCTCTTCTCAATATTCTCCCTAGGAAAGATAAAGCAAATTATATATTAGTACAATATTTACATCAATATGAAAATACTCCCTGGAGCTCAGGAATACTGATTGCATTGGTAGGGATTACTGTGTCCAATAGCTGTCATTGTGCATTAAAATTTTAATCTGATTAACTGCCAAAATCCAGGGACTAAGATTAATGTCACCTCAATCTGTGCTAATCGCTGTGAGAACAAATTATTCAGCTGTCTAGTGCATTTGTCCTAGAACAGTAATGCCACCTCAAATATATGAATATAAAACACAGCTTTATAAATGACAACTGCCAATACAGACGATTTAATTCTTCTACATACATACAATGTACATTTAAGTAAGAAAAACATGAGACAGTACCTTACACACCTTTCTTTATCTTCCTTAGTTGCTGTATCTCTTTTGTCTGCATCTCGATCATGGGATGCTACAGAGGAACTTCGTTCAGACTCCCCAGGTTTAAGCCATGGTGGTGGGGTAGGAAATGAAGGTGGAGTTCGATGCAACCGATTCCATTGTTCATGAGGGTTGTTAAAGCCCTGCATGTTAGGCCCATCCTTATGGCTAAACATTGAGTTGGATGCTAGAAAAAGCAACACATAAAGCATTAGACAAAAGCTTTCTTCTGGCAGTGTTAACATCAAAAGGACATCTTACATTTACAAAGTAAGGTACATACTTTTATATTCTTTACTGAAAAAATTGCAAACTGGTATAAAATAAATTACATATTATATACAAGTAGAGGGTAAGATCAACAAGCACTCCTTTGAACCAAGATGCTGTGGGAAAATTATGTCCAAAGCTGCCCATACTCCCTAATATGCCCATCGGATCACAAAGAGGAAACTATGGGTGGTCAGATTGAGGACCTCATCAACAAACCAATGCAGTCCATGATCCGATGGGATTTTTAAACCTGCCTGATCGATATCTGGCCGACTTCCCGTCTGAGGGCCCATACACTGCCCAATAAACTGCCGACTTGATCTGTCGGCAGATTATGTATCTGCTCATGTATGGGGGCCTTAAATAAAGCAGCAGTGCCACCCACAGGACCAAATCTGCCACATTTGATAATGTGATTTTTTGATTAACTGTGCTAAGAAAGGGGGAAATTAATGTATTTGTAAGTTACACTAGGTGTAGCTTTTGTATAAACATAACACCTTTTTTTGGTTATTTGAAATTATCCATCTATTCTGAAACTGCTTTATTTTCTTTCTTTGGATTAGGCATCCCCAACAGACACAGATGACATTATATTATACACCAGTACTGCTTAAAAAAATATATATATATCTCTCTCTCTATAGGATATACTTACTAACTGAGGGGTTTCCTAGTCCACCAAAGGCACTTCCACCAACAGAAGCCAGACCAGTAAATGTGGCTGGACGGTTAAACGGTTCTATTTAAAAAAAAAATATGAAACAAAAAAGATTCATTTAGACATAAAAACAGCATTGTTTAGACAATGGGGATAAATGTTTTAGTAGACTTGTTTAGAGAACGGTTTAAAAATGAAATACACTTTCACTTTGTAGGTGGGGGAAACTATTTTAGGGTGACAGGTGGCTTTTGAATACTCTATGAACATACAGTAGGTAGACTAAATCATTTTCCTTCTAATAGTATGAGTGACTTATATATCATGCATTACTTTCTCCTGTTATTCTTATGACTTACTGGTATAGTCACAGAGTAGCAGTCATAGATTTGGCAATAAATGTACTATTTTTACAAAGTTAACTAATGCATATTTAAATGTAAAATCTGGTAATATGGAAATCTGTGCATGTACTTCTAAAGCTGTGAAATCCAGGGTGGTTTATGGCCATACAACTTGCCAAAGGCTATGTAAAACGCCTTTCAAGTCATTTGTGACCTGGACAATTCCAATATATAATATTCTTTAGGGATGCACCGAATCCAGGATTCTGCCTTTTTCGGCAGGATTCGGGTTCGGCCGAATACTTCTGCATGGCCGAACCGAATCCTAATTTGCATATGCAAATTAGGGGTGGGGAGGAAAATCACGTGACTAAGTCACAAAACAAGGAAGTAAAAAATGTTTTCCCCTTCCCACCCCTAATTTGTATATGCAAATTAGGATTCGGTTCGGTATTCGGCCGAATCTTTTGTGAGGGATTTGGTGCATCCCTAATATTCTTTATCATTACTTACCAAGGTGAGCTGATGGGTTGAGGAAATTGCCGTGATGAGGTGGTGGACCAAATGGAGCAGCTGCAGGGTGTGCACCACCTACAACAAGAGAAATTCAAATACTGTAGTAACAAAATGATATTAATTACAACTTTGTTTGTGTACCCTTTGCATGCTTTTCTGAAAGTAACATCGCTAAACAGTACTGAACAATTAAAATGAAGGCCATTTACATTACTGCCATAGAAACTAATGTCACAGGGTTAGAATTACTTGTGCCCCAAAGTGCAGTTAACTGTAGCAGCATAGATCATTAATACTAAGGTATATATTTATGTTTGCTCTTGGGAAAGGAACATCTATATTAAGATACCGAGATAGTATTGAGATAATATATTAAAGGGACAACATTGGGTAGCAATTTGAATCAGGGGGGGCCCTAACATATTGTCATCCCACAGTTAATATGGGTTCTCTGTCGTTTAAAACCTAATTATCTGAATAAGAGGGAAGAGTAGACAAGAGCAAAACAGAGAACCATTTGTACTTTTTTAAAGAAACGGTAGCACCAAAAAATGAAAGTGTTTTAAAGTCATGAAAATAAATCCGATCTGTTTGCTATACTGCTATAGTTTATATAAACAAGCTGCTGTGTAGCAGTAGTGGAAATTGAAAAAAGGCTATATGGCACAGGTTAAATAGTGGATAACAGATAACACCATTATGTTCTACAGAGCTTATCTGCTATCTGATCTGTAAACTGAGCCTTTTCTCTTTTGAATGGCTGCCCCCATTGCTACACAAAAGCTTATTTGTATAAACAATAGTAGTGTTTCTGAAGCAAACACTGCAGTTTTACCAGTGCAGGGCAACACTGCATTATATTTTTATTACCTTAAAAAACTTTTTTGATGTTACTGTTCCTTTAAATTAAATCAATAAGGCAAAACACAATTCCAATGTATCTGGCTCATGTTGGAGGTGTTTATTGCCCATTTGCACCAGCATATCTGCATTCTAAAGGGAGAGGCGTCTGTACTCCACAGAAAAAAAAGGAATAACTGAAAGGCATTTAATTATGTATTGCTATTGAATTTTTTTTATTGTACATAGGGCTGTGTAAAGGCATCAGAGAGATAATTCACTCAACAGGGTTCAAAAAGTAACAGACGTGCCAAGAATCCATGGCATTTCTGCACTAAAGAGCTTACAATACAAAAAAGAAGAGATGTAGTAAAACACCAGGATAAAAAAGCAAGGGCACAGAATGCTGCTTAAATGGATTTCTAGAGGAATCAAAGAGATTATCAAAAAGGGTTTTGCATTTGGCACCACTGACAGAAATGCACAGGACAATAACTGAGCTGAAGGAAAGGACCAATAGTGGGTGTGTTACCAGATAATAAAAGGTATATATATATATATATATATATATATATATATATATATATATATATATATATATATATATATATATATATATATATATATATAGAAAAGAGAAGAGCATTTTATGTATTTTATATTTCTTCAACAGAAATACATGAGAAACTTCATTAACGTGTAAGGTTTGCTTTGGAAGGTGTAAAAGAATGCAGTTAGCATGCTATGTTGATCGATGTACATTCTTTTCATGCAAAGAAAATTTACAGTAATTTGATGTTTCTGGTCCTTTATTTTTCTGGACAAATTCTACCTTTATAAACAAAATCACTTAAATTATCATGGTCTGTTTGTACTCAACGAAATCAATGACCAGTTATTGTTTAATTCTTGTAAAATTTGTTTGTTTTTTTTTTGCTGCCTGGAATAGTAGACCAAGCTTAATTGAAAATCAAATTAATTTGATATTTTTATTAAACATAAGTGACTGTTTAGGAAGCATCTTGAGGTTCAAGGCGTTCAGTCCCTACTAGGCACAGTGACTTCTAGGTTGCTTATACCTACCGGCAGCAGAGAAGAGCGTTGAAGGGCGTGCCAAGTCATGTGGATGGGGATGGATCGCACCAAAGAGGCTGGGGCCTGGAGGCCTACTCAGAAACTCAGGCTTGAGGCCAAAATCCAGCTTGTGTGGGTCTGTCTGCATCTGTTTCTAAAATGGAAAACATGCACAAACTTAGAATTCCCTCATGGCACTTGAGAAATAAGAGACTTCATAGACCATGCAAAATGCCACATTCACAACTTGGAATTGCAGAGCTGATCTCTGTGTATGCTATAATTGAAATTACATTTTTCCAGAAATCTGATGTTATCAGAAGTGACAGGACAGTAATATTATTATTCATACAGTAATTAAGTATACTAGAGAAACCATACAGGAAATTAAAACGGAAGTAACGTATACATGTGCATACACCAGTCAGCTTGATAAATAATCTTCATACTATGAAGAAAATATATTGGTCTGATTTTACAACTGTGTATTGTGTTCAGAAATGTTTAGATTTAGAGACATTCTATCTCAAAGCCAGCTGAGTTAGTTATGCATTGGGCTACAAACAAACCAACTAATCTACTAATCATTGTGTAGTTTATATTGTGTATACACTGCATATTGTGTTGGTTTCTAAGTGCATGTGACTGCTACAAACCCAGAGATACGAATCAGCTAAAGGTATGTGGGGGCCTTGGGGAAAGCAAAAGCCCAACCTAAGGACTAGCATGTCTAGACTAAGTCTTTGTCAAGCTTTAGTTGTCCTGTACATGGCACTGCTCAATAACAAATACGACTCACAGTGATATTAAGTATAAAGCCCCAGTAATAGTTAGGAGTCATTTGAAAAACTGTGTTTATTTAAAATGACTAAACTTAGATATCTTGCTTCCATCACTTTAGGGAATACATGATAGTGGTAAATTGAGTCTATTTACTCCTGTGCGGATTAACAGTTTTTTAATGGTTTTTCTCATTTGGGTAACCATGGTCTCTTAGGGAAAATCCTCTTTGCTACAATAAAAAAACATCTAGCATTGTGGTATTGTGTGATGGAACATAAAGCAAAACAATTTCCCAGAGTAAAAGCAAAAGAAATGCAATACAGGTAAGTTCCTAAAATTCAAATCAACTGGGCTGAATAAAAATGCTGCAATACATTTGCTTCCTTTGAATTATCTCAAATTAAAACTTAATATACTAATTAGAGTGTGTGTTTCATGCATCCCTCATGAGTTGGGCCAAGATTTGCAGAATATCAATGGCCAAGTTTTTCTGCAAATCAGTAGCACCTATTGATACAACATATCCCCATGTACAGGCTGGTGGTAATTCCAGGGTACCCATGTCATTAAAGTCTTAAGGTTCATATATATGTTGTCCCACAGTATAAGCACTCAAATCGTTATGTTGTCCGTGGTGCACAAAATTCATAGACAGAGTAAGAAGGATCACCACTCACTGTATTAAAGGAAAACTATACCCCCAAAATGAATACTTAAGCAACAGATAGTTTATATCAAATTGAATGACATATTAAAGAATCTTACCAAACTGGAAAATATATTTACATAAATATTGCCCTTTTACATCTCTTGCCTTGAACCACCATTTCGTGACTCTATCTGTGCTGCCTCAGAGATCACCTGACCAGAAATACTACAACACTGACTGTAACAGGAAGAAGTCAGGAAGCAAAAGGCAGAACTCTGTCTGTTAATTGGCTCATGTGACCTTACATGTGGTTTGTATGTGTGCACAGTGAATCTTACAATCTCAGGGGGCGGCCCTTATTTTTTAAAATGGCAATTTTCTATTTATGATTACCCAATGGCACATACTACTAAAAAAGTATATTATTATGATAATGGTTCATTTACATGAAGCAGGGTTTTACACATGAGCTGTTTTACTCAGTATATTTTAATAGAGACCTACATTGTTTGGGGGGTATAGTTTTCCTTTAAGGTGAAGAAAATTTGCTTTTTATTTTCAAGTGATTTACATCTTAATTCGACGTTTCGGTCGCACCTGGGGACCTTCAAGTCTCTCTTTAGCCCATGAATTAGACACTGAATTGATCCTTATGGGGCCAGAGAGATGTGTGAAATTCAGCTGAGACTAATGATAGCTCCTTCGTTTTCCCACTGAGCATTACCACCTGCTAGAAGGCTGCAGGCACTATTCACTATGCATTTCCCAGGAGCATCATAAGTAATGCTATGTCACCACTGCAAGACTTAGCAATCATTGTGTAACAACATTGAGTTAAGCTCTACAACAAGACACTCAGGACAATCAGGAAATCACCCCAGCCCTCTCCTTAATACCTGCCTTAGAGCAGTCTGCTGCTCTGTACCTTGTGTACAGGTGGAACGCCTACATGGCCCACCACCCACCTCATTTGAATTAAGCATTCCATAATGCAGGCAGTATTCTAGGCACAGTCCCCAGGTCTATGAGCTCTGAATCAGAGCGCAGAGGTCTGCAGCTACTTGGACAATGCCCCACGCAGTGGACAAAGTGCAAACAACACACTGCATGGGGCATTGTAAATGAGCCCTGATATGTTGTGAGGGAAGAAAAGCAATAATAATAATAGAACTAGAAATAGAATTTTAGAATAAGTATAGAATATAGGAGATCCTGGAAAAGTGCATATAGTAGCACAGTACTATGTAGCATATTTATTATAACGAGAATTAAAGAAATAGCCCTTGAAATTTCTTGAAATAGATAAACATATGTTTACTCATAGTTTGTCTGCATTTAAAATTGTGTATTCAAGCAGAATGTGGTTTCTCCCATATTAGATATTCAGTCTTGTCCTGTTCTAATGATGTACAAAGATGTACAAAACATACCTTTACTTTTTGTTGGTGATGATATATTTGCCAGGCGATATGAACATGCATGGCACACCATTTCCCAGGTTTCTGAAGGGGAAAAAGTGCAACAGTAAACAAAGATATCAAAGATCCATCATCATGAAAGAAAAATAACTAAAAAAGGGGAAAAAAAGATAGATATTAAGGTGTTTATTTTGAACAGACCTACAGCAGATATGTGTTTAGGTCAGGGAAGGCTGACCTGTGGCTAAACTAAAAATCCCAGCATCCCCTGACAGCCAGTGAATGTGAATGGCCAAACTGACAACAGCTGTGAAACCTCAAGTTGAAGGTCCCTGGTTTAGGCAAATTAAATTGGTTTTCAGTCTGTACAAAGCACAAATAAATGAATGCACTCAGGAGACTGCTGTGTACACTTAACGCATTCAGACATTTTAAATAAAGATAACATACTTTGTCAGATCAAATTACTGAGGGTTCTGTTTTATTTTTAGCTGTATGTCAAACTGCTCACAATATGTGCCTGTGGAAAAACTGCTCTTCCCCCATACAAAAAAATTCTCAGCAATCTTTTAGTGAAAAGTATTAAACAATACATACTACAACTGGTCTTCTAGCTAAAAAGCATCATTCATATTCGACTTACCACATATTTGTTTTCACCAATAATGTTCAATGATTTCAATGCTAAATGTTAGGATGGCCAATATATATAGTATATATATATAGTAATTCCGAATGGGCAGCACCCCGCCTTTGAAGCTTACCTCGGGTGCAGGGTAAATTAAGTGGATAATAAAGAAGAAATGACCAGCAACACCGAGTTCTTTGGTGAAAAAAATATCAAAGTGTATTAAAAATACATGTAAAGCCGACGTGACGTTTCGGTCCACTCAGGGACCTTCTCTTGAGAAAGGTCCCTGAGTGGACCGAAACGTCACGTCGGCTTTACATGTATTTTTAATACACTTTGATTTTTTTTTCACCAAAGAACTCAGTGTTGCTGGTCATTTCTTCTTTATTATATATATATATAATGAATATCGCTAGCTCGGTTGATGAGTACTACTATGTGTTCTCTACTTCTTTTTTTTTTTCGCTTTGACGTGTCAAGATTTGTAATAAAAAAAAAAAGGAAAAAAAAAAGAAAAAGAAAAAACTCACCCGCAACATGGGCCTGAAAGGATCTGTCAACTGTGAAGAGAAAATGACAACTTGGTTACATGCCTGTCACTCAGACAATTGCTTTAATTAACAAATGGTTATTGGTTCATAATGAAGAGAAATTAAAATGTTGGGATTTTACTTTTAAATGAAGACCTTTGAGAGAATAATTAGTCAAATTGTGTAGAGTAAGAGCCAATCTTAGCTCATCTTGTGACAATTCCCCATTAAATGTGACAACCTATTGAGCATGTAGAGAAATATCTCGACGTTTTTGGAAGCATTCTTCTACTAATATGGCTCCAGCATACCCAGTTTATATTAAAACATAGCAGAGCCCAACTCAAGACCTTCGGTGTTTAACATCAACACCCATTGTCTCCCAGTTGCTAATAACTGTGCTGCTTTACCTTTTGCCCTTTCCTGTTAGAAAACTGCCCCACCTCATTTTCATCCATTTATTTGTTTTCCTAAACAGTGCCAGTTGCTTCTAAAACATTCAGTGGAAACTTTTGGCATGGACTAAAATGGCAACGCAACATTGCCAGCATTTGCCAGCTGCTGTTTTGATACAGAAAAATTATTTTAATAGGCATCGACTGTTCTACGCATCAGACAAGACAAGGCTGGCTTGTTTGAGACAAAATACTAATTAGTTGGCTTCAAGCAGGCAACAAAAAGTCCAGGGAGTAAAATGGAAAAAATAAAATATTGGAATAAAATACAACCACTTAGTTTAGAACCATTTGGCCACATCAACTGCAATATTATAAATATCTCTTCATTTGCATACCAAAATGTTTTATGGAATGTTTAGAATATACTAGTGTAAGCTTAGACTTGATTTGGTGTTCTGTAAATCTCTCTTCTACGCTCTTTAAATGCCCATTGTAATTGTTCCTGTGCTGGCAAATCAGTCACTTTAATTTGTCCTCACTTTGCTCTGCTCACCTCCTAACCCAACTGTGTCAGAAATATTAGACCACCAAACCTTGTTTTTCCCTATTATTTCTATCATGCATTGTCTCTTCACAGCTCTTCTTTCCTCTTACTATTTCTCTCTCTCTGTTCTTCCTTCCTTCTATTTGAAGCAAATTTTTAAAATGTCTTTATTCATCTTTCTATTTTTTTTTATAGGGAATAAAAACTGAAGTGTACAGAAGGGTCCTCTAAGGTGTCTTGATGAGCCCTGACTCAACAAGATGAATATGTATTCATGCTGGAGTACACCCACCATAGGATGGTGCATGGGTGTCTTCTTTTGCACTAAACTACACATAATAATGTATGTGTTGTGGAAAATGCATTCTAAATATGTCATAAATCCAGGGTTGCCTTGAAATCTTTAAAATTATTGAAATCAACAGAAAATAATTTATTTTCTTTGTGAATTTAAAAAAAACTTCAATGTATTTTTCAATTCAGTAAAAACAAAGAAACAAAAAGAGCATTATATATATGGGGCGTGTATCTTATTTTTAATGTGCATAAAGTTAAAGGCTTTAAAAGCATGCCCTTGTTTACACAGCTCAGGCTTGAAAATCAAGAGCCTCCAGTCCACCAATTACATCAATATTTCATCAGCACACTCAATAATACAGCAGCTTTGGGAATAAAGGCCTGTATCGTTACAACAACAACAAATACTGCATTTCATGCACAAACTCTTTCCACTCATGCGCCACAGGGGATTATTGTGTGTGTCAGAAAGCAACACGCAGTGGGCCAATAGCAGACAAAAAGGATTTGGGGACAGACAGAGTTTTCCTTTTGCATACTAAATACAGTAGCGCTACTACTTATGCTATTCACAATCTTAATATATTTCATGTTTGTTGAGCTCTGAGGATCTTAATGAGGTGTATTTTCCCTTGAAAGGAAATTACAATCAACAGATTTTACCTAGGTAGGAGTGTTTGCATATGGAATGGACAATGCTGATTCTGTTCCCTGATTGTTTATTCTGACTTTGTATTCAGTAGTGATAAAATCTAAAGCAATAATATGACAAGGTTTGTATTTTGAAAAAAAAATGAATAAATAGAGATTGTTATCATCTATCTGGTCAAAGACCTAAAGGACTCAAATTCTGTAAGACACATTACACTAATCACTCCTGTTACAGAGCTGATACTGATGGGCACTAATTAAATATGTGAAAATTATCTGCTTGATTCTTAACAGGTCAATTTTCCCATTTGCTGAATCTCTGTGGCACTATTAATCCAATGAAATTCACAGTATAATCTAAATCTATTGATTATGTTTACAACAGACTGTCGTGCTCACACTTTTTTTTTGGGTACATTTTTGGTATTAAAATTAATAAATGGTCAAATGGAGGCCCTGAGAACACAAGGCGTTAGGATGACTGACTTCTTTTTATAAGGACACATCTCCCTCTATAAACATGTTGACATAATGGTGACATTCTGCTTTGAATATCTGCCTTCTGCTTACCCTGGGGTCCTTTTGCAGGAGCGTGTGTGGGACAGTTCCAGGTCTGGCTGCGACATCAATAGGATTGGAAGTCTAAGAAAGAGACAACAGCTGATGTTAACTAGAAAAGACAAATATTCCCCCCACATGATACTTCATGTCTCTTCATCTTTATTCCTTCCTGGCAGTTATATTTTTTTTTTCATATTCAGACAGTTCCGGCCTAATGGTCTGTGACTTTCTTTGATAAGTGAAACTAAACATTATCAGTTATGGCAGTAGAAATGAGGGGCAATATTAACATGAATTGTTTCTCTGTTCACCCTTTTGTCAACCTTTTAAGTTGTAACTGAAAGCCCTGGTTATCTATTTAGTAGGTTGCAGTAAGTTTTATGTTACCGCTCTTAAGGTTAAACAGCAGTGTAGATGTACAATCCTTTATTTCAAGTGTCAATAGGCTGAATGTCCTAGACAAAAAAATATTCCTCTGGGCATACTGATAATGAGAAAAGCTCCCATCCCTAACACAGATGGAATTTCAAATGGATGCTTAGCAAGAACACAAAGTTATCCATTGAACTGATGTGTCTCTTGAGACTGAATGCTGCAATATACTGGCAATTATACACAAATGCAAACTCAGCACTATTGCAACATATTCCTTATGTGCAAACAGTCCATTTTGTTTTCTTACTAATTGCAAATGAAGCAATGGTTTATATGACCGCCAATTTCCATCTAAGTGCATAGAGAAAATGACCAACCTGTCTACTGTACCACTACTTTATGTATATATATTCATATATTCATAATTACGCTGCAATCAAGACTAGAAACTAAACTTTGGTTGCCATTGTTGGCCAATTAGTAAACAGCCTAATACAGCATTCCAAAACCATTTGCAATTTTACTTCTTTTAAAAATTACCACAAAAAGCTTCCTTTTTTTCTCAAAATGAAATAAAAATAGCGTACTTGTGTGTGTAAAGGTAAAAAAAAAAATCTATAGCACAAAAGAAAAGTTATAAATATTTTAAAAGGCAAAACCATTTCCCCAAAAGAATGCCTGACCATTCAGACAAGAAGCTTTTAGAAAATGCATGAATGTCTTTTAATAAACAGCCATTCATGTTAAGATGGCGTGGAGGAAAGATAACAAACAAGAACAGGGAGGTATAGTTGAAATAAAAACAAGAGAGGGTGTTTAAAAATGTATTGAACACCAGTGAAAGAAGAAAGACAGCATCTGTACAGGTTCTTTCATTAGTGCAACAATGGTGACAGAGTAACTAAATCAGTTATATAACACAAAGGCCCGGTGGAATTTATTTTTAATCTCCTGCTCCCAAACCTTAGGTAATGTTTTTTCTTTCAATCACATGTATAGCGAACGTGCATGACTAATGTAATAGCTGTGTTTTGAGTGAGTTAACTTCTTCTAGGTCTGATTGCTAAGGCAATAATTGTATGCATAATTATGCTCAAGCTGAAATCGGGTGTCATAATGTTTTCTAGTATTATCGTATGGGTGTAACTTTGTGCAAGGTCAGTAACCCACACCAAGCAATTAGATATTTGCTTTGGAATCTAAGAGCATGTTCTATAACCGTCCAATTGGTGGCTAAGGGTTACTACACCTGAAGCAGTTATTGTATTACGCCATAAATCTATTAATAATGTCATATGGAAAAAGTGGCAGCATAATGTACATCCAGTACCTACCTTAGGCTGAAATGCCCCTTGAAGTGAGCCGAATGGACCATTTGGAGGAATCATGGGAGGAATTCCAGAAACAGCTGGAGGATATGAGTGAAATAACTGCAAAGACATAAAAAAAAATAATTAAGAAAGTTGTATCTTAGCCTAAATAAGAAGATTCTAAGAAAAGCATTGGTACACAAATACAGATGAGCAGCTAAATAGCAAGCAAACATTGATGCATGTCGAATTCGGGGATTGTGCGTTCACAGAAATGAAGCCAGATTCATGTATATGTAAACAGGAAAACTTTAAAGACATTCAACATCAATTAGAAGAGAAATGATACCCTTGATGAATTCCATTATTCTAAAATAAAAGGTGATTTTGTAAATATGAATTATTCAATTGGTCTTATTGCCTAAGTGGCTTTCAGAATTAGCGCACAACAAAACAGAGTGGATGTTTAAGCCAAATAATACCAAGGGAAATAGCAAGCTAATTAAAAAATAAAGCTTAAAGAGAGCCAGGATTTCACTCCATTAAAACTCAATTACTTTGTTAAAGGTTTAATGGTGTTTGGTAAGAAATTAAAGAATATGCACAATTATGACTTCATTAGTCTATTTTAGCGTTTTTTCTGTCACTGTTAATGCCAATCTAAGGGCCATTTAATCTGCAGAAGTAGTTCTCACTCTCAGGAAACACTGGGAAAAGTATGCCAAAGTATTCAAGCTGTTAGGGTATGGTCTGCCTTCAAAGGAAATGGATATGTGATTGATAGGATGATTCTCTGTGTTGCAGTACTGTGTCTACCCCGCAACGGGCTCTACTGGGCTCATTATAAATGATGTCATGTCAAGTAGACAAGCTGAGGTCACCCCCAAACTCCTCAAAAACCTGCCAGAATTGATAGAACTAGTCATAATTATATCTAAAGTATCAAATGGTATAAAATATAAAATGGTCTCTCTTCCAGAGAAATCATAATGTCACTGTAAAAAAAATAATCAGGGCACTAATGCCAGATTCAAAAATGTGTGTAGAATTTGGGGATGCACCTAATCCACTATTTGGGATTCGGCCGAATCCCAGAATCCTTCGCGAAGAATTTGGCCCAACACGAACCAAATCTGAATTCTAATTTGCATATGCAAATTAGTGACAGGAAGGGAAAAAGTGGAAAATACATTTTTACTTCCTTGTTTTGTGACAAAAAGTTACTTGATTTTTCTTCTTGCCCATAATTTGCATATGCAAATTAGGATTTGGTTCAGACAGGCATGAGGATTCAGATGAATCCGAATCCTGCTGAAAAAGACCAATTCCTGGATTTGGTGCATCCCTACATTAAAATGTCACATAAAAATGCTCGTGCTTACTACAATGTGCTCAATTAAAAATAGGAATACAAGGGAATTGTACTTTTCAAATGTTATTCATCGATTACTTGTTTTCAGAAACCCTTGCCATGTTATAAGAAAACATGTTGTTTTCATGCAATCCTCTTTAATAAATTACCGGTTCCCTGGCTTCCCTCGCTAGAACACAGTAAAATCTTGAAGCTAAGCAAAAACAAGGTAATGGCCACAAGGAGAGTCTATTCTGAGATTCAAACGGAGTTCATGTGCTTTACTGGGAGCAATTTTAAGCCTGCAGTGTAGGCTCCAAGCAGCAGTAAAAATTGCAAAGTAATGTTAAGCTTGGGATAGCATGCCTCCTCACACATATTACCAATGCACGCCTCCCAAACTGCCTCTTAAGTGTGTAGAGTAAGAGTTATAGCTTTTACAGCTGGCACGGAAATAGCAAAGCTGGAAGTCAGTCTCCATATTATACTTTAACTTATATAATGCAGAAATGAGTACTTCCAAAAAGCATATCTTGGAAAACATTGTCCAAGAAAAAAATTAAAAATAACGAAAAAAAAAGAAAAATTAATCATCCCTGGATAGATCTTTAACCTGTCTGTTGCCATGTAATGCTGAACCATGGAAGTAATATTATGTGTGTTCACATTTTGTAGTTTATATATTGCAAGGTGGAAAGATGTTTACAAAACCTCCACTGCATTTTCTAGAAAATTCAAGTGTAAATTACTAAGGGTTTTAATAGACTGAGAACATATTTAATATAGCATGTACAAATGTTTGGCAGGTATGTCTTGTTTGGAGGCCTTCTCTGGACAACATAAAAGCTTCCAAATATTTTTGTGGCCGGCAAAAAGTTTTTCTGTCTTTGTGTTTAGAATTTTTCTCCTAGAAGAGAACTTACTCCTAGGTCTCTTTAAAAGTGAGAGGATTCCACACATATTTCTTAGTATGAAAAATATTACATATTATTATCAAATCTAATTGAAATCAACAATGAAAGTCTGGGGACCATGAAAGTCTTTCAAGACCTTCAGGGTTAATTTTTGGGGTATGCTTTGGATCAGTGCCTTGCCGAAATGCCAGGCAATTTCTTCACTTTAACCAATGTGATGAGTTTGTAGGACCTTTAAGCAACTGGCTATGTATAACCAGTGTTCTTGCTAGACCTGAATATTTCCATTGCATTCATGTTTCTCTGTATTTTATTCATTTTATTCTATATTTGTAATTATTCAGACATATGATTGGAGGAGCCCATAGTTATTTACCATCAATCTTAACCTGAGAATTTAGAAGTCTTAAGAGTCCTTGTTTAACCTTGAAATCATTTTCAGTGATTCTTGTTTGTGAAAATCAGCTATTTCTACATCTCATGAATAGAGAAAAAATACTTATGTCTATTGACTAAATGAATGGTAACCTGAAACCTGCTGGTGGACTCCAAAATGAAAGGGATGCAGGTGATTAAGGGGCAATGAAGGGTCAAATAAGAGAAATTGCGCTTTTTTGTGGTGGATATCTACATTATATATCAAGTCCCCATTCCTAGGACTCTAGTTCTGCTGTTATGTGTATGTTTTAATCATGTTTTCATTTCTATGGTTCCAAACCAATTTGTTTATCACAACATACTGTACAATGTACACTGTGGTAATGTAAGTTAGAGATTCATGAACAATGTAATGATGTCCATTTACTTTCTTGGATATATTTTGAAACATAAATGCATTATGCAAAAATAAAGCTTGTATAATGCAATGTCTTTGGTAGCTCCCTTACAAAAAGCATAATGAAATAAAGTACCATTGTAAATCTTGGCCATTTTAAATTATCTTTCAGTACCAAAAACATAAACAGATTTTAAGAGGAATTTTTAACACCCATGAGATCACTATTTAAAATAACTAGCTGACAAATCGTACATCATCTTGACTTGTGGTAAAGTTTATGAGCACTGACACATTTTTTTTTATTAAAAACAGGACATAACCTCTAAAGCTGAAACAAATTACATGAACATATATATATATATTTAAATTGCCTATGCTGAAGTCAGACAAAAGAATGGGATTTCAAAGACAAACGATTAAGCAATGCATTGAAACTTTGGCGGGTTATTGAGGAGTGATGTTTGCAGCATGCTACAGACAAGCAATAAGCCAACATTGCATGGAGCGGTTTTAAACTCACACTGTGGCGGTAGAAGGGGTCAACTTTGGTAGGGTATTTGTCAAACTGCAAAGGGATTTAAGCAAATAGTTATTACCGTGTCTCTGTAAGGCACCCATAAAGGCCACACTTTGATCACATTGTTGAACAACCTACAACACAAACTGCAGGACCACATACAGTTCATTGTTAGCAACCACAAAGTTTAACCTCTACCAAGCGAACACTGAATCTATTATCAATTCATCCTGATGGTTTTATGATGTGAATAAAACTTGGCTATGAATGTTGTGCACACAAAGACATTTTTATAGCAGCTATGTATTTTACTTTTACGATAAAAGATGATCCCTATAAATACATTTTTTTCCTACTATAACGTAATAATACTGAACTGAGGCAGACGCAGTCACCCAAGGGGTATTCCATAAAGAAATATATGATTAGATTTCGAAGTAAGCATCTCTTTTATCACAATCTGCTCACTGGTGGAGAACAAAAGAAACTCTGGTAAAGGGAAAATAAAATTATATTGGGCTCATATACTTTTGACCTATTACGTTGTTATAGGCAGTATATGGGCACTGGTGCATAAGTCCAAATACCTTGTTACAAAGGCTGGAATTAAAGTATGGCTCTTCACAGAGGACCGCAAAATTATATACTTATATACTGTGTATATATATATATACACACATTGTCCAAAAGTGACATATATTTATTGTAATATGGAGAGCCAATGTGATGTTTGGCCCTTTATATGACAAACTTGTTGTTGAAATAATCAAAGCTTTTCGGCTCACCTGGAGCCGTTGTCAGGCTCCAGGTGAGCCGAAACGCGTTTATACACCATGTACCAATAAATGATTTTTTCATACACATTGGATGGTGACCTCTGTGAGTGCTTTCATGGACTGATTTGAATATTTTTGGATAGCACCCAGCAAGTGACTATGTGAGTGGTGAGTGCCGATAATGCCCACAGACACACACATATATATATACACATATATATATATATATATATATATATATATATAAACAGAAGAATGAAACCGCACTCCTAGGATTTTGATGAAAAAACGTGGTAAGTCTAAGGGGCGAAACCACCAGTGGTTGGCATCTGTGCGTCTTCCTCTGAAATGATTTGGGATACTCCCCTTTGGATCCGCCCATGGGGGTGGTTGCTGTCACTCACTTCTGCTATGTGCACGGGGTCACTTGTCTGTGGAGCCACACGGATGTTGTAATAATACCATGTTAGCGCTTACATCTTATATACACTGGTTGTTTCTACATCCACTGTGTAGAGATTTTTGCTATTATTCACTGAGTATGCCTGTCAATGTTCTGATTGGTGTAATGATGATGTCACATTGCACTTTGGCGCCATTTTGGGGTTAAAGGTGATGGTTGGGGTTAGGGTTTTCACTTCCTGAAGACGGCTCGAGTGTAGCAGCCGAAACGTTGAAATAAAACTAACCACGTTTTTTCATCAAAATCCTAGGAGTGTGGTTTCATTCTTCTGTTTGTATGCTGTTTATAACCAGCACCCAGGTAATCGTTTGGTTGTCCAGTGCACCAGCTCTGAACTCTATATATATATATATATATATATAAATATATATATATACATACACATACAGTGCTTTAATTATAATAATCCAGTGACTACTGGCGTTCCTGATTCATAAACCTAAGGGCAGGGCTATTCACAAGGTGAGGAAATGCACACTTGTAGAAGGTCGGACAGTTCTAGGTGAAAAGAAAGAATGAAAAATTCAAGTTTTGCAAATGATTAGTGTTTTGTTTGCCAATGGACTGTTATTTTTACAATGCTGTAATTATATTCCCACAAGACCCAAGTCAGAAATGTGCTTTTAATATGTAATTTTATAAATTAAAGAGACTAAATGGATCACAGGTTTGTTGCATTGGTTTCCGGCTCAAGCAGAAGACATACAGGCAATTACATTTATACTGGCCCTTTAAATCCACCAGTCTGCTTAAAATCTAATAATGGAGATCTAAGTAAAATGTAGCTGTGGTAACCTGTGCAAGGCTTATAAGCTTAGCTTAGGTTTCATGCTTTGCTCGAAAGTCTCTGGGGCCTGCCTTTATAGCTTTGGAAACCTGCTTCTCACGTCTGCCAACAATACTGACACTGAGAAACACTACAATGTTTACAAGATGGCAGCTTTAAAAGGAATTAATCTCCTAGTAGCACAATCAGCAGAATGGAAAACTTCAAGACTTCTAAACTAAACAAATAATTTGTGTTATGTTCTAAGACAAAACACAATTCCCATGAAGCAAAAGCAACAATCCAAAGGATTTTTTACTGTCCCCAGGACTGTCTGAAGGCATTGAAATGGATTTTTAATCATTTTAATGTGTATGGTCCCCAAATATTTGGTAAGCTGGATATTTGGCAAACTACATGGAAAAGGCTGAAGAGCAGTAACACACAAAGTAACACATGCACATTTACTATTGGTCGAATATCGAGGGTTAATTAAACCTCGATATTCGACCATCAAAGTTAAATCCTTCGACTTCGAATATCGCAGTCGAGGATTTACCACAATTCGTTCGATCGAACGATCAAAGGAAAACGATTCGAAGGATTTTAATCAATCGATCGAACGATTTTCCTTCGATCACAAATTGCCTAGAAAGCCTATGGGGACCTTCCCCATAGGCTAACATTAGTGCTCGGTAGGTTTTAGGTGGTCAAACATTTTTTTAAAGACACAGTACTTCGACTATTGAATGATCGAATAGTCGAACGATTTTTAGTTTAAATAGTTCGATTCGAAGTCGTAATCGAAGGTCGAAATTCGATGGTCGAAGTAGCCAAAAAAATACTTCGAAATTCGAAGTATTTTTCCTCCTAATCCTTTACTCGAGCTAAGTAAATGTGCCCCTTGGTGTTGGTGTCATTTTCTGTCCCTTCGAAATTAAATCTGGTATGTCTGGTCAATTTCCAAATGCAATAGATTAGTATTTGGTCTAATAATTTTTTCTAATAATTCTTGTTTAATGCAAACACACCCATTTTAATCCAATGGCCAAAATACTTTAGGTGCTTTGGGGGTTTATCTTTGGACCACTATACTAAGACAGTAACTAAATGAATTCTAATTCAGGCAGAGCAAATGTTGTGAAAAATGTAGTGAAAAATGAATTTCTCCTTGTCTAATCTAGGTAGGGTCCCAGGCACTCCCTTTGCTTGCTCTCATTATACAGTAAATCTATTGGCAGTGTTCCCACCTGGCTGGCATTTTGAAGGCTCGTGGCTGGGTGTTAAAAATGATGCTTGATGCCAGTATTAGGGAAGAAATATGAAAATAGGCAGGATTTTTTAACATCAAAGTTGGTAACTCTAGCCATTAATGTACCACTAATTTTTTTCAACATTAACGTCATTCATATATAAAAAATGTATGTTTGAGCCCTTGCAGACAATCCTGCATACTGCACCTTCATAAATGTTAACTAACTCAGCGATTTGTTTACATACTTTTAAAGCTATATTGTTTTACTGACTAGGTTTCATCAATAATATTCTTTTTCTCCATTCAGCAATAAAGAAGACTGGGTGCTAAACATCCAAATTAAAATTATCTTGTCTAGAGAGCAGTTAAATCCATCAGTTCTAGTTAATCATTGTGGATTTCAACTGTCCATTAAATCGGTTCTCTGTCAACACCATTTTAGAACTGTATAAAATGTTACTGTGGGACAGCCCTTTGCAGTGAAATTAACACCAACACATAATTATAAAAGGATTTGGGTTTTACACAGTGCTTAAATGGTGTTGCCAAAGAGCTGCTTTATGACCATTAAGATACCTTAGTTCCAAGACAATAAAGATATGACTTTGTCCCAATGACTACAACTTGTAGCTGGGATATCACGCATATTTATTGTGTTTACATTTACAAAAACCTATCTTTTTTTTTACCTGATTCTAAAATAATCCTTGAACAATATGAATATGGTGTTTAAAAAAAAATAACACATGATATAATACACATTAACTAATAAAGAAGCCCTTATTTGGGCTCCAACCAAATCTGAAATAATAAAAGAGTTGTGTTCTACTTATCCTCACATTTCTGGCTGGGGTACGCACCATGGGTGGTGCTGGAGTCGGCATAATTGCAGTAGGTGGGATGGCGTGTGGGAAAGGCGTAAAGGTGTGCTGGTGTGTATGCTGATGCGTGTGCTGGTGTTGATGTTGGTGCTGGTGAAACTCAGTCCTCAGATATGGAGGTGGGCCTAACGATGCACCACGGTCGGCACTCTGAGAAGCCAAAAAGCGTGTATTCAGCTCTTGTCTGAGAAGGTCTTGCTCTGAAATAAATAAACAAATAAACATTATTATTGGCAAGGGCTCCTGGTAACAAGGAGGAATAAAATTTCATACTGGCTCAACAGTGTTCTAATCTAACGTTTTCCATTTGGTGAACCAGTTATGAGTACAATATACAATCAATCTGTTTTATACCTGAGTAAGTGCTGCTAGCAGGATGTCCTGGAACCTGTAGTGCCCCTGAAGTGAGTGGTGGTGGAGGAGGTAAAGCAGAGGGTGGGGCAAACATATTTGGGTGGTGCTGGTGAGCAGGAGGTTGGAGAGTGGGTGTAAACCTATGCAATGGACTGTGGTTTTGTAAGGACAGAGGATATGGTGATGTTGAAGGATGATGACCCAGAAGTGAAGAGGGTGCTTGACTTTTTGCTGGTGTGCTGCTTCTGCTGCTGCTGTGGAAAAAATATCACAAATAATTTAGTTCCCTTTTCAAAATCATAAGTCTTAGTAAATTAAGACATTCAGAAGTTTGAACAACTCTATTAGGTGCCCGAACTGTCAAACTGCCTCTACTAATACACCAACTGTTGGTGGAAAAAGTTTAACATGTAATTATTATATTTATTACACTGACATGTCATAGATTTTTAAAACAATAAATGCATGGTGGGTCTTTGCTGAATAAAACAGCCATTGAATCAAATATTGCTGCTTATATACTAAGGGACAGCTTTGTGTACAATCAGATTTTTTAAATAAATAGTGATCATTTTGATAATTTCTCAGTAAAACAGATTTGCCTTATATTTACAAATTTCTTTCCAAATGGAAGGTGCACGGAAAAAAAGAATATGTGGCACTGTTCTTATGTGTCATTATAAATCTGTGATCTCTCTTGCTTACATTCTACAGGCTTGACCTATATCAGTACAGTTATATATCTTTCACGCAAAATGTCACGCATTAGTGGAATTTAAACAGACGTAGAAACCACACCTGACAGTGTTCCAGCCTATTATTCTAAGACAAACAGTTTTAATTCCACCATCATAACGTGCTCTGTCAGTAAGGATTTGTAAAATTAATGACTTAAAATTCCACTGCTGTATGCCTGATTAGTCTTTGTATTGTTTAAACCACAAATATGCTAGAAAGGAACAAGTGATAACAGCTATAGTAAATAGGCACAATGTGGTCATCATTTTTTCCACTCTTTAAGACAAAATTACTTTTTTTACAGCAATTTGCAAATAAAAAGTGGTTTACATAGCTGATTTAGTCTGTCCCTGTTGCTTGCTACATATCATATATCAGTTTCAGAGGTATGTCAAAATAATTATGTATTAATCTTGTCTAAGAAATGTTTACCATGGTTCATTCACTTAAAAAATGGTTCTAAGAATAATATTTTTTCAGGTGTTAGAGATGTACAGTGAGATTTCTGCACGCATTTCAACAGGGTTCACTTCTCTAAATTCATATTACCATAAAAACGTGCATTTCTAAAATTGCTGTGAATAATGTAGGTTTATTGAACAAAAAACATTTCAGCCCACCTTAAACTGTTTACACTTAAGCTGCTGCTGTTGTAACTGCACAAAGACTGAGGCAAATTCTGGGATGGAGGGCGCGGTTGCACTGTTGGGGGGCTAGGGAGAACTGGGGTCTGGGACAGCGACTGAGGTTTTGGTGCCTTCTGAACTGGTAGTTTAGGTGGTGCTTCGTGATCTAGAGTAACATGAGGAAACTCAGACTGCGTCTGTAAAGGTATCTCCGTGTAAGTAGCTAATCTGGCTCCAGGAGAAGCTAGGTTAGGCTGGGATTCCAAATCAGCCTGGACAACAGGCAAAGATGGCAGGCTTGGTTCCTTCGATACTAAAACATCAAGCTGCAGCTCCTTGTTGCTGTCTTGGCTCTTCTCTTGACTCCTTTCTAAACCTGACACTTTCGGCACAACTTGACCTGTTGCATTTTTGTTGCCATGTGTTGTCAGTAACCTGACACCCAGCTCTGTATCTAGAAAAAACAAATAGTTGAAATAAGGATATTTTATTATCTTTTTAATCAATTGTACATAGCTTAAAGGATGACTATACATATTGCTAAACCAGTAGAAGAAAGCGTGAGACAAGGGAACACATATGCTGTCACGACTGTTCCTGCAAATACTATGGGGCAGATTCACTAAAGGTCGAATTTTCGCCAGCAACCACTTTGCCACACTTCGCGCCCACCCTAAAACAAATGTGCCATGCCCCTCAAATGTCTGGGAAAAAAAATGTTAACACAAACTTCTTTAATAGTTCGTACTTTTGAAGGCAATCCCGTTTAAAAAAAAAGAAAAATCGCCATCGTTTTTTTTACAACTTGAATTTCCGGCATACAGGATATGATGTCACTGACATAAGATTGAGGAAGATGTAGCTTTGTTTTATCAATCCGCTTGGAGTGTGGTGGCGAAGTAAACTCTGGTGAAACGTTCAGTAAAATTTACATCTTAGTGAATTTGCGGAGTAACGACAGAGGGTCTCATTCGCTAGCGAATTTTCCTCTACGCCTGTCAGTAAATTGTCAATGCCCCTGCGGATTGGATTTCTGCCAAATTGTCGCTAGCGTCAGCCAATTCGCACTTTAGTGAATCTACCCCTATGACTTCATAGTTCCACTTTTTGCTATATTTCACTGATGAGGCTTTAAAGACTTTGACCCCTTTAAACCTTTTGAAAGTAGACAGTGATTATGGTTCTATAGGAGAGAGACACTCAGAAAGAAATGACCAAACAGCCAGTAAAAACATAGGAATGATGCTGAAACTGCACATTATGCAATTCTGCACCTGACCTATATAGAAAACAAAGCAAGGTACAAATAACATTGATCTTTAATACTATAGACAAATATAGACATAAAGTTCAAAATTAATGTACAGAGGCTCATTAATCATCTTAACAACATGTTAAATAAACAAATCATACAGCCACTATATACCAGTCATAAACTATGAAAAGTACATACATGCACCATGAAAGGTACAGAATGAAAAAAAAAAAACATAAACAAGATGGGTGACTACATTTGCACAAGAAAATACGTCTTTTTGCAAATTTCTCAGACCTACAATGAACCAAATTATGTACAAAAATCCATATATATGGCACATTCATGCTCCTTCGTTCCTACGTAGTTAGCTTTGTTTTTTTTTAGAGTTCTTTTTGTTTGTTGCCCCATGAGAATGCATAATGTATTATTTTTAAAAAAATCTTGATGTAGAAAAGAATCTTTGCACTCTGTGTCGCTCTTTAGGCAGAAGCAACAATGCCATGGGCTGCCAATGACAAACAACCATGCTTGAAGAATCGGGCTGAACAGGAAATGAACACATGAATGTATGCCGTAGCTCACAGCCAAGAGATTTCAGCCACTGTTACATCAGCAAAATGCATTTGCCAAAATTCAGTCTAAGGCAAATGGTACATGTAATGTGTTATCCAGCGGTGCATTTCCACTGGCAGACAAACTTCAATCACCAATCTACTGGTAACAGTCAATCTCCATTTAATTCAATGGCAGGCCAACCAAGCCATGACAGGAATTGCTACATGCAACAGATGTGTCTCCACAGAATACATGCGCAGGAACATTCCAAAACAACTAAATCGCGTATTTGCGTATTTCAAAATCATTTCCAGGGAGTTATCAAAGCACTGCAGCACCAATAATGGAAAGCTTGGTTTTAAAGCTTTTCCAAACATGCATTACTCAGAAGCCAAATATAAAGCATTTGCTGCAGCTTCATGTGTCACTTTGTAACAATGCTTTCACCATTGCAAATGCAACCCAAATAACCTAATGGTTTCTAATAAATATATATTGCATTAAACAGCTCATATGTATAATCCCACTTCATGTAATTAATCCATTTTCATAATAATAAACTTTTTTAGTAGTGTGCCAGTGGGTAATCCTAAATAGAAAATTGCCATTTTAAGAAAAAATGTCCGCCCCCTGGGATGCTACAATTCATGGTGCACACAAACAAACCAAGGGTACACATACATGTTAGGTTACATGAGCCAATAAATGGTCAAAGGTCTGTCTTTTCTTTCCACACCTCTTCCTGTTATAGTTAGAATTGCATTATTTCTGGTCAAGTGATCACTGAGGTAGCACACATCCCAAAATGGTGGTTCAATGTAAAAGGGCAATATTTACTTAAATATATATTCCAGTTTGGTAAGATTATTTAATATGCCACTTAACATGACATAAAATATCTGCTGCTTAAGTATTCGTTTTGGTAGAAGATCTTTCCTTTAAGAAGACTGTACAAACAGTATCCCTTTGAGTTCTGCAAAAAAAAAAGTAATGTAATAAAAATGTCCAAAATGTGTCCACGTTTAGAAACCCATTAGATTTAAAAAGAACAGCTAGTAACTGCTATGCACTGATTTGTAGCTATATATTACTAGACCTATAGCAAACTGTACACCGACAAATTCTATGAAGAAAATGCTCACATAAAACCAGTTACCTTTAATTCTATAAAACAAAATGCAGTTCTCTGGTACTTTCCCATTGAGGCAAATTTATCTACTTGTATTTAAGCAAAAACGCAATACGACTTGCTAAAACCTGATTTTTCCCTTTCTTCAGCTAACTATGGCTCTATCATTAGGACAGACCACATATCGCTTAAAATAACTGAAACCAACTATATTATCATCACCTGAGGGAAAACACTGTCACTTCCTCCTGCTGTCATAGCTGTCCATGAAAATTGTGTTTCCTCAGCTCATATCATTAACTCACACAGGCTATATTGGGCTTATAAAAGAAAGAACCACAAATTAAATGTATTCATTTGTGAAAGTTGGAGAACAGCTTTGTTTCAAAGGATGGAAACAAAATACTTTCCATCAAATAACAGCAAATATTAAGAGAATGTCTAAAACCTAATACAAAAAGAAGCCTTTGCGTTCCCAAAGCTCCTTTCTTACCGTCCCAATGGGTTATATCTAAATCTGCTTACACAGGTAAAGAATAATGAAATATATATCCTAGCCTTAATTAAGACTCTAGGGCTTTCTGAATGAATGCATTCTGTGCATAAGTGGAGTCTCGTGGGATTTAATTTGTCAGTTTTCCTAATCTCCATAAAAAGAAAATATGGTAATGATAAGCTTGTTTGAAAAATTGGGGGTGGGGAGGGGGAAACCACATAATCTTCTGTCGTTATGCGACAACAATAGGTATCTTCATATCTGTGTGTTAGAGACAGGCTTAGAAGTCACTTGACAGAGCATGTAATTAGAACGCCAGTGAATGGGCATGCTTGAAGGCTATGCTGCCTTACAAGCAGTTGGGGGCTGAACATTTATATACTATGCACATTTATATACTAAGCAAATGTTATTTTTGCTTTTGATTTACGGACCTTTGTTTAAACATCTACTGTGACATATTACAAATACGTGGTGACATTAGTCAATAGAGAGAAATTTGTGATAAAGTCCACCAGAACAGAAAAACTGGGTTAAAAACAAACACATGAAAGCATTTTCAAACCAACAGTCAATAATGTCTTTAATAAATGTTCCTCCCAACTGTCTCCAAGAGTGAAACCCCAGTGAGTTATGCCCAGGGGCAAGCCTAAATTCGCCAGCATGACATCATTTTGTATCTTCATTTACTAATGGGCACTGGCGTAACTTCGCTAGCGAAGGAGATAGATTCTGGCAGTACTTCGCACCCTATCGCCAGGCGAAGTTTTCGTTCTGGCGAACAAACGAAACTACGCTAATTCATTAAGACTGAGATTTGACTGAACGTTACCTCTTGTGCCAGACTTGCCTTCGCCAGCTCAGACCAGGCGTGCAATAGAGTAGATAGGACTTGGTCAAAAAATAGTTAAAAATTTTCTAAGTCCCAAAAAACACTGGCGTTTTTTATTTTTTACAGCGTGATAGGCTGCAAAAGATCATAATTTTTTTGGGGGGTACCCGGCTTCCCTCCTACATTTCCTAACATATGGCACATAAACTATACAGTGGGCACATGTGTAGGGTAATATAACAACTCTAGTTTATTTTATTATGGTTCCTGGGCTTGTGTAGTGTAATGTATTGGCTGCAACATATAGTCCATTCAACTTTAACTTCCCGCCGTATGCTAATTAGGCAATGCTAGCGCAACTTCGCTTTGCTTGCCGCAGTAACGCTAGCGCAACTTCGCCAATGTTCGGCGCCTAGGACACAACAGATTTTAGTGAATTAGCGTTGTCCTGTCGAATCTACGCCTGGCGAAGTGTTGTGATGTCAGCGAAGCCGTCGCTGGCGCAATTTCGGAGGTAAGTAAATTTGCCCCCATGTGTTTCAAATAGAACATTGGTCATGGACCCATTTTACAAAAAATCAGGGAGGCATTTCATTGCCAGAATAACTCCAGTTAGATGGAAAGTGAATTCCCCTTTATAATGAGGTCTACATTATTCACTATTCACAAGAGAATGGGTTGCACAGAAGGGAGGGAGGAACTTATCTTTATATCACTGCCTTTGACGATGAGTCAGAATAAGAATTGTCCTCATCTCCTTAGTGCTTAGGCTGATGTCATAAGGGGCTGATCGGAGCCTGCTGAAAATTGCAGGCCAAAAACAAGAATCCGAACCCTAGGCAGCAATCTGGCTCTTACCTTGCGTACACCCATAACCATTGTGTTGACCATTGCGACGGCAGGCACAAGCTTCGCCAATATGGGAGACATTGAAGAAATTTTGCTTTTTCTGCACTGCTTAGAGCTTAAAGCTTTACATCCATATTCACTTGTTTTGTTAGAGGTAATGCAATGAAATATTTCCCATATTACAGTATAGCTTTGACTATAAAGAGAACAGTCCCAGACTGCATTGAGCTGTACTGAGGGACCATAACTTATGGTGCATAGGACCAATAGCGTGCAGTTTATTTATTAGGTGTACATCACTTATGCGAGAATAAAAAACACTTGACACTCGCCAGATAGCACGTGAATCCTATTCATTTTAGCACAGATACATTTTCTATGATTTCTTAAACTATTCATTTAACAACTATAATTTGCTGTCAGCTTTGCAATTGGAAAGTACTTTGTTTTGAGCAGTAACTGTGCTGTGAGTATTTATTAAAGCAGACTTTCTTTGTTATTAAATAGGCTGGCAGTGTTCCCAACACCGAGGCTCGAGGCAGGGAAATTAATATGCTGACATTTAATGTTAATAAAGGGCCTGAACAATATGCGCCTCTTCAAAGTCCTTGTTCATTTGGAATTTAATTTAGAATGAGAATGTGCTCCTCGAGATCAGCTGTGTTGGTAAACATGCATTAAAGCTGACGCTCGCACAGCCTATGCTTAATAAACTTTCAACTAATGATAACTAGTGACAATTTAAGTACAAATACACTCAAATATATATTTTTCTGAAATGTTATGATATGGGGCTATTTAACTATATGCAAGCACAACTACAATAAAATACACATACAAATTAATATGTATAATGCTTGTCTCTGCTGAGAACAGTTAAAATAAATATATTATCAGAGGTGTAAATTTGCTTTAAATCCAGTAACTGGCTCCCAATCAGATGTTTGCTTTCATACAGGAGTAAAGGCTACATGCTGATTTCTATCATTAAAAAAATTGTACTTGATGGTGTGTGGAACAATAAGCAAAAGGAACCCAGTCAACTGCATATATTGCCATGTTCGGTATTATTAATAAAGATATCAGTTTGCTAACAGATTTGTAACCCAAGCTCTTTTAAAGCAACAGCACTGACTAAGAAATCAGAGGCACCTTGCATCCACCGTTGCCATATCAAATGTGCAGATATGTTCAACATACATGGGCAGCCACCCATGTTGTTTTGATCACCCCTACAAGATAAGATGATAGCACATGCTTGGTTGTTCTAGACAGACCTAATAAATGAATATAGTTCTATCATTTCTGAGAGACTAGGTATGAGGAGTATTAGTAGTGCATGCCGAGGTTATAAGTTTAGATGATATATTCATCTAAACCACCACCTCACCCTCTTGAATTATAGCAATGTCTTAATGACAAAATTACAAAATGCCAAAAATTTCAAAATTAGAAGTTTACTCAGCAGCCTATTCAATTGTTTATGACAATTATGTCTAGACCTATTCCTGCACAAGTCCAGGTCCTGCCATTAGTCTCTGTTATTTAACGCCTCTGAAAAGCACAATCTTCCCTATGTTTCATTTTACAATTTAATTAAAATAAACACATTCCAGAATTCCAATTTCTGCTTCTACCCAGTCAATTGAAACTAAAAAAAAATAAATGTAGCCAAACTCACTGTTTATCCAAGTCACAATTAATTTCCACTTTTTAAGGGAGAACTGGGTCTTGGCAAAGATCAAAGAAATGGCATCATGAACATGTCATAGTGTGGAAACATTAATTATAATCAGGAAGGTTGCAGAATTGGTCTTCTCGATTTACTGAGACCATGGAGAGGTAAAAGTGCTTTATAAAAAGCTTATTATTTCTGGAAAATAATGTGTTCTAACAAAATCATAGATGCAGGAAAAGGAATGTACATTTTAACTAAGTCGATTGAAGCAGAATATAGAATAGTATAAAAGTTGAATTTCCTTTGTTTTACAAAGCCTGTGAAAATAAAAATTGCCTCCACAATACCTTTACACGGCAAGCTAACCTATCAAAAGCCATACCATGCTCAATATAACCTTACTAGTCAATAATCAGGAAACTTGTTATTCAAAAAGCTCAGTAATATGGCTAACAAATGGGTGGCCCCATTGCAAAAAAAGTCATAATGCCCTAGGATCTGTGAGGAAGAAAATTCCCAGCACTCAAGACCTAATGTAATTTTCTTCCTTGCCCAAATACAGACCCCTTTTTACTGAGCACCGGACTGGACTAATATCCTTTGAGAGGCTAGGTGTGCTGGTATATGTATGTGCAACTGCATTAGGCTCTAAGACTCAGCCGGTAGGCCTCAAGAGTAATGCCGATATTTATGGCATCCTCCCAGATAGTACCAGTGGATCAGTAAGTGGCTGAAATAAGAAATTCTGACCATCTGCCATATAGCTGCTGGTGAACTGTTAGTAATTTATTTATTTATTTATGTTTGCCAAAAGCAATGACATTTATAGATAAACTCAGAGTCCCTCGTTACATAAGAGAAAGTATTTATGTACATTCTTTAAAATAAATTGTCTGCTCTTACAGTTCCACTAAATTATTTTATAGGGTTTGTAAACTGCCATTATCAGACCAGAGACCAAATAACTTGTTTTTAAACTAAATATTTTATAGATATTTATATTTTTATATTTTTTTTCCACTAGACATTTATTATAACCCAGCACACAGCATAAAAGTATAATGACGAATAACTGTCTCAGCTAATGCAAAACAGCAGGAGTTTATAATGAGGTTTAGAGAACATTTACATCAATTTTATCAGCTGCTGAAAGATTTGCTCTTTTAACCCTTGGAGAATTCAGTAGTTTAACTGTGTGGAAACATGGCATTAGTTTAACAGGTAGCAGCAGCATGCTCTTCACAGGATTCTTCCAAGGAGGCCACCACCTGCACAGAGTAAATTTGTTGTGAAATTACGCATATAACAGAGCCCTCAGACACCAATGCAATATGCTACAGAAAATGCCTAACCTAAATAGGTAGGAAAACAACCATGTATTCTACAGTGTGAACACTGTCCATACCATGTATCTTTAATCTGTTAAAAAAGAAGATAAAGTAAAAGATGAAAAAGAAGCAGCAAAACAGGTGTTTGGGTATACAGAGGACACAAACCCCATATTTCACACAAGACTCTGGTATAGTATCCAACTGCAAGGGGCTAAAGGTGACCATAGATGCACCGATAATATTGTACGAAACAATTCGGTGTGTGTATGGTGGTAGATGAGCTGACCAAAATCAGCAGAAGACTTGGATATTATTCGCCTCGTCGATCGGACTGGCCATAACATTTAGGCCATCTTTGAAGGCACATCAAGGAACATCGGACATTGTTAGTGCTGAATGAGTCAGATACAGGTAGAATTCTATTGTTTCTATGTGTATACCTGATGATTCAGCTCTACACATGTGCATTGAAACTAACGATCTTTCCTGGAAAGATCGCAATTGTAACCTTTATGTCCACCTTTAGTGTAGCCCTGCAATGGACTTCTTGGAATGCCCAGTGTTTTTAGTCAAATATTTCCCCTTAGTAAGGCTATATATTAGCCTTAAATGATTAAGGCAGCACAATAACTGTAAATTGAATGCACATTCAGTAACTCCCATGTCCTATCAGAATATGACAAATTAAGTAACGGATTTAAAACCATTCCGTATTGCACACAGGACTACTGCCTGAGAGAGACAAATAGGTGATACAAACGTAAAAGGATTCAGGCACAATTAACTTCTACTTTTCGTTGGGGCCCCATAAAGGGTTAATAGCAAAAAGGTGTTATCTGAATGTTTCTTCCTCAGCACCCTGAATGACATAAACCTGCCAGGCATGTAGAATGTAATGGTCTAATCCATCTACATTATACAAAAGACAGATTAGCTTTTACTTAAATACTCTTGTTTCTTAAATTTCCTCCTTGTCATGTTGCCAAAGGAAGCTCTTAATCTTGCAAAAGAACCAAAACACTTTCTGATGTCTGCACAGAAACAGAAGACTAAGAGCTAACGTAGACCTGGAAGACAAAGAGCTAACGTAGACCTGGAAGACGAAGCCAAGGTTTTTAAGATAACCTGGAGATTTTGTGGCTTACCGTAATATGCAGTTGGATCATGATGCACATCTGCAATTACTCTCTACAGGCAACAGAATAAACAAAGCTCTTTTTACTAAGAACTGTCAGGCTTGGAACAACAGAGTATTCCGCTCTGACCAGTTACAAGCACACTTTCCTAATTGCCATTTTCTATCTGCAATCTCCATTTGGCAATTGATTAAAGGCATTTGTCTATCTGATGGTGACTCATGGCAGTGAGGTAAATTCCTAAATGTCACTCCCTATTTTTGGTAAAGAGTGAGATTACAATAACAACATTAAAAAAAAAAAGAAGTTAGCTAAGTGGTTTCAAATGTAGCAGGCCAGCTTCCAACTGGCATTCTTGAATGCATGAATGGAGAATTTATTTTGATAAAGTGCAGACAGATCTCATTAATCTATGTTTTGTTTAAAAGAACGTTGTTACATAGAGCACCCATTAGGGGGAAAAAGCAGAGCAGAATGAGTATTGCCTGTTGTGACTTGGAAACCTGTTAGTCAAGTAGAATAATGGGCAATAAACAGTGTGAATTATTACTTTTTAGGTGTGTTCTGCTCACTAAGCTGTGTGAGCAAGTCCATATGTACATAATAATAATGATCAGTCATGGAAATGTTGCTGTATTGAAGGTATGAAATTGCCAAGCAATTAAGGATGACTTCTACTAAACGGATCTGTTCTTGATAAGGAGTTACAATAGATTATCGGCAGGTTTACTAAAGAACGGGCATTTGGGCTAATCTGAATCTCTAGTCAACAAATGGATCACATTGGAAGCCCATACAGAGCCACTAATAGTGCACTGCATTTACAGTGTAATTTGTCTCTCGTTTAAAGGATTTTTTATCTGGCCTAATCAATAACTGAATGTGGCCCTATCAGATCTTTTAGAAAGGCAATGATTTGGATCCCATACAGAGGCCAAAGGATGCAGATTTAGTCAATAGCTGCCACAAATGGTATGTAGATATCAATCAAACCAAAAGGTAAAGTTCAGTAACGCAACACTATGCATGCATTTTCCTGTGTTAAGCTTCTCCTTTCATCTCAATGTACTTACTGTCAAATGGTCTCATTCAGCTGTATATACATAATAAAGGAAAGATATAGGAGCCTGAAAGTAAAGGTTAGAAGCAAACAAGCTTCTTTGAACTTTTATGTTTGTTTTTTTACATACTATAGAACGAAGTTAAGTTAACCAGTAAAAAAAAAATACAGAATTCAATATGCAACTATGATTTTCTTTTACAATGAGACATAACATAATGAGGATTCTAAACAGAAAACTTACATGCTATAGTCTTTAATTATGTATAAGCAAGTGAAGGTGATGCACATCATACCCAACAGACACACCAAGATTGTGGCTAGTTTAACTTTACTCTGTCAGACAACATTATGAAGAAAGATTCTAATCCCCGATGGTCTGATCCAAGATTCATACAAATCACTTGAATCCCATTTGTTTTAAACTATTTTTTGGTTTTAACAATACTCAAGAGCTGTACTTCTCTGATCTTATGAGTTAATATACTCTGCAGGGAATTTAAGAAAATAAGATAAATCGCATCCAATCATTGGCCATGTGCTTGCAAACATTATATTAGCATATCTGCTAGATCCTGCAAAGTATAAACATTTAAAGGACAATATTTTGCATTCCATTATATTGACTATAAATTCAAACAAAGCAGTAGTATCACCTGTATGGCCCTGGGCTGATTTTAGAAATATAAGCAAAACCACAACACTGTGTATGGAGTTTTTTGCTAGAAATATTTTGAGAAATTAAAAGTGTTCTTTCATTCCTTCAACCAGCTTTAGTTTGAGATAAAGGAAACATACTTATTTAAGCTTTACACTTTGCAATTCTGTCCTCTGTATAAGAGGTATCAATCAATCATATGCTGCTTAGCTATAACTTTTTTGTTATTAAACTATATATTATATACATTATATAGACTATTCTCTGCTGTACTTTATTCTTTATGCCTGCTATAAGTTTCCTCTACACACCAACAACAACAACAATCAGGGCATTTAGTTATAGATGCAAAATGAAAACTGTAGAAATGCTCTAGTGTAGCAATCTTGATAACAAGGAGTGCATACAAAGTGGGACTATCAATTATACCACTTTACTACTTTTAAGTCACATATTAATGTAGTATTGTCACAGCAATAAATCACTTGGAGCACTTGAGAGAGTGCTGGGCCAAAAGATATTCTGGAAGACTATATTCTTTCTTGGGGCTTCCACTTGACAGCCCAGTTCTAAATTAAAAATGACCAAAAAAAAGGCTACCTTTAATAAGTTGTTTCCTGCTACAACAGAACATATGAATTAAACTGAGGTGAAGCTCTATATTATATTGAGCAAAGTAGTTTAGCTTTCTCAAAAAATAAAGCTGTGGTTTTGTTAGTGTGTAATTTCAGGAGAATCTAGCCACTTTGCTTGCATTTAAATGTTCCATGTTTTTTCTAAATCATATTCCTTATTTAGGAAATGCTTTTACTTTACAATAACAATTCAAGCCACAGCTCGGGAGATGAATTATATTGCTATTATAGCTTAAATGTCTGAATAAGAACGCATGTCGGCATGGTCTCCTGTGGCTATGTAATGGTTACACTGGTAATAAGGTACTTTGCACTGCCAGATGCATTGGGCTTCTAATGGAATATTTATCTGATGGTAACCCAAATCCACTATGCACCTTATTAAATTGAACAAATTGCAATGTCCTGAAACCCTTAGGTGACTGCCACTTTATTTATTTAACAGAGAAAAAAAACATCTATAATGTTTTAGGAAAAAAATATTATTATATATATTCTTTTCCGCTTTTAATCTGATCTGTCCTTAGTATTATGGATTTCCACATCACTAGTATCTGTTTTCTGCCTAGTAAGAAATAATTGATGAAGAGAGGGTTAGGGCAAGGTTAGGGAACGTTCAGTTCTATAGCTGTTGCACAGCCACTTGCCCTGAGAACTAAAGTTCTGCAACATCAAACATTTTATTATTTTAAAAAAAATCATTCAACTATTGTACTGCTACTGCTCCCAGTATTTCAATGGAACTAGGGAGGGCAAAAATGCGGCATTACAAATCTCTGGGCTAGAGTAGAAATCTTTAAAATTAGAATGCTACTGGATGAAAAATAACTATTGGTTAAAAATGCCTAGCATTTTAAAGAAAAGTGTCTCTTTAAGACAGCTGGAAGTTGGCATACAAACAATTATATGACTCTGCTCAAAAAAATCTTGCATACGTTTTGACACATACCTCACAGCATTCATGATTTATAAATTAGAGCATGCCTCTAATCGACTTGGGCCATGCCCATATATAATCCATGATGCCCCCACCGTGGTACACAAATTAGGACTGCCTAAATTTAATAATAGCCATTTGGGAGGCAACCGTGAGGCAACTCTATGTTCCCCATACATTTTATTTTAGTACCCCTACTATTTCATTGGTTTCCAAACAAACCATTAAGGGCTTCATCAAAGTTAATGCTGTGAAAAGCACTTCATTAACCTCTTTAGAAGCATGCTTAATTTACTACAATAATCCCCACCGCTAGAGTTTTTTAAGCTTAGCAGGAAAAAAAGCATTAAACACATGTTTTTGGTTTAAAAATTGTCATCCCTTTAACTAGTTAAAGTGCTTGTGGCACTCTCAGGGTTCAGGCAAATGACTGAACTAATCCGGAATTAGCCAACTAAATGCATATTTTAGAACACATAGCTCTATTACATTATGCAGCTGCTTATTTCATTTCCTTTTAATGCATAATGAGTAGATGTTTTAACTGCCCTGAGATTGACTTGGTACTCAGTAGGTCACTGCTGATACATAAACATGAATATTTAAATAACTTTCAATGTCTGCCTATGCTGTTTTTCACAATTTCAATTTCATTTTAGGCTAATTAGGTAATAAAGCGGTCATAAAACTTTACTTCAAAGGCAGATCAATAAACTGCTCACAGATGGATGGTTTATGAAGGGTAATGCCAACAGCTGTATAATACTAAAACATTCTCTGTTATGACAAAATAAACATCTCCCCTGTATGTTTGAAGACAAGCTTGAAAGAAATGAATGAAATAATTCTAAAGCTAGAGTCAGGTTAATTAGACATTATACAGACCAGCTACAGATTTATAAAATGGTGCCTGTTTTTTTAAGGCCCCCTTTCTCATTGCCCCTCGTTTGCAACTAAAGGCAAGTGTTTAATTAGAACCATGCAGAGTAACTTATGCCACTATGGATTACAAAAGATTTGCAAAACAAAACACATACCCTTCTTATAAATACTGTTTATTTTCCACTTTAGAACTTTGTTTTTCTTGAACTATTTTTTAAGTTGTTTATTGCAGTCAATACATTTATTTTATTTGTAGATTTATTACCACAGGCTGTTTACCCTCATTCAACTTTGCTAGAAACCTTGTTGAAAGAATGCAAAAACATACCACATTCAATTGGTTCCAGATCCAAACTTTAGCGGTAAGTCTTCTTTACCAATTTAAAGGACCAGGCGTGAATAAATACCAAAACCTATTTTCTCGCAAGGTTAGAATTTATTTTGCTGTAGACTCAACAGCACTCTTATCTGCTATTTGTAGCTGTCTTTGATTTTGCTTTCCCCTTTTTTTGTTGGGGAAGGAGACACTATTAGAGTAAAGCTGGCCATAGTTGCAAAGATCCAATCGTACGAATCCTCGATTTGTGCGATTTTCGGACGGAGATTGGTCACTTGGTCAATTGGCCAGGTTAAAAGATTTCTGTCGGCTGCCAATAATATCTCTGCATGCATTGCCAATCTGAGAATTTTCAGTGGGAGACTGTCACCAGCTTTGTCGGATATAAACTTTTGTACAATGCTGTTAGGGGCAGAACATCAGCTGATCTGTTCTTTTACTACTCTATTTAAACTGAAGGTTAGTGGCAGGTCGGGAGATGGGGAAGTCCGATCGTTCGAGGATTCCAATGATCGAATCTTTGCGTCTATGGCCAGCTTAAGAAGTAAGTCTAAACTGGCAAGTCAATGGGTGTTTTGTCTATCCGCCATTTGTAATAAAAGGTGCTAAATTTGCAGAGGGGCAGTAACCAGTAGCAACCGATAAGATGTTTGCTTTTAAACAGGTGACTAGTAAATGCTTCCTGTTGATTGGTTGCTATGGGTTACTGCTCCTGGGCAAACTTAATATGTTTTACTACAAAACCCCCTATGGGTGGTTTTTCCTAGAAACCTGGCAAAACATTTCACCCATCCCTAGTGCTAACCATGCTTGCTCCCTACAGGAAACATAAAGTCATAACTTGAGTAATAGCTGTGCCAAAAATGATTTAATCCACAAAATAATAGATCAGCCTAACCCATGACAGAGTCAAAACAATTTAAACATGCAGTAAAAAATATATAGACATTTCTGACCATGTGACTAGTGGGATGATTCGGTGCAGATTTTACTTGTCCTGGTCTTCATATATTGCTTATGTTTCAAATTTTCCCTACACCCTTTAGATTATAAGCTCTTGTGAGCAGAGCTTTTTGATCCTATTTTTATACAGTAACCCTTGTTTGTTAAATTATTATAAAACCTCTTAATCTAGAGTTGCGTATCTTGCTTGTACTATATAAATAAATGATGATGATATAAGGCAGCATTTCAAAACACAAGTAGACAGCAGCTCCATTTAACTGTAAATAATCAGTAAAGGGTCCAGAAACATACAAATCGTACCAGAGATTTTTTGCATTATGCCCCCTTTTGTCCTTATTGCTCTGTTCCTGGGATTCATTCACTATTGCATTCATATTATATCCCCCTCTGTATACACTGTACATTTTTAAAGGAGGGAGAGCCTATATCCCTCTGTATGTCCCTGCACTTTGGCAGTTAATGTTTATGATAAAATGGAAAGGTGATAGAATAATTAAAAGCAAACAGACTACAAATCCAGCCAGATGGCAATATGCCTTGTTTGCACTGTGACTACATCTTCTCAAGGTAATACTTGAACTATTATTGTTGATAGTGAGATGATGCAATGTTACTGCAATATAATTGCTTGTGTTCTTAAGTTACAACCAGGTGTTCAACCAAATAACCGCATTTTATGTTATGAAAAACTGTCTTAATTGACTATATCGTTCTATTATGTTAACTCACTGGGTAAAGCTCGGTGTATGCAATGGACATGCCATAAAAAAACAAGTTCTACCCACATTAAAGTGAGAATAAGTAAATGTTCTATCGCCAGCACTCCAGTTAGATTATTCCAAATGTATAGCTCTCTAGAAAGGATAGCACACTAAGAAGCAATTTTACTAAAAAGCGAAGTGACTAATGCTGGCGAAAATTCACCAGCGTGACTTCATTTTGTAACTTCGCCGATTTTCTAATGGGCGCAGGCATAACTTTGCTAGTGAAAGAGATTGATGCTGGCGCAAATTTGCACTCAATCGACAGGCGAAGTTGTGCTCTGGCGAAGGGATGTAACTGCGCAAATTCACTAAGATGCGTTTTTTACTGAATGTTACCTATTGCGCCAGACTTGCCTTCGCCACCTCAGACCAGGAGAAGTGCAATAGAGTAGACAGGACTTCCTCAAAATTTAGCTAAATGGTGGCGTCTTTTCCTTTTTTCAGGATGATAGGCTGCAAAAGAGCATAAATTTTTTTGGGGGTAACCCGCTTCCCCCTACATTTTCTAACATATGGAACTAGGCTCATGTGTAGGGCATTATAACAACTCCATTTTCTTTTATTAAGCTTCCCTGGGCTTGTGTAATGTAAATGTATTTGCTGCAACTTAAACATCCATTCAACTTTAACTTCCCGCCATATGCGGGTTAGCCTCAGAGACAGCAGCAAAAGATGAAAACATCCTGATCCTCATATGGAACTAGTCCAAAAAAATGCTACACTTTAGCAAATAGTATTTTTAGAAAAGGGAGACAGAAGCGCTCAAACCACCCGCCACACTTTACTATCACAAATTGGAAGCTCTTTCCATATAGCGGTATGTTGTATCATTCATTGCAAATGCGCTCACCGCTGTTTTAGATTGGCTCGGGTGCATTTGCCCCGGGCCCTCCGCTTAAAATATTCCAATATGGTAAGACTGTGGGTCACTCACCGCTCCTATTTGGTGGTCCGGGTGCTGCGCCCCGAACCCTCAGCATGGGGGAGACATCAAGGTAAGAAACCAACTGCTTGGCACGCACTCCACAGGACTCCAGGTAGCGGTAAAAGACTTTTTACTTTATTACACGAACATGTATTATCCTAACGCGTTTCGTGTGTTACCACACGTAATCAATGCCTATGATTACGTGTGGTAACACACGAAACGCGTTAGGATAATACATGTTCGTGTAATAAAGTAAAAAGTCTTTTACCGCTACCTGGAGTCCTGTGGAGTGCGTGCCAAGCAGTTGGTTTCTTACTTTAGCAAATAGCTCTATTTACTTTTTAATGAAATAGCCCTTATTTTCACGGTGCCATACTGGGGCATAATTATAGCGTAGCAATACGTAGCAAACTAGCAGCTGCTTCATTAAAGCGACCTGTCATCCAGACATAAAAAATCTGTAAAACAGAAGTCATTTCGAATATATTTATATTTTAAATTATTTTTTATTTTATTAAAACTTCCATATGTGTTATAAATGCATTTAAAATCTCAGTTGCCAATCATATATTGCCTTCCTGGTCTCTATGCCTCAGGCACAGCAGCCATTTTTACTTGCTTTTCTGCACTGACCTCCGACACACACCCCTACCCTCCTCACTGTCTATATAAGTGTAGCCTGTGAATGGGCATCTGCATCAGGTTCTGGTGCATACATGAGATTTTGTCTCCACAAAATGTGTGTTTTCCAAAAAAAAGAAGAAAACAAAATTAAATAAATTATAAAGTTTAAGTAAATAAACAATAAAATTGAATCTGGAATAATTTCTTAGGGTGACAGGCCCCCTTATTATATTTTATTTGCTACCTAGATTACATAAATAAACTAAATCTAAAATTGGTACAGCTGCCCAAGATAGGTGAAACACTCTTGCGTAGAAGACACAGTGGCAAAAACTTCTTTGTAAGGTTATTTCAGTCCTCTTTTTCTATCAGGTAACAAAACATAGTATATCACCCCTCCTTTCTTCTCTCTCTCCAACAGCCTTCACTTCCCCCAACTTAGAGCTTTGCTTGCTTGATCGGTTTTGTCGCCTGAAGCATTTTATAACTGACTTGGCTCAATCAGTGCAGCATCAGCTTGATCTGACATATCTACCAGAATGCCTTGCAGCACACCTCTCACTTTGTCATAAGGCTTAGATCTGCCTCAGGACAGGACTTTGTTTTCTTAGGTATCTAATGTTATAAAAGTAACTCATCAGTCATTATTTATGCGTTTCACTTGACAACAAATAGCCTTGACTGCACTTAACATGCAATTATGATGATTTCATACATCTAATAATATTCTTCCATATGAATGCCTTCTAGATATACACTGCTCACAATTGTTTTCTCACATGCCAAAACCTTAAATCAAAAAGCAAAAATGTTCAACATAATCTAAATTTAATTTGGCAAATGATTTGTTTGTGAAAAACACCACTTATTTGGCTTATTTTCATTCATGTTTAAAGTGCACAGAGTGTGAACAGAGTCAGAATAGCATCATTCACAATTAACTATTTTTATTGGACCGGATCCAAAAACCTATTGTCACTGTAAAAATGGAGTACGCTTTATTTTCTGGACTCGAGCAAGGCACTTAGCAAACCATTGGAATAGTTATTTAGTTTGAAGCAGAAGATAAAGTGAGCTTCCCTCTTTCAACTACCTAGTAACTCTAGTGCGGGTCAAGCTACCAAAAAATGAATAAGAGAAGAATTAGGCTTCAACTGGCAGAGAAGTTTAGTGATTAAAGCCCTTACCTCATGCTAATGATGCTGTTGCCAGATGGCTTGGTAAAATAAACTGTATTACCAGTTCAGTCTACCAGTTGGATGTTTGATGTTCAGTACTGCCGGTTTTCAATGGTTAACAGCAAGAACCTCCAAATAGCAAGAACCTCCAAACGCTCTTCATTTTGCTGCAGTACGCAACAACGAAGAGCACCTCTAGGTGTTTTCCAATTATTTTTAAATTGACCAATAAAATAAGAATTTTGTTACTGTTGTTTAACTAAAGCCCCTTTTGTTCATGTATGTGTGTGTATGCATGTGTGTGTTTTCTACATAATGGCAATATTTTTTATATATATTTTTTAATCTGAAAGCTTTTTTTTTTTTTTTTTTTAAATGCTGCCTTGGGGTAAAAAGAAAGTTATCTCATCTGAGTAATAAATCGTTTCTTTCTTTTGTGATAAAACTGCTTGCCAACTTGTGATATGATGAAACAGTCTGCTTATCTTATTTGAAGTAGGTGTTTCATTTATGATTACTGAACACCCTGATAATCAGCATTAGCAAGCAAATCCATGTAGTCATAAAAATAACGTAACAAACCTTTACTGCCTAATATTTAGCTTGTAATATTTGTGGAAGATAAAAACCCTACTCGTAAAATGTAAGGAAAAGAGGGGCATCTTAAAATCAAACCCTATGTGCACCAATGGGTGAACACCATTTTTACTTACATAATGTCCAGTCAAAAAGTAACAACTAACATAATATACATAATAGAAATTACCAATGGTGGCAACAAGGCCTGTTTATATAAAGTTTTCACCATCTGTGAGCATATGTCAGAAATGACAAAAGGAGATAGAGCCATCAGTCAACAACCATGAAACTAGCATGAACTCATTTCTCAACCATTTAATGACACAACTATATATATATATATATATATATATATATATATATATATATATATATATATATATATATATATACATATATACATTTTCTTTTGTTCCTCCCAACAATAATGTTTCAGCTTGTGTTGTTTGCATGCATGGAATGAGTCCCAAGCACGCATAAAGAGTGAATGGAAGAGTGTCTGATACCAATCCAAATCCTTTCCATTTACTATCTAATTGCTCTAATTGCCTCGTGTAGTGCAACCGCTAATAAATCCTTGTCTAGCAATCATTTACTCTACGGAAAACAAGCTGTAAAAGTGTCACAGACAGGCACATCAGATAGTTTCCTTAGGACTGGAAAGCAGCTAAATCAACCAAGCAGGTTTTAGAGGGAATTTGATATCTCTCAGATTTTCAAACAAGGATCCAGTTACTAAGTTTGATAATGCCTAGACAATGTTTGGTTTATGTCAATGACCTGAAATCCACATAAACATCCACACAGGATTCAGTTTATAAAAGCAAGGTAATCTCATTACCCAACTCCTGAGCTTTAATGACATGTTTAGCAATTCAATATGGGGAAAAATAAGAAAGTACACATCTCTACCTTAACATTTAGCACAACAAATCCAAAGAATACTACTCCATACTAACCAGAAAGGAGGTGTGGCTATGCATACATCTATATATATATATATACACCCAAATGAATTGCCTAAATATTTTCACAACACAGCGGTATGGCAAAAATGGTGATTTCAGGTCTTGCCTATAAACATGGACTGCTTCCTTTGTGAGCTGACAAAAGCAATTCAAGAACAAGTCAGTGGGGATAGTTTCGGACATGTTTGCCCCTGTACTTTAACAGTTCAAAAAATTGTGGAAAAAGATTGTACATTTTTTGGGGTACCCTCCTTCCCCCCTACATTTCCTAACATATGGCACCTAAACTATACAGTGGGCACATGTATAGGGCAAAATAACAACTCTATTTTATTTTATGAAGCTTTCCCAGGCTTGTGTAGTGTAATGTATTTGCTGCTACATATACATCCATTGTACTTTAACTTGGCGCTGTATGCAAATTAGGCATCGCTAGCGTGACTTCGCTTTGCTTGACGAATTAACGCTAGTGCAACTTCGCTTCCTTTCACCTCCCTGAGGCAACTTCGGATTTTAGTGAATTAGCGGCACCCTGGCGAAACTTCGACTGGCGAAGTGCGGCAAAGGCGTCAATAGCGTATTTTAGCCGCTTCGTGAATTTGCCCCTTTGTGTGTACCATTGCCCTTAGTGTGTGTGCAGCTACTATATATATATATATATATATATATATATATATATATATATATATACACACACACAATTCAACTTTTTTAGCACTACAAAGATATAAGGTGGTATAAATGCTTTTAAAAAAAGTGGAGCACATATGTGGATACATCGCTTTAAATTTAGTTTAGGACTGGCACAAATGTTTGTCGGCTTTTGCATGTTTGTAAAGTATAATGTGACCAAATGTGTCTCTTTTTAAGCAGAATGCAGGTATTTCCCCTTGTTGTCTGAATAGTTGTTAATTCTCTTAACATGCATTTATGCCTCTGAATTAATTAATTAATTTTACAGGCACTTGGGCTTATTGAATTGATGTTTTTGAATGTGTTTTTTTTTTGTTTTTTTTTTAGAAATCAATCTTTTCTATAGGCCAAGGGGGACAGACAAGTGTGAACATCTGTGATTTACTCCACCTGTTTTACTAGACAGACTTTAGTATTTTCAAGCCACTTGAACTGTTTATGTTTTATTTTAAAATAGCAAATTTTGTAAACAAATGCAGTGTTCTACGGGTAAGGTCACGCTGGGCATTTCGGGAAGATTTGGGTGATTCGTTTTCCGAAGTCGTCCGAAGTTTCCTCGTGAGGCAACTTTGGACGACTTCAGAAAACGAATCGCCGCGTGTGCTTAGCGCCGGCGATTTTTAATTTTAGCCAGCGCAAGAGTGAGGGAAGGCATTGGTCGCCGCAAAGACGAGGCGATTAGTCGCCAGGCGACTAAATCCCCCCGAAACGCTCAGTGTGACCTTACCCTAAAAGGTTTGTCTCTAGACACCTTACAGATAATTCAGACACTTTTTCAATAAAACATTAGATAAATCTACAGAGAAATATTTACTTGGACTTGCTACACAATCTCGGTGGGACTTTGTAGGGCCTTTATCAAAGAAACAACAGGTTTTTGACATGAAAAACCACTCAGTGAGCAATATGTCCCCCATACTGTGAATGAACCATGTGTATGATGTAGGATCAGGGAACAAGCCAACCAACTGTTTATAAAAGTGAAAGGAAATGGAATCCTCACATGGCATACTTGGTTTTCTCAAGCAAGGTTAGAATAAACTGAATGTATGTAGCTTAGTTTGTAAGTACTGGTTTATTATTAAAGGAAAGCACTAAAAAATATTATTTGCTTAAAATGGATTCTATTGGAAAACAACCTTCCCGTAATTCTGAGCTTTGTGAATATCAGGTTTCCAGATAAAAGATCCCACACATGAAGCCAGAGAATGTACCTGTACGTACAACTGCATCCTAGCTTGAGAACCAAAGAGTTAATCCTGCCATTCAGTTTTCTAATCTCCTAGTAAAACAGACTGGAATGTTTTCTACTCGGATTTAAGATTTTTTTCAGTCTTTGTTGTCATAACAGATGACAGAGGCCTTAAAAGCATCCCCTTACACTCTGATGTGACACATCACAGGCTGTTAATCCTGCCCCTGGGTCAGGCTAAATTTATCTTTCATGTTCATTTTTATAGGGAAATGGCAGCTGCGGGAGTAGCTTGGGCTCCTTTGGGAAATGTAAAACAGTTTTTAATCATGGTGGATTGTTAAAGAAAACAATCTGCTGTAAGTAAAAGTTGATGAATCAGTTTGAATTTTAATACTGTAATGTGCGTTAGCCACAAGCCTAGGAAAAGAAAACACTAAGTGACCAGCAGTCTGCCATCAGGAAATTTTCTCCTGGGATTTGGCTATGTTTTGCCTAGAAAGAAACTGTGAATTATGCAAAAAGAAAATATATCTAGGTGCATGTTTTTAAAGATATATATAAAAAATGGCACTGAAATAAGTAAGAGGTCACCACATTAGTGCCACCATTTACAGTTAGTATAATCCCTTGTATTTATAACGCTACATAATTATTTTATGACGATGTGTAGCAAGTGTAAAATTATGTTGAAAAGAACTTGGTGCCAGTGCTGTTTACACCACAATTTTTGGTGCATCCTAACATAGTTTAAAGCGCTAGCCTGGAATAAAAAAATGTACACCTTTACAAATGGCACATCTTTTTAATGTACTATTTTTCTGCTATTGTGATGCAAGGTACTAATTTAATACTATGGAAAACAACAGCTCTTTATAAATACACCTTTAATTTTTAATGGCACTCGAAACACAAAGTGCTCTGAGTGCCATCTTGCCAGCAATTTAGATTGTAGCCATTGGGAAGGTTTTTCGGGGAGATTAGTCGCCCGAAGAAGAGCCGAATTGTCGGGTGTTACTAAATCTCCCCAAATCTTAGCATGTGCCCTTACCCTTAAACTGCCAACACATCATGATATCTGACAAATCAACAGCCACTGTATTGAACTCTGCTATCAATACACACTTATCTCAAACTGCCACACACAAATCAATGGTCCTGCTAATGGGCCTGCAATGGCCCAAATGTATAGCAAAGGGAAAGTAAACAGACATGGCTGCAGATAATTTCATTTCCTATCCTCCCACCTGCTACTCAGAAACAACAGAATTATTCTCTTTGCATAATTTCAGATTATCAATATTGTACAAAAATCTAATGGTAGTTCTGTAGGATTTAAACCTTAATGGCTAACATAGTAAACAAATTTTCCAGCTTATTACTAGACTATTTTAGCTTGGTTGGATTGTCAAAACATACAGTATCTGTTTACTTGTGGGCGTCTGTTTAAATGGGTTGAATGGGCCCAAAATAATCCATAATATGGATGACAAATTAAATACAGAACAAAGAACAGTTGATGATGGTTGACATACCATTTAAGGCTGCAAAAATATATGAAACCTTTAAAGTGGTGGTTTTTAGTGTAAAGACTAAACATGTACTGTATTCAGCACAAATTGTCAGGGGGTACATTTCCCAATTTGGGCAGAAGTTAGCTTCAGTATATGATGGAAGAGCTGCATTCTGGCTGTTGGGCATGTTGTGGTTTTAGCTAAGCTCCATTCACTGTAATGTAGTGTTTAGTGCTATTGCTATAATTCAGTCTGGTCAACGTTCAGCATTGGTCTACAGACAGCAATGGAAACTTCTATTTCTCTTCAGTGGCCCCACCTTGCTCCTACCAACTCCCAAATCTTGCATTTTAATGAAAAGACTTTGAGAACCTTTACAGTACAATAATATTGGTTACAAAGAAAAAAATGTGAACAGTTTTTTATTTGTACAAACACTTTGCTCTCCAGAAGATGCAAAGTTCATTCCTTAAGCTCCCCATAGACGCAAAGATTTTTCTTGCCGAACGACCGATTTTACCGAAGTCCGACCAATCCTTCTAAATTATCATGAAGTTAGTGGGATTCGAACGATCGTACATCTAACAATTTTTCGGCCGAAATCTGTCAGGAAATTGATCGCCAGGTTAAAAAATCTTTATCAGTCCCAGTGCAATCTATCTATGTTTGCAGGGCCAAGCAGGCAGTTACCCTTTGATTTCCAGGCAAATTGGTATTTTTAGTTGATAGACAATTCGTATGATCATTTCGAGATAATCGTGGTCTCACAATGACGATCGGATCTTTTAAAAATCTTTACATCTCTGGCCAGCTTTATGCCAATGAAAAGATTGCATGATTGATGTGATGAGCATTAAGCCAACGTTTATTTAATTCCCTTGCATCTAGGCATTACTTAGTTTCAAGCAATTGACCTGCAAGGATTTTGTCACTATTTGACACCATTAACACTGCCATTAAATCTATCTGCTAAGGATCAAAGGCAGTGTTTGTATTGATTTGAAAATCCTATTTTGGTCTCTTCCACCACATGTTCCATCATGATTTTGCAGACCTAAAGGAATTTTAAAGAAATATATATTGGGAAATACATATATATTTCCATCAAGTAACTCGTCAACTTACCCGTATCCATTTCACAGACTGTAAGGCTCTTTACAGTGATTTCAGAGTCTTCTGGTTTATCTCTGACGATAGCCATTTTGAATGCACACTTTCTATTGTGGATGTGAACTTCATTGATGTAGCAGATACAAAAACAAACTGGCAGGTTCTTTTTATCATAAAAAGCCTTTCCCAGATAAAACCTCATTAACATTGTTTAGTGATATTTGCTGAACCTGCAAGTGTTCTTTACAGTCTGATGGGAAATTATGCCAAATGCTTCTTTATTTTAGCTTATCTTTCTTGTGTTTTATTTTCCCATGGGAATGTCTACTATAGAACATCTGACTGGTGGCGGTTTGTCAATATTTCTTTGTTTTGTGAGGTGCTAAAAAGATATGTAGAGGTGGAGCAGAAATCCACTAGGCCTCACATAGAGAGAAAAGTATTAGATTACACCCATACATTCAGTAGTCAATAATTAACTTTCTCTTGAATATGATATCCTACTCAATTTACCTACATATGCAAATTTCCTATTATTTGCTAATATAATTTACTTCTCTGTCTAGTTTACCGCAGATAATACTTTGTTTTTTCTGTTCCTATGGAAGCCTTTTTTGCAATTTAACAAATTTAAAACCATCTCAACATAATTCCCTTATATGCACACTTATCATGAAAGCTCTAAAATACAGCAATGAAGCCTTCCATAATTTCCTTTTTAAATAGATATCCCAATCCTTTTTTTACTAGCTATAAAAAATAGCATTTCACAATATCAAATAACCGTTTATCTGGAAAACACCAGGTCCCAAGAATTGTAAATAATTGCATACCTATAATACAGTTGGTGACAACATAGATAACAGAAGATAAAATGTTAGGAAAACATCTTAAGGCTCATTTATAAACATAGGGAAAAGTGTGAAGGCCTAGAATAGATGCCAGATTCACAAAAGGTTCTTGCACCCTTACATGATCCTAGCTACCTGCAGTTCTAAAACTGTGCATTGCAACTTGCATGTGATTCATTAAAGGAAAACTTTACCCCCCTCAAAATGAATTCTTTAGCAACAGATAATTTACATCATATTAAGTGGCATATTAAAGAAACTTTTAGTATAGTGCAAACAACATATATTAGTGTACAAAGTATTTTGCTTAGAAATACACAATGTGTACTTATTCTGACCCACTAAGTTCCCCAAGCCAGTTTTTAAAAGAACACTTTTTTAATAGTAACAACAGATAATTTCTGCATATACAGCCTAAAAAAGTGAACAGGGTACTAAAATTTATAAAACAATTTTTTTGGTTCCAGTGGTGTATACCCATAAGGCATATCCAGGCCCTATAATTCCCAGTGGCCTGGTATTGGTGGAAGGGGATTGGCCTGGGTGGAGAGGGTGTGGGAACAGGGTAGTTGTTTGGGTGGAGCAGGGGTTGATGTGGGGGTCCAAGAGCAGTATTAAAGTGTGCGGGGCCTGGGGACCAAAATAGATTAAATCAGCCCGTGATCATTACATGTATGGTAAACTTAAGTAAGAATCCAATAAAGCTCCAAAAGTAGTGCATTCACCATCTTGAGAGCTATAATAGAGTCATCTCCACCCATACAATGAAAGCCTGGGCAGGTACACCATAAACTGTAATCTCAGTCTAATTCTCTACTGTTTATTTAAATAACATTAACTGAAAATTAACATTTCATTTTCCAAAGGCTGTACAGTCTATTCAACTGCTCTCTATGTCAAACACAGCCCTTATAAGAGAAGTCTACTGAAACAGCATAATTAAGCCATTTTGCAGCATATTAAAAGAAGTAGCAATCACCTGGCAAAAAACATATAATTGTTGTATTATTTTGATTATTTGCTGTCTTACTTTGTCAGATCAAAACTAATAGTGATAATTTTAAAGCAACCAATGTATTTGTAAAAATAACACTAGCAATTCAGAAAGGTATATAGTCTATAGATTTACTAGTGGACAAATGATCTTGCAAGTAGCAGAAAATAATGCTTTACCCAAAAGCTATGCTTATTTCATACTACTCAGTAAATGTCCTGCTCTTCGTCTGACATTTTACATGGTTAATCTGCCCTTCAATTTACTTAGTCATGTATCTTATCTTATTCAAACAATTTAATTGCAACCCGAACTTCTAACGGCACATCTTCTTAGCACCTAGCTGACAAGATAGGCATTTACCTGAGGGCCTCATTAGATTATGGCAGCTCAGTGGGACAAAAATACCTCAACAATATCTGCTTAACACCCAGCCTTCTGACTGACAGGCAAATAATTGGGCTAAACAAACCCAAAAGCATGCAGCAGCTGCCAGAAATTGGTGTGTGCAAGGAGTCTGCCACAATAACAGTCAGAGTGGTGACTAGTGAACGTCAGAGAAAATCTTTGAACAGCAGAGAGCAGTGACACATAGCAATGACAGCTTAAGAAATGGCATGCTATTTTCTGCAAAAAAACTCAAGTCTCTTATTCAGGACTATAGCGGGAGCCAGAAAAGTTAGCAAATCATAAAAGTCTCTCTACAAATATTGACAACAAATATTTATGGGATGGCAGATGAAATCGCTCTTTTTTTAAAGAGTGTACCTGTATAAGTCTAGGTGGAAAAAATTATATCAAATGAAAATTAAGTAAAATACATTTTATGAAATAGCTATAAATTATTTATTATTTTTTAGCTAAATCAGTCTATCCCATATAAACAGAGGATTAGGGTTGGGAGTATGTTGGAATCTTTCTTATCCAACTGCTACTTCATTAGGTAATCAGACATAAGAACTACTCCATCCTCCTGTATCTGCAGTGCTTCCAACTACCAAATAATTTATGAGATCTCCATTATCTGTTTGCTGGTTCAGAGGTCACTAAATACCCTGACAATACACAACATATCAGCCAACATTCTGACACCAGAAGGATTTTTTATGAATTTGTAGCAGAAAAAAAACTTTTGCTATAAACCACAAGCAGGGCATGTATATCATTTCACAACGTATGGCATTATGAAACATGGCAGAGCTCCTATTGGGACTTTTCCCCTATGTAAATATGCCAAATAAGCCACCAGAGAGCACAACTTAACAATTAATATAATTTATGTCTTTGAAAACAGGAGAGCTATTTCCTAAGTAATTTCCTATGCACACACATCCAAAGGTGCATTTATAGACATAACCACACGGGACAATTCATGAGAATGAGAGGCACAGAAAAGAGATAAACACAAACAGACATTTCCAGTTTGCATGAGCCATGCTATTTCAGTATGAAACATACTGTTTGCCGAAACAAACGCTTCCTAATTAAAAGACAGAATAATGTTAAAGTGAAATTTAATCTCTCCGATAAGATTATTGAAGTAAATGCAATGGAAGTGCCACCCAGTGCTTTTGTGCCAGCAACTTAGAGGTTAGGCAAATACTTTGGTGACTTCCAATAAGAAGCCATTTGGCATATCCTTCTCTTGGTCCACTACTATTCTTGGTCCATTACTCTTACTTAATTTATCTCTTAAAAAGAAGGCTTTCCCAAAGTCCATGCTGGCTAATGGACATAAATAGCAAGAAGGAGGCAAGACTGGTCTTGAGGGAAGCAGCTTATTCCCTGCAGCTGTCAGCATAGCCCAAAAATGCCTGTCAGGCTGAGCGTCTTTTCATTGGAGAAGCTGCCTGCACATTCTTAAGCCCTGGGCTGCTAGCAGAAGAGACCTCTATTAGGTACAGGCCAAGGATGTTGTTGCCTAAGTAACCAAATAACATCTTTTAAAAAATGCAAAACTATTTATTCAAGCATTTTCTGTTGTAGGGGCTTGTACAGTGCACACCCTTTAAAACATATAGACATGTGCTACTAATTATCAATACATTTCTCTTTCACACATCATATACTCTGAAAAGTTGTTTTTTCCTTTTCTTGATCTCTTATAACAGATTGAGATCCAAATGGTAACTAATGTTGTGATTAAATGAAAATTCTATTTCCTTCAGCAGAAAATAATGCCGCTAAAGTTCTGAGAATTGTAACGCATAAAATGCATACTTGATTCCTGCAAGCATTCATGCAGATCCAGTTTGGACAAATGATAATAATGTCATAGCATTAAATGTAATTCTAAATAATGGTCTGTTTTATTGATCTGTTGCTTTAATTGGTTGTGGTAAAATGGTTACAAATCAGAGTAGCAGCAGAAAATAGAACAGGATTGTTTCCCCATCAAATTTGACAAGATAAAGAGCACTGATGCTTATGTTTAAATCTGCTATGGTCTAAAAAGTGGTCAGCAGAAAGGTTCTCAGCACATACACCAGGAGCAGTAGAAGGCTACTTTAATCCATGCTTTACATTGTCTAATTTTGTGACCCTGTCCCTCTAGCAGTCCTGGTACCAAGATACAGAATATACAGATCTTCTCCTGTTAATCGTCAATAGGCTAGTCACTCTTCATTGAATGTTCCTCTGGTGCCTGTTTCCAAGGAGACTGTGCCCTTGGAGAATAAGTAACCTGAGTAGAACCAGCCCCCTATTCTTATTTGACAAGATGTTGATGGCTAGAGAATGCCATATCCTCTGGGATTAATCGTTTGCTAAGAGAGGAAAAATGGGATGCCAAACAGACCCTCCATAGTTGGCACCCACTTCAATATAAAACAAGATTGACAATTATTGGCTTTAAAAAAGCTTTTGAAATCTTGTCTGGAGCTGCCTGCTTGCCCTAGACTTGAAAAGAAATAGCAGTGTTTGTTTTAATCTTAGATCTGAATGCCAACATATCACTAAGTGGTAAAATATTTACACGGCACTGAACTACTTCATTAAAGAAAGGATACCTAAATATTAACATAAAATGATCACTGTGCAAATAGATAAATACTGAGATAGAGTGAGATGGTTCACTTAATAGGCTTTAAACATGAAATGCGAGCATCTCAGGCACTACATAAAATAATTAACGCAATTAAAGTCTAATCATTGCTCTGGTAAAAAAAGTCAAAGTGTCTGAGACACAACAGGTGCAATATGGGAGATAAGCAAGAACTGGCTTTTCAATGGACTCTTGAAGAAATCCAAATATGTGCACTTCCTGCAATCAGTCAATTAGTACATACTCTCAAGGCCAAAGAGCCCTTGAAAACAATTCACTTGCTCTCCAAGTCCTGCTATCTTTCACAAAAAGTTTGTACTAAGCATTTAAACAGCTTCTTTAAGCGCCAACACACCTTCCTCAAACAGGAATTCTCAGGCAGTCACTCAACAACTGACTGGGAGTGTGTAAGTTGGATGAATGTAGGCACTATACACTGAAACAAATCTACATCTACATTTTTTTTCTGTAATAATAAACAGTACCCTGTACCTGATCCAAACTAAAATATAATTAATCCTAATTGGAAGCATAACCAGCCTGTTGGGTTTTTTAATGTTTACATGATTTTCTACTGGACTTAAGGTATGAAGATCCAAAGTACAGACAGATATGTTATCCGTAAAACCCCAGAAAAATACAATTCCATGTTTTGCAGGAAGCTAGCACATTCAGTAATACATACAATTTATTGTCATACCACAAAGCCTTATCTGCACTAAAATCCCTCCCCGTTACACTTGGACCCTGCTCCCGAAAGGACAGTGTTGCATTTTTAAATCAGCTAACACAATTACCTTTTATAAAGCTGAAGACCTAAGCAGTAAAGCATATTTGCCTAGTTTAAAGATTAAAAAAATGAGAGAAGTCTTGTGTAAACAGCAGGACAATACGGCTTTATCTTATCTGTACAACTTATTACTGCTTGTCTGTAACTGTGTGCTTTACTGCCAAAATAAAATAAATTGAATCAGCTCACACATGATAGCATGTTCTTTCTTAACTCATACTAATTGCTTGGCTAATTGGATGTTTGTTGAACTTTCTCCATTTTATTGAGTGATTAGGTACAAAGCTAACAGTTGACATCTGTAGGCGCTTAACTGGCGTCTGTAATTACTGTTAATGTTAAATAATTGTTAGTTAATTGGAATGGTAACTGCTGAATGGAATCCAGATTGTAAAGAACAAAAAAATAAATATTTTTAGATAAACATATTTTCAAAGGAAAGGGATATTACAGTGATAAAAATTCTCGGTTTAACAAGAGTTATACAATCCTAAAGCTTAAGTGATTGTCAGATTAAATCTTTTAATTCAGAAATGCTCAGAATTTATAGAATTCCTCTTCAAAATATACTTTCTTGAGGTAATAAAAAACTGATTTCTTTTTATGCTGTAAAGATGCAGAGGCTTACTGCTGACATAAAGTCACCAAAGTTACTAAATCCAGCTCTTTGGGAACTGTGTGTATATAAGGAGTTTTGTAAGTAACGATAAACTTAGTGCATGGCGCAGGGCATCTAATATACCATCTAACCAACAGAATCTAGCAATTGCATAGTTCCCAATACATGTAAAATCCCAGCAGATCTGGCCTAGTTCCAATGAATAAGTAACAGACCAGATATACTGGCTAATAACTAATCTTTCTATGGAATATGAGCTCCTGGTGGAATGAATAATGCATGGCAATGAACCCATGTAAACATCTGGGCATCACCGTTATTACTACTATTGAAAAACAGCAGTGTATGCCTAAAATGATGCATGGTCTATTGCTACAAAAGGCTTAGAGTCTTGCAATCATCTTAGCTCAACCTAGCTGAGGCTGACAATATTAGCTTAAAGGTGTTGTTCACCTTTCAGATAAGTTTTAGTATGATGTAGAGAGTGATATTCTGAGATAATTTGCAATTGGTTTTCATTTTTTATTATTGAAGGTTTTTGAGTTATTTAGCTTTTTATTCAACAGCTCTTCAATTTGCATTTTAAGCAATCTGGTAACTAGGGCCCAAATTACCCTAGCAACCATGCATTTATTTTAATAAGTGACTGGAATATGAATAGGAGAGAGTCTAAATAGAAGGATCAGTAATAAAAAGTAGCAATAACAATACATTTGTAGCCTTACAGAGCATTTGTTTTTTTAGAAGGGGACAGCGACGCCCGTTTGAAAGCTGCAAAGAATCAGAAGAAAAAGACAAATAACTATAAAACTATGAAAAATAAATAATGAAAACCAATTAAAAAAGTTGCTTAGAATTGGTCATTCTATAACATTCTAAAAAGTTAATTCAAAGGTGAACCACCCCTTTAAGTTTACTGGGTGCCCCACTAAAAAGATTCAAAGCCATGGATAGCTGGCCCAGCATTTAAAGCAAGATTAAGCTGCATGCTTATTTGCAGCTATAGTAGGGTGATTTGTGTTGTTACTTCCATGTTTCCCTGACCTTGGTACAAGCAAGAGTAGAAGAAACCAAATGTTAGACTACAAAGAAGTACCTCAATGCAAGACGTCTATCTGCTATAAACATACATACAAATACATATTATGAATTTTACAGATTGTTTTCAATGCAATATCGTCTTAGTGGCTTCCTTATATCTCAATATGTACCCTGTATTGCCCCCCAATTATAAAAAAAGGAATGAAATACAGAAAAATTAAATTTTATGTGGCATTTTTTTTACAGACCTGAGGAAGTCGTTAGCACAACACACCTTGTTTAAGATGTTACTCATGGAACAGAAGCACAACACAGTTCTGGCCATTGTTAATTCCTATTTAAAGTAAAAAGGCTGTGCACAGACATGCTCTTGCACAACATAAAATTCTGTTCGTTACAATAAAAGGTATGTGCCACTTATACTACTGAACAATATAGTGAGCTAGATGGGGTGTTTGAGCACTTAAAATAATATTTGTAGCTAGCTGCTGGTCTAAACAGTCATGCATATGTGTTGTATGGATTCACATAAAGATTAGAAGAATACATTAGGAAATGCTGATACAACAATTATCTAGTCTACAGATTTCTTGGGATTAAAGAGTGTTAAACTACTAATCTAGGAAATCTCATTAATCATACATAATCTATTGTTCTAATTGGATATTGATGTCTAAATGCCATTAGCAAGCCTTGTACATTCAGACTGCTATGTGAATTGGGGCTCTTAAGAATAAAGATATGGTTCACAGAGGAGAAAATTGACCTTCCTTTCAGCATTTTCCTTGCTCTTGGCAAGTAACACTACATAATGTGGAAAGTCCTGACTTTTCAACATGGGCAGACAAGCTTTGTGTAAGAACTTAAACATGATGTTCATCAATCTGACAGCTTTGTGACAACGCCGTCAACTAGCTATCCAGCCAATCACTAAAGGCATTGTTACCAAAGATCAACTTGCTTTGTATGCATACATATTGGACACGCAACAGATCTAGCACCTGTTTTTAGATATATATTGTCACTGTAAGAATACAGTAGATCTCCTTTCAAGCCATTTTAAAATTCAAGTATAGAGAATTAATCCCCATGAAAAAAGTCCTTATGGCTTTTCAATTGCAAAATACCGGTTAGCCTAGTATTTATTTTTTTTAGCACCTGGGTATGCACTGACTTCTTCCCTCATTCGACTCGCCCAGAAGAATTAGCATAAGGCCAGAAGTGGAATCTCACAAGAAGCAAAGAATGCATCCATTTTAATGGAAATCATGCCAAAAAGAATAATCTACCATTTACTACAAAGCTTATTTGTGTGCGGATTCCCAAGCCAAGCTCTAAAGTACTGATGTTGATTTTGGACAACACAAAGACACCTTAATCCTTTCAACGGAACTAAATCACATCAGAAGAGCACCTCAAAAGAAAGGCTTGCTGTCAAGGATGCTTATTCAGAGCCAAATAAATGCAACAAATCATACCATGCAAGCACACACAAATACGAATATAGGAAATGTGTTTGTGAAAAAAACAAAGGAACAAGACGACAACTTCTTTTTCAAAACAAGTAAAAAGTGTTTCATGAAGATGAGCCCTTCAGTCAATCAACCACAAATAAGGCTGTCAGGCAGGAATGTTGATTGACTGGTCACTATTCTTATGCTTAGTAAAGACTGTCCATAATATTCCTTTATTGTTTTCTGTTTCCCTAATAAGGCAATCATGATTGAGTTACAAGTGATTATGGGCTGCCCACTTGACACTTATTTCGCTGACATTTTCAAGCAAATAATATTAAAAATTGTAATGAATGACACAACAATACAAACATTTAATCATATTATATTATCTGCATTGCTTTGTCACTCAATTCGTCCCTCGTGTATCCATTACTGCACTGATGCAATACATTTTGTTTTCCACCTATTGTCTGAGTTTTTGGCAATTAAAATTACTACAAAAAAGGATTATATTCCATTTAATAGCCTAGGGACTTATATTTAGGTAACGCAATCCCTACCATAAGCTGCAGAAAAAAAATATATTTCTGAATTGAGTCAACCAGAGACTGATTCCTGATCTGTTTTTAAAGTTTTTTGGTCAAATTATCAGATTGTGTGCAACAGATCACTGGACCCACACAGAATTGCACCCTATCGCTTACATAGGGGTTTTGGTCCTTAGTAACAAACTCCAATAAATCTTCAATAAAATTGTGAGGCTGTTGGTGATGAAAGATCCCCACACATAACAAACTTGCTTGTTGCAGTGTCCTTGGCCAACTATAGATGCAGAGTAGGGCCTAAGACTGGTGAGGAAATGCAGCATTTTTCACTGAAGCAAGTTTTTTATGACAGGAATCCCATCATTATTCAACATGAAGACCTAAGTATGAAGCATTAAGACTTAAAATATATCAAAATGAAAACACTTCCAAGATTTCACCACAAAATTCTACAATCTACAATCAGTTATTCCACTGAAACCTCATATTCACAAGCAAAAGTTCTTAGGAAATGCTGGATTTAAAATGGATTTCTTTCAATTGTCTCTTCTGAATGGTTAATACATTTGCAGGAAATAAAATCTAAATTGGCCAGGTGGAGAGAACACTTAATCTATCTTATTCTAGTGCTCAGCACAGACACAAGTGAAACTAAAAGGAGATTTATTTTCAGGGCAACTGTAATTTTGTCTAAAATAATCACACAAGGAATCAATGTTTTGTGAAGTATAGTGGGAGGCTTTTGTAGTGTATGTGTGGATGCTGGAAGAATGACAACTAGAAAGAGGCAAGTTTGTCATCCCTGAATTGAGAAAAGGCAGTGAATTTATCTTAACATAGTCTAATAAAGTTTTCTGTCTTTTTCTGTTAATGCCAAGGCCCCTTAACAGAAAACAAAGTTACATCAATATGAAAACATGGCTGTAATTATTGATAACTTTTTAGTGTTCATCCTAAATATGACCAGAACTGACCATCAAGCTGGCATTCTAAGTGAGCAATGATATTCTTCCCAAATCTCAAACTAACCTGCCCTCAAGCTTAATCCCCCACCCCCCTCCTAACCAGTGCTTTGGGTCTCCTACAATCTGGTAACTATTTCTGCTTTTAAATGCTTTTTTCCCCTGGTCTTTCAAACATACAGCAAACTTAAGTGATAATGCTCACAGCATTTGAAGAGACCAAAAACAGCCAACGATTTATGAGAAGAATTTAGCCTAAGCAGGTATCGTTTAGACAATTAGAATTACAAGAATAAATAAAGGGTGCCAATGGCCTTACCATTGTTTGAGATGGTGTGAAATAATTTCTCTGAACTGGTATCCGAAACCTAGAAAAAACATAAATGCATCAATAATTATTTTATATCAGGGCATGTAATATTTCTAAACTACCTGGAAATTTACCAGAGAGATTATATCAAAACATGTGATTCTGCATATAAGCTAATCAAACCCATATTTATCCCACGGATTTGTCATTTGTAATGCATTCTGTGATATAAAGACTTTATCAAGGAAAAGCATGCCCCCCTCTAATTTATCTTGAATGCTTTATTCACAAAAAGAACAAAATCCACAGGGTGGTGCTATTGAGCTGTAGATTTCTTACAGCAATTTGCCTGAAAAGGGGACATTTTTGTGATAAACCGAATGCTGTATTCCAGCTCATGCACTTGATTTGCTGTGTTACCTAATATGATCCAGCTGAAGAAGTGCAGTGATGTTGTGGTTTCATAGATACATTATTTTAATCACTTTGTCCTTCTTGGCTTAGCATATTTCTGCTACATTTTTTTTAACAGACACCTTTCCCTAATATATCCAGGCATAACACAACAGTACATGAACATGAAGAAGAACAGAACATGAAGAAGGTCTTAAATCTATGGAAAGAAAATGTTAATGTGTACTTAAATGTTAATGTGTATCTCCACAACCTGTACCAGCAGCAATGACTTAAAGTTTCCTTTGAATAAGAAATGTAGTATTCATTTATTTTCATTGTAGAGAGGCAACACTGGTTACTTTGTTTATAATTGTCTGCAACAAATATTCAGGCTGATTTACTATGCCAGGGTAAGATCTGCTGGCTAAGGGGGACAGAAATAAAGACTGCATGTCGTTGCTTTATACACTTATTGGCCTGCTTACTGCATTTGGACTATGCTATATTCGACCCTTACACTTCCAGCTTCCGACTGAACTACAATTCCCAGCATGTCTTCAGATAAAATGACAGCTTGAAAGTGATGAGTTGAAAATCCCAGGCACAGGAATATTTATCATAAGATGATTTTATTCCTGTTTCATATATCCTCTCTGTTTATGCCCCGTGCACATACACCTGTATCCTTTTATACATTTGTAATCAGGTCTCGTCGGGGTTCCGATCAAGTGAACAAGCAGGTTCACTTGTCAGAGTAAGCATTCTCACCTCTCAGTTACATGGTGACTTGGGGCTTTATCAAAATTATTGATTTGTTGTGCTCTTTAGAGCTTAGAGATCAGTGGCCGAGCCACAAAGTCCTAGCCTGTGACAGCAGACAGATTATAAAAATGTGATGCTGGTATCTACAGCCCAAACATCCTAGAAAAAGATGTATACATATAGACTTGGAAGATGGAAGGTGGTTTTATAATCAGCCTTTCTTAAGCAACAAAGAGAAATGATGCTCTTGTGTGGCGACTTCCACTATCAGAAGATCTAAAAAAAATAAAAAAATCACAAATCCACTTGACTATGGCAAAAACCACCAATGTGTGCTGGAAACTGCTGTTCCAAGACATCATGTCAATATATCAATTCAGCCACACATTAAACAGCATTAGCATGAAAGCAGTTGCCCAATTTGGCTTTGACATGTGTACTGGCATTAAGAGCTGAATACAAATATAAACATAAGAGACAAAACGGCAATGAGTGAGAGTACTTGGAACATTTTCTAATAGGGCTTAACAAATATTTGGGCAAATGAATCAGTGAATAAGCTTCTCCTTCAATCACACTTTGACCTTCTTTACATTCATAGACAATCAGTTCCTGACACACAATGCACATATTAGACATTCTCTTGCCAACTCCGCAAATTTACCCATTTTTAGATTTTCAACCAGCATACAAACCAAAGTTTAGTTAACAGAAAAGAAGAAAATCCCCGCTAATTGTATACAACGCTGTGGTGCATCTTCAGTAAAGCAGTAAAAGGATATATTCTCCTACAATGTATCAATTTGCATAAAATGTATAAACACTAAAGGCATATAATTTATTGCTGTCAGTCTAGCCAAATTTCTAATTACGCTCACCTCACATTTCACAATTTTTTTTAAACTTGTGAACAATATATTTTTTTAAGGTTCAAGTGTGTTTTCCACTAGCGAGAAATTATAATTTTCCCCCTTTAACAAATGGATCCTACAATCTCTTATAATTACAATATTTTTTACAAATATTCAGGGTATCCAAGCTTAAGAAAAGTCAAACTTTGTTCCACATCAAATAACTGCTATGGCAAAACCTTTAAACCATTATTCTGTATATATATATTTATATATGCATTATATATATATATATGTCATACATGTATTGTACATTTTAGAGCAAATGACATGTCAATATAATGCAAATATTATATAAATTATGTATACACAGACCTGCACACAAAGAGAAAGATATAGAAAAAATATTAGTAATGATGTATCCTTAAATTAAAATGAATCGATTGCACATCTTTCATAAAGGCACATCTTAAGAGATGATGATTTTGAGTCAAGTCTGGAAAACGACAACCATGGAATAATAATAATGAATAATAATGACAAACATCTTAATTCGTTCTTAAATGTTTGTAGAGCAATTGAATTGAATATAGCTCTTTAAAGAGCTTTATCTTTCATTTTTATGAAATGCCAGGGATTTTCTTATTCTCCTCTTCATCCTTTCGGCGGCCCATGCCTATTTAAATCCCCGTTGTTAAACTGATTGTAACTATTCTCTTGCTGTCAGTTGTTATTAATGACAACATTGACTATCGCAAATTCATATAGCCAAAATGAGGCTCCTTTAAAGCAATCAGGGAATAGGGCAGCCTCATATCAATCAGCATTGTTCTTCCGGAACTTTTAATCAAAATCACTGTAAGAGATTTAGCGCAAAACACCAATCGGGCCACTTTGTAGGAACCAATAATCAACCGTCGACAAGTCTGTCCACGTAGAAATCAGTGGCATACAGAAGGGGGCTCATTCGTGGATTTAGAGATTACAATAAGTCGCGACTAGTATGATAAATCCACATCATCACAGAATTAGCGCCAACAAAAAAAAAAAAAACACTGGACTGCAATAATGCTCTTTACAACATATGCTTAAAAATAACATAAATGGTAAGCATGTCTATAACCATTGACATAAATAAATATATATATATATTTTTTTTTTTATACACACATTTATGCCTGTGTTTATACAATAAATCTTGTAGATCTGTTTGTGCCTATTCATTTTAGTGTGTTGCCTGGGTTGGCAGATAAAGGCACATTATAGACCAGGGGATCGTTTATTTTTATTTGTCTATTGTGTTCATTGCAAGTTGCCTTTTTTTGCACCTTGTAGACATTGTGTAGGCTTTTGCTGTTGTGTGGCTCCATTTGCAGACACAGTGGCCAGTCCATATGGGGCAAGCAATGAGTGGCTAAAAATAGCCAGTGGGGGCCCCATGCTGATGATGAGGAGGGCAGACTTGCCTGCAGCCCATTTGGGAGCCAGATCAAAGGAAATCTGAACATATTGTTTTCCGGGAAGTGCATGACAATGCGAACCCACACAAGGACGTGGCAGCAACCATTACATTTAAATACGGGGGGGTTTAATAAGAACATTATAATAAACACTTTGCCTATATATTACACTTCGTGTCTGGTATCGCTGTGCCTTTTATCATCTCCATTTGGTCATCTCCCAATTAATGACCCTATACACCCAAGGAAGGGGTTGCTGATGTGAGAGCTCCATTCATTTCTATTTGTCACTTCATTGCACAAACAGGAATACATGTGCCTCTTTCACCCCCGATGCCCTTTACTTAACCGCGACCCCACAGACTCAAGAGACGGGGTATAAAGGCATATAGGGGCTGTAGGGGCAGCAATAATAACACAGGGGAGTCTATATTTAACGTAAAGGGAGAATGGTGGGAGCAGCATTAATAAAAGGCTCAAAATGGCTAAAGAGCGAGGAGTGAGGGTCCATAGGAAAAGTAAGGGGCACATGGTGATACTGTACCTGCTGGAGTCGGTGTAGGTCCCGGGAGTTTAGCGCGATGTGCCCCGAGCTTCACAGTAATCCAGGGAAGCACGTCGGTGTCTCCCATCCATGGAGAAGCAATCCAGACATCCCAAAGTGAGAATAAAGGAGCGGATAGATAGATATGTACCGGCAATGATCAAGGAGTAAAGCAACAAGGGGCTCCTGCTGCAATTATCCCTCGTCCAAGGGTTAAAGGGATGCTACGGCGGCAGGAGGAGGACAAAGAAAACCATGTGCACCAAGGCAGATCCTACCCGCCAGCCCGATTCCCCTTGAAGCAGACAGACGGCAACAGCAGCAGCAGCTTCCACCCCTCCCCTGCCTGCTGCTCCTCCTCCGACACACACACAGCCTCAGCCCCGAGCGCTGCTCCTTCACCCTACAGCTCCGCACAATCCCGGGACACCCCCTGTGCGACTCCTCTGTGTGTTCTCTCTGTCTCTCTCTCTGTCACTTCAATAACGTCTCCCCTGCTGCCCCGACACCAGCTTCTTCTCTTTTGCTTTACACAAGGCTTTCAGCTCCATCCCAATAGGATCCATCCTCCTCCTCCCGGGTTCAAATCCAATGAGGGTTCATAGAGTAAGAAACGTGGGCAGTTTGGGATTTATTTCTCTCTTATTATAAATGTTAGAACAAAAATCCTCAGAGCAAACGGACAGGGGGAGAGAGAAGACTCGTGTGTAGAAGTGGCGCTCGGCTCCTGTTCCTTGTGCAGTAATGGCCCCCGCGAAGCAGCAGCAGCAGTCACTCACATAGTCACTCACATAGTCACTCACACTGGCTTCTTTCTCTGGCTCGCCACCGTGTGAGAGACACAGACTGTGTGTGTGTGTTTCTCTGGATTTCCAGGCTGAATACAAGTGCCTTATTCAGAGACTGCATTCCAACTGCTGGGGACATCCCACAGGCTGAGTCAGCCACTCCTCTTATTTCCTGCATCAACCTGACAATCATTTAGCCACCTTTCCTCTGCCGCTTTCCCATTTTCTGACCTTTCTTCCTGCTCTTCGGGCTTTAAATAAAAATACACTGCTATAATAAGCTAAACCCACTCAATCCACACGCATCTCTTCTATTTCTTGCTCCTTACTGTACTATTATATGGTACAGTTATGACTACCTATTGATTTGACTTCCAGTAAATAAAGGCTGCAATAGAAAATACACTGTTTTTATAGGGATGTGGTGCCAGTGTGAAGAGCTATACTTGTAACCTTGGCCAAGGCACCCCGTCTCTGTGGCTGCCACTGACACCAAAATTAGATTGTAAATTCAATGCCATGGGGCTGAAATGAGACTGTCTAACCATTTGGACACACATTGGCCTGCCCGAATTGGATGTCCCGAGGTCACATGATGCCAACACTGCTCTGGGTACATGTATCAATGTCTGCCTGCTTTTCTATTTTGCCTGATCAGCCAAGTGCAGTGTTGGAAACAGATGCAAAGTGTTCAAGCACCAGGGTAGCTCCTTTTGCATGTTTTGTGACTATAAATGCTTCCCAACAACACCAGTTGAATCCCAGCATGACACCCTAGGTGATGCTGCACACTACAGAACTTGCAGAGAAAAATAGTCCACAGATCACAGTAGTGAATGCTGCATAAAAAATAGCGTTTAATCTACCTTTCAAAAGCAATCATAAAACAAATGGAACCCATGCTTAACGCGTTTCGTGGCTTCTCAGTGCTAACGCCAAGTGGGATTTAGCATGTACAGTGTCGGACTGGCCCATCTGGATACCAGGAACTCCCGGTGAGCCCAGGTGTTAATGGGCCTCTTGTTTCTAAACATTTGGCCTATTTCATTGTCATTCCCTATTTCTTTATGAAGAAAAATGCTTAATAATGGGAGAATATTGTAAGTATTATACTATAAAAGAGTAGGAGAATAAAGAGGTTGATTGAGTAGAGGAGGAATAATAGTTGGAAAGGTCCACTGTCTAAGGTTGTCTGGTGGGCCCAAGGTGTAAGGCTTTCTGGTGGGCCCCTGGCATCCCAGTCCGACGCTGAGCATGTAGCACAGAGTCAGCAGTTCTGTGCTGATTATTTTTGTGCTCCGCTTATTCATTGATCATAAATACACTGTAGACACCCCCCATGAATTCCCAGGCAACTTTTGCTTTCATTATTTACAAAACAAGAGCAAATTTTGTGGCACATACAATTAGGTTAGAATGCCAGGAGAGAATGTAGCATTGTGTGAAAAAAGAAATGGCAAATCTGCACCTAACACATGTCACATGTCAATAGGAAAATCAAACCAAACACTTCACAAAAATGTCAACCTGAAATGCTAAAGCACAATACCTGCTGGCTTATATTTGACGAGGGGGGAGGGGTGTTACTGAATATGGAGGCAGATGACTGCCTTCATGGATGGCCATATTTATAGCTATAGGGAACCTCAAATAAACCTAGATTATGCCAAACAGAACACATTAAATGGCTAGCCTTGGACATTTCAGCTTGCAGCCACCATTGCCAGTAGACATAGTACATGTCTAAGATGACAAGATGTTCATCAAGGCCAAACTTCTTCCAGGTCTTCTTTCCTTCCCAGATGTTCTCTGGGGCTCTCAAAATCCTTCAGGCACTTGTTCCACTCCCTGGCCAGGCAAATCACTTCCATGAAATTAATTGAGTCAGATGATGTCACCAAGCATTGACACAGGAGTTAGATGGCCTAGTAAGGCAATTGTAGGGGTTCAAGACCTTGGCGAATCAGTCTTCTGTCTCCCCTATGATGTATCAATTTGTCTACCCTGAATGTTATAAATAAGCTGTAAAATAAATGCACTGCAGAGTAGGTCCATACCAATCATCATTCATGTACTAAAGGCCTTCATACCCCTCTGGTACAGAAATAGCTGATTAAAGGATGTGGAACATTTATTTACTGTATGTCTGGAATGTCAGTGTGTGTGGCTAGGATCATGGGTCCCAGACAGGTGTTGAAATAGCTTTTGAGAACTACATGAGCTCAGAAGCCACACCACTCCCTGGGTGGTAAGTGATCATATCATCTATCTGTTGGGTCTGATGTTTCTGCAGAAGCAACAAAATTGGAGCTGGAGCACTTGACCTACACAATGAACCATGGAAAACAGTGGCACCACACTGTACCATCTTTCTGCTGTTAAATGTGCATCACATGAATTAAATGTATATCACTTTAGATTTATTCATGTTTTGTTTTTCTAAAAAAGGGGTTTGAATCGAGTATTATTGTCCTACTTACCAAAGCATTTTCTAGCTCCAACAAATTGGTTTTCTTTACAAAATTTTCAGCGTCTTTGAGGAGACAAAATAGTGTATTGTATGTTTAACAAATAAGAGGTAGGGGTCAAGCACAGATATGGACCAATTGCAGGTATGAGATATGTTAATCAAAATGCTTAAGACGTGGGCTTTTCCACCTTGGCTGAATGCTACTAAAACATGTAAACATTAAAAAGCTCAACAAGGTTGCTTCTGCAGCAACATGGACTTATACCAGCTTGGTAAATGTCATGCATAAAGTGCTGTATTATCATTGCAGAAAAACAAAACAAATCAGTCAAAAATAAAGAACTGATTATTTAAATAGGACACTATAGGAAATGACAGTGCATTTCTGCATAATTTGTTTTTGGATAATAAATCCTATACCTACACAAGTACTAATACATTTCATGAAACATACTTTGACTGGATCATGAAACATTAAAGGGATATAGTAATCACTTGAGGAAAAAAAAATCTTTCTCTGCTGAGACAGAAGCAGACAGTAATTAGCATATGGCTACATTGCCCAGAAGCAAGCACATACATGGATGCAGAGATTGCAGGATTAAAAAATCTTGTGTGATTAGGGGCCCCACATTTAATTTGGGACACTTTGGCATGTAGCTGAATTCTTATCAGGCTAATCCATTAAGAACAAACACTAATTAGACTGTAAGCTCAATGGGGCAGCTGTATATCTAAGCACATTGCAATTATTATAATACTTGTCCTCCCCTGTGTACTATTCTACATTATAAAATTGTACAGTCCTGTCTATGCTAGGAGTGTTACATAAATAAAATTATATACACATACAGGGATGCACCAAAGGCTTTGATTCTGTTGAATACCGAATCCTCCACAAACATTTAGACTGAATACCAAATAAATACACATCTGAATTAGTTTATTTAAATTTGAGAAAAATTGTAAAACATGCATTACCAGAACTGTAAACTCATGTTTAAGTGTTCTGGTTATGTTAAGTTGAACAGTTAAGAATCCTTCAAAAAGTGAGTCTTGTACACCCTGATTAGTTATAACAGTAGCCTTGTATTTTCTCACTTCCTAAAAAGGCAACCAACTGCTTCAAAGGCAGAACTCCCCAAATTTATTATATACAACCCTTTCCATGCCTATTGTATGCTTGGTCCCTTTATATATGTATACACAGTGTTCATACTTTACACCTTTAAAGTGTATCTACTCCAGTTGAAGCAATTTAACCGGGTCGGCCTGTCTTTAAACTATAAAGGTGGGGCCAATTTGGTACACCCTCCACTTGATTAAGCCATAAGCTGAGCAGATGGAGAGTGTACAAAAGGCCATGGTGTGGCAGCCATCATATTGTTTTGATCTTTCATGCAAAGACCATGAAAGAACAGCAGATCAGAAAGTGAAGAAGAGCTGTTGCTCCTTTTCACTTTCTTATCTGCCGATGCACCATGAACTGGATTTACGTGCATTGGCAGATGACAGTACAAATCTGCCCAATCCATTAACCAACCAATATCTAAAGTACATGGATATAGGTCGGCATTGGTACCAATAATCTTTCTAAACTGTGTGTCATATGATATTATTAGCAGGCCCGGATTTGTGGAAAGGCCACCTAGGCCCGGGCCTAGGGCGGCAGGATTTTAGGGGGGCGGCATGCTGCCCAACCACACCCATATTGGTTCAAAAACACTGGGGATGTGCTGGAGATACAATCATTTTTTAAATTTCCCATGCGCCAATCACCATTGCTCCAGTCCAGATGATGAAACTTTGCACGAATAAAGGGGGGACAGGGGTGATGAACGACAGTTGGCCTAGGGTTGCCCACTATGTAAATCCGGCCCTGATTATTAGTACAAATATAGCCAGATTAATATATCTCATACACTTTAATTGTTTAAGGTGGCCATATGTAGGCTTATATTGTTTGGCAACTTCATAGCTAACATCTTATTGACCATTTATGGGACCAAAATGCAAGGACCACATTTGGCTATGGATGTAGTCCTATTCTGATGCCTGAGCACAGTAAAAGATCAGATGATTATAACAGAGGCCAAATGATCAGATTAACTTTTCTAGCTCACCACCTCTTCAAATGAGTGTGTATTACCAGCTTTCTGCACTGCAGTGAAGTGGCGTCTTACCAGTACTTTGTAAAGGGAAAGATTTACCATCTTCTCCCATGAATCTAAAACCCTTTTAATACAGAATCTTTGCTGCAGCATAAACACAAATGTTGCTGCCTTTAATTTCCCAGGTTGTTGTGCTCAAGTAATGAGATTATAATGGTAATGTTATATTTCAGATAATTTTAAATATTTTATTTATGCATAAATACATGAAACGTGGTGTAACTAGAGACCCATGGGAGAGGAATCTTCATTTGTTACAATATTGTAGAGAGAAAGAGGGAGGGGCAAGAATAAAATAAAGACCAAAGCAATTTTGATTTTTAAAATATATTGTATCCTGGAACATCAGCTGTAAACTCATGTTTAAGTGTTCTGGTTATGTTAAGTTGAACAGTTACGAATCCTTCAAAAAGTGAGTCTTGTACACCCTGATTAGTTATAACAGTAGCCTTGTATTTTGAAATGTTGTAGAAAAATGTAGCAGGTGCAAAGTGCAAAATACATGTTCAAAGTGCCATTTATTTAGCACTTTTCACACTTAGCTCTGAAGATTGCTCCCAGTCCCCACAACTCTTTGCACTCTAATTCTTGGTTCTGACAGGATGATATAGCATAAAGATGAAAACTGAAGAAGTATCATAAATGATATGATGGCTGAAGATCAAAGAAACAGCAGTGTAGGACCCCGCACACCCTGTAGGGATTTAAGAGATGCCTGGTGCACGATGGTAGAGGCTCGGCGACCTCACAACAGGATTCAAGTCAACAACATCCAAGGGCACACAGGTCTACAGGAAATCTTCCACAAATTCTTTATTTTACGGATTGCAAATGCAACGTTTCGGGGAACAAAAATCCCCTTTGTCAAGCATGACTTGACAAAGGGGATTTTTGTTCCCCGAAACGTTGCATTTGCAATCCGTAAAATAAAGAATTTGTGGAAGATTTCCTGTAGACCTGTGTGCCCTTGGATGTTGTTGACTTGAAGATCAAAGAAGCCATATCATCTACTGTATACTATATGGTCCCTTTATATGTACTGCAATGGGTATAGATATATACAGTGTATATATATGCATAGTTATTTCCTTGGCCATTTGAGAATATTTTTTCATGACCTACAACTTTGATTTCACAGGGATCCTCAGTGGAACATAGAATTATGAGAGACACCTGTTCTTCAATTATACTTTTCCAGTCTTCATTTTGCTATAATGCTGTGTCAACCTGATTGCCAGAACCAAAAATTAGAATTGAGAGTAGTGCACTAGTACAAGTTTTGCTTCAGGAACTGAAACGGGATATATCTGAAATAAGCAGAATTTAAGCCATTTTAATGAACCATTGGCAGGAAAAGTACTGTACGAATTGTATTTTAGTTCAGAGGTGCTCTAACCCTTCTTTATTTTCTATATAGCCTAAATGAGATGTGGTGTGATGTTGGCACTGCTCAAAAACGTTAAAGTGAGTGAGTTTGAGCTTCTCCCTACTTTCACTGTCAATGACTGTCATGGACCTATCCAATATCCAATCATAAAGGACCAAGGGCTGACAACAGTAAGGCCAGTTAGTGTATGGTCACCTTTAAAGGGCCCAGCCAGTGATGATGTCCAAAAATGTCCCTGTTCAGCACCCTCCCCCCCAGTTTGAAGGCAGCACTTTCTCTGCATAGATAGCAAAATAATGACAGGATGTAGGAAAACCATTCAGGTACTACTACAACATGAATTCTTTGAATAAACTAATCCTTATGTATTTACAGGATGGGAATACGGAGTATAAGCACTATTACACTTGTCTGGGACCAGTGAGAGACAGGAATACCAGTTTAGACATCAGTGCTCATCAATGCACAAGCTGAGGCTCAGAACTGGGGTAAAGGGGGGTCTTATATAGACAGGTCTACAAAGGGGTTGTTCACCTTTGAGATAACTTTTAGTAATATGTGTAGAGTGATATTCTGAGATAATTTGCAAATGGTTTTCAAATTTTATTATTTAAGGTTTTTAAGTTATTTCGATTTTTACTCTGCAGCTCTTCAATTTGCATTTTAAGCAAACGGGTAGCTAGGGTCCAAATTACCCTAGCAACCATGAATTGATTTTAAACAAAAGACTGGAATATGAATAGGAGAGGGCCTGAATAGAAAGATGAGTAATACAAATTAGCAATAACTATACATTTGTAGCCTTACAGAGCATCATCTTTTTTAGAAGGGGTCAGTGACGCCCATTTGAAAGCTGTAAAGAGTCAGAAGAAAAAGGCAAATAATTCTAAAACTATAAAAAATAAACAATGAAAACCAAGTGAAAAGTTGTTTAGAATTGGCCATTCAATGACATACCAAAAGTAACCTTAAAGGCGAACCACCCATTTACCTAGAAATGAATACACAATTTAAAGAGCCATGCCTTATCCTTGCCTCTAGTAGCCTTTGATCTGTCCTTTTCATTTTCTTGGCAATCTAAATCTGACAATAAACATGCCAATAATATCTAGTATTATTATCTAGTATGATGCGTGCCCACTAATCTCAACTGATATCTATATACTATGGACATTGTTTAGTTTGGAAATCAAGCAGGTCTGAAAATTTAATCTGGCAATGAACCATTTTGGCCTGTACAGGGTGTATAAGCAGTAGGGATGCACCAAATCCAGGATTCGGTTCGGGATTCGGCCAGGATTCGGCCTTTTTCAGCAGGATTCGGATTCGGCCGAATCCTTCTGCCCGGCCGAACCGAATCCGAATCCTAATTAGCATATGCAAAATAGGGGCAGGGAGGGAAATTGCATGACTTTTTGTCAGAAAACAAGGAAGTAATAATGTTTTCCCCTTCCCACCCCTAATTTGCATATGCAAATTAGGGTTCGGATTCGGTTCGGTATTCGGCCGAATCCTTCGTAAAGGATTCGGGGGTTCGGCCGAATCCAAAAAAGTGGATTCGGTGCATCCCTAATAAGCAGAAGAGGAAGTGAAAAGAAGCTGCAGTGTATAAATTATCAAATCACTTGAAAGGCAGCCATATTGTGTGTTGTCCCTCATATGCTTTCCATCCGTTCTCTTCCATTTGCAGATAGATGTAATACTATTTTGAAGATGGATCACCTTTTGGCAACTAGAAGGACCTCCTTAGTCTTACCCAACTCAGACTTGGCAAGTTGCAATTCCCTGGCAATAAATCATTCATTACAAGGGACACTTTTTTTCAGGCAGGGCTTACTGGGTGGCCCCCTGTTGGATGGAGGAAGAGTGAATCATGCTCTTCACACAGAATTCACATACACAGAACAGATCTCTCAATAACTGGAATGAAAGTAGTTCTTAAAACAAATAATGAATACTGTGTTTGCTAAATCTGATACAGCCTTTTAATATTACTTTACAGTACAATATACAATCACTTCACAAATACTTCAGGTAATTACTTCTCTAGAAGGTATTGTGCACAGGCAAAGTATTTGTTATAAACCAAGGTAGTACCCATTTATAGGTGAACTAATCCCCATTCCTAAAATTATGTTCCCAGAAATCTCTATATCCCTGAGCCTAACCACTTGAGTTTCTCTGCTGGCAAGAGAAACTAAGGGGTTGGAGAGCAACATGTTGCTCATGAGCTACTGGTTGGGGATCACTGCCTTATAGGGACTGCTTATAGTAAAGCTGGGCACAACGTTTAGCCTCTGGTCACACTGGGCTGTTTCTCGGCCTACAGCCAAACTGTTCACTCAGCTCATTCTAGTCTCAGTTACAGGTACTACTATGGCCTGTGAGTAGACACATAGAGCAGATTTTGGCACAAAAATACCTACCCAAGCATTGTGCCTGTTAATGCAGAAACCAGAGCCCAGTGTGGCTATAGCCTTAATTTCCAATGTGTGTAAATTCAATTTATAACAAACACAAGAACTGGAACTAATCTCCATGAGGCTCATAAGCCGAAGGAATGGAGTATAAAAAATGTTAATGAAAAAGAAATGAAGAGTAAAGTTAAAGCCACAGCACATTGATCCTTGCCTGTGGATAAACGCAGGCCGAAAATCGGTATCTTAAGCCACTGCACAAGCCTGGGTGCAGGCACACAGAGTTAAGCTAATGCCTAATGCCTAATTTAGGGCGACTTTGGAAAACGAACCGCCGCGTGTGATTAGCGTCAGCGTTTTTTCATTTTAGCCGGCACAGAGTGAGGGAAAGCATTTGGGGAGATTGGTCGCCAGGCGACCAAATGTCCCCAAAATGCCCAGTGTGGCCTTACCCTAAAGGGTAAATAGGTAAATTTGGAGGGATAAAGAAATTAAAGATAAACAAATTTGCCTTTAATGATTCATGCAAAGGCCAGCAGTAGCACATTCACTAAAATGTGCTGTCTAAAATAAAATTGATTAGAGTCTCATTAGCTCTATCTATGGGCTAAGTGCTGCTGTTAATCCATTGTTAAAATTATTGTTTTTATTACAGGGCATCTCAAAATATCTGTCTTCAGCAGGTTTGTTCAGTTTTGCTTATACTTTGCCTTGATCCCTTTGGGATTACTGCCTTTAATCCCCCAAACAGTTAAAAGTAGGTAACAAGTCATCACATTTGAAGCTGTAAAGATACAGAAGTGGTGCAATAGTCCAGGGAGCCATTATCAGTGGCTACCAGGGTGCCACGATATCAACTTAGATGATAAAGCACTCGGCTGACACCAGGAAAAAAATGATAATTCTTTTCCTCCCTCAAATCCCCCTCCCACCTTTTTTTTATTTTTTACAAGGAGGCTTTTTACACTCATTAAATGCAACCTTATCTCAGAAAGACTGCAATCCTCAGCAAATGACAAGTGCACCTAATCTCATTTTCTGACAAGTGATTCTGACAGCACCTTCCTTTTGATTTCTAAGACACGTAGCTAGACATATATTAATCTGTCAATCATCTTCCTTAGCAAGTTTGGGGGATGGTAAAGGAAAAAATATTAGGAAATCTAATGGTAAAATACCTTGGAAACCTTAAGCAGAATCTTTCTATTGTAATCGGATTAAGGGTTTTGAGTACATGAAAACTGTTATTCTAAATATCCCTACTGAGCCTTGTTGACAACAAAGTACAAGGTGCAAAAATGTCTACTTGGGATATGTCCTTTGCACTTATTATTTCTAACTAGCCCTAGTGCAGAAGAATCCTGTACTGGTATATATATCAACAGTAACATTTAGATGTTGCCTTTTAGAGTTGACATAAATGTCAATTCTCTATCAATGTGAAGCTTGTATGATTGCATTGTTGTATAGGGTGCAATGAGGCTCGCTGCCTCGCTGCATCTGCAGAGCGGACTGAGAGGAGGTGGGGAGGGGCAGGAAGAGGATGGTGGGTAGGTTGTTGAGCACCGGGCCCCTCTGAAGATTTTTGTTCCTTTATATTTATCTTTTATCTTTTTTTTCCTATTAATAATATTGGGATTAACCATAATTTTTACTGGCCAGGCTGGTAAAATACTGGCCAGGTGGCAACCCTAGTGGGGGGCCAGGCGCTGCATTGTCACACTGTTGTATATATGGCAGGCATTTTGCAGGCAGCATGAATATGTATAAGGCTAATGCCACATGAATCTGGTTCTCAGCCTGCAGAAAAACACAGGCCAAGAATTAGCCCCTACATTGGCATGACCCTTCTTTGTTGCCTGCACCCGGAGCCACTGCATTGTCCCTGGTGCAGGCACATGCAGTGGATTTCAGCACAGAAATACATACTCACTTGGACATTTTTTACAACTGCTTATCTTTGGAAAGATAGCATCAACAAATCACCATATAAAAACACGTGTATATACTCAGTTTCACAGTTATTGATGACTTGTTTTTTTTTTTTTTTTTTTTTTGAGTAACTTCAAGGCTTTGGCCAAAATGCCCTTTGCACTATAGTTCTAAATCAATGCATAACATAAACATTCTGACAGAGTAACAACATTCTTGATAAAGACTGTAGTGCCACTGGAAACATTACCCTTAGCACGAGCTAACAGTTACGCCACAGTTTGAATGATTTTCAAAGTGACCTTAAAGGAATTGTTCAGTGTAAAAATAAAAACTAGGTAAATTGATAGACTGTGCAAAATAAAAAAATGTTTGCAATGTAGTTAGTTAGGCAAAAATGTAATGTATAAAGGCTGGATGTCTAACATAATAGCCAGAACACTACTTCCTGCTTTTCAGCTCTCTTGGTTTACACTGACTGGTTACCGTGGTTACCAGGCAGTAACCAATCACAGACTTGAGGGGGGCCACATGGGTCATATCTGTTGCTTTTGAATCTGAGCTGAATGCTGAGAATCAATTGCAAACTCACTGAACAGATATGTACCATGTGGCCCCCCTTCAAAACACTGACTAACTCAGAGTTAAAGAGCTGAAAAGCAGGAAGTAGTGTTCTGGCTATTATGTTAGACCTCCAGTCAGTCCAGCCTTTATACATTACATTTTTGGCTAACTAACTATATTAGACACCTTTTTTATTTTGCACAGCCTATCTATTTATCCAGTTTTTATTTTTACACTGAACTGTTCCTTTAAGATGATCATAAACTAAGCTAGTGTTGGCCTACCAAACACAATCCTGATGCAACCCAAGGCCATACACCTCCAGCTCCCACTTGTTAACACCTTAACTCTCAACAGCACTGGGGCCTGGGTGCAGGAGATTCAAATAACAGTCCCCAGCACTCTGGGTGTTTGTAGGAATGAGAAAATACATATGACAGGGCAGCATGGCACCCATAAAAACATGCCCTCCTTGGCTCAGGCCATTGGGGCCTTCACAGAAATCATTGCTTGTCTGCTTTGACTATCAGTTTGCAAAGCCACATCAGACTTATCTGATAATTTAGCTGTGGGCTAATGATAGGGCCTATGGAGACCTGTTGGAAAAGGCAACAATGCCAATGCAGTCCTTGTTTCATAGGATTTTTTACACCTTTCTGATAACTGGTCAATTTTCAACCAGATATCAATCAGCCAGGCAGATAGAAAGTCCCAATCTGGGAGGCTGATTTGGCTTGTAGGGACTGTGAAGTGTCACCTGTAGCTTTATGGTGAGTATCCAATTAATAGGAAATAAGTTCACACAGTTGGTCATTATATAAAATGCTTCCTATTTTACCTTTTAATTGCAGTATTAATACAATATGAACAATCAGTTTATTACCCTTGCTTTTTGATTTCAAAAGAAATAACTTTTCATATTGTGCTCAGCTGCAAACCAATTCAGGTAATACAGATATGACATATAAATTAATTTATTGTGTGTGGAACTGGTTTAATAAAGAAACTAAGTTAATTAATATATTTGCTGTTTCTATCTTCTACTTTTAATATGCAAAGTGCACTATCAAGACCATATCAGCTTCTATTTACCCAGCTTCCCCCAACCTACGCTTGACATTATTTCTTCCTTAAAGCTGCTCTCTCATTTCTGGATCAAATAATCCAGCTGTAGGCAACGTATTAAAAATATGTCTGAACTAGAGGATATATCCCACAGAGAGTAATCCATGAGGCATGCAGGAGGACAAGCCCCCAACTGTGTTTTCATTTTTCAAATGACAAGGGCTCTAGGGTCACTTGGTGGTAAAAGTCTTTCAAGTTTAGTGTAGAGTCTGAATTTTTTTTATTCCCTATTAAATCTCTAGGGATATCTCAAAATGGAGGATGTGCTCTATAAAGTAATATGAGAAATAAACTAAAAATACTCTTATGGTGAATATGTTTGCAAAGAGCTACATAAAAAGCATAGAATTAACAAATTGCAGAAAACCAAAACAGAATCATGTATGTTTTATATATGATAGGGCAAAAGCAATACCAGAAACCAAAGCCTCTCTTTGTTTGGCTGTTAAACAATGATTTTATACTCATTTTATTGAAGTATTTAGTGTTCCTAAAAATATGTAATGTAAAATGTGGTATAGAATATTTATCACTTTGTAAAGAAATATGTATGAGTGTGCTGTGGCAAGTATTTTTCTTTTTGCTTATGCAAGGAATTAAGTCCCTAATCTGAACCTAATTCACCAGCCATTTACCATTGTACTTTGCAGCTGTAAAACCAAGCAAAACAATGGATTAGTTAACCTTCTGAAAAGTGACAGGGCCAGATTTACATAGTGGGCACCCAAGGCCCACAGTGTGCATGTGCAAGTTTCCTTCTTTGGGTCTGGAGCACTGGGGACATTGCCAGTGCTTCGGAACCAATCTGATGCAGTTGGACAGCATGCTGCCCTTAAAATCCTGCTGCCAAGCCCAGGCCATTCTGGCCTTTCCACAAATGCAGGCCTGGTTATTGACAATTATTTGAAACTTGTGTTTAATGTCTTTAAATAACTTAGATACAAAGTTAAAGCAAAACTATACCCTGAGAATGTAACTTTTACATTTGTATTACTTATGGTCTGTGTTATGTGATATATTTTTATAGAGACCTTCAGTAGTTAGGGTCATAGTTTTCCATCAAGTGTCCAAAACAATGTTCCAATGATAAGGTACTTCAGAATATTATTATTATTAATACTAAGTAGAACTGCTACACATATTACTGCATGTAGATTTTCTCACATATTAGATGCACTGCCTTTAAAAATAGATGGAGTCTGCTTTTACTGCATTTGGGCTGCCTTACTGAAATGTTCCCTAAAAATCCTACTGTTCCATTTTCTACTGGCTGCTTTCCCAATCTGTGCATGATAGTTGGCAGCATGTTGTACTGTAGGATGATGGCAGCCAATCAACAGCTAGGCGACCGGATAGATAGCTAAAGTGTATCATTTCCTGTGGGTAGGTCTGGACTGGGAGTCGAATTTGGCCCTGGCATTCCAAGTACTCAGAGGCCCAAATAGTCATCCACCAGCCCACTAAATAGTGTCTGTCTATAGGACCTTACAGCAGCCCCTCTGGCATTTGCCAGAACCCACAGACTGCCAGTCCGGGCCTGCCTGTGGGAATGCAGGGCTGTGATTGGCAACCCACATCCTACTGTGCTTCTGGAAAAGGACCCACAACTCATTTTTAACAGACAAAGAGGATATATGGTAAGATGTCATTCTTAAAGTTAATAATTATTTTTAGTTCAGATTGAACCAAGGCACCTTTTAAATAATGCTACCAGTCCCATTTAAGAGGAAAAAATACTATTTCACTGTGGCAAGACATCCCCTTACTTTTATGAAGGTGGCTCAACATTCTGCCTTGCATGCAGGATACCCAGATGATGGACTATACCAGGGTGATCTGATGTCTTAGCCAACAATGCAATGACCTATGCAAACTTGCAGGACCCTATGATATCTGGCTGATGCCGGGTTACAGATTAAAGGAGAAGGAAAGCTACGGATGCATTTTATTGCCAATAGATTAGCTGCAATAGTGCAAGCTAGAATGCTACATTTATTCTGTAGAATGTTTTACCATACCTGAGTAAAAAGCTCTAGAAACTCTCTGTTTGTTTAGGATAGGAGCTGCAGTATTAACGTGGTGTGACATCACTTCCTGCCTGAGTCTCTCTCTGCTCTGGGCTCAGATTACAGTAGAGAAGGGAGGGGGGTGGAAGAGGAGCAAACTGAGCATGCTCTTGTCCAGGGCAATGAGGTTTAAGCTGAAGGCAGGACGTCTGATACAGAAGCCCATGTGTACACAATAGAAGGTAAGTAATGCAGTGTTTCTTTTGACAGGGGACTCAGAGCAACATTACTTTGGGGGTTTACTGGTATATTTAGATGGACCTTTCTGTTAAGGCTTACTTAGTTTTAACCTTTCCTTCTCCTGTGTACTTTTTGCACAGGGATGCACAATATTATAAGTGTCTGGAGGCACCAAAACAATTCCAACACTATGCAGGCTGTTTGAGTTTCCACTGACCAGAAGTAGTCTGCCTTCAGAAGAACTACTCACTTAACCTTGTTAACCACCAGAAGTCACACTCTATATCCCCTGCAGTCTTACTTGCACTTACACACATGATCAGCACATGATAAGTCACCTTTAAATGAACAAAATAAGCATCCATCCATCCATGGGTCATAGCTTCTGGTTTATTGGGTATTTTAGCTCAAGGCATTAATAAATCCATATTAGGATTATAGTAAGTCATGAAAGCTTGTGCTTAAAAAAACCCTTGATACATCAGGGATAGACATGTACTGACATGTCAAAGTACAGAACTGTCTGGATTTAGTGTTCCTAAGTTGACAATAACTCCGGCCTTCTGAGTAAGGTGAATTCTGCCTAGCAGCAGGAGCTTTGATTATTTTTTAAACAGCACATATATGCATCCTTTCATTCACACAGGATGTATGAAATTTATAATTTTAAACGAGTAAGTTATCTTGATGAATGGAAACAATTCAGTAGAAACTGACTGCTGAGGCCCACTGCTACAGTCAAAGATACTGCAAGGCCTTTTATATCTCACAGCTGGTCTGTGAGTTAAAAATGTTTTTTGCCTGAGGCCTCCGATTCCTAATTCCTAGCCTTGAATTGTGCATCCAAATAAACATCTTTAATCATTTCGTGCAGTGCACTAGAGCTTTATGCTGTCCGTAAGAGCGTGCAGGCAAATAAATGAGCAGAGGAATAGCAATTCAACATCAGCTGCTTGCAGTAATGGTTATATCGGCCCATGAAAATGCTTTTATTCAGTGCATTAAAAAATAACAATAAAAAAGTTAGGCTGAGATTTCTGTGTACTAATATTTTAGCATATATATTCTACTAATAGGCTATTAACTTTAATACTACTGAAATATGAGCACTGCCATAGCTGAAGCAACATCTTTAACTTATATATAGTTAAGCTGGCCACACACATTCCAATTTTCCACAGAGTTTGGTCAGTTTCTGGCTCCCAACATTTTGGTATAAAGGAGAAGTCACTGGCATGTGAGAGTAGTGCTAGCAGGGAAAGCCCTGCAACATTTGAAAGTGCAACGTTTCGGCATTGGACCTCTTTGTCAAGCATATACTCTTGTGTGCCAGTGACTTTTCCTTCAGGTCCCTCCAAGAGCTGTGCACTAAGGCATCTACTACTGGAGCCCCAGGGAGTGCAGTCTACCTCTTACCATCCTAACAATCTGGTGCAATCACACCAAAGCAAAATCAAAAACTAAAAACATTTTTTTGCTATGAGCCGAAAGACAAACTTCTGTGTTCTGATATACGAAAAGCCTTTTGACTATGTCAGCTTAAGACAAACTTTTTTATATACACCAAAAATAAGAATATATCATTAGATAGCAGCATATTTTCTTGATGTCAGATAGTAATGAAGACCTAAGCCTGCCACTATAGCCAGTTTTTTCTTGTTCTTCACGGATACAGATGATCAAATTAGTTCCTGCTCTAGCCTACATAAGTCTATACAAATATTGGTCTTCTTGCGAATGGATATCATAAGGCTTTCAATCTTTTACAAATGAAAAACCGTCTTTTATCTAGCTATTATGCATCCAAATCCCGATGCATATCAAAGAGAGTTGCACAAATCCAGTATTTACTTGTGCGTAAATTATGTGCAGGCAGCAAATGTCTGCAAAAGAATCCTGGAAAATGCATAAATTATTATTCAAGTTAAACGAACACCCTTTAACTATGTGTTAACCTTTTCAGGTTGGGCAAGTAGTCTATGGGGCATATTTATTAAATTTTTTGCGCATTTTTTGTGACGTCCATTGGCGGCAAATCTGGAGTTTGCTTGGTGTAAAATAAAACCCACCTTGATAAATTTGCCATTTATTTTACACAGCGTTTTACAACGCTCTTTTCTGTGAATTTTTTTTAAACGGCATAATAAATATGTAAATAGGCATGATGTTTTTAATGTCAAAAGATGCAAACCAGACTGAAGATGCTATACTTTAAAGAACCAGTAACATAAAAAAAATTTAAAATTCATTTCTTTGTAACGAAAAAAAACCCACCAAGACAGTTTTAACTTTTAAATCGCAAACTTTTTATTAAGAAATTACTCACCGATTCCCTGCATGCGCTCCTTTTCAGAAACGCCGACAGGGCGACGATCCATCGTGCGGCCACTTGATTTCTCCTCCCTGGCTATCTACTATAGAAGGCAGAGAGGCGAAATCGAGCGCCGCACAATGATTTTTTAATAAAAGCTTTGTGATTTAAAAGTTAAAACTGTCTTGGTGTTTTTCTTTCATTACAAAGAAACTAATTTTTTTTACATTTTTTTTATGTTTCTGGTCCTTTAAAAAGGCTTGTAAAAGCATTTGTAAGCACCATCTTGACTGTATACAGATGCTAGATATTTGATATTGGATCTGAGAAGGGAACCTCATTCAAACTGTAATCAGTCGCCACTTACAATCACAACATGAAATGACTTTCAGTTGATGCTAGGAGGTATATTATCAAAGAGTGAAGTTAGAGATAGCCACAGTCCGTTAGAGTGAAATTCCGCCATTCATTTTCACTCCTTGATAAATATACCCCTTGGGATCTAAACACCCCATCTGAGATTTGTAAGCGACAATAGGATTTTCAAAACTCTTACTTACCTCTAAATTATAACGTCATATTCCAACAACAAGTAAGCCAAAGTAGGCAAAGACAATTTAAACCTAACAATCCCGGAAGACTGGTGGGATCCAGAAGCATAAAGCCATTATACCAATCCTGCACAAATTAAGATCACTTATTCACCTTGTCAGCAGTCTAAACACAGGGTAAACAGGAGGAGAAAGGATCTATACCAATTTCAGCCTACTGTGTGACCCTGCAATATACATGACACAAAAAGCCTATAGTAAACAATATAAAAACCTGTACTTCTAAAAGTCTAGTGAATAAGGGCCATGGACAAACAACTGACCCAGCTATTTAGGATACGATTATAGAGGATTTTACCGATTGAACAATCAGGGATACTTGTAGTAAATGCACATGGCTTGACTGCACTGATTGTTTTTAAATTGTGAAAATATGAAGCCCTTCTAGCTTTTCATATGATCTTGTAAAGGTTTAGACAGTTTACACTTTGAGAGCATACTCCAGCATAGATTTATTTCTAACGGACCTCTAGACTGTTGATTAACTCAAAAGTCATGATCAGACCATCCTTTTCCACTCCAAAGCCCTCCTTAACAGAGAATAAATTGTACTACTAGCTACTAGGTCACAGTAGGTTTTCCAAACTCTAGTGACTCCAGATCAGGTGGGTTTAATAAAAGGTATACACAACAGCACAACGTGCATCATAAAATAGTAATAAGTAATAAAACAAGCTGCTGTAATTTTAGATGCCTAAAATGCATTTGCCTGTGTCCACTTGGAGGAAAAAACCATGTAAAAATCTAAATTTGACCTTCTACTTGCGATGCGATGATTAACGGATCTTGCATATTCTCTGACCCATTCTCCTTATTTAATGGAACAACACAAGGCTGCCCTCTCTTTCCATTGATATTGTATCTGTCTATTAAATTCCTGGCACAACAATTCAAACAAACAAAAATCATAGGAAGAATGTTACCCCTGTGGCCATTGTCTACTAAATAGGCCTATAACCAAGAATGTATGGTAATAAAAAAACAGTTATGGTAATAGCTATAGCTACATGTACAAAGACCATACACACTATTGTCAGGGCTGCTTCTGCCATGGTGCAAACCTTGTTTCAGGTAGCAGTGAACAGCAGGTTACATGGGGCACCAAAAAGCCACCCCTTGTATCTTTAACAGCCAAATATTTTTTTAATAGGAAATTCAGTTTTCTTGCGCAGTTGCACTCTCTGCAATAAGGTGGACATCATTAAAGGAAAACTATACCCCCAAAACAATGTAGGTCTCTATTAAAAGATACTGAGTAAAACAGCTCATGTGTAAAACCCTGCTTCATGTAAATGAGCCATTATCATAATAATATACTTTTTTAGTAGTATGTGCCATTGGGTAATCCTAAATAGAAAATTGCCATTTTAAAAAATAAGGGCCTCCCCCTGAGATCGTAAGATTCACTGTGCACACATACAAACCACATGTAAGGTCACATGAGCCAATTAACAGACAGAGTTCTGCCTTTTGCTTCCTCACTTCTTCCTGTTACAGTTAGTGTTGTAGTATTTCTGGTCAGGTGATCTCTGAGGCAGCACAGATAGAGTCACGAAATGGTGGTTCAAGTCAAGAGATGTAAAAGGGCAATATTTATGTAAATATATATTCCAGTTTGGTAAGATTCTTTAATATGTCATTCAATTTCATATAAACTATCTGTTGCTTAAGTATTCATTTTGGGGGTATAGTTTTCCTTTAAGGAAGGTCGATCCAAGGTGCAGAATCTCAACTGACTATTGTTCCATATATTCCTCTATTAATATCCCCATCTAGGCTCCCCTTTGAAGTGTTTTATATGTACAGTTAAGGTTCTTCTCTATGTATTGGACAGGGTAACTAAATCAGTCAAATTCAATAAGAGATTTTCATATGGTAACTTCAGGTTACAAATTCTGCATCAAAATATATGAGGATGCAGAACATCTTTTTGTTTTCTAGTTCTCATTTAGAGTTTCAATACATTCTTTCATTGAAAATGGTACAATTATTTAATCCTAAAATAGTAAATAAAATGCCCCTTTATATTCTGGAAATGATGTAAAAAAATTGCATTTGTATTCCAACAAATGCATTATGAATGAATAAGTAGGTAGTAGATTAGCATGGTAAGGAAATTATGTTTCACTTTTAAATGCTAATTATGGGGTCCTGGTGAAGTTAATGTGCAGGGAGTTCTGTCAATTTTTAATGTTTATGCCAAGTGTAGTCTTCAATTTAACATGAGCTTTTAATCCTTTGAGTACTAAATTGCCTTTTAATGCTTGCAGCACAACAGCATGTTTGCACAGAGTCAGGTTTGAAAAATGTTTTCAGAACATGGTGGGGGAGAGCTAGGTGGGAGTGAAGACAGCATTTCATTCTTTCTGATAGAACTGAACTGTTAATGGCTCTGTCATTGAAAAGTGTGAAGGTGTTGACTGTTTTTACATAATTTTAACCTGCCTTAAAAAAGCAAGGATACAATGGCATTTTTAAAAACAAAGACACAAATGTTGTGATACCTGTTGGCAGTGTAGTAATAATGACATGTACACAATAAATAAATGTACATATAGGCACTGTCAATGTTTTTTCCAACAGTTATTTTCTAATGGCCTAACAGTAAAATGCAACCCATTACATACTGTATCTATTCAGTGGCACCTAACATTACCATAGAAAATATAAAGCAGCCTTCCACCTAAGGTGGGTTTTTCAACTTGACTCATTGGTGCAGCACCCTTGATCAACATCTACTAAAATCCTCTGTATAATGAGCTGCTTGTTATCTAAAAGCCTAACAGGCTGCATCTAGGGGAACGGTTTATTTATACAGATGATTTGTTTTAACCGTGCTCACAGGGATAAGGAAGTAGAATGTGACTTTAGTTTCAGTTTACTATTACCCTATTTAGTGCCAGAAATAACAAGTTAAGTACATGTCCTCACAATGACAACAGAAACAAAGTATGCTTGGCACAAGCCATGATTTATAAGCTAGCACTTTTAATGGGGGTCTGTGCTCCACTGCACAAGTAATAAAGGTTCAACAGTATTGATATAACCAATGTAAACTGCTGTTATCTGTCTTTAGCAAACATGTAAATATAGGTAGGCAGATATAGGAGCCAATTGCCAGGGCGAAAGCTAGCAGCTCTTCATAGGCTAGTTTTCACTCATTAATTTGAGCTACCTTGTAATATTTAACAAGGTTAGAAACAAATGAGCTATTGCTATTTCGGTCAATGAAATAGTATCACAACAGTTCAAATTAGCATTTGTTTTCTTATCTTTGTTTTTCAGATTGGTCTATGTGCATCCACTGCGCAGGGGGGGCATCTTTTTAATGACAGCCTCTCCCTAGGCTATCACAGTCATCCATGACCTTCCTGAATAAACATAAAAATAACTAAAAAAGAGCTGAAATACAATTAATACAATTATAGCAAAGATACGTCCTCTACCTAGAAATGTATGAGCTATATGCCAAATTCAGCATTAAGCTGTAGGATGAAGAGACACTTAGGGGCACATTTACTCGAGTGAAGGAATAAATAAAAAAAACTTTGAATTTCGAAGTGTTTTTTGGCTACTTCGTCCTTCGACTATGACTTCGACTTTAAATCGAACGATTCAAACTAAAAATCGTTCGACTATTCGACCATTCGATAGTCGAAGTACTGTCTCTTTATAAAAAACTTCGACCCCCTACTTCGCCACCTAAAACCTACCGAACCTCTATGTTAGCCTATGGGGAAGGTCCCCATAGGCTTTCTAACAAATTTGTGATTGAAAGAATTTCGTTCAAATCGTTAGATTCTAATGATTTAATCATTCCTTCGATCGTTAGATCGAACGAATATCGCTAAATCCTTTGACTTTGATATTCGAAGGATTTAACTTCGACAGTCGAATATCGAGGGTTAATTAACCCTCGGTATTCGACCCTAAGTAAATGTGCCCCTTAACATATGCATATTAAATATCATCTATAGGCATATGGTTTAGGACCAAGTATCCCATGTGAAACTAGCATGTTATGCTTGCACCAGAAATGGTTATTTACAAATCAATAACAACTCTGAAAACTTGTTATGCTGTAAAACTGTTTGCCAGAATTGGACTGACCATGTACAGAGTTTGCAATGTATGCTAAATTAAAATGCTTAGCATTTCTTATCTGTTGTCTGACTACAGCAGGGCTGATTAACAGTAAAAACAGCAAAGTTGTTCAATAAATGTCTGCAGTTACATAGCATTCAATAAAACAAACAAAAACAAAAACATATTGTCAATTGACAGTTAAGTAAAGGTGGGTTTTAATTCACAAGATGTTGCTGTTAAAGAAAATCAAGTCCCATTTATTAGTTGTATAGGTTTATGTTGTAAATGCCTTCTGAAACCTTAGAGTACATTCACACAACAAAGCTGTTAAGCCAAGTATTGCCTTAATGACACAGGACCATAGTTAATATTGACCTGAATCCATTACTTATTGTTAACTGTTAAACGAGCAATTTAATCTGCTCGACAACTTGGAAACATTAGGTGACAACCTCAGAGGCTCGTGTGGTTATTTAACTTGCAAAACATGTTTTACATTGACTGCAGAATTAAGTTATCAGAGGAGGTCAGAATTAATCAGATAGGGCGGCTATTACGCTTATCTCGCAGTCTCGTTCTGGACCACAAAGGGTGGTATTGGCATTGACTCTTTAACGATTCATTTAATGGAAAGATGTTTTTGGACCAACCAGATATAAAGCAGGAATTAAGTTATATGTATTTCTGAATATATACACTACCAAATAGAGTTGTCATACTTGTATCACCTAAATATTTACAGGGTGATTTTTATTCCTTCAGGGGGCTTCTTAAATGTGTTGTTTATTTTCCTGTGCTGCTGAGCTATTCTCTATAAACAGAATGAGTCCCTTAAGCTAGCCAAAGTACTACTTTGCCTCAAAACTGTGTCTGAACTGCTGAGCTGTAAAAATGCCATTGTTTGGCTTGTAAATCAAGCCAGTCTGATGTACTATGCACTATCTTTGCCAGAGTTTGCAAATGAAGGATGCCTACATCACATTGTTTTGGCATTTGCAGGGATGGGAATTGGCAGGGAGCCTAGTAAGTGTATGGTACCTCCTGGATAATCTGGAGATGCCATGTTACTCATAACCACAGTACCAAACAATTATGGTCTTGTTTGTAGTTTGACTAATTGTATCATTTAATAGCATCTGCTAATTTTACACAACAGCCATCATTCCCACTGTTACAATTTGTTACATAATTGCTCTAAAATGATAACTTAATGTTTCTGTTCTGCATGTCACATATTCAACCCCCCCCCCCACACACACACACAATTACTTTGTTATATTGAGAGCTGCTCTTGCCTTGTACATTATTCCATTTGGGGAAAAACACACACACTTCTGATTTACAGTACACTGAAAGCAATCAGCCATCTAGCAACTGTTTTGTCAGCTGAAGCAGATGGCTCTTAATTTAAAGCCATTTCAACTGCATTCTGGATACCCCGCAGCGCTAATGGAAAAATATAAGTATAAAAAATAAGAGAAGAAAATACACCATGTGCATGAGGGTTTGTAATAGCTAATTACAGTACGTGAAGAATACAGACACGTAATAATAAAAATGCTAATTTTAATGCAAATTGGTTTATTAAAAGGGTAGTTGACCTTAAAGATAACTTTTAGGGGCATATCTATTATACTGTGTAAAATGAAATTAGTGAAAAGAAAATGGTGTAAAAACTGTAAAATAAATTGCGAATTTATCAAGCTGCGTGCTTTTTTACACGATGCGAATGCCAAATTTTCCGCTGTTATTTTACAGTGCTACAGACCTTTGTAAGTAATTTCCGGCGGAAGTTGCTCAAAGAAAAAGCACATAAAAAATTACACCATTTTTATGTGTTTTTTTACATGGTGATGCCTGGTGATGTGTGACAAACTATTTCGCTGTTTTTTACACCACTTTATAATTATGCCCCAAAGTGTGATGTAGGCAGCAGCATTCCAAGACAATTTGCAATAAGCCTTAATTTGTTTTTATTTATTTTTTGGTTTATTAAACTGCTGTCTGGTTGATAGGGCATACTTTTCCTAGCAAGTAGGCAGCAGATTCTAAAGGCATACACAGGCCAATAAAAGTTGCCGACAGACCGAGTCGGCAGCTTATTGGCCCATATGTGGGGCCATCCGACGGGCTTCCGTGATTGATATGTGGCCCAAAGTCGGGCAGATCTCGATCAGACAGGTTAAAAAATCCCGTTGTATCGTATCATATCCTTAAGATTAATAGTTGAGGGACTAATTGACACATAAGCAATTACAAAGAAGAAAAAACAATAACAAAGACCCTTTTAGTGAACCTGTGTGTGTTTCTGCATTTATAAGGTTGGTATTAAAAATGGAGGCTGGGATTAACAAAGCACCACCACTGTTATTGTTTGTATATTAAGAAACCCATATTGTGGCTTACCTAGTTAGGGCCTAGTCCACTTGCTAATAGATCCATTCAGTCCCTTATCTGCTTTTATCCTTATCCCCTTAACACTGTCACCCACAGGTAACTTTTACTCCAAAACTAGCAACTCCATTCTCTACATGCAAAAAAAAACATAAAAAACAGTCTCCTGACAAAGCAATAGCCCAAAGAGAACAGTACTTATCTCTAATATTTTAGTATATTGTACTGTATAGCAAACAACATAAGAAGAAAACATCTAGTAAACTAGTTTTCAAACTGGCCCTAGTATTATGGCCAAGAATCATGGGTGGCACAATAAAAGCAACATGTATGAGGTATTTGCTGGAGATCATCAATGCCTTTTAGGCTAAGGCCACACTAGGCGATAGCGACCCGCAATCGCTGGGGAAACTTTTGCGCTGGCGTCTATGGGGAATCGCGAAAAATCGCCAGCGTAAAAACACACGCAGCGATCTTTTTTCTACTGTCGCTCGAAATTGCCTCGCTAGGCGATTTCGAGCGACAATAGAAAAAAGATTGCCGCGTGTGTTTTTACGCTGGCGATTTTTCGCGATTCCCCATAGACGCCAGCGCAAAAGTTTCCCCAGCGATTGCGGCTTAAAAGTCGCGGCGAAAAGCCGCCGCGAGTCAAATCGCGGCGCTATCGCCTAGTGTGGCCTTAGCCTTAACTGTTCCTAATCCCACAAAGCACTGTAACAAATTAGAATTCAATTTCCAATGGAGCGTGGTGCATCTCTCTGGAGGCACCATGCATATATACACCATAAAATGTGTCTGAGGAATGTTGTTTTATGAAATATTCATCAATACCACTTTATCAGCAGAATTTTTGATCATTCATTTCTGGAGAGACTAGAACAAATGTTGATACATACCTGCCTACAGCAACATTATTTCTGAGAATATTAGAAATAGCTGAGCACAATGCACATATAATTCTGGGGATAACATTTTTGGAATAAAATCCTGCATCTCCCTTGGGACTTTAAAAGAAGCAGATTTATTCTTTAGCCCTGGCTGTAAAAAATGCCTTACTGACTTTTTAATTTGGCTTAACTGCACATTTGAAGTAAGCTACAATGGCTAAATCCTTAAAAAGCTTTTCAGAAGTCATTTTCGGATAAGATATTGGACACAGTGGGCGGCTTGTGTTGAATGTTCAAACCTTTGAGCATACACTTCTCTCTTCTCAAACTTGCTGCCTGTGCCTTTCACAAAAAATTATTTTTTCAAGCCTCATTTCAATCACCGACCCTATCCTGTTTGTTCGGAAACCACAGGTCTTAATGTTTGAGGTTTTTATAAAATAAATAAATAAACACAAATAAATACGGTCCTATGTCTTCATTTTATCCAATGAACATTGTCTCTGTATGTTTCTATCAATAATGAGGGAAGCTCTTTTCAAATGATTCTTGCCAACGTAAATCTAAATCCATGAATCTTGTTTTGTTTTGATAGCTGGTCATTAAGAATTTATTTAGGCTAGTGATTACCAAAATACACAGTGCAGCATTTACAAGAAATCCTTAGGAGTACTGCTATAAAAAAGCTTGTGAAGTGCAATTGTTTGGCGGCAGTTAGTCCAAGCTATAAAACATCATCAAACCAATCAAGTATGTAATATCTTTATATATATATATATATATATACCCAACAAGAAGAGGATCCGCACTCACAGGTCTTAGGTAAAAATAAAAAGGTTTTATTGTAGAAAGCATGACTAACGTTTCAGCCTCCTCCCAGGCCTTTCTCAAAGTAATGTATATATATATATATATATATATATATATATATATATATATATATATATTATGACAAATGGAGCCGCACTCCGAGCGGAGTGTGGATCCATTTGTCATAATGTATCATTAATCTTTTGATCAACGCACCCACTTTCATTGAATCCGGTAAGAGTGTTTTCTAACGTTGGTATGCACAGTGGAATAAATGATTATTGACCAGTAATATTGGAGTGCTTATCTTCCTTATCGCTATTTATCACAATTTGATATAGCACCCACTTGGACAAGTCAGAGTGCCGATACGAAATGAAGTCTCACATTTAGGGGCAGATTTATCAAGGGTCGAATTTTGAATTAAAAAAAGTTGAAATTCGAATGAAAAAAGACCAACTGAAATTTATTAAAAATAAAAAATCTAAGTTTTTTTCCAGGTAAATAGGCTGTTTTCATTCGAATTCAAATTGTAAGAAATCAAAGTAACAGCGCAAGCGATTGAATTTGATTAGAACTTTTTCCAAAAAAAACCTTTGATTTTTCAAACTCCACTCCATATGGGTTCTAGGAGGTTCCCCATAGGCTAAAACAGCAATTCGGAAGGTTTTAGATGGTGAATGGTCGACGTCGAATTCTTAAAGAGACAGTACATGATATTCGAATTTTCGAATTTTTTCAAATTCTTATCTAATTTGGACTATTCCCTAGTTGAAGTACACAAAAATTAGCACAAAAAATTCTAATTTTTTTAATTCAGATTTTCACTTCGACCTTTGATAAATCTGCCCCTAAGTGGCTTATTTAATTACTTAGCATATGGTAATACATATTAATTAATATATGAAGAAAGGTCTATAGTTCCAAAAATAGAATATTTATGATCTATATGAAATAAATGCAAAAGAATAATAACATATCTTATTCTATGCATAAATTATTCATTCTGTACAATTCCAAATTTATTATTCATTCTGTACAATTATTTATTCTGTACAATTCCAAAACATTGTGCCATTTTCCTTACCTCACATGATGCATAAGGCATACACAACAGTATTAATACTGAAATCTAGCAATCTCTTTAACTGATGTGACAGCCGTGTGCACTAATGATGTCATGATGACATCACTTGTAGCCAGGACGGTTATCTGACAGCCCTGCTCACTAGTGATGTCATCATGACATATGCCATGTGACTGTCTTGGGAAGACTACAGCCTGGAGGATGCTGGGAATCTCTGAGGACCTCTGGGAATAAGGGTAGGTTGGGAAGAACCTGCAAGAGGGAGGTGGCAACAATGCCCAGGATAGAGAATCTATAGATGAAAGCTCAGTCAGAAGCAAAGGCCTAGAGCTTTACAGCTGGACAAAGCTGTTTACAGCTAATCCACAGCATGCAACAGAATTGATTATGTGACTGTCAAGACCCCTATGCTGCCTTTAATCTCCCACGAGACATCCTCTGAGATTGTCCCTGTATCCCTGTAATCTCCAGTAAGACATCTTCTTATATTACCCTTGCGAGTAAACTCCCTTAGGGCCACCATGGATGAAGATCCTACAATAGCAGGACATCTGCTGAGCATGCTAAATTGGAGCTGCTGTATAATGACTGAGAAAAAGGTACTCTGGGGAAAGTAGCCTTGGTCTATTAAAACATTCTTGTGAAGGGAATTTTTGCTAAATAAAGAACTTACTATGCCTTTTAAATTTCCCATCAAAAGTCATTGTGGGGATTGGTACTTGCTTGCCTGTTTGAGTATTTCTTCTCTTTATATAAAAATTGCTGTCATTACTATAACTGTGTGTCAGTACCCCGTGGAACCCGATGAAGTCATATTGCAAAGAAATTCTAGGTCTGCTAGTCTGTCCCACCCATTGTTCCTGGGTTTGGCAAACCAGCAGAGCCTTGTGCGTTATATGCTAGCAGTAATAAATATTCTTGTAACCGCAAAAGGATTATGATTGAATTATGTCTTAATAAATCTGTATTTATTTTCGATTCCAAAAACAAACAGGCATGTTAATTGACTCTTGTATCAAATTGAATCAAGTGTGTGTGACTGTGATTAGATTGTAAGCTCCAGTGGGACCAGTGTGAATGATGTCTTTGAAAAGCACCACATATTATGTTGGCGCTACATAACTAAATGATGATAAATGTGTCTGCTTTACATTTAAAACCAAAATCAAACACACCAATAGCATACAAGTTTCTTAACCAAATATTCGTTTTTGTGCTTTAAAAATGTCATTGCACAAAATGCTGGCTTGTAATGATGGCTAACAAAATAGTTCACCCTTTTAGGAAATGGTTTTCATTCCACTTCCCCAAATCATCCTGGAAAGAAGTCGCTTTTGATAAAGGAAGCTGCTGAGTTGTAACTTGGACTTACTCCCGTTAACGTCTGCTGCACAGTTTAGAATGTCAAGGAGGGAATTAACCACAGTTGTACCATTTTTCACCTAGAAAAGAGCTAAAAAGTCTCATCACGCTCAGATATGGGATTTACAGCATAGTTTTTCAACCTCCAGTGGCTAATTATTTCGAGCAGTCCTGCAGTGCACCTTGGGCAATGCTTTATGAAGTTAGCTCCATGTGGTTGAGCACACGTTATTCCATTGGCTGCTGGCTGTCACACTGGAGACAACTGGCTGCTATTTCAAGGAACATTTTTTAAATAGAAGTGGATGATTTTTCAAGTCATTATTAGCAGAAATGTCAAAAAGAAAGGCAGAGCTGGTTATCCTACTGAGAGGAGCAACTGAGGTGGAAAATGCATGCCACAGCCAATGAGCTGAGAGGTGCTGTGAGTTTACTGTCAGACAGAGCATTCTTTTGCTTCAGGAGCTGAATCCTGGAAGTCCGACATTGCCCTTTTTAATGAGAAGGCCTTTTCTGACATTCTCTGATGTATTCAATAATAAACAACCGAGTCACTTTTCAGTGGCAGATATTATCTTGTGATCTAAAAGCACTCAAATAAGTATAGTCTGTCAAAGGCACTGGGATTTGTCTATATCCTATCATCAAAGAGAAAATTCATTCCCTATTGTAGTGAATTAATGGCTACCTTTGAGAATCCCCCCTTGCGTTTTTTTTAACAAGGAAAGAAGCATCAATGCATTTGGTGGTAACATTTCATTTATAGCCATTCCTTTTAATAAGGATCAGTTGAGGTTTGCAGATGCTATTATTCAAGTCTAATTTAAAGTGACATCCTGAATGCAGCACATTTCAAAAGCATAATTATATTACACACCCTTAACTGTCTGTGGGGCTGCATGGGTTATAGGGATATTATTAAGTAAAGGAACACAGTCTTTCAAATGAACATCAAGGGGCAGATTTATCAAAGGTCAAGGTGAATTTTCATTTTTTGTGTACTTCGACTAGGAGTAGTCCAAATTCGATTCGAATTGGAAAAAAATTAATACATTTGAATATCGAAATACTGTATATCATGTACTGTCTTTTTAAAAATTCGACGTCGACCTATGGGGACCTCCTAAAACCTATTTGGAGTCAATTGGTGGACTTTCAAAAATCAAAGTTTTTTTATAGTAAAACTTCGAATCAAATTCGATCAAATGTGATATTCCTTCGATTCGAACAATTCGAATTCGGGCAAATACGGATCTATTCGATCAAAACTGACCATTTTGACCCAAAAAAACTTTGACTTAATTTCGGTTGGTCTTTTTGAATTCGAATTTTGAAGTTTTTTCAATTAGAAATTTGACCCTTGATAAATACTGTATGTCCCCAAGTGTATTAAAAACTGTGCAACATATTTATTAAAGCAGCGCCTCTTAACATTTTCTTACTAACCACTGTGCCCAATGAGGCATCCATATAGAGTCTGATTCCACTGGATAGCACTTAGAAAGGTGGTTCACTGTTATCCAGAATGCTTGGGATAGTCTACTAGAAAATCATGTAAACATTAAATAAACACAATAGGCTGGTTTTGCCTCCAATAAGGATTAATTATATCTTAGTTTGGATTAAGTACAGGTATGGATCCGTTATTCAGAAACCCGTTATCCAGAAAACTCCAAATTATGGAAAGTCTGACTCCCATAGACTCATTATAATTGTAATAACAAAACAGTATCTTGTACTTGATCCCAACTAAGATGTAATTAATCCTTATTGGACGCACAACCAGCTTTTTGGGTTTATTTAATGCTTACATGATTTTCTAGTAGACTTATGGTATGAAGATCCATATTATGGAAAGATCTGTTATCTGGAAAGCCCCAGGTCCCCGGCATTCTTGATAACAGGTCCCATACCTGTACAAGGTACTGTTTTATTATAACAGAGAAAAAGGGAATCATTTTTAAAAAATATGGTTTATTTGGATAAAATTGAGTCTATTTCTATAATTTGGAGCTTTCTGGATAATGAGTTTCCAGATAACGGTTCCCATACCTGTAGTATAATATAGAGAATGATATTCTGAGATAGTCTGCAGTTGGCTTAATTTTTTTAATTATTTGTGTTTTTTGAGTTATTTAGCTGTTCAGCAAGTCTCCAGTCCAGAATTTCTAAAGCTATCTCGTTGCTAGTGTCCAAATTACCCTGATTAAGATGAATAATGAAAAGTAGCAATAAAAATACAGGTATGGGACCTGTTATCCAGAATGCTTGGGACCTGGGACTACCTTAAAGGTTGGGTCAGCTTTCAGTTAACTTTTAATATGTTATAGAATAGCCAATTCTATGCAACTTTTCAATTGGTCTTCATTATTTACCTTTTATAGTTTTTAAACTATTTGCCTTTTACTTCTGACTCTTGCCAAATGGAGGGGGGGGGGGTCACAAATCACTTTAAATATTTGACTTATTTGATTAAAATGGAGTCTATGGGAGATGACCTCCCTGTAATTTGGAACTTTCTCGCTAACAAGTTTCTGAGTAATGGATATCATACCTGTAGAATTGTCGCTTTACAGGGCATTTGTTTTATAGATGTCAGGGTCAGTGACCCCCATTTAAAAGCCAGAAAGAGTCAGAAGAAGATAAATAATTCAAAAACTGAAAAAAGAAAAAATGTTAGCCATGCTATAGCATGCAAAAAATTAACTTGAAGGTGAACCACCCTGTTAAATAGGCCCCTGTGTGGAAAACTTAAACTGAAAAACGTTTAAATGGGGAATTAGTTACTACCTATATTTTTCTAAAGAAAAAGTAATAATAATATTGAACCTGGGCTGCCTGCCCCTGACCAATCAGCTTTTATCTATACCCTGCTGGCTTCTCCTTACTTTACAGTTCATTCTTCAGGTGAGCATGTGTTATTTCTCCAGTACATGTGGCCATAGACGCTCCAATAATATCGTACAAATTTTATTTTGTACGATATTCGGTGCATGTATAGTGTGAGATGAGCTGACTGATAGCAGAAGGCTTGGATATTGGTTGGCTCGTCAATCGGACTGGCGGGCAAATTTTGATTGGGCGCCTTTGTAGGCACTTTAATATTGGATCGTTGCTTTTAAAACACATTTGCCTTAAGGATTAAACAACGATTGGGAAGTTTCTTGTTTTTTTCTAAACCTGCTGTCTAACCTGCTGTTAATGTATTAATGTATCAATGATGTTAGATCACAATATCACTTGTTTTGGAAAATAGGATTTATGACATATGTGCTTTTCCTTTAAATAACTAGTTGTTTTTAATTGATGTTGCTATATAAGGCATAGAATGGGTATAGACTTCACCTTTGATGAAGTGCCAGAACGAGACATGAAACGTGTCAGGTGACTACTTATGTCATGACACATGGTGTGTTTAAAGGTAGAACTACATAGGCGATTTAGGTCTGATCGGACGCCACGCGACAAAACGCTGGCTTCAAGTCGGATGCAACGAAGATAAGATTAGTTGTAGGAATTTCTGATGTAGTCGTAGCGTGCACCCAACACGACACAACGGATGTCTGACAGTGGTCTCATGTCGGATGCAAGCTGCGACTTCATCCAACATTTCTATTTCTTACCTTATTTCCAGCGCATTCGACTTGACGCCAGCGTTTCGTCGCGTAGCGTCGGATTGGACCTAAATCGCCCATGTAGTTCTACCCTAAAAGATGATGCCCGTTTGCTGCTTTAAAAGCTGTTTTTTACTGATACAGAGATGCTGTCTTGGTTGAAAGTATGTTCAGAAGGCATTCAAACACGTGAATTTTTCTATTGCAAAATTGTCAGATACCGGTAGAATTCTATTGTTTCTACCTGTATATCTGATGATTCAGCTCTACACGTGTATTAAAAATAAACAATCTTTCTTGGAAAGATCTTTTCCAGGAAAGATCATAATTATTTCATCTATGGCCACCTTAAGCTTGACAGCTAGACCCCCAATGACATTACATCACTTCCATGTGGTCACTGTGACTGTGCCCCACCTTCATTTTAGGGGTTCTCATTCCATTGAAAAATTACATTTAAATGTTTCTGTAGGCAGACAAAGTAAAACAGAAAAATGAATTTTTACAGCATATGTAGAATGTCAAAACACATATGTATTAATGCAAATATGCTTTAATGGGAAATACTTGAAATATACCTATTAATGAGACGTCCTCTGTATAATACTTTTGCTTTTTATTATGTTTAATATATCTGTGCCTTTTTCAGTCTATGTAAGTCTTGCATTTCTCTGCATGTGTATATATTTCTGCCTTTTTTCTCTTTCTGCTTTGTTCTCTCTTCTCAAGATTTGTGTGCAAATTAATTTGCACAGTTGGAACAAGCCTAATTTGGGTGCACTTGCTAATTTGTCAAATAGAATCCTGTGTCTGCAGTGTTTACCCTGCATGACATTCAACTTGGCAGGGGCAATGTCAAATTCTCTTTGAGACCTTGTCAACATGTCCCTTATTCCTGACAGAATAACCCAAGAATGGAACAGCAGTTCTATGGTAATGTGATCTGAATTATTGATTTTCTTTTGAGACTGGGATCTTATTCCTCAGGACATAAGATTAAGATGGTCAACTCATTCCCTCCATGTAAATGTCCAGCTGTTTGACAATTTCCAGACAAAGAACTGGTAGTTTCATATTGGCATATTGTGTAGCTTCCATATTGCACATAAAAAGCCCCTTTACTAATATTGGGTGCAAGAGCAATGTATACTCTTTAGCACCCAATGTACATACTATTTGTGCCTGGTCCTGGGGTAAAGCTATTGTGCCCTGTTGCACATTTGATAGCATAGCTACTGCAAGGCATTTCTGTGTGCAAAGAATTCTGTTCTTGAAACCTGTTGTACCCAGTAATGTCATAAAGTAAAAATATATTTTTTTTACATTTGTGTCTGTTCATCCAGCACCTACAAATAAATAATTTATTGGCAACCAATGTCCTATTTTTATTTTTAGGCCAAATTAACATAGCAACCATGCATTGAACAAGGAACTGGAATATGAATAGGAAAGGGTCTGAATAGATAGATGAGTATTAGAAAGTAGCAATAACAATACATTTGTAGTCTTACAGAGCATTTGTTTTTTTGATGGGGTCAATAACCTAAGCTAGAAAGAGACAGAAGAAGGAAAATAATTAAAAAACTATAACAATTAAATAATGAAGACCGATTGCACTCTCAGAATTGGCCACTCTACAAAATACTAACCACCTGAACCACCCCTTTAAAAGCAACAGAAAGAGTTTTCACTGCTTTACTTTTTACATTGGCTATTCTTACCCCCAATTTTCGCCTCCTACCCGAAATTCGTTAACTTATTTACTGAACTGATCTATCCTGGGCATTGCAATTACTATGTAAAATCTATTTTTAATTCCCACGATTGACTGTAATATCCAACTTTCACAATCAATTAGAAGAAAACCTTTTGAAATTAATTAGAAAATATGGCTTGTTTTTGTGTTTGGCCCAGTCCCCAGTAGCTATTACTCAGTGGATCTGTTGGCAAGCTATGTCAGCCACTGTGCAGTGTGATTAGGGTTGCCACCTGTCTGGTTTTGACCCGAACAATCCAGTAATTTGAAGGGCTGTCCGGGTCAAAACTTCCTGCCAGGTTTTCCAAATTAGGAAAACCAGGCAGGATTCCCCATGATTGACACGGCGATTGGACAATTGATGAACACTGTGTCATAGCCATGCCCCTGACATCACAGCCCACCCCATCGCATCAAGGCCCTACCCTAAGGGCAGGACTCCACAGACGATTCCGCCGTGATCCGACGAGCTGCACAAAACCACAGGCGTCACATTGGATGCGACGGACATAAGGTAAGTAATGCTGTTGTCAGATCGTGTGAGCATGCAGCTTCTGCATCCGACAGTCGTGTCACGTTGCATCAACTATGTGACACGATCCGACAATAGAATTACTTACCTTATTTCCGTCGCATCTGACATGACGCCTGTGTTTTTGCGCATTGCGTTGGATCGCGGCGGAATCATCCGTGGAGTCCCGCCCTTGGTGTGATCATGCACATTTAGTGCATCAGAAAAGATAAGGGCAAGACTTCTATGACAAAATAGGAACTAGGAAGTGCAAAGGAAATTGTTTCCTCCATGAGACTGTAAAACAGTTTTTGGATGTGATAGACACATCTGATTTTCAGGTAAAGGTTTCTATATTGCTAACAGTGTCTGGGTAACACTTGTATATCTCTATGTAAGGATGAAAGGGTCTTTAGATTTTTTTGTCTAACAATTAGTGCCAATATATACAACATAGTCAGGTGGGTGTAAAATTAAGAATAAATACATGAATTCAAATTTGGTGGGCCATTCTGTCTTACAACGATTTGCTAGAAACATTCAGTCAGTCCAAGTACATTTAGGAGGTTATTTACTAAACTTCAATTTTTTCTGGAAAAAAGGAATTTTTCAAAATTTTTTATCCATCGAAGCTGCAAAAAGTCAGAATCTTAAATATGCCATCTCAAACCTGCCAAAGTCCTATAGAAGTCAATGACAGAAATCCCTTTTACAATTTAAAAATATCATGATCTGCACTGGGTTTCGTCTGATAATCTGAAAAATTCAGGTTTTGGGGCAATAACCCAAAAAAAATCGAGTGATCTGGGGATCAAATCTGAAAAATTAGTATGATTCTGTTTTTCACTCGATTTTATCCCGTTTTTTCCTGACCTGACTTTTTTCAAGTTATTTTATTGATAAATAAGATGAAATCGTGGATGGGAGTTTCATTGAGCTTGGTTTAACAGAAATATGAGATAAATTTGAGTTTTTGTAAATAGCCCCATTAAAGTGATCCAAACAGCTACAAAAACACTACTATTTAAATGCTTATGGAAAATAACTGCTCACAATAATAGTTCTAGCTACAGTTCTAACATTAATAAATCGCTATGTGGCCAATTTATTAAAATTCGGATTTCTTTTTTCCACAAATTTGAGATATAGTCAGTGTAAAAACCAGAAAAACTCTAATACATAACATGGCAAGTAAAAGCAGGTCCCATAGAAGTCAATGGGAGCTGTGCTGGACCTTTTTTTTAACCATTCAGACTGTTAGAAGTTTTTGTTTTTTTTTTCTCAAATTCAAAAAAACATTTTTAGAAGTTAGAGAAATTCTATTCTTTTTTCATATTGCTCAGTGTTTTTTTTTTTTTTACATTTGTGCTTTTTTATATTTGGATCTTTTAATAACTATCATGGCATTTGTGGTTTTAGAGAAATATAGTTTCATTGCGGTTTCAAAAAGCTCTAATACAACTAAAATTAGTTGCTTTTGCATCTATACCTTCTCAGTGATGTATACACATTAATATTAAGAGATATGTTTCCCAGCTAATAACAGCTCTGTAACAATTTATACTGATGCTGTACTTGGCAACCTCAAGCACAGTCCCCTTCCACTGGCCACAATAAACTTAGAACTGCCCATTGGTGGCCATGATTCGACCATCACAAAACCTGTACTGTGGCTACAAAGAGGGACAGATAGAACCACCTATAACCTGGACCAGTTTATCATAAAACGTTTTACTTCCATCTAGTTTCCAGATGCTGTTAATGCTAAACGGTATATTCAAATTTAAAAAAAAAAATAATGGTATAAACAGTTATTTTTAAAAGGAATTTAAGCAAGTTGCTTAATAGATATGTGTTTTGGACAAAATAATGGGGTTTACAAATGCTGACAGCATGTACAGGGAGAAATAGAGCCTGCTGGTTTTTTACAGTTGTAACTTCACAGTGGGTCCCAACATCTCTGCTAAATGAGAGTGCTTGCCATATGGTGCAGAGTTTAAACTTATTATACTTCCACTGTTGCTGTCAATATTAAAAAGCAACCCTGATGTTATAGAAAGTATTAGAAATCTCTGAAAATGCATGATAGAAAAATGGTGAATAAAATAAGGAGGCATAATTGCTAGTGCCATAAATAAATTGAAATGGGATTATAGTTATTTAAGATGACATTTTGAAATATATTATTGTGCCACATATATTTAATGTAAATGCTCAGCTTGTCAAAGGGATTTGATTTACAGCACGGTTGCCCATCTTAGTCTTAGTAGAAAAGGGTTTGAATATATGAGGCAATCTCTCCATTTAAGTCAGTAGTTTCCCAATCATTCTAACTAAATTACCTGACCTTAAAGCTGCCCATAGACGCAAAGATCTGTACGTACGAATCCTCGATTTGTACGATTTTCGGACTGTGTGTGGCGAGTCCCAACATTTTTTGTCCGGCAGAGAACAGTCATTTGGTCAATAGGACAGGTTAAAAGATTTCTGTCGGCTGCCGATAATATCTCTGCATGTATTGCCGATCCTACGATTTTCAGTGGGAGACTAGCTTCTGTCATAACTTTCATACGATTGCTGTTAGGGGCAGAACATCGGCTGGTCAGTTCTTTTACTAATCTATGTGATTGAAATGGTTAGTGGCAGGTCGGGAGATGGGGAAGTCCGATCGTTCGAGGATTTGAACGATCAGATCTTTCCATCTATGGCCAGCTTAAGGGTAATTTAAGTGCAACAAAAGAGTAGGCTAATAGTTGGGCACATGTCTTACTAAAAGGCTTGTAAAGCACCAATTTAAAGTAATACTGACGTGTTCCAGATTGTATGTTAGTATAGCTTGGAAAACCTACGTCTACGTGCTATTAATTTCATGCTGCAAGATGAACTCCCTGCCTCTTTGCACCCCCCATAACAATTTATGTCTGTCCCAACAGTGCTTGCTCCAGCTCTTCTTTAGATTTAACATTGGGCTTGGGGGCACTGGTTACATCTGTCCTGCAGCCTATCAGTTGTCGTGGCTACATTTTGTGGATGAAATCTTGCTTTAGTAGACTAGCTCCCTTGGGGAGTTACATCAAATTGCTTAAAGGTCAAATGTCAATCAATATCATTTAAATTTTACTTACACTTATGGCAAAACAAAAATGACTTTTCTAGATATTAAAATCAAGTTAGTGGATGGGGTTATTCAAATGGAAATATTTAGGCCTATCTCCACTAACTCCCTTTATTGCAGAAAATATGCACCCACGACACCAGATTTGGGGTGTGCCGGTGGGACACTTATTCTGGATGAGGAAGAACGTATTCATTGAGAATGGCATTGAACAGTGGGTTTAAAGATTTAGAAGGGAGATTATTGGAGAGGAAATGCCATAAAAATTGACCAGAGAGGCTTATAAAAGGAAGAAAGTCACAAGCAGAGAATATCTCCTATATGGCAGAAGCAGAAAAAAGAGTTGGTGGGTTTATTGATACTATATACTGTATTAACCAGTGGCATACTTTTATGACCATTCTAAAAAACCATTGCAATATTCTAAATACTAGTGATAATTTACAAATGTTGGTCAGTACAGAACCTTCAATATAATACAAATGGGCCCTCAATCTAAGTAATCATTTGTTAAGGAGTGAATTTCCTAGGAGTGTCTTCAGAACATGGCTGGATAATTGTAAAATGAAGGGATCATATCCACATGGTAATTGTGAAACTTGTAGTGCAATGTTGAGAGCCAAAGATGTGTCATGATTATCGAGGTACAAGGAATGTTACTCATGAATTTATTAATTGTAATGTAAGGGGGGTTGTGTATGGATTGTGTTCTTGCTCTGAAATATACATTGGTAAAACAATCTGTAAAATTGAAGATAGAATTCTTAAACATGAAAGTACTATTATTTATAAAGATGATAGATGTTCCACCTTCTAGACTAATTTGGAATGTGCAGGAAGGTAACCTGGTGGGATTACAGCCTTGGGGAATTGAGCAACTTAAATACCCTACCAAGGATGGTGACTGGGATAAAATGATTTACAGAGAGAAACTAGATTACTATTATGAGATTTTGCCACCCACATGGTATGAAGGAAGATATTTCATGTAAATAGTTTTTTATTATATGATCCATACTGATGTGATCTTTGAAAAATATTCCTACTATGTTTAAGCTTGCAGTGATGTATTTAATATTATTGATTCAGTAGCATGTGTTTATTTCTTTAAAACAGCTAAGCATTATGGTAGTTTGGGATCCATTATCTGGAAGCCCATTATCTAGAAAGCTCAGAATTACAGTAAGGCCATCTCCAATAGACTAAATGTTATCTAAATAATTAACATTTTTAAAATGTGTTTTCTCTATAATAAAACAGTAACTTATAATCAAACTGAGATATAATTAATCCTTGCTGGAAGCAAAACCAGACTTTTGGGTTTATTTAATGTTTACATGACATCAGGTGTGAAGATCAAAATTACGGAAAGATACATTATCCAGAAAACCCCAGGTCCTGAGCATTCTGGATAACAGGTCACATACATATGTCATCATATATCAGGCGGAAAAGAGAGTTGTGTGTTGATAATCCCAATGAAACTTGTTAGCAAATAGTATTGTGACTTTGTTTTAACTATTGTGCCCACTATTTTGCGGCAAAAAGGACACCTATAGACTCCAATGGGTGAAAAAAATGTTGCACGTCAAAAAAAAATCATTGAGTCGCCATTAGACTTCAATGCATTTCGGTAAATTTTCCCTATTTCGCTAATTTTTTGTGAAGTGAAACAAGTAAAAATTGCCCATCACTACCCACAACATTTACTATACATGCACATTCAGGCCCGGATTTGCGGCAAGGTCACATAGGCCTGGGCCTAGGGCGGCATAAATTAAGGGGCGGCATGCCACCCAGCCGCATAAGCAATTCTCTTGCTGGAGCTCTAGCGCTGAATGGCTAGTGCTCCAGCATGAAGCCGACAGGATGTGCATGAGCGATATCTTTCGCGAGGGAGGGGTCGTCGGAGGACGTCAGCCTTCAGGCACCATCAGGGCAAATTCGGCCCTGTGCACATTTAGGCAATGGACTTTTGGTGAATGGCAATGTAGTTGTGATATGTAATTACATATGATTAATCAGGCGCTGGAGTTTGGTGAACAGTAATTTAGTTGTGTTGAGCATGTAGAATACCCACATGTGATACATGAGGATGTTTGCCCTATAACATACGTTTATGGTGCTTGTGTTGAGGAGGAGTGAGGGAATGAGTATTATAGATGTCATGGATGATTACATACATAGGCCTAGCCCCTATGTTTAGCACCATTTGGACCCTCAGCTCCTTATTATTATCCAGTGCACTGCAGTGCCCCAGTTATACATATTTAACAACAGAATTTTTCAAGTGGCTGTATTAAAGTTTTTGTTTATATTAAGTTGATAAACAATTGGTTGGTCATGGCATGATGTAACTATGTACCGTATATACTCGAGTATAAGCCGACCCGAGTATAAGCTGAGGTACCTAATTTTACCTACAAAAACTGGGAAAACTTATTTACTCTAGTATAAGCCTAGACACAACTACAGCCCTGTCTCCCAGCAGCGCACATTCTGCCAAAGCGACCCCCCAGCGATCAACCGGACTTCTTTGCAAAGTTGATGGTGACAGAGAATTGCCAAACGGATTACTGTGTGCATTGTCCCACTGTCCCACTACCATGTGCAGAGGGTGCTGTGTGATATTGCCATCACTGTTAATCTTTAGTATAACCAACAGAGGGCGCTGTGTAATATTGCAGTCACTGTTATTCTTTAATATAACCAACAGAGGGCGCTGTGTGATATTGCAGTCACTGTTATTCTTTCATATAACCAACAGATGGCGCTGTGTGATATTGCAGTCACTGTTATTCTTTCATATAACCAACAGATGGCGCTGTGTGATATTGCAGTCACTGTTATTCTTTCATATAACCAACAGAGGGCGCACTGTTATTCTTTCATATAACCAACAGAGGGCATTGTGGGATATTGCAGTCTCTCCCCAAGTGAACTGTTGGTATAGGAATGATTAAAAGTGACTGCAATCTCAGCCTGTCGGGTACCGCTGACCCCGCATATAAGCCGAGGTAGACTTTTTCAGCACATTTTGGATGCTGAGTATAAGAATGATTAAAAGTGACTGCAATCTCAGCTACTGCCCGCTGACCCGAGTATAAGCCGAGGTAGACTTTTTCAGCACATTTTGGATGCTGAAAAACTTGGCTTAAACTCGAGTATATGCGGTACTATAATTAGTGATGAGCAAATCTGTCCCGTGAACGCATTGAAGTCAATAGTCAACATTTTTTTACATGCAACAATTGTTTTTTGTCTTGGCAACTTTTTTGTCTCAGTGACTTTTTTATCCAAATGAATTAAAGTAGAACTAAACCCCCCCCGACAAAAGTCCCCATCCACAGCCATCAAATGAACAGTTGAAGATTGCATTACCGTCAACTGCACATGCGCCAGCAAGCTCCGTGTTGTGAAATTATCAGAAAAGAACAAGAAGTTTCAGAAGATGGAGCCTTCTAGCTCAGATTGTAGAGGTCAGCTTTGCTGTGAGAGGCACTGTTTATTAAAATAGACTCTGCAGGAGGGAGCAGAGAGGGGGTTCATTTAATGGTTCTCCTTTAAAGTAATTTTTTTGTCTCCGCAACTTTTTAGTCCAAATGCATTAAAGTCAAGGGGCATTTTTTCTCATGGCCACTTTTTGGTATCTGCAACAATTTTGTCTTCACAACTTTTGTGTTGCTGTGACATTTTTGCCACAGTTAATCCATGCCTGGAGAAAAAATTCGCTCATCGCTAACTATAATTATATTGAGGTTTGCATTAACATATTCACACTGTTTGATGTGCTAATGTAATAATGCCAGCTAGTGATATTAAGTGAGAAAGGGATGCTACTCAAAGGGTAAATTGCACTTTTACATGTACACTTGTTTTTGGATTGTGTATACAGAAATGGAGAATTTTGCTGAATGAATTAGCACTTACCGTATATACTCGTGTATAAGTCGACCCGTGTATAAGCCGAGGTACCTAATTTTACCTACAAAAACTGGGAAAACTTATTGACTCGCGTATAAGCCTAGACACAACTACAGCCCTGTCTCCCAGCAGCGCACATTCTGCCAAAGCGACCCCCCCAGCGATCAACCGGACTTCTTTGCAAAGCTGATGGTGACAGAGAATTGCCAAACGGATTACTGTGTGCATTGTCCCACTGTCCCACTACCATGTGCAGAGGGTGCTGTTTGATATTGCCATCACTGTTAATCTTTTGTATAACCAACAGAGGGCGCTGTGTGATATTGCAGTCACTGTTATTCTTTCATATAACCAACAGAGGGTGCTGTGTGATATTGCAGTCACTGTTATTCTTTCATACAACCAACAGATGGCGCTGTGTGATATTGCAGTCACTGTTAATCTTTCATATAACCAACAGAGGGCGCTGTGTGATATTGCAGTCCCGGTTATTCTTTTATACAACCAACAGATGGCACTGTGTGATATTGCAGTCCCTGTTATTCTTTCATACAACCAACAGATGGCACTGTGTGATATTGCAGTCCCTGTTATTCTTTCATACAACCAACAGATGGTGCTGTGTGATATTGCAGTCTCTGTTATTCTTTCATACAACCAACAGATGGCACTGTGTGATATTGCAGTCCCTGTTATTCTTTCATACAACCAACAGATGGCGCTGTGTGATATTGCAGTCACTGTTAATCTTTCATATAACCAACAGAGAGCATCGTGGGATATTGCAGTCTCTCCCCAAGTGAACTGTTGGTATAGGAATGATTAAAAGTGACTGCAATCTCAGCCGGTTGGGTACCGCTGACCCGCATATAAGCCGAGGTAGACTTTTTCAGCACATTTTGGATGCTGAAAAACTCGGCTTATACTTTATTGTCAATATACTTGTTATGTGTATTGAAATTTTGTTCCACCTAAGCTCCCCCATGGTGCAAATATAAAAACAACGTATCATTCAAAAGAAAGAATAAACAATTAGTAATATTTAGTAATATTTCAAAATTGGAATTACAATGTTTGAATTTTTTGTTTACTCCAAATGTATGACCACTTTTTTCCATTATAAGTTTCCTTCCAGGGAACTATAAATCCATTTCTTAGTACCACCCTTATTCCTTTCAACTGTAATGTATACTCAATATATCCTAAGTGAAATGTGCCTTGTGCTATTTTTGGAGTGGCCAGTGTTCTTCCTAGTGTTTTTCATATGTGTATAGCCTCAGTTGTTGTCCTGCTTCAACATCACTCCTAAGACAAAGGGGCAGATTTACTAAAGGCTGAAGTGACGCAAAAATTCGCCAGAAATCCAATCTGCAGAGACATCGACATCGTGTGGCCTAAAGATTTGCTTTATATAATTTAATATCAAGTAAAAGGTTAAAATATACATATATAACCTTCTGCTTTTTCACTCTTACATTGTTGATGTGCCTCTGAGATTATAGTGTCATGTATTTGAGGCTGAGACATTAAATATTTAGTTCTTTCTTTAAAACATAGTAGGTCATTTGCAAATCCCCTGGATGCAAAATCGGCCTGCTAGACACTAGGGATGTAGCGAACATCGGGAAAAAAGTTCGCGAACATATTCGCGAACTTGCGTCAAAAATGCGAACGGTTCGCGAACGTCGCGAACCCCATAGACTTCAATGGGAAGGCGAATTTTAAAAGCTAGAAAAGACATTTCTGGCCAGAAAAATGATTTTAAAGTTGTTTAAAGGGTGCAACGACCTGGACAGTGCCATGCCAGAGGGGGATCAAGGGCAAAAATGTTTCTAAAAAATCCATTGTTGACACAGCGCTGCGTTTTGTGCTGTAAAGGGCAGAAATCACACTACATTTCTAAACCTGTGTAATAAAATGCTTTAAAACGTCCGGCGTCTACATGCCAATCAAGTCGTGTAAAGGTTACAGCCTGTTCACACGCAAAGACGAAACGCGGTGCTTACTGCAACGCAAAAAGACGCAAAGAGCTTTAATGAATGATACCGTCAAGTGAGCAAATAATAGTTTTTAATTACTAGTTGAGCTTGTCACCTCCAGGATGTTCGTCCTGTTGGTGGAAATATTTCTGTAGTGGTGTGTTTAGCAGTCACCGTGCTTGTGCGCACGTGCACGGTCAGGCAGAGGTAATTCAATGTACAGTGAAGTGAACCAAAAAACACTGATTCTGCAGTGTGGGCCCAGTTTTGGTCTACTTTATTGATCACCTGCGGTGACCATAAAAGATGCGATTTTGCCACTGTCTTTGCTGCCTGAAAAACGTCACTCGGGTGGTGTTTCTAGAGACGGTATTATTATTGATATTTAGACAGAATGTGAACAAGCTCACACAGCTAGATGGTTGTTGTTTGAAAATAAAGAACACACTGAGCAAATAATGCCTACAAGGTTAACGTATACACTACTACAGCAGTGGATACGGAATATATTATTGCTGCCTGAAAAACGTCACTCGGGTGGTGTTTCTAGAGACGGTATTATTATTGATATTTAGACAGAATGTGAACAAGCTCACACAGCTAGATGGTTGTTGTTTGAAAATGAAGAACACACTGAGCAAATAATGCCTACAAGGTTAACGTATACACTACTACAGCAGTGGATACGGAATATATTATTGCTGCCTGAAAAACGTCACTCGGGTGGTGTTTCTAGAGACGGTATTATTATTGATATTTAGACAGAATGTGAACAAGCTCATACAGCTAGATGGTTGTTGTTTGAAAATGAAGGACACACTGAGCAAATAATGCCTACAAGGTTAACGTATACACTACTACAGCAGTGGATACGGAATATATTATTGCTGCCTGAAAAACGTCACTCGGGTGGTGTTTCTAGAGACGGTATTATTATTGAAATTTAGACAGAATGTGAACAAGCTCACACAGCTAGATGGTTGTTGTTTGAAAATGAAGGACACACTGAGCAAATAATGCCTACAAGGTTAACGTATACACTACTACAGCAGTGGATACGGAATATATTATTGCTGCCTGAAAAACGTCACTCGGGTGGTGTTTCTAGAGACGGTATTATTATTGATATTTAGACAGAATGTGAACAAGCTCACACAGCTAGATGGTTGTTGTTTGAAAATGAAGGACACACTGAGCAAATAATGCCTACAAGTGCACTACTATTGGTGCACTACTATGAAGAACAGCAACAGCACTGTACACGTTAAAGAACAGTAAGATAAGAAAAAAAAAATATATGTATATTAAAAAAAATATTTTTCTCGGGTTGGTGCTGCTGAACTACTAGGAGCAGCACAGTAGCACACCAGTCCCACTCCCCAACACTGCTAGACTAATAGCACTGGGCTTATAGTAGCAACTAGCAAAGTAAAAAAACAAAAAAGAAAATAAAAGCAGTCCTTACAAGGACTATTGGGTTATTACAGCAGTCAGCAGATGAGATCAGAAGAGATCAGTGCCCACAGCAGGCAGCTACATACAGAGCACTGCAGTAGAAGGTAGATTACTAGCCAGCAAAGCTACCCTAAAATGTCCCTCAAATCCCTGCAGACTTCTGTCCCTCCAATACAGAGCAGTATCAAGTAGATTACTAGCCAGCAAACTTACTATCAACTGTCCCTCAAAGAAATCAGTGAAATCAGTAACAGCTCTCTCCCTACACTAGCTCTTGCAAGCACACACAGGCAGAATGAAAAAACGCTGCAGGGCTTCAGTTTATATATGGAAGGGGAGTGGTCCAGGGGGTGTGGGGGTGGTCCAGGAGGGAGAGCTTCCTGATTGGCTGCCATGTATCTGCTGGTCTGGGGTGAGAGGTCAAAAAAAAGCGCCAGGTAAGGCGAACCCAAAATGGCGAACGTCGCGCGACGTTCGCGAACTTGCGTCGGACGCGAACAGCCGATGTTCGCGCGAATAAGTTCGCCGGCGAACAGTCCGCGACATCCCTACTAGACACAGGTAGCACTAAATTCATCTAAAAGTCTTTGCGCTTCAAATGTTTTAGAAGGTTGCAGTGAAGCATGAGGTATGTTTTTTTCTAATGGTAATCTAGCAACTATTGCTGCAACAGTATGGGGCACATTTACTAAGCTCGAGTGAAGGATTCGAATGAAAAAAAATTCAAATTTTGAAGTATTTTTTTTGGGTGTTTCGACCATCAAATAGGGCACTACAACCTTCGACTTTGATTTGAACTAAAAATCATTCGACTATTCGACCATTCGATAGTCGAAGTACTGTCTCTTTAAAAAATACTTTGACTACATACTTCGGCAGTTTAAACCTACCGAGGTTCAATGTTAACCTATGGAGACCTTCCCGCAGCACTTTTCTAACGTTTTTTTGATCGAGGTAAAAATCATTCGATCGATCGCAGGGCAAACAAGTTAGATAGAATTTATCTTAGTTAGCAAAATATCTAGTGAGTTTATTGCAAATTGGGTACAGAAGTACAGGAATCAAGCATACATTCAGCATAATCATAAGGAGATGATATGCAGAACTGTCTCAACCTTTATGTGAAGATGTTAAATAATAAATAACACAAATAGCGGTTTATTCACCATCTCTGTAATCATATTTACTATTGTAATCATGTCTCTACTGGGAGCCAAGTGATGCATGTTTCCATCAAGATCTCTCCCATGATCCCAGTGTGATAAATGTGGCACCATGTGGCTTGTGGTCATGCTTTGCATATGTTTTACCATGTATCACTACAATTGTGCCTGACGTTGCTCTCTACAGCAATCTTAATGGGACACATTAATTTCAGTTGATGAAATAAATATGCAGCCTTCACTGCTGGTAATCCCCTGCATATGCAAAAAAAATCATGAAAAAATATAATAAATTGCAATAAACAAACAAATGATAGCAATCTGTAGATTTCCTTTTCTTGTGAAACAGTTATCATTTAGACTTTTAGAAGCATGAAAAACTGATCAAACAGCAGACATGCCAACATCTGACTTGAACCTAAAAATGAAATAGCCTCATCTTTGGCAAGCCGAGGTGAGGGTCTGTCATTGCATTTTACAGTTAACAAAATTCAATCTTGGAACAGCAGGAGGGGGAAGGCATTGCTCTCAGACAACCAAAAACCTTCCCATCCTCCTGGAAGTTCATTATCGCCTCTCCAAAGCATGACGATGGTGTGAAATGGGTTGGACGCACGGATGCTTCTGTTAACGGCCAAAGCAAAAAAAAAAAAAAAAAGTCGCACATCATTAGGAATGGAATAAACGACACAGAGGCGCAGAGCAGAAATGATTTGATTAGCAATTTCCACTTTTGAAAAGACCTGGAAAAGAACCAAATGACTATAGAGAAGGTGTGATGGAGTTCTTAATTGCTATAACTGCACAGGGAGAAGCGATGATTTGTGACATATAATACTGCACAGTACGCTAATGCTAATAACTGTTAATTAACTGCAGCAATGATATAGTCCAAATGCGCACACACGTTGCCATAATTTCAAGATTAAACGCCACGCTATTAGAAGCAAAACCTGGGTGAGCAGACTGAGAGGCACCTACAATCTTTCTAAGCTTTGTTAACATTATGAACTAAAATGTTCTGAAAGAAAGGTGAAAAAAAAACCCACAAACCAGTTTGGAACAGTCATTGAATGAGTCGTTCCTCAAGAGAACCACTTATTAATTCTGAAAGGCTGCTGCTGCACCAGACCATCTGGCTCTGTTCTAAAGGCTTCAGTGGCTGCTGATGAGCAAAGATTCACATTGGCTCTCCCTCATCTCAGAATCGCCGGTAGCTATGATAAAGTTCCCATAAATTTTTGTTTGCACTTCAGCTGTTAAATCTGATTTTTTTTTGTAAAACAAATTTTCTATGAGCTAGAGAAATGTTATTACATAAATGCCTGGATAATACAGAATTACAAAAGTAATTTGCAGTTATTTAAAGCAATAGTCCTTGTGTATTTTAGCTATAAGGCCATATATCCTCAAGGAATTTTATCTAGTTCTCTTGTGGGTATAGTAGAAGTCTTTGGTATCATTTGGTAAATCTGATTTGAAATTTGCACTGTGCTTGCTTTGAAAAGGTGTCAGCAAATGCCAGTGTGTGAACATCAACAAAGTTCAAGGCATATTAATTTGAGGTGATAGGTAGAGAAGACAGATGCAAGAATGGATTTTAATCATGGACATTCATTGTGCATTAATGGAATGGTAATAAGATAACTGTAAATCATTGTTTTCTGGGCATGATAATGTTAACATTAAACCACCATTACTAGTATACAGAATTTTGTTCATGCTGGTTTGTTGTACCAAGCATTTAACCATGTTAAAGGGCCATATCTAATGGATATATAATGAGATGGTTGCTTTCCCTAGCCTCTGTAAAGCTGTTGCTGATTCATCCTGGAGTTTCAGACTTGCTCATGCCTCCATTATTCTCAGACTGTTTGGCATCAATTCAATTGACTTTTTGTAGTGTTTGTACCAAGGCACTTTTCTTGGTAGTTACTTGCTCTGTTAAGTTTAAGGTTGCATTGTTCAGAGTTCTTTTTTTTTCATATTACATTTCTTCCACTGTAGAAAGGATAACCTTAACAGAATAATGGATGCAGGAACAATAGATGAAAAGAATAATGCAAAACAACAATACGTTAAGATATAGTCAGCTAATAGCCTCAGCCTCAATTCTCATATACTATTATATATATTCGCACACAATTTGTAACATTATAATGTTCAAGTGATATCATTCTTTTTTTCTCAGGCTCCTCTAGCTTTCCAAGGTGCTTCAAATGGAATAAAGCTGGCTGTACCCAGAATAATCAGTTCATCTGACCAAACCAGCAAACATACAGATCTTTGCACAATTTCGATCAGCCAGATGATCATAGATAGTGATGAGAGAGACATGGATTTGCTGTGAGAAAAATTCCCATTGACTCCATAGAATTTTGGCACAAGAAAAAAATAAACATTGACTTTAATACATTTTGCCTATTTTTGGGACATATTCACTCACTCACTAATCATAGACAGAATCCACAGATGTATGTTGTTCCGCCCCCTGCCCAATTGATATCTCGGTTAGCCCCAGCTAGATATTCATAGTGAGGTCATCATATTTGGCCCATACAGTAAAGTACAGTAGAGACTGTTACCAATGCCTAGTCATTTATGAAGCATTTAGGCTTAGTTCAGATGTTATTAAAGAGGCTGTAAATCCAGATAGGACATCCATGAAAAGCTCAAAGCACTCTTTTGATGAATTCTCTACTTTTCTATTTTTTTGTGGTTATCCTAGCCATTAGCAGACTTTGATATTAACACCAGGATTTAAGCTTAGCAACTCCTATACCTGTACAGACAACTGACTATGATGCTGATGTCTACAGTAAACTCCTCTTTGCACAACATGTTCAAGACAGTCAGTCTTGTCCCCGTCCCCCCCAGCATTTGCAGGTCTTTTCTATTAGCAATATATGAATTAGTAAAAATATTTTTTTTTACTGTGAACAGATAGTAGTATCACAGAATATGATTTGTAAATATGAACTGTACATAAACAAAGGCAAAAACAAAAGTTATCAGCCCCTTAAGTGGAATTATTATATATTATATATATATAGTGCATATATCTTAGAGCATCTCATGCATGACAAATGTTGCTGAGTTCCTATCTATAACATTTGTAGCCTGAATTTTTCATTCAAGCAAAGCTGATGTGCCCATTGGTTTGAATGCATCTCGGCTCCAAAAGTTCTTTGTTAGAAAAAAAATTCAGATGATAAGACAAGAAAATATGAATCTTGATCAGCAGGAGAAAAGCATTTTTTGTTATCAACATTTAACAAAAATGTATTTTGTGACTGGTTTTAAATACACTTTAAATGTGGAATAAAGCTGTACAAGTAATAGATCACTTGTCTGATCATTTGTAGTTGTTGTTTATTTAAATAGGCAAGTGTTTACCAATTAAAGTTGCAATTTGAAGGAGTAAAACCACAGACTGGGGCTCATTTATCAACACTGGGCAAATTTGCCCATGGGTTGTTACCTATAGCAACCAATCAGTGATCAGCTTTTTAAAGCCAGCTGCAAGAAGAACAATGAATGCAGCAATCTGATTGGTTGCTATAGGTAACAGCCTATGGGCAAATTTGCCCAGTGTTGATAAAAGAGCCCCAGTGTAACTACGCTACTGTGCAGAAGCAGTACAGAAGCAGTGAAGCAATGTTTTTTTAGTTTGCTGGCCAAACTTAAATTTTTTATTTTTGGTGATTTTAAATTATTTAGCTTTTTTTGTCAGCTGCCCTCCAGTTTTAGCATTCCAGTGGACCCTAGCAACCAGCCAGTGGGTTGACTGACCTACTGGAAGATTAAAATGTCAGGGTCACTTACTCCAAGCAGCATCTCACAAGAAGGAATGAACATATGACTAATATATACAGTATAACACAGTGTATAAAGCTGTGTTATGTTTGTTGAAAAACAAATTAAATATTTTGCAGTTTGTTCATAAATATAACATCTTCTCTTAAACTTTCCAGAATAAAGGGGATTTTACAATATTTTCTGAATAAAGAAGATAATAGTTTTCCACTAAACCTTTGCTCTGTGTACTGTTCTTTGCCTATAGTGCTTATGCAGTATCTGTGTAGTCCACCAGTGTTTCTGCCAATTGTCATCTTCCTGGTCTACACTGGTCTTTAACTGTTACATCCTGTTGCTGCCTAGTCCTTTTTATAAACCTTCAATGTCTTGCTCTTTATCCTGTCCTGTTGCTGCCTTGTCTAGCCTATTCCAAGGCATATACTGGACATGCTGTCTTTTGTGTCATGTTCCCTATCACAGAGGTCCCCAACCTTTTTTACCCATTCAAATGTAAAAAGAGTTTGGGAGCAATACAAGCATAAAAAAGTTCCTTGGGATGCCAAATAAGGGTTGTGTTTGGCTATTTGGTAGCCTCTATGTGGATTGGCAGCCTACATGAGGCTCTGCTTGGCACAATACTTAGTTTTTATGCAATTAAAACTTAATTCGAAGCCTGGAATTCAAAAATTAGCACCTGGTTTGAGGACACTGAGAGCAACATCCAAGGGGTTGGTGAGCAACATGTTGCTCACAAGCTACCGGTTGGGGATCACTGCCCTATCAGATAGTAGAAGACACCCATGTTATCATACATTAATGTTTTAATATTTAAATTTCCAGAAATTAGGTTGTAGTTTGCATGTTACTCAAAAATCCAAAAATCCAAATCCACCATCATTTTCAAACGCACACAAAACCCTTGACCTACTAAGTGGTGACACGTTGCAGAAATGTGGCAAAAAAAAAAACCCACAAACTGATGCTCCAATGTTCACTTTTCCATAGCAGCATTCAAAACAAAGCAGATCAGATTCTAAATGTGCACAAAAGAATTTATGGCTTTGCCACAGATTATGTGTTTAATCTTTTCTGGCAACTTTTTTACATTTCTAAGAGTTATGGGTTTGAAAAGTCACAGCTAAGATTACTTAATGAGTATTTGCCACCCTGGAAGTGAAAGTAGTTCTGATGTGTTTTAGTCAGCTGTTAGCTTTATTGCTTCTCTTCTGTACTAAAAATGACAAGTTGAGCACATTATAGAGAGCTCAGATGTGTTATGTAGATGAAGCCTGCAGCAATATCTGCCTGCTCTCTATTATTTATGATGACTATATAATACAATGGACTGAGATTTAAACCATTGTTATGCAGTTTGTTTTCCAGGGTGCTAAAGTACAGCACATTTTACAGAGAATTGCATCTCTGTTACATATTAATCAAATCTATCTTACATACAGCTCTTATGCTGTAAAATAAAGGCAAGGGAAGATTAAAGCTTTTTCTCTTTTCCTCGGCTGTCAAGAACTGGCAGTAAAATAATAACAAGGGCTTCTAAATAATGTGCGTGTGACAGGCCTTTGCTCAGGATTACAATCTTTTATAGAGGTTAACTACTAAATAAGGTTCCAGTAAGTGATTAGGAACAGGGCTGCGTCTAATACTGTAATGCAAACAACTTCATAATTCTTCCAATGTTCAGTTGCACAAATCCAATGGCTTGCAGCAGAATTAGGTTTCCTTATTGTTTTGTTCTATGTAGACTCTTCCGGGATTTGCTTTAATGTGACTCAGATGCATCCTGCTTTGCAATTATGTCTTTTTGTCCCCAACATGTGTCTGATATCTTTTGCGTGGAGGGAGGCGGTGGGGGGGGGGGTGATCGCTGGATTGATTATGTATGGAGCTTTGCATATTCTGTGGTTTCAGTTTGCTTTCATTATTTTGGCATAGGAATGAGGAAGTTAATTTCCTTTTCAAATTCTCTGTCTGGAATTACTTTAACTTGAAATACTAATATTTAATTTATATTTTTTGGGGGGGTTGAGTTCTTCAACTCTAGCCATATTTTTATTAACATATTTGTTTATTTATTTACTGACCTAAGTTAACATTTATGGACAGGTTTATCAATGGTTGAGTTGATTTTCCCGAAAAATTAAAAAAAAAACCAAAAAACGTCAATTTTTCAACATTTATTATACCACGAAGCTAGAAATAGCTCAAATTCAAAAATACTCCAGCTAAAACCTGTCAAAGTCAATGGCAGAGGTCAGTTGAACCATTTCCACCAAGATGTTAATAGCCTTTATGATGTTTGGGTTTTTTCGGGGGATTTCGTTCGAAAACGCCATTCATTAGAGCATGAAAACATGATTCATTTAAAAATATAAATTAATTTCAGGAAACTAAGTAAGGGAACAGACAAAACCAAAATGAGTCCCAAGACTTGTCACAACCTGGTCCTGTCAAAATAGGTCCTGACATTCCAAATACATAGATATAGTGAAGGGCGAATAAATTCAGCAGGCACAAATTTTCAGCGAATTTCTGCATTTCATCCGCCGGCGAATAAATTTGCGAAAATTCGGCGGTGAAAATGTCTGCCACCTCCAAAAAATTTTGGCACTTGGGAGAATAGTCACACACATAAAAATTGTTGCGCGTCAAAATTATTCGGACATCTACTGACTTTAATGCATTTGGCCAAAATAGGCGCACGTCAAAATTGAAGAGAATAATTTTGACGCCCATTGACTTCAATGTGTTTCGCAAAATTTTTGCCGATGCGAAACGGAACAAATTCACCCATCACTAGACAGAGTCCCAAACACCTAGCCCAAAATATAGTGACTTTCTATGGCATCTTACAGCAGTTTGTCTGGCTTTTGCCAGATTTCACAGATTGTCAGTCCAGGCTATAAGACAGGCTTTACTTATTTACAAAAATAATTATAGCAAGAGATGAAGCAGTGGGAGAACAGACAAGGTGGAAGTAAAATAGTCCTTAATGTGTAATGGATATCTGGCTTGTAAAATTATTATTCTCATAGAAACAGTAACCTGTAGCTTATTACCGTTTAAGAAATAGACCATTTTACTTTATTATTTGATAAAATGATACACCTGTATATTTAGGGGCAGATTTACATAGGGTCAAATATCAAGGGTTAATTAACCCTCGATATTCGACTGACGAATATAAATCCTTCGACTTCCAATATCGAAGTCGAAGGATTTACCGCAATTCCTACGATCGAACGATCGAAGGAAAAATTGTTCGATCGAACGATTCGAAGGATTTTAATCCATCGATCGAAGGATTTTAATCCATCGATCGAAGGATTTTCCTTCGATCAGAAAATTGTTAGGGAGCCTATGGGGACCTTCCCCATAGGCTAACATTGGCCTCGGTAGGTTTTATTTGCTGAAGTAAGGAGTCGAAGTATTTTTTAAAGAGACAGTACTTCGACTATCGAATGGTCGAATAGTCGAACGATTTTTAGTTTGAATCATTCGATTCGAAGTCGAAGTCGTAATCGAAGGTCGAAGTAGCCATATTCAACCATTCGAAATTCGAAGTATTTTTTCTTCTATTCCTTCACTCGAGCTAAGTAAATGGGCCCCTAAATGCATAAATCTTACCCTCATATATTTATTTTGTTAGGTATTTAACTTCAATGTTCAGAACATTTCTCTTAGGCAAAGGATTATCCGAAAATTATATTTTTTCAGAAACATTGCAATTTTATTTACTGTGTTTTAAGTAAATATTTTGCTGCTGCCATTTTTCTTTCCATCTGTTAAGCTAATCTTGCATTGGACAGGGTTAATTACATATTGAGACCCAACAGTATTTGCTAGAGCCTAAAAAATTTATTGCCCACTATTGCCTTTTGCCTTTAAGATTAGGCCTGCTCTGTGTGTACATGAATCACACAATGGATAACGCACAAAATGATAGTTGCTTGTGGAGCAATTAAATGTTATAGGACTGCCAGGACATTACAAATGACCCCTGCGGGGGTTGATCACTGTATGGCTCTAACAGATGCAGCACCTGCTCCCTCTTAACAGGATGAATCAAGTCACACCATGGGTGACTTTGCTCTGTTTTTAATCTCAGCTGGGAGGGTGCCCTGCATTACATTATCTAAATAAACCCTTTTACTTTCATTCAAGTATCCCAAGAGCCCAGCCTTGACATGGCTGAGTTACCAACTAACTAACTGCCCTTCCCCCTTTATTCTTGCAAAGGTATTTATAAAGTTAATACACTTACCAAATAAATAATATCAACCTGCACTGACCTATAAATATTATAAAGCAAGTGCAAGTTTTACAGTAATAGCATCATCTTAAGTGTGTTTTGCCTGTTGATGTTAAAATGTCATGCCTTTTGTAAGGAACTCTTTGTTAGTTCATGAAAACCATATTCATAAGTGCAATGAGAATGCCTGGAGTACTTATTTGACATCCATTGTGGATTATATTATTTGATTTGATACATGGAGTGCACCTTGAGACAGAGTGTAAAGGCTGTTTCTTGGAAACCCTGATCACGTTCATTATAGTTCTTTACAAGAGGTCAATTCTATGGAGAGTTGTAGAAAAAAAAGTCTTAAAGGAAAAAAAGATCTAATGATACATATCAAATTGCACTAATGTCCCATCATTAATGGAGACTATTTTTTTTTTTAAATGGACTGCATTTATTTAACCTTTCAGCAGAGTCTGAAATTGGAATGTGTAACCATCACTGTTAAATGAACTGCAAAGCAAAGTTCATGTCTGTTTCTATCATTGTAGAAATTTTTATGAATTTAACATGAATGTAATCCCTTTATTTTAAAATGGAAAACTAATCCAATATGACTTAGTAAAGCAGATTATGATGATTTGTGGGCCATAATCAACTGAATCAAGGTTCTATAAAGTTCAGCTTTAGTTATAAATAGCCACCCACATGTGTCCCAAACTGTACATTTGTTTTTACTATAAGATTAATGCTATAGAATTATTGTATTATGGTGCTTGTCATCCTTTGTGCCTTTATGCGTTTTCTAGCAACGTTAATTCATCCAAATGCATGATATGCTCCCATGTTCAATAAATCTAGGGGCCCATTTATTAAACCTCACATTTTTTTGAAGGGGAAAACTCGAATTATTATACTGGTTGGCCAACAACTCGGCATTAGTGATATAAACTTAGGCATTAGTGGAGTACCGACTGCATTAAAGTACCAGAGTTGGTTATGGGATGTTGGACTTTTTACCTAGGAAACTGAGCCTGAATCAAGTTGGGTCCTTGCACTAGTTTTAGTTATCAGATATCTCCTTCTGTAGTTTGTAGTTTTATTGTCAGACTGCGATTGGCTGACAAGCTATGTTGCTGTTTTTGGGTAATGGCTATTTAACAACATAGAAAGCAACAGGGGCAATATATGGCATTGTTCAACTTACTAAAATGGGTAAACACCCCAAAGCACTATAGACTTAAGGTAAGACAGAAGAGTTCACATGTATCCTTGGTGGGAATGTTTACACTGCTATTGCATGGCATTATCAAATTCACAGCCATATTCTTTAAAAAAAGCGGAACAGTTTTTATCTGTCTATTATAGCTGCCAAAGATGGCAGAAACTACTTAGCTATGTTTTGATCATGAACAGGGGCCTAAACTGAAATCCCTTTTATAGTAAAATATGAATAAAAGCGATAAAACAGTAGGGGCCACTCTAATACTCTGCCTTTCTTTACTTTTCAGGAAAAATGTAAATAACAATAAGAAAGCTGAACTTGCCGGCTCTTGGTAATTTTCTTCTCTGCTTCGTTCTATCCTATAAATAGTTGAAAAACCTGCAATATCTTGAGTGCTGATTATTCAAGTGCCATTATATCAAACCACTGAATGACTTTGATTGCATTTGATTAAGTATGAAATATGTTTTGAATTTAGCAAGCCTGAGTCACCCTCCCACAGTAAATGATAATTAGGTATTTAAAAAGTAGGAGGACATATACTGTGTGAAAGAAACTATATGAGGATCTGCTCACTTGAGACTTTCAATCCTGCAACCGCTGACCTCACAGCAGGAGAAGGTGACCTCACATTTGTTCTTCTTATCAGTCACTAATAACTATTAAGGACAATGGTAAGATCTCACACCTGCTGCCTAGCTGGATAGAATAGGGCCTCAGCAGGGGTTGTGGCAGTAAATCTCCTCTTACACTGCAGGCTTGTGTCACATATACAAACACAGATAACAGCTTGCACTCAAGGGAGACAGAAATAAACTACACCATATATGCATGTCTACAAGAACTCCAGATAAACCATTCATCTAGTGAGCCACTGAATAAAAACAAATGCTTTTATTTTATATTTCTCTGGTTGATTTGGATAATTATATTCTGATGAATAATCGCCATTTCCTTATGTCATATAATTTGGTTCCAGTTTTTCAGATGTATGCTATGTTTATTGTGTTCTAAGAAGAAAAAAATCAACAAAAAATTTGAAACTTGCATTAAATAAGCAGGGCAATAATGAGTTTGGCATTAACATAAAGTGGGGAAAATGTATACGCTGAATTGTGGTTGAACCTGTCCCATTATTGCCAGTGGACATACTGTAAGTCTTATAGTATACTGAAGAGACTCAAAGAAAAAAAACAAACTAATTTATACAAAACCCCAGCATGTCAGGAACTACTAGTGACTGAAACGTTGGAGTTTTATAACATTTTTTCTTTAAGACCTGTGTAGTGCTATACTTTTCCGGACAGTGGATCTTTTCATAATTTGGCTCTTCATACCTTAAGTCTACTAGAAAATCATTTAAACATTTAATAAACTGGTTCTGCTTCTAATAAAGATTAATTATATTTTAGTTGGAATTCACGAAACTGCTACGAAAATTCGACCAGAGGCAAAAATATTTGGACGTGCGTCGGAGAAGTCGCTCGCCTCAAAACCGTCACGCATCAACATTATTCAGAAGCCCATTGACTTTAACACCACCGTCAAAATTGACTTAAGCATCAAAATTCTCGTTTCACAGGACAAATTTGCCCATCACTACATACAATCAGATTCATTTACATTTCACATAAAATGAAGACTGATCATTAAAAAATTTTGGAACATTTGTGGTTTCTTGCTATTATATTTCAAACAGAATTAAATGTTAACCATCAAGTATTTTAGACCACTATACTTACTTTGATTATACCTAGAGTACTTAAGTCTTTGCCGGAACAGTCAAATAATTAATGGTCTATAACATTCATAATGTAAAACATTCAGATACAACTGGCTAATGAGTCCTTCTGTATGTTGTGGTTATAGTTATGTGACTGGATTGATAGCAATAAATTAAATTCGCATGGTTTTATTGATTGTTATCCAGCCTTGATCCAGCTACCAGATCTTGTTTAAAGGAAAACGATACCCCCATAATGAAAAGTTAGTTTATATCACATTAAGTGACATATTAAAGAATCTTACCAAACTGGTAAATATTGTCCTTTTACATCTCTTGCCTTGAGCCACCATTTTGTGATGGTCTGTGTGCTGCCTCAGAGATCACCTGACCTGAAATACTACAGCTCTAACTGTAACAGGAAGAAGTGTTGAAGCAAAAGAAAGAACTCTGTCTGTTAATTGGCTCATTTGACCTAACAAGTATGGTTTGTTTGGCATGTTTG